>JARQOD010000005.1:13271700-13586997 GCA_033576555.1 Oophaga sylvatica | reverse complement strand
GTGGGAACCTTGAGTCGATGCAGGACAACAGTAGGAACCCAGCTCTCTCAAAGGAAGGCTCCGCCCACAAAACTGACCGGGCAGTACAGCTAAGGAGTTAGCTGGAGTATTCGGAGTGAACTTAGCTCTATGCTAGTTGGACTCATAATATTGGAAGTAAAGGAGGCCCCTAACCTGTTCAGCTGTTACCTCGAAGCACATCCTCCACCCCAACAGCCTCCCTGGGACCTGCCTTATCATCTGACAAGTAAAAGGTATGGAAAGACACTGGATGGTGTGAGACTGATTCATTTATCTGCACCCTACATCATTAATACCATAGACTTTGAGGGACCAGTCCCACCTGTGGGGGACCCGTCATCTAGCTGCCATAACATCCCTCAGAGATCTACAGCAGCGCTGGTCTTAGTGACTAGAAAACTACAGGTGGCGTCACGAACTGTTATCTACCAAATCCCCTGTAAATAAACCCCTTTAACGCCTGACCGCCAGGGACACGGAACGAGCCACGCTACCAGTGACATTCCCTATAGAAATCTACAGGCTCGGCTCCGAGTACCCCATAGCCCTGGTAACCCACAATTGTGGTGCGGGTCAACACAAACTCATACACTTCAGACTCCAGCAGAGGCACCACAGGTCCCAGAATGCCCCACACAGGAGCAGGACAGTATATGGGAGACTGTTTGTGCTGATGAGTCTGGGGCACAGACTGTGGCTGGTGATGCTGTGCCCATGGGGTCAGGGGTTGGAGGGGTTTCACATTCTGTAATTGACGTGACACTGTCTGATGATAATGATGCTGCTAATGATAATGTGCATGATATGTGTGACTATCCCCCTTTACCATCTAGTCCACAAGGTGTGACAGCCCCCCCTGCTGCAGGCCCTCTCCCTGTCAGTCAACCCAGTGTGACCCGTCAGGTGCCCCCCAGGAATGATTGGAGCCGCGGCGCCCCATCCTTCACTTCCAGTGCCAGGTACACCGGCCAGACATTCATCAAGCGCATTAATGTGTTGCGGTTTAAATACTTAGGTGCCAAGGAGGATCTGCCACAACGCAGGTATGTGGTGAGAGAGCTGCTATGCGGCCAGATGGGGTTTGAGGTTAATCAGATACTGGCGGTGTCTAATCTTCAGGACAGGCAGGGCTATGAGGTCAGCTTCAAGCTCTCGTCTGACCTGGACAGATTCTGGGCCAGTTACCCCAAGTTCAGGGATGCTGAGGGCTGGAGTAAGTTTATGATGGTTCCTATCTCCAGACCGGACACAGTCACAGTAAATGTCACCTTCTGGAATGAGGCCGTTCCCCACAGGACATCGAGGTGTGGCTCCGGAGACACTGTGACCTTGTCTCTGGACTCACCAAGGTCAGAGATGAGGACGGTATCTGGACAATGGGGTGGAAAGCTTTAGTGAAACTTCAGCAGTATAATAACATCACTGCCCACTTACCCAACTCCTTCTTCATTGGGAGGGAGAAGGGAAGATGTTATTATCCCAGGCAGCCCAGAAAGTGCTTCAAATGTGGTGGCAAAGGTCATCTGGCTATCACCTGTACTGTGGTGAAGTGCAGTTGACTCGACCACGCACCACAATTGTGGATTACCAGGGCTATGGGGTACTCGGAGCCGAGCCCATGGGCATCTATGGGAGTTGTCACTGGTAGCAGTGGCTCGGTCCGTGGCCTGGCGGTCGTGCAATGGGGAATATTTACAGGGGATTATTAGGTAGGTAGTTCGTGACGCCACCTGTGGTTTCTGGTAAATTGTACCAGCGCTGCTGTAAGGGTCTTCACAGGGGATGTTATGGGGCAGCTTGGTAGTAAGTCTCCCACAGGTGAGACTGGTCCCTGGAAGTCTATGGTCATGATGATGCAGGGTGCAATAAGAATTCAGTCACACACAAGGTAGCTTCTTTTCATACCTTTTACTGATGATGGTTCAAGCAGATCCCGGGAAGCTGGTCGGGGTGGAGAGTGCACTTTCAGGTAGCAGCCGAGCAGGTTAGAGGCCTCCTTAACTTTCCAATATGTAGGTGAGTCTAACTTGCCTGAAGCGAAGCTAACTCTAAACTCTCCAGCTGTCTCAATAGCTGTACTGCCCGGCCAACGTTGTGGTGGAGCCTTCTAATGATGAAAACTAAGTCCTTACTTTTGCTGATCAGGCTCAAAGTCCCTGTTCCACCTGACTCCGGTTACGTATTGACGCTTTGGGCTGCACTCTGCGACCTATAGTCCAGATGCCTCTGGTTTTCTTGTCACTATGCTTGAAACAATAGCAACGCTTCGGTCCCCAGTGACCGGTGATTTAGTGCAGGTAATCCAATACCTAAGGCACTGCTCTGTCTTCTCCACTGTGCCCTTCGCCCTGCTTTCCGCTCTTAACATAAGCACTGCTGCATAGAAGTCGAATCACAGATTCCCTGTTTGGGCTCGCTGAGCAGCTCTCAGTATTCTCCTAGTCCAGGACCTCTGTCGACTGAACTTCACTGTCCTGGGACAGGCGGCTGAAGTCTCTGCTCTGAACTCAGCAGGAAACCAATCTGACTAACTCAGACAGGTAACTATCCAAGGGATGACTCACTCTGAGCCTCCCGGAGCTAACTGACTGAATCACTGTCCTAAGACAGGAAGCTGAAACACACTCCCCTATGCTGACACCCACCAAACTTATATACCCCTATGGGTGTGTCTAAATGTGAGTGACATGAGTGAATGCATATCAAGCTTTGGCTGTTACCCTCCAGTGCACTTTCCTGGATTTTCATGTGTGCCTGCGAAGCTGGGCTACACACAGTCTGTGTGGGGCAATCGGCCATGTTGCTGCAGACTGCCGGGACGTGAGGTGCAACTCTGTGGTCAGATGGGCCATGCTCACAGGGACTGTCCAGACGCCTGGCACAACATCTGCAGAGTCTTCCCTGATGAGGATGTGATGGCAGGGGCTCAGGAGGATGAGGATGTGGTGATAGGGGCGCATGGGGAGGAGGATTCAATGTCAGGAGAGATGCTGACCAGTACAGATGCCCACCAGGAGACCACTCATGTAACACCAGAGCAGGAGGGTGCAGAGGGGAACATGGAGGTCGTCCCTCAGGTCCAGCAGCCTCAGGTAGCCTCCCTTCAGCATCACTGTCTGCATCTGATGACTGGAGCAGTAATCATAACAAAAGAAAGAAAAAGAACACGTCCTCCCGTAAACCTGAGGCAAAATATGACACCGGTCAGAGTGCAAGTAAGAAGGCTCCAAATCCTGCAGGTGTGATGGTCATGTCCAATAAGTATGCAATTTTATCAGAGTCCAACGATGACAATTATGAGAAAGAGTTGAGGAAAATTGATGCTGAGTGTGACAGGGACATAGAGGACCATCCCCCGCCAAAGCGGAAGCAATTATCTGTAGACCCTCAGGTAGAGTCTGACATGGACACCAGTGGTGGACAGAACATCTCTAACTCATGATGATGGCTGTTTCTCTGCTCCTTCTATATTGTGTTGTGATGGCGGGGTTCTCATTAACACTGACATCCAGTAATGTCAATAGTATTAAGGCGAGGAGGACTAGACAAGCAGTGTATGAACATCTCACATATCTGGACACAGATGTCATCTTCCTGCAGGAGACACGACTGACATCTCTGGGGCTTATGAGAGAGGCTGAGAGGGAATGGCGGTCCGGTCCATCTTTCTGGTCGCTGGCTGTGGAGAATTATACCGGGGTCGCTGTCCTGTTTAACACCAATGATGTGACTGTGCATAGGATGACGGAGGTGGTCATGGGAAGATGTCTGGTCCTGGAAGTCACTATCCATGGTAGGCGACTCCGGCATATTAACATCTATGGGCCACAGACGGTGACTGACAGGATCCAGCTGTTTAATGACGTCAAGTCTTACCTCTTCGCTTCTCTTCCAGTGGTGATGGCGGGGGACTTTAATGCCATACTGACATCAGGTGACAGCTCTTCAGGCAAGACAGTGACCAGGGACGGAAAGGTCCTACATAACATCATAACGCAGGGCTGGACTGACTGACGTTTTCACACAGGAAGGTCGACAGCCAAAATTCACGTATTCATGTTCCAACAGGAGAAGTAGGATAGATTTTGCTTTTGTGAGTCCTACTGAGGCTGTCGGCACCCTAAGTGAGAAGGTCGTCCCTTACTCTGATCACCTCGCCTTGTGCTTTTGTCTGGGTACTTCTAACCGTCCGGACATTGGTAGAGGGTTGTGGAAGCTCAATTCCAGTCTTCTGGATGATGCCTATGTTCAGAGTCGTGTCCACTCCCTTATCCAGCTTCATCTAGACAGGGTTGACTTCTATGACAACATGACCGACTGGTGGGAGGACGTCAAGGAGGATATCAGATCCCTCTTAAAGAGACTGTCAGTTAATAAAGGGAGGAATAAGTACAGCCAGTACCTAAAGCTGCGCAAAGAATTGGAGTCACTGTATTCGGCGGGTGGGGATGACAAGTGAAGATCGACCGGCTGAAATCTGAGATAAGGCAGTATCAGTATAGCCGGTTATACCTCTCTGGTTCTTGAACGGGATTATGGGTCCTTAGGGGCCCTGATCCCTTTGAGAATTGCAGGGAGAGGGTGGCCAAAAAAATGGTCACAGGTCTCATTGACTCCCAGGGTGTATTGCAGGATTCACGGAAGGGTATCCTGGAGGTGGTGAGATCTTACTATGCTGACTTGTTTCAGAGGAAAGTTTTGGATAAAGATAAGATGACTCAATTCTTGGAGGCAACTCCAGTGCCTGATACTAATGATCTGGACTTTTCTCCTTTGACAGCAGAATTAACGGTGGAGGAAGTTAAGGAGGCTATTGATAAATTATATCTGAAGAAGGCACCAGGTCCAGATGGTATAACAGCAGAATTCTATAAGAAATTCAGAGACCTCCTGGCTCCAATCCTCGTGGATGTGAATAGAAATTGTCTAGAAAATCACCTGATGCCTCCATCCATGAGAGTGTCCTCATTAATTCTGCTATCTAAAGGTAAAGACCGAGCAACATCAAGAACTGGAGGCCGATTGCCCTCTTGAATGTAGTTAGGAAGATTCTAGAAAAGATCCTATTTTCTAGATTAGTCTGTTTGTCCCCGGCACTGTTGGCAGGCTCTCAGTTTGGCACAGTAAAAGGGCTGAACATCTCTGGAGCAGTCATCTCGATACGGGAGATGTTTGAGAGATGTAAAGCTCTGCGGTGTGGGAGATATGTTGTTAGTCTGGACCAGGCTAAAGCCTTTGACAGGGTTGATCATGACTATCTGTGGGCCACTTTGTCAAAGTACGGTATTCTGGGACAATTTGTGAATTGGCTGAAGACTTTGTACAGAGAGGCGGTGAGCTTTCCTCTGATTAATGGTTGGCAGGGTGACATTTTTGGAGTTGGGGCGGGGGTGAGGCAGGGTTGCCCACTGAGTCCGCTCCTGTATGTTTTTGCCCTAGACCCGTTTCTGAGGTCACTGCAGGAGTGCGATTTTCAGGGGGTGTCGGTCCCCCACTGCCTGCCTCTGAATGTTGTTGCCTATGCGGATAATGTGACGTTGGTGATCTCTAATCCTCGAGAGGTGCAGATGTTATCTGCGTCCATCAGAAACTACTCAGAGGCCTCCGGGTCTCTGGTCAGCCTTGAAAAGAGTCAAGCTCTGTGGACATTAGATGCTGATCCCAGCTTTGATCTGCCGCAGTTTACCAAAGCCTCCACCCATATTAAGATCCTAGGGGTTAATTTGGGAGGGATTATAATGCCACGCTAAATTGGGAGGAGAAATTGGAAGCCGGAAATGCAAAGGTTCAGCGATGGAAGAACTGGAGGCTGACTACAGAGAAAGAGTCAAAATGTTGAAGACTTACCTGGTCCCCGTTTTCTTGTATGTCTCTGTCATTTTCCCTTTGCCAGAATCTTTCTCAGCGAGGCTCTTCAGCTGTTCTTCCAGCTCTTGTGGGGGAATAGGTTGAACCTAATAAAGAGGGGAATAACGTACCTATGGCGGAGAGAGGGTGGACTGGATATGTTGAATCCAAGGGTTTTCTTTGACTCCTTGTTTCTAAAGGTGAATTTTGGGAACATGGACTCAAACAGTAGCTCCCTGTGGGTAAATAGTATCAGGGATTGGATATTGCCTTTGCAGAATCTTGGGTGCGAGGCGGCAGTCTCAAGAGGAGGAGATGGACAGGTGACCACCTCCCCCAGTATCTGGACTATGGTCTGAAGTGTGTTAGGAGGTGGGGACTGGAGAAGTCTTACATTGAGAGCAGTAGGAGAAGAGACCTGTATGCTCATGTATGTGGGACTTTCTTCTTCTCTCCACTGGCCCTGAGAGATTGTGTCACCACCACCCTGCAGGAAAGCCTTAGGTTCCTAAACGGGAAACGACTTCCTCCTAAACTGTTTGATGTCACTTGGCTTTCACTGCATAGTCGGCTCTTTGTCAGGGGGAACATGAAACATCTGAGTGTCTCTGATCGGAATTGTCCCCTTCGTTGTCAGCAGGAGGAGACTATGGAGCACTTTATATGTGATTGCTGGGGAGGGAGGAAGATCTGGAGGAAGTGTCAGCTAATCTAAAGATCCCCAGGCTGCGGACCCTAAAGTACCCTGACATAATCTATGGTGTCCCCTCCACTGTTAGTAACATCGACAGAGAGACGATGTACATCATAATCAGTGTCATCAAATATTATCACTGGCACATGAGAACCCGGGTGTCACTGCACAATGAGCCGTTCGATCACACCGCTGCAGCCAATCAGGTTTTGTCAGAACTCCGGTGGATAAAATCACTAGAAGTTGGAAGGAGTCTGAGAAACATTAAGCTATGGAGGAATGTAACATTCAGTTAGGAAATATGATGATTTTTTTTTGTTTAATTTTCTTCTCTTCCTTCCCAGGTGTGGACTTTAATTTATTTATGAATATGTTCTGATTATTTAATGCTTGTGTATATATAACCTAAGTGATTTGTGTTTTGTAATGCTGGATGATTTTTGTTTTATTATAATTGTATTTATGTTTGGTTTTATAATAAAAATTGCCCCTATGTACAAGAATATAACTACTATAATACTGCTCCTATGTACAAGAATATAACCACTATAATACTGCCCCTATGTACAAGAATATAACTACTATAATACTGCCCCTATGTACAAGTATATAACTACTATAATACTGCTCCTATGTACAAGAATATAACCACTATAATACTGCTCCCATGTACAAGAATATAACTACTATAATACTGCAACTATATACAAGAATATAACTACTATAATACTGCCCCTATGTACAAGAATATAACTACTATAATACTGCCCCTATGTACAAGAATATAACTACTATAATACTGTAACTATATACAAGAATATAACTACTATAATACTGCCCCTATGTACAAGAATATAGCTACTATAATACTGCTCCTATATACAAGAATATAACTACTACAATACTGCTCCTATATACAAGAATATAACTACTATAATACTGCCCCTATGTACAAGAATATAACTACTATAATACTGCAACTATATACAAGAATATAAGTACTATAATACTGCTCCTATGTACAAGAATATAATTACTATAATACTGCTCCTATGTACAAGAATATAACTACTATAATACTGCTCCTATGTACAAGAATATAACTACTATAATACTGCCCCTATGTACAAGAATATAACTACTATAATACTGGTCCCATGTACAAGAATATAACTACTATAATACTGCAACTATTTACAAGAATGTAACTACTATAATACTGCTCCTATGTACAAGAATATAACTACTATAATACTGCTCCTATGTACAAGAATATAACTACTATAATACTGCTCCCATGTACAAGAATATAACTACTATAATACTGCTCCTATATACAAGAATATAACTACTATAATACTGCTCCCATGTACAAGAATATAACTACTATAATACACTGCCCCTATGTACAAGAATATAACTACTATAATACTGCCCCTATATACAAGAATATAACTACTATAATACTGCAACTATGTACAAGAATATAACTACTATAATACTGCTCCCATGTACAAGAATATAACTACTATAATACTGCTCCTATATACAAGAATATAACTACTATAATACTGCTCCCATGTACAAGAATATAACTACTATAATACACTGCCCCTATGTACAAGAATATAACTACTATAATACTGCCCCTATATACAAGAATATAACTACTATAATACTGCAACTATGTGTGTGGCCCAGCTATGTCAGGCACACAAAATCCAGGAGAATGCACAGGAAGGTAAACGCAAAAGCTTGCTATCCATTCACGTCACTCACACTTTCAGACACACCCAGCAGGGGTATAAGAGGTAGTGACACGTAGCAGAGCTCATTCAAGTTTCCTGTCTGAGAAGAGCTCAGTTCAGTCTGTTTCCTGTCTTCGGACAGAGGAGTTCAGTGATTCAGCTTCCTGTCTTCGGACAGTGCAGTTCAGTGACAGTTGAGTCTGGATTTGGAGGGAGAGGAGAGAGGACTGAATCCTCGCAGAGCTAGCGTAGCTCACCTGACAAGGAAGTGGAGGCTAGTACGGGTGAAGTGAATCATCCTAGCCTAGTCAGAGCTACCCTTAATCAGTACCTCAACAGAAGCTGAAACAAGGAGGATACTGAGAGCTGCTCAGCGAGCTCTGGAGAAAGCTGACATTTCCATCAAAGCTACAAGTGCTTATGATAAGAGCGAGAGCAGAGCGAAGGGCACAGTGGAGAAGATAGATGCTAGTGCACCAGGTACCGGATTACCTGCACTAATTCGCCGGACACCGGGGTCCGAAGCGTTGCTAGTGCTTCATGCTTAGTAACAAGATAACCGGAGGCTTTCTGGACTACAGGTCGCAGGAGGTAGCCCCAAGTGCTGATACGTACACAGAGTCAGGGGGAACAAGGACTTTTAGCTAGGCCAAGCATAGAAGGACTTCGTTCTTGTCAACATCTGATAATCAGAGATATAGAAGGCTCTACCACAATGTCAGCCGGGCATTGCAGCTATTCAGAAAAGCTGGAGATTGCAGAGTTAACTTCGCTTCATGCAAGTTTGGACTCAGATATATATGAAGTAAAGGAGGCCTCTAACCTGCTCAGCGGTGTCCCGAATGTGCATTCTCCACCCCGACCAGCTTCCCGGGATCTGCTTGAAACACCTACAAGTAAAGGTATGAAAAGAAGCTGCATTGTGTGTGACTGAATTCTTAACTACACCCTGCATCATCACCATAGACTTCCAGGGACCAGTCTCACCTGTGGGAGACTTACCACCCAGCTGCCCCATAACATCCCCTGTGAAGATCCTTATAGCAGCGCTGGTCCAATTGATCAGATACCACAGGTGGCGTCACGAACTACCTATCCTAATAATCCCCTGTAAATATCCCCCATTGTATGAGCGCCCAGGGCCACGGACCGAGTCCTGCTGCCAGTGACAAACCCCATAGACTTTCATGGGCTCGGTGCCGAGTACCCCATTGCCCTGGTACTTAGTGCGACTCATCTTCTGGCGTCACGAACAGGATGCGAAGCTTGCAATTGTGAGTCCTGTGTGCCTATATTGAACTGTTTGGTGAAAAAGACTGTTTGCTGTGTTTGGCGCCATAATACCGCCATCTTTACCGCAATATTCGCGCCCTGAGGCGCTGGTGAAGAAGGGGGGCGTACCTGAAAAAGCGCGCTGTTGCCTGGACACGCCCCCAACTCTGACGTGGCGGCAGGTCCTGTGAAACAGGAAGTGAACGCTCTGACATCAGAGCGCCAGCGACAAAGGTCCTGTCTCCACCGCTGTGCCTGCGACGCTGCAGCCTGTGAAAGAGGTAGGCTCAGATTAACCAAGGGGGCATCAACATGTCGCAGCAACCGGCAGACGGAGCGGCCCCAGCCGGTGGCCCCGATAGCCCACCGCTTGGCGTTGTAGTGCAGAATGGAGGTGAGGGCCCCTCACCTGGCCCGGTGGTCCCGCTCATGCCGCTAATGCTCCCATACATGCCTGGAGCGAAGTGGCTCCCCCAGTACAGCGGCGAGCCAGACACCCTGCCAGGGTTTAAACGGAAAATATGTAGTATTTTGGATATGTACTCAATGACGGAGAAGCAAAAAGCTGCTGTGGTAATAGGACAGTTAGCTGGTGCGGCTGAGAGAGAAGTAGAGACTTGGCCCACTGCAGACCAGGAGTCGGTACCTGCGATTCTCTTAAAGCTACAGGCCATCTTTGAGGACCGCACAGAAACGGATCTCCGGATGGCATTTTATCAGTGCTTCCAGAGACCGGGTGACAGTATTAGGGACTACGCCTGCCGACTACAGGGGGCCCTGCGAGCTCTTAAACAGGCTAACCCCACAAGTCCCATTGATGAGAGCCAAATGTTGAAAGAGCAATTTGTACGGGGACTGAGGTCTCCAGCGGAAGGCAGGACTGTAAACTGGTGGTCCTTAGATCATCCAGATGCCACTTTTGATGCCCTAAAAGACATGGCAATAAAAGGAAAAGCCAGAGGTGGCAAATCAGTATCACCCGGATGAAGCCACTCTAAAGCCGGCAGTACCCACCTTTTCCCCGCAGGTGGCAGAAGCTAAAATGCAGGTGGCGCCCCCTAGTGAGTTGGAATGTCTGCGCTCAGAAGTGCGCCAGCTGACTAAGAACCTGGCCACTGTAATGAATGCCCTGCAACTGCGGAAAGAAGAAGGAGGAAAGATCCTATTAGCCGACTGTCCGGAGGATGTCCCTTAGATGAACCGGAGGAAATGGAGGACGTCGCCTCACCGGAGGAGGACCACGCCACCCCAGGAGCGACTCCTGATCAACACCATCCTCGCCGAGAGATCATCTGCTACCGCTGCAACCAAAAAGGTCATATGGCTCAGCAATGTCCTTTAAACGAGCCGATCCTGGGTCAGAGGGCCAACACCCAGGAGTAGACTCATCAGGCCCCTTAGACTGGAACCGCAGGTTCGTGGGTGGACGACCCTACCTGTCCATCATTCTGGACGGGATTGCAATTCCTGCACTGCTGGACACTGGATCTCAGGTGACCATAATACCTGATGTCCTTTATAATAAATTCTGGTCAAAGGACAGTCTCCAGCCCCCGAGCCCTGACTTTACAGTGTACGCCACCAATGGTCTCCCTGTTGAGGTACTCGGAGCCAAAAATGTGGACGTAAAAGTGGGCAGAGTGGAGCTGAAGGATCAGGGACTTCTAGTAGTCAGGACTGTAAATGAGGAAAATGGCCTAAATGTGATATTAGGTACTAACATTATCAGTAACTGTCTGGGAGAAGTTGTGTTTTTGCTCCAACAGCTCGCTGAAGTTGCCAAGCCAAAGCAGAAGGGAGTGATCCAGAGGGAGATCCGGGCCCTGATGTGCCAGCAGCAAGCGAAGCTTACAGATGGTGAAATCGGTAATGTACGGGTCACAGACTCGAATCCCATTGTAATACCCCCAATGAGTGAAATGTTAATATGGTGTAGAGCAGCCATAGGTCTGAGGGGACAGAACTACCAAGCAGTAGTAGAGCCCCATCATTCAGAACACAGACCTACACTCTTAACTGCTAGAGGGGTAGTGGAAGTAATAAATGGGAGAGTACCAGTACGACTTCTCAACTGGGGGGACGACGAAGTAAATTTACCACGTTATGCCACAGTTGCTAAATTACATGCCGTAGATAACAATTCTATCCTCACAACCGAGTCCTTAGCCTCCCGCCAACCAGCGGAGGATAATGATCCGGCAACCCCGGTTGCGGACTGGTGTCAGCAGCTTCATATAGGGACAGACACCACTTCCGTCCACCGAAAACAGGGGGTACTACGGGTGGTACAAGAGTACGCACAAGTATTTAGCAAACATCCACTTGACTTTGGGACAATTAAGGGAGTACAGCATCATATCCCTACAGGCAGTCATCCTCCCATCAAAGAGCGGTACAGGCCTATACCTCCAGCCCACTATCAGAAAGCTAAGGAAATGCTGCGTGACATGAAGGCAGCCGGGGTGATAAGGGATAGTTGTAGTCCCTGGGCAGCACCTCTAGTTCTAGTTAAGAAAAAGGATGGTAGCATGAGAATGTGTGTAGATTACAGACAAGTAAATCGCATAACACATAAAGATGCATACCCATTACCACGCATAGAGGAATCCTTAGCTGCTCTGAAAACGGCTAACTACTTTTCTACCCTCGACCTTACTAGTGGGTACTGGCAAGTAGCTATGGCTGAGGAGGATCGGGAGAAAAACTGCTTTCACCACCCCAATGGGACTCTACGAGTTTGACAGAATGCCGTTTGGCCTTAGCAGTGCCCCAGGAACATTCCAGAGAGTGGTGGAGAGCTGTCTGGGACATCTCAACTTTGAAACCGTGTTGCTGTACCTGGATGACGTGATTGTGTACTCCAAGACATATGAAGATCATCTGAAACACCTGGCAGAGGTATTCGAGTCACTGTCCAAGTATGGGATGAAACTGAAGCCCTCAAAGTGCCATCTGCTCAAATGGAAGGTACAGTACTTGGGACATATTGTCAGTTCCGAAGGAGTAGCGCCGGACCCCGAGAAGGTCACAGCCATCCAGAAATGGCCGGAGCCGAAGAATCTAAAGGAGGTGCGCCAGTTCCTGGGACTAACAGGTTACTACAGGAGGTTTGTAAAAGATTACACCAAGAAAGCGGCGCCTTTACAGGACCTCCTGGTCGGACAACCTCTCAAGAGCAGAAACCCTCCATTCAATTGGGGTAAAGAACAAGCTGAGGCATTCAAAGAGATGAAAGAGATCCTGACCGGCGATGAAATCTTAGCCTACCCTGATTACAGCCAACCGTTCCTGCTGTACACGGATGCCAGTAACGAGGGATTGGGAGCGGTCCTCAGTCAGAAGCAGAATGGCCAAGAAAAAGTCATCGCATATGCCAGCAGAAAGCTCAGGCCAACTGAGAGAAACCCAGAAAACTACAGCAGCTTCAAACTGGAGTTCTTGGCGCTGGTCTGGGCCATTACCGAAAGATTCAAACATTACCTTGCCTCCAACAAGTTCACTGCGTACACAGACAACAACCCCTTGACGCACCTTGAAACAGCCAAGCTGGGAGCCATGGAGCAACGTTGGATGGCTCGGTTGTCAAACTATCAGTTTACCATCAAGTACAGAGCGGGCCGTAAAAATGCTAACGCGGACGCCTTGTCCAGAATGCCGCATGAATCCGACACGGAGGAAGAATCAGATGATCTGGAAGAAATCGAGCTACCTGCGTTCCACCGAAATGGGATGGTCCAAGAGCAACGAGTCTACAGAAAGCGGTGTGGTGAGATGTTGAACCCTTTACCTCATCACAGCTGGAAGGAAACTCAGGACAGCGATCCAGTGGTCAGCCGTGTCAAGGAGCTGATAAAACAGGAAGGTTCCTCCTTGGAGAAAGATGCACCCATATCAGCAAAGCTCCTGTGGAACGAGAGAAGCCGGTTGTTCATATACCGTGAGAAGTTGTGCAGGAGATACGTCGACCCAAGGACCCATGAGATGGTTTGGCAGATAGTGGTCCCCAGAGCAGACATCCAAATGGTGTTAGAAGCCTACCACAATCAAGCAGGACACTTTGGCTGGAAAAAGCTGGAGACCCTGTTGAGGTGTCGGTTCTACTGGGTAGGGATGCGCAGCTCCATCGAGAAGTGGTGCCGGAATTGTGGACCCTGTGGACTCAGACGAAAAGACTATCATAGTCAGAGAGCACCCCTGCAGCCTATCCGGACGACTCGTCCCTTGGAGATTGTGGCATTGGATCACATCAAGTTGTCCCCAAGCAGGTCAGGATACTCATATGCCCTGACCATGGTGGATCACTATTCCAGGTTTCTGGTGGTCGCCCCAGTCAAAGATATGACAGCAGAGACAGCAGCAAGAACCTTCCAAGCAAGTTTCTGCAGACCACACGGATATCCAGAGCAGGTGCTGACTGATCGAAGTCCTGCATTCGAAGCTGAACTGTTTCAGGAATTCTGTCAATTGTATGGATGTAAAAAGATCAGAACAACACCATACCACCCTCAGACCAACGGCCTTTGTGAAAAGATGAATCACATTGTCATGGATTTACTGAAAACTGTACCACTGGAAGAAAGAAATCGGTGGCCAGACTTGCTACCTGACCTGGTTGACTTGTACAACCACATACCAGTAAGCTCCACCAACTGCACTCCAGCCTACCTTATGAGAGCAAGACCCGGAAGACTGCCAATGGATTTGGAGCTGGGAGTGGTAGAACCAGAGGCTGATGACAGTGCTGAAGATTGGGACACAACTCGACAAGAACAGTACAGGAGAGTACAAGCCTGCGTGGAAGACAGTCTCAATAGAGTAAGAGAAAAACAAGAGAAGAACTATAACAAAAATGCTCCCGCTAAGCCTCTTATGCCTGGAGAAATTGTGCTAAAAAGAAAAAGAAGAATGCACAAATTGGATGATCAGTGGGAACAGGAGCCATATGTCGTGCAAAATTCCAATTTTGATAACAGAAAGGTCTGTGCCATTAGTAAGGATGGAGGAAAAACGACGGCAACTGTGTCTAGAGATCATTTAAAGTTGTGTCCTGGCCCATTAAAGCTCCGTGAAGAAAACCCTGTTGTCAATCAGGAAGAGAGTGATGAAGCGGTCATACACACGGATTTGGGAGATTTACCTGCGGATTGGCCCAGAGTGGGAGATGCTGTAATCATTCCTGTGCTGCAGTTTTATCAACCGCAAGAAGAGTCTCTACATCCAGTCATACCAATTGTGCCAGTTGAGCCAGTTCCAGAAGGACCTATTCCGGCAGACCCTCAACCATTGGGATCCCAAGCAGCGGAACCGCAAGAAGCAGCACCACAAGAAGTGGAAACCCCTGGTGAAGCAGTACCGCATCGCCCAGTCGCTAGCATGCTTGCCAGGTCCCTAGAGAGGTGGAGTCGTATTTATAGTTTGCCGTTACGCAGAACAGATAGGCTAGAGACTACTATACCTGATGCTACCCCACGTAGGTCAGAACGTACAACGAAAGGAAGGTTGCCTATTCGTTATCAAGAGTAGTCCTAGTAAACTAGTTTAGCAAGACCCAGACAGGGTTTATTGTCACTGACGAATTGTATAAAGTTTTACAAGATTTGCACTTTAATAAGAGTTAAAGTATAATGTAATTACTTGATATGTGTTTTAACCCCTCATGGACTGCATGGCTGTGGACTGTGCCAGCCCAAAAACTTTCAATGTAAATAGTTTGCACTACTGTGCTATATCTTGGTTTTACACAAAGCCTTGAATTGCCTCTGAAGAAAAACCCGTATGGTGTGGCCTAGAGTGAGGTCTGCAGTCAGAAGTCCTGCAGCCCACCCAGGACCCACGTGGGAGGTTTTTGGTGCGGGTCCTCCACAAGAATTTGTCTTGTATAATGAAAATGTTTTGATATTTTGATACTTTTGTATTTTTTCTAATGTACAAATTGTAACGTTCAAGAATTCGTACCTCCCGGATGGGAAGAGTTAAAATGTTGATGTTAATGCAAAAACAAAAATGTTTTCTTTTTCTCTTTTACAGCCCGGGAGTGCTGTGTTTAACCAAGGGGGGATGTGTGGCCCAGCTATGTCAGGCACACATAATCCAGGAAAATGCACAGGAAGGTAACCACAAAAGCTTGCTATCCCATTCACGTCACTCACACTTTCAGACACACCCACCAGGGGTATAAAAGGTAGTGACACGTAGCAGAGCTCATTCAAGTTTCCTGTCTGAGAAGAGCTCAGTTCAGTCTGTTTCCTGTCTTCGGACAGAGGAGTTCAGTGATTCAGCTTCCTGTCTTCGGACAGTGCAGTTCAGTGACAGTTGAGTCTGGATTTGGAGGGAGAGGAGAGAGGACTGAATCCTCGCAGAGCTAGCGTAGCTCACCTGACAAGGAAGTGGAGGCTAGTACGGGTGAAGTGAATCATCCTAGCCTAGTCAGAGCTACCCTTAATCAGTACCTCAACAGAAGCTGAAACAAGGAGGATACTGAGAGCTGCTCAGCGAGCTCTGGAGAAAGCTGACATTTCCATCAAAGCTACAAGTGCTTATGATAAGAGCGAGAGCAGAGCAAAGGGCACAGTGGAGAAGATAGATGCTAGTGCACCAGGTACCGGATTACCTGCACTAATTCGCCGGACACCGGGGTCCGAAGCGTTGCTAGTGCTTCATGCTTAGTAACAAGATAACCGGAGGCTTTCTGGACTACAGGTCGCAGGAGGTAGCCCCAAGTGCTGATACGTAAACAGAGTCAGGGGGAACAAGGACTTTTAGCTAGGCCAAGCATAGAAGGACTTCGTTCTTGTCAACATCTGATAATCAGAGATATAGAAGGCTCTACCACAATGTCAGCCGGGCATTGCAGCTATTCAGAAAAGCTGGAGATTGCAGAGTTAACTTCGCTTCATGCAAGTTTGGACTCAGATATATATGAAGTAAAGGAGGCCTCTAACCTGCTCAGCGGTGTCCCGAATGTGCATTCTCCACCCCGACCAGCTCCCCGGGATCTGCCTGAACCATCTACTAGTAAAGGTATGAAAAGAAGCTACATTGTGTGTGACTGAATTCTTAACTACACCCTGCATCATCACCATAGACTTCCAGGGACCAGTCTCACCTGTGGGAGACTTACCACCCAGCTGCCCCATAACATCCCCTGTGAAGATCCTTATAGCAGCGCTAGTCCAATTGATCAGATACCACAGGTGGCGTCACGAACTACCTATCCTAATAATCCCCTGTAAATATCCCCCATTGTATGAGCGCCCAGGGCCACGGACCGAGTCCTGCTGCCAGTGACAAACCCCATAGACTTTCATGGGCTCGGTGCCGAGTACCCCATTGCCCTGGTACTTAGTGCGACTCATATGTACAAGAATATAACTACTATAATACTGCTCCTATGTACAAGAATATAACCACAATAATACTGTCCCAGATGTACAAAATACTTCCTCCTCAGAAATCTGCTCTGCATAATGCTATGTATATCCTTTCTTCTTGCTCTCACAGTAGCTGCGGTACATACGTGCTCTTCAAACCAAAGGATGAAATTGCTAGTTCTATAATGTATAATCATGAATATGGCTGAAACACACACAATGTTAGTTTTTCCAGGCAGAAGGAATTTTCAGGAAACACATTAAATGTGCTGGGATTTTATCGCAGGTCTTTCCTTGGCCATAACCAAGTAGGATAATGCTATAATTATCTGCTGTTACGAGGCGGTAACCTGAGACAGCAATATTCCCCGGCCAAGGTGTTTAATATGCCGTCCTATTACTACTGAGCGGTCTAATGTACTAGAAGTGCTGTAAATGCCAACCCCCTTAATTCATTTTCTGCAATGAAATATGAGCGAAAGTAGCGATTTTCTATTAATTTATTTGCAGAGAGTATTTGTTATAGCAATTTGAGTTGTAGGATTAAGGGTGAAACGCGTGAGATTTTCACAAATACGCAACACGTGGGGTCAAAAGGGCAATAGGTCTGGTCGCAAAATTCTTAAGGGCATTATTTTTCCATTTAAAATTAAAAAAAATGAATTACAACTTATATTTTGGGTTCAAATCTTGGTGCTCCTGTGAAGCTTAAAAAATATAAAAATTCATATCACTCCCCTTTTCTAAGTTTAGGAGTAAAAAAAATGAAAAAAAAAAATCATTAGCAGTATTACCACGTCTATAAAATACAAACCATCAAAAATAAAATTATAAAAAAGCAAAAGAAAAAAAAAGCCAAAATTGTTGTTTTTCTGTCGCGCACCTCTTTTTAAAAAAATGCAGTAAAAAGTCATCAAAATGACATATATAGCCTAAAATGTTATCAATTAAAACATTAGCTCGATACACAAAAATCAAGCCCCACACAGCTCCATCAACTAAAAAATTAAAAATGTATTGCTCTCAGAAAAAGGAGACACAGACAATTTTTTTTGTTGCAAAATTCTACTGTTTTTTCACTGCTAAAATAAAAAAATCAATTTACGGTAATAGTTTAATAATAATCACTTTAATCATATGAACCTGAAGAATCATGCTGCCAGGTCATTTTTACTGCACAGTAAACATTGTCAAAACAAAAAGAAAAAAACAATGGCGGAATTGCATTTTTTTTCATTATTTCAGCTGAAAATTTTTTGTTACCAGTTTCTATTAAATTATATGATAAAATGACTGGTGTCATTGAACAATACAATTCGTCTCTTAAAAAATGAGTGACCAAAAAGTCTAATGTTATTGCTTTTGTAATAATAGGAGGGTAAATCAAAACGACAAAACTGAAAATTGGCCATGCCAGTAAGTTGATAAGCTCCTTGAACACGATATCTACCTTGAACTGTCTTCTAATCTTTCATCCAGTTGAGTGAATACAATTTGGCTTCCAACCTTACCACTCTATGGTTTTAATCGAAGTCATGATCTGCTAAGTGCCAAAGCCAGGGCCCTCTCCTGGATTTCCTTATACCTCACCATTAAGTGCCTCCCATTAGTGACTGAAACGACTTGGTGTCCCTCAAGGCTCCATCCTGGGATCCCCTACTCTTCGCCATTTACTACTTTGGCATTAGACAGCTTGAAGAATCCCAAGGCTTTCAGTATCACTTCTATGCCAATGATCCTCAGATTGACTTCATTGGTCCATTTGTTACCTCTGTGCTTCCAGAATTCCAATGTGCATGTGATATATCCACCAAATTTTCTCCATTTCTTAAACTCTACATGTATAAAATTGATGTAATTGAATTCATTATTTGTCCACCACCATTGCTCATTTCCCCACCAGATAAAAAAAGTAAACTGTAAACGGGTTCACTCTCCCAAGTCCAATGCCTCTGGATAACCCTTCATGCCAACCTATGCTTCAGACAGCTAGTTCCAGACCTTACCTTCTTCTTTCGGCACCAAGTCCAAAACATTTCCAGATTCTACTCTTTTCTTAAATTTTGATTAAACAAAATTTTTTATTACATGTCCTTATTATCTCCATCTACCTACAATAATCCAATCTAGCACTCTTGGTTCCTCCAATCCATCTGTTCGACTAATACACCTCTGCCCTCATTACTCCTCTGCCTCTTCTTTCAGTCATTGCCTGTACTGGCTTCTTATTACCCCACAAATTCAGTTCAAAATGCTAACAACGTCTTACAAGGCCATCCTGGCCCTTCCCCACTTTATATATCAGATCTAATCTTCCTCGCTCTTTCCATGCCGGGCATCACAAGATCTCCTTCTTTCCTCTCTTCTTGTCTGCTCCTCCCACAACTGTCTCCAAGATTCCTCCCGTGCTTCCCCAGTACTCTGTAACTTGCTACCCTAATAAATTCTTCCCTATCTAGGAAATGTTCAATGGCAACCTAACAACTAATTTCTCTCATTGGTTTTGTACCTTTTGAGGATTGTTATGCACTTTAAACCCTGCTTTTGCATGTACAGGCTCAACATTATAGAGTAGTTGGGCCAAACCAACTGCAGTTCAGATGATCCACAGAGTTGCGAGACCAAACCGCACCAATGTCAAAAGTGGTGCTTTGTTTAAAAGCAGCAATGGGTTTTTAATTATGAACAAGTCCATTAACTACTCAATGAGGATAGCCCATGATCGCTGCTACATCAATATGAGCATGATCCACATGAGAACATTTGAGTGGACCTTGAACTTTGTAAGGACAATATCTGTAGTTCTCTCTTCCAATGACGTCTTGAAATACTTTGATAAATCTTGTAATGTAAATGAAGCGTTTCTAATCCACGGAGATTGGAGAATGTAGAGTAAAATTGGAATCAGAGCAAAGATTAGAGGGAATCTTTTTTCCCTGGAAAATATCTATGAAATTAGCTTTGTCTAGTGTTACTCGCTGCTTCATACTGGAAATCAATGGCGCTCTGTGTTTCATTCTGTATATCAGCAGAGGGAAATTTGTTGCTAACTGCCAAAAGAGAAAGATGGATTTTCTGTCAAGGAAAACACAGCTGGAATTTCCTCCTTCTTCTCTTTATTCTCCTTTACCTCTGTACTTTATAAGTAAGAAAAGTAATACGGCTCAGCTCAATCAATTATTTGGAGCTGAGCATGCAGCGTGCAGCTTATTAGATGTGATCTGTAGGATGATATATTGAAGTTTAGGCTGTAGGGTGGCACATTCTTGCAAAAGTAAAGTCTTCTTCACTTACAGCATTAAACTTGGCCTTTTATTGTTAAGATTGACAATGAGGTTGATGCTGAAGTGAACATTGCGATTGATGATGTTGACTTGAGTTTCATGCTCCGCCTGTTGTTGAGGTTAATGGTAAAGTTGACATTCAAGTTGATGTGGGTTTTTAGGCTGCTGATGGTTGAGGTTGTGATGTTGAGGTTACGTTGATGGTGAGATTGATGTTGATGTTGAGGTTGATTGTGAAGTTGATGTTTAGGTTGATGTAGATGTTGGCACTGAGGTGGACTTCAACGTCGAGGTCGACCATGGTGTTGTTGACATTAAGTGTAATTCTGACGTTGAGGTTGACATTGAGGTTGAGTTTGGTGTCAAAGTTAAATTGGGGCTGATGCATTGAGGTGGATATATGGACGTTGACAATGGCATTGAGACAGTAAGGTTAACATTGAGATAGTGAGGAAGAATGATGGGAACAAACAATTGGGGCTAAACTTCCTACTTGATGAGCACAAGGCACAGGTGAAAATATATCTTATTCTTGGCATACAGTATCATGAGAACATCCAACTCATCCGGAAAGACAATTTAGAATAAAAGAATTGTGTGGAAAACAGAATGAGGATGATACACCCAAAACAAGGATAGAGATCTCAAGCACATGACATTTCAGAGCCTTAAAAAAATGCCCCAAAGAGAAGACAGGACATTATGAATGTAAAGTGCTCAAATCAGTTGAAAATGGCGCAACTGTTATATTTAGAATTATCGCCAATACGGAAATGAGAACTATTCGGGGAGAAAGTGTAGTACTTTGGGATCCCTGATAAGAGGACGCATGGAACTATTTCTCCTACTAGACATGACATAGTTATGGAGGCTACATACAGTTAGCAAAAGTGGGAGCGCACTGCTTGCAGATTGTACAGTTTCCATTGATTTTCTCGTTGTAGAAATCCATCAATGGTGACACAAAGCACAACCGTATCGCTTTCATACTTGGCCATTTTTTAAGTTATTTGAAAATGTGAGCAAAGGGTCAAGTTTTGCCATCAGCATAAAAGTCTCAGAGGTTAAATAAAAAAAGTAATTTAAAATCTTATTATAAAAGTCTTTCGCAAACAACGAGAGCCGGCAATAAACAAGAACAACCTGTAATCAGAAATAAGAAGGATATAAAATGACGCCATGGAAACACTGGTCCAATTTTCTACATCCCGAAGTCTGCAATTATCCTATGCCCAGGAGGGAAATATTATCTGACACTTCAGGATGGCGTCTTACACACTTTGCTGTGGTTTTATAGCACAATCTTAAGGCCTATTTAATTCCAGAAGGCAATCACAGTGACCGCTACAGTGGCATCATAAAATGCCTGAGTCACTGGGGTAACGGGAACAAGGTGCAAAAAGTTTTCAGCCTTCCAAGGTGGGAAAAGAAAGTGAGCTCCAAAACAGATTATGCAATACATTATGGGAACAGCGACATAAATATAAGCTGTGTTAGATCTGCAGTAGAGAAAACAAGGAATATGTCAAAATGACAGCATACAGCCCACTAAGTAACCAATTTCCAGTTTTTTCTCTTCTTCACCTTACGAGAGCCTGAACATTTAATTTACCATATAGTGTATTGAAAAACCCCCAAAAAATGTTGTAGAGTGGAAAATTAAAAAAAAAAATTATTATTTCACCATAATTTTTTGGGTTTTGATTTTACGTTGTTCATTGTTACCTTTAGTCGTTAGTCGGTGCAATTGCTATGATTCATATAGTGTTTTTTTTATATGTTTGTGTTACTAAAGTCTTAATCCTTTTTCTTTTTTCCTTTTTACAAGTTTATCTTTTAGATATGGCTCTTTGATTTTTTTTTTTGAGAAATGGGTTGATCAGGGACCACCAAGTCTGATGAAGTTGAAAGCAGCATAGTTATGGTGATATTGCATTAGTTCAAGACTTTTCAGACATGACAATATAAAATATATTAATTATTTATATTTACTTTTTTATGTTCCAAATGAGTAAAAGGGGGGTTTTGTCTTTTCTTTATTTTTCTTTTTCTATTTTTTTTTTAAAGTTCTACTAGGGAATTTAGACTTGCGATTGTTCGATCATTGGTACAATATACTACAATTCCTCTTTATAGCCTGTCCTTTCATCTCTCTCCTAAATGCAAGGCTTAATAGTTGTGCAAAGAGTTTCTCTGTGGGAGATTTATGGGGCGACATAGAGCAGGACCCTTTTTCTAATCGCTTAGATCCTATGTCTTTTATTGACTTTGGCATATAAGGGGGTACATTGCTGAAATTACAATTATCTTTGCAGTTACAAACGGTTGTCAGCTGTACAACCCAACCAGTATCTGCTATGTATGGAGCAGGCTCAGTTCCTGAACCCGTACCATGCATCTCCTGCCCACATGTGAGGTAGATGCATGTGACATGGTAAGGAAGGAAGGGACTTAAACTGTCTCTGGAACTGGGACACTTACTCTCCCTGTCCTAGGGTTACTTTTAACAAAAAGCAACTTACATACAAAAACACTTACCAAGAGTAAAGAGGAATAAAGGGAAGGATAGAAGGGTACAAACCAATGGGAATAGGATAATGGAGATAGCATACATTCAAAAACAGCAGACAACAATCTCCAGCAGCAATTAGAACCTCCAACTTCAGCATACCAATTCCAGTAAGCCAGGAAGCAAAACTTTCACAGGCAGGGATTAGAAGGTCTGGCCAGGTTTTATACAGAGAGAAAATGAGCCAGGTCAGGAGCAGCTGTGAGATGGAGCTGTATGTCTCTAACTAGCATTCAAAGAGTCGTTAACCTCTTCAGTGCCAAAGGAAACAAAGTACATTTAATATGAGAAACAAAACACACAGGCTAAATGGAAGATCTGCGATTCACAGTACGTTAAGATCATCTAACCTCAGATCTCCCAGTAGGACGAGACACAGTCGTGACACAGACACATTTTAGTGATATAACTCTGTCTTATTATTTGGGATTTGGGCTCAGCGTGACTCTTTTTACATTTTTTTTAAAATTTTCACAGGCTGTTCCCCGAAAGACACAGAAAACCATTGGGGGCCTTATTTTTTCTCATTTGTTTACAATAAAATTTTCATTTCTTGACTGATTAACTGGCTTAATCTGGCACCATAAATGTGCAATGGCATAGGATTAAGGACCAACCGCCATAAATTTACTAAAGGTCATAAGTGATTCATAACTGTGCCCAAATTATATAAAAGAAGAAAAAATAAAAGTTATATATGAAATAGCCCCAAATTGGACCACTTTATGTTGCTTGGCCAAACATGTTCCAAATGAATAATCGCATGGTTTTCTAGTGGGTCAGTCTGCAAGTTCTATATTTATATATCTATACTTTGTTACCTTTTGATTTTCATTAATACTTTTCTTTACTTTCAATTTTTGTTTTGAAGGCCAAAATTATAAAAAAAAATAATTCCGTAAAATAATAATATATTTATTTGACGCCGGGAAAGGCTATCATTTCTGTCACTGCTCATACAAATTTTGCAGATTTATGATAGCTATAAAATGCGATAACTGAATGTAAAAATGTTTTCATACGAAGAGCTATCGGCTTCTAGAAAAACACAATGTCTGGAAGGAGCGCCGCTGCTGTTGCTCTTGGCATTGTGCATGGCGTTGTGTGCCTCGTTGCTTTTGTGTTCCCTGGCAGGCTAGCACATTGTAATGCTGTTATTATATATGGTGTGATGGAACGTGTAAAGGAAAGGGATGTGCTATGGGCTAAAATAGAAGGAGTTATTTTCTTGTTTGCTTAGGGTTCGGAAATGATGAGATACAGGCCTAGGAACAAACTAACGATAAACCTGATATTTATAGAAGATTTTGTATTTTTACTCATCTACCATCTACACCATGACAGAAGATCAGCTCTCCACCCTCCTATCAAGATCACACCTCACCACTTGCATGCTTGACCCGCTGCCATCCCACCTCATCCCTAGCCTCGCCACCGTCTTCACCCCTACTCTAACACACCTCTTCAACCTCTCACTTACAAATGGTGTCTTCCCCTCATCCTTCAAACATGCCTCGATCACACCCATTCTCAAAAGACCTCCTTGACCCATCCTCTGTGTCTAACTATCGCCCGATATCTCTTCTCCCTTATGCCTCAAAACTACTGGAACAGCATGTCCATCTTGAACTGTCTCCCACCTCTCCTCCTGCTCCCTCTTTGACCGCTTACAATCAGGCTTCCGACTGCATCACTCAACTGAAACTGCCCTAACTAAAGTCACCAACGACCTACTAACCGCCAAGAGCAAGCGTCACTACTCTGTCCTCCTTCTCCTGGACCTGTCTTCTGCCTTCGACACTGTGGACCATTCCTCCTGTTACAGATTCTCTCATCACTTGGCATCACAGGCTTGGCCCTATCCTGGATCTCATCATATCTAACAAACCGAACATTCAGTGTCTCCCTCTCCAACACCACCTCCTCACCTCGCCCCCTGTCTGTCGGTGTTCCCCAAGGTTCAGTTCTAGGACCCCTACTCTTCTCCATCTATACCCTCGGCCTGGGACAGCTCATAGAATCCCATGGTCTTCAGTATCATCTCTACGCCGAGGACACGCAGATCTACCTATCTGGACCTGACCTCACCTCCTTACTGACCAAAATCCACAAGTCTGTCTGCTTTTTCTGCTTTTTCTCTGCTCGCTTTCTAAAACTGAACATGGACAAAACAGAATTCTCATTTTTTCCCCCATCTCACTCTACCCCCCCCACCAGACCGTCCATTAACATCAATGGTGCTCACTTTCCCCAGTCCCGCACGCTCGGTGCCTCGGGTGATCCTCGACTCTGCCCTCTCTTTCAAGCCACATGTCCAAACCCTAGCCTCCTCCTGCCGTTCTCAAACTCAAAAATATTTCCCGGATCCGTGCATTCCTTGACCATGAAAGTACAAAAACACTAGTGCATGCCCTCATCATCTCCCGCCTCGACTACTGCAACCTCCTACTCTCTGGCCTTCCCTCTAGCACTCTGGCACCACTCCAATCCATCCTGCACTCTGCTGCACGACTAATACACTTGTCTCCCCGCTATTCCCCAGCCTCTCCTCTCTGCCCAGCCCTTCATTGGCTTCCTATCGTTCAGAGGCTCCAGTTCAAAACCCTAACCATGACCTACAAAGCATCCACAATTGTCTCCTCCATACATCTGTGACATGGTTCCTCCGGTACATACCCACCGCAACCTTCGATCCTCTCAAGATCTCCTCCTCTACTCCCCTCTTATCTCTTTTCCCACAACCGCATCAAAGCTTCTCCCAGGCCTCTCCCATACTCTGGAACTTCTCTACCCCAACACATCAGACTCGCGCCCTACCATGGAAACCTTCAAAAAGAAACCTGAAGACCACCTCTTCCGACAAGCCTAAAAACCTGCATTTTGATCATCAGTTTACTGAACCACCGCACGATCAGCTCTTCCCTCTCCTAGTGTATCCTCAACCCTCCCTTGTAGATTTGTGAGCCTCGTGGGCAGGGTCCTCTCTCCTTCTGTACTTGTGTGTGCCATGTATTGCTCATGTTTACCTGTACTTGTCTATATTTGCCCCTCTTCACATTGTTAAAGCGCCATGGAATAAATGGCGCTATAAAAATCTATAATAAAATAATAATTAATAATAATCTACTGTTAAAACTAATGCAAAGCAGCATGGAAATAGTCATTTCCCACATCCTTAAGTCTTATTAAATGGGTTTTTTCCATGCAAAAAGCTCATGTTCCTACCCTACAAAGTTACATGAGAAGATGTTTCGATTCCGTTGACCACAACCTGAAAGCCTTAGGCCAAAAACAAGTCTATCAAAGTTTGCAAAATTGGCTTGAAGTCTAAAAGGCTCCTAAAAAAAAATGTAGAGATCTCCAGTGTTATGTTTCGGATAGCTGAGGGAGTGCAGGTAAAAAAAGGCAATACACCAGAGAGTTGGAATCTATGAGATTTGCAGAACCCTGACTAACCACCACAACTAGGGCACGCCGTGGAGCGTTCCTACGTTGGTCCTAGACGCCCCTCGTCACAGGCCTGAGAAAACTAACTACACCTAAAAGAATAGAAGGAGGAAAGCTATCTGCCCCGGAGCAGATCCCCAAAGAACATTAGAAAGCCCCCAAACATGTAATGGCAGGTAGACAAGATGAAATACTGACAC
This sequence comes from Oophaga sylvatica, assembly GCA_033576555.1. Lineage (NCBI taxonomy): Eukaryota > Metazoa > Chordata > Amphibia > Anura > Dendrobatidae > Oophaga > Oophaga sylvatica. Next base: position 13,560,545 of record JARQOD010000005.1, on the reverse strand, counting down.
AGACAGAAAATAGTATGAGCAAAACGTTGGGGCCCAAACTACCTAAATAGAAAAAGGATAGGAAGGGTACTTACTGCAATCTCAAAAAACCTGAAAAGCACCAACTCTACTAATTTCAAAGTTGAGAAAATCCATCCTGTCTGGCCGGAGCTTCAACTGGTGGGTTTCAGTCCTCTGCCCTTGTTCACATTTAAGTCCACTTGACAAGTGGAAGGTTTTCAATATTAGAGTAGGACTGTCCCACAGAGGGTTTGCCTTGACGGGCGGGATGGCCTTGTACATTATTTTGATCAAAAATTATGTTTACTAAATTACCCTTATTTTTATTACTACCTTCATGCATTTTTTGCAAAAAGATTTTTTATTTCATTTTTGGATATTTGTTTTTTTTTTGCCTGTTTTTCTGGTGTAATGGTCATTGTGTTTAATATGCATTTACATTTTGCATACACATTAACTTACTTTTTCAGTTCAGATCTAGTTTTTCTATGTAGTTCATAGTGCCATTCCGTGCATTATAAGGGTTTTTGACCCGCCCTGTTTTCTGAGTTGAGAAAATCCATCCTGTCTGGCCCGGAGCTTCAACTGGTGGGTTCAGTCCCTCTGCCCTTGTTCACATTTAAGCACTTGACAAGTGGAAAGGTTTTCAATATTTAGAGTTAGGACTGTCCCACAGAGGGTTGCCTTGACGTGGCGGGATGGCTTGTACATTATTTTGATCAAAATTATGTTTACTAAATACCCTATTATTATTACTACCTTCATGCATTTTTGCAAAAAGATTTTTTATTTTCATTTTTTGGATATTTGTTTTTTTTTGTGCCTGTTTTTCTGTTGTAATGGTCATGTGGTTAATAGCATTTACATTTTGCATTACACATTAACTTACTTTTTCAGTTCAGATCTAGTTTTCTATGTAGTTCATAGTGCATTCCGTGCATATAAGGTGTGACCGCCCTGTTTTTCTGAGTTGAGAAAATCCATCCTGTCTGGCCGGAGCTTCAACTGGTGGGTTCCAGTCCCTTGCCCTTGTTCACATTTAAGTCATTGACAAGTGGAAAGGTTTTCAATATTAGAGTAGGACTGTCCCACAGAGGGTTGCCTTGACGTGGCGGGATGGCTTTTTACATTATTTTGATCAAATTATGTTACTAAATACCCTTATTATTATTACTACCTTCATGCATTTTTTGCAAAAAGATTTTTTATTTCATTTTTGATATTTGTTTTTTTGTGCCTGTTTTTCTGTGTAATGGTCATGTGTTAATATGCATTTACATTTTGCATACACATTAACTTACTTTTTCAGTTCAGATCTAGTTTTCTATGTAATTTCAAAATCACCTGAGATCACACGACCTCTACCACCTAAATTAGTTCTCTGGGTAACAAAATCAAACAGCAGACCACTGAAAAAAGGAAAAAAAGCAAAGTAAAACATCAGTGGCTGACTAATACTGAAGGGAAAAAGCCCCGGAGGGGACCTGAAGGCCCCACAGAAGTGCTGGACAAAATGCAAAAAATCAAGCCAAAAAACAAAAAGAAGAAAATGTCTTATCTGTTAGCAGGAGATTGCAGACACGACCACAGCAGGCTACAAAGGAAACAGGACTCAAGGATTGAGACCAGAACAAATGATCACCGGCAACCCTGATGGGAAGGCGACTCCCTTATATAAGACCAGTCAGTAACACCTGAATCCCACTCCTCAAATCTTCAACTGGACAGTCCAGTAACCGCTTTAACCACCAGAGGGGGCCTCTGCTCAGAACCCCATTTCAAAGTCCATTCACAACAGTACCCCCCCCTTGAGGAGGGGTCACCGAACCCTCACTTGAGCAACCCGGCGGTCAGGATGAGTTCTATGTTACGCACGGATGAGTCTCCTAGCATGGATGTCCGAAGCAAAACACCCAAAAATTGTCTTCCTGACCATAACCTCTCCACTTAACCAAATACTGGAGTTTCCGTCTAGAAAAACGAGAATTCAATATTTTCTCAACCACAAACTCCATATTGCCCTCAACCAGAAACAGGGTCAGGAGGCAAAGCAGTAGGAACCACTGGCCTCAACAAACCTCTTCAACAAGGCTTGTGGAACACGTTATGGATCTTAAATGTCCCTGGAAGAAGCAAACGAAAAGAAACAGGATTTAGAATCTCCATGATCTTATAAGGTCCAATGAACCTAGGCTTAAATTTAGGAAGATGCCACTCTCATAGGAATATTTCTTGAGGACAACCAGACCAAGTCCCCCACTTTAAAACGAGGACCATCAGTCCTTATGCGGTTAGCAAACCGCTGGGCCCCTCCTGAGAGAGGGACAACCTCTCCCTACCTGGTCCCAAATCTGTTGCATACGCTCCACAACAGAGTCAACACCTGGACAGACAGAAGCCTCCGTCTGTCCTGAAGAAAATCGAGGGGTGAAAACCCAGAATTACAGAAAAAATGGAGACATCAAAGTGGCAGAGCTAGCCCTATTATTTAGGGAAAACTCAGCCAAAGGCAAAAAAGGGGGACCCAGTCCCTCCTGATCAGCAGGGCACAAAAGCATCTTTAAGTCTCCAATGTCTGGTTTGTTCCTCAGTTTGACCATTGGTCTGAGGAAAGAAACGCCGAGGGGAGAAAGACAATTAAACACCAAGTTTTAAACAAAAGGTCCTCCAAAATCTGGAAACAAACTGGACTCCTCTGTCAGACACAATGTTCTCAGGAATGCCGTGTAAACGAACCACGTGCTGAAGGAACAAAGGCACCAATTCAGAGGAGGAAGGCAACTTAGGTAATGGCACAAGATGTATCATCTTGGAAAACCTATCACAAATCACCCAGATGACAGTCATTCTCTGAGAAACAGGGAGGTCGGAAATGAAATCCATAGAGATATGGGTCCATGGTCTCTTGGGCACAGGCAATGGCATCAACAAACCACTAGAGCGAGAGCAAGACTTGGAGCGAGAGCAAGTCCCGCAGGACTGCACAAATTCCCTGACATCACGAGACAAGGTAGGCCACCAAAAGGACCGACTAACCAAGTCTCTGGTACCAAAAATTCCGGGATGCCCAGCCAACGCGGAACAATGAATCTCAGACATCACACTCTTTTTCCACTGGTCTGGGACAAACAATTTTCCAACAGGGCAGCGCTCGGGCCTATCCTCCTGACACCCCTCCAGAGCAAGTCTCAAATTGGGTGAGATGGCGGAAAGAACTACACCCTCTTTCAAAATAACAGAAGGATCAGATAACTCAGGAGAGTCCGCAAGGAAACTCCTCGAGAGGGCATCCGCCTTAACATTCTTAGTGCCAGGAAGAAAGGAAACCACAAAATTAAAACGTGTGAAAAACAAGGCCCACATGGCCTGTCTAGGATTGAGTCGCTTGGCAGATTCCAGATAAACCAGATTCTTATGGTTCGTAAGGACCACCACCTGATGTTTGGCTCCCTCCAGCCAATGTCTCCACTCTTCAAAAGCCCACTTCATGGCCAGTAACTCCCGATTACCCACGTCATAATTACGTTCAGTAGGAGAAAATTTTCGAGAGAAAAAGGCACAAGGGTTACTTTTAGAGGTCTCTGGATCTTTTTGGGACAAAACGGCACCTGCCCCAATTTCAGAGGCATCAACCTCCACCTGAAATGGCAGAGAAACATCAGGCTGCCGTAGAACAGGAGCAGAAGTGAATCTCTGCTTAAGTTCCTGAAATGCAGAGACTGCCTCAGGAGGCCAATTCACCACATCAGAACCCTTTCTGGTCAAATCAGTCAATGGTTTAACAATAACCGAGAAATTACCAATAAATTTACGATAAAAATTGGCAAAACCCAAAAATCTTTGAAGAGCCTTTAATGAAGTAGGTTGGACCCAATCACAGATGGCCTGAACCTTGACCGGGTCCATTTCAATAACAGATGGGGACAAAATGAATCCCAGAAATGAGATCCTCTGTACGCCAAAAAGACACTTTGATCCCTTCACATACAAAGCATTCTCTCTCAAAATCTGGAATACAGTTTGAACATGTTTCACATGAGAGTCCCAGTCATTAGAAAAAATCAAGATATCATCCAAATAAACAATCAGAAATTTATCCACAAAATCCCTGAAAATGTCATTCATGAAGGACTGGAAGACAGAAGGAGCATTAGTGAGCCCAAAGGGCATCACAAGGTACTCAAAATGCCCCTCAGGGGTATTGAATGCCGTCTTCCATTCATCCCCGTGCTTAATGCGAATAAGGTTATATGCCCCCCTGAGGTCAAGCTTGGTAAACCAAGTAGCGTTTTTCACCCTGGAAAACAGGTCAGAAATCAAAGGTAACGGGTATTGATATTTTACAGTAATATTGTTCAAAAGACGATAATCAATACACGGCCTTAATGAACCATCCTTTTTGGCCACAAAGAAAAAACCGGCACCTAAGGGTGAAGAGGATGGTCTGATATGACCCTTCTCCAATGATTCCTTGATATAAGAACGCATAGCGTCATGTTCAGGTACAGACAAGTTAAAAAGGCGACCTTTAGGGAATTTACTACCAGGCACTAATTCAATAGCGCAGTCATAGCTCCTATGGGGAGGCAAGGATGCAGATTTACTTTCGCTAAACACATCAGAAAAATCAATCAAAAAGTCAGGAACATCCTGAGCCTGGGGGGAGGCAGAAAAAACAGGAGTGTTGGTATTAACACATTGGCAGCCCCAACTGGTTACAGACATAGATTTCCAATCCAAAACAGGATTATGAGACTGCAACCAAGGGAAGCCCAGTACGATAATATCATGCAGATTATACAGAACCAAAAATTTACAGCACTCCTGATGATCAGGTTCAACCCTCATTATCACCTGAGTAGAGAACTGAGGTTTATTCTCAGCCAAAGGGGTAGAATCGATCCCCAGTAGGGGAATAGACTTCTGTAGGGGTATCAAGGGAAACCCACAACGTTTAGCAAAATCATAATCCATCAGGTTAATAGCTGCTCCAGAATCAACGAAAGCCTGAGCAGAAAATGAGGACAGAGAGCATATCAGAGTGACAGTTAATAAAAACTTAGTGTGAACACTACCCAAGACAACTGAGCGTGCAAAACGTCTTCCCCGCTTAGGGCAGACTGAAATAGCATGAGAGGCATCACCACAGTAGAAACATAACCCATTGCGCTTCGAAACTCATGACGCTGTGCCCCAGACACCACTCTATCACACTGCATGGGTTCAGAAGCAGGTTCACAAGGCAACACCATTCCACGCATACTTCTGCGCTCACGCAAACGTCTGTCAATTTGAATCGCTAATGACATAGAATCATTGAGACCAGAGGGGACAGAGAATCCCACCATAACATCCTTTACATTATCTGACAGACCCTTCCGAAAAAGGGCCGCCAAAGCGTCGTCATTCCACTTGGTCAGGACTGCCCACCTACGGAATCTCTGACAGTATAACTCAGCGTCATCAAGCCCCTGATTTAATGCCAACAAGGCTTTTTCAGCTTGATCAGTGACATTAGGCTCATCGTGCAATAACCCCAAAGCCTGAAAAAATGCATCAACATCACTCAAAACAGGATCCCCAGGTGTCAGGGAAAAAGCCCAATCCTGAGGATCGCCGCACAGGAGAGAGATGACAATTTGAACCTGCTGCGCTGCGTTCCCTGAGGACTTAGATTTTAAGGCAAAAAATTTACAATTATTTTTGAAATTCTGAAACTTAGCTCGATCCCCTAAAAACAAATCTGGCATGGGAATCCTAGGTTCCACAACAGGCAACCTAGCAAGATAGGCAGCAATACTCCGAACCTCAGTGGCAAGCTGATCCACACGGCCAGACAACTGTGCAAACTCCATTGGGGAAAAAAAAAATCCTCCCCAGCACCCAGAGATACAGAGGGAAAAAAAATGCAACAAACAGAAAAATATCTCTGACAACTCTGACAACCTTTTTTCTTTCACAATATTTTTTCCCTTCTGTGAGTACCATACAATTTTCAATTTTTAGGCCAGTGATACTGTTATGTTTCGGTAGCTGAGGAGTGCAGGTAAAAAAGGCAATACACCAGAGAAGTTGGAATCTATGAGATTGCAGTACCCTGACTAACCACCACAACTAGAGGCAGCCGTGGAGCGTTCCTACGTTGGTCCTAGATGCCTCGTCACAGCCTGAGAAACTAACTACACCTAAAGATAGAAAGAGGAAAGCTATCTGCCCCGGAGCAGATCCCCAAAGAACATAGAAAGCCCCCAAACATGTAATGGCGGTTAGACAAGATGAAATACTGACACAGACAGAAAATAGTATGAGCAAACGTTGGGGCCCAAACTACCTAAATAGAAAAGGATAGGAAGGGTACTTACTGCAATCTCAAAAAACCCTGAAAAGCACCAACTCTACTAATTTCAAAATCACCTGAGATCACACGACCTCTACCACCTAAATTAGTTCTCTGGTGTAACAAAATCAAAACAGCAGCCACTGAAAAAACGGGAAAAAGCAAAAGTACAAACATCAGTGGCTGAACTAAACTGAGAGGGCAAAAGCCCCTGGAGGGGACCCTGAAGGCCCCCACAGAAGTGCAGGACAAAATTCAAAAATCAAGCACAAAAACAAAAAGAAGAAAATGTCTTATCTGTTAGCAGGAGATGCAGACACGACACAGCAGGCTACAAAGGAAACAGGACTCAAGGATTGAGACCAGAACAATTGATCACCGGCAACCCTGATGGGAAGGCGACTCCCTTATATAAGACCAGTCAGTAACACCTGATTCCCACTCCTCACAATCTTCACTGGACAGTCCAGTACCGCTTGTAACCACCAGAGGGAGCCTCTGCTCAGAACTCATTTCAAGTCCATTCACAACACTCCAGGACTCCCGGAACAGAGAGCAATTCTCTCAAATAAAATTTATTGTTAACTGAAGTGACGGAGAGGTTGTAATCGAGGCTTGGAATGGCGGAGAACAAGCAGGAAATTATGTTGAGTTGTGTGGCCTTGAAAAAGGGGCAAAGCTATGACTGGAACTTTTTAAACTTGTGCCATTCATCTAGTGGCCTCTGTGAAGTCAACCACCTGATTTTGGCAAAAGTGCTGTAAAGCTACAACTCCCAGCATGCCAGGTTGCAGATGCCTGGTCTTCATCAAGTAACTATTTTTCCAGACAGTGCATCATATAACCTTTTTGTTTGAGGTTAATATATTCACATTTTGAATAAAAGGTTGGACACCCCTGGTTTATTAGGTTTGCATATTTCACTGAGGATCTGGAACAAAATCTGCAACAAATTTTTTGCTGCTTTTTTATGGATTTTTCTCATATTGAACTCATTAAAGGGAACCTGTTACCAGGTTGGACAGATATGAGATAGGGCCATCACCTTTCAGGCCTGATATGTACCATACTATACTGCTGTATACTATAATGCTGTATATCTATTTATTTATTATGCTTTGCTTATATAGCGCTACATTAATCCTCAGTGCTTTACAGTCATTATCATCTGCCCCCAACCCAACCTGAAAGATAAGAAAAAGAGCTTTCATTATACTCACTTGCGTGGTGGTCCGGTCCGATGAGTGTGTCTGGTCTTGGACCGGCACCTCCCTTCTTTTTGCGATGCCGTCCTCCTTCTTGCTTCATGTGGATAACATGTCTCTACATCATCCACACAGTCTCCACGGCATCGCGCTCTTGCACAGGCATACTTCACCGCCCTGACTAGGGCAGAGTAAAGTACTGCTACATCTGGTTGCATTGCTGAGCCGTGACAATGTAAGGATTTCAAGGGTATTAACCCTTTAAATGTTTCATCGCCTTTAATTGTGTTAACATGTGTAAATGTATACCTTGTATGATGTTATGTACTAGTGTTACGTGTAATATGTCTAATATGTAGGGGTTGAGTTATAGGTAGATAGTGCATCCTAGGGGTCACTAGAGGAGGGCACTAGAAGGGTAGTGTATATATTTGGGTTTAGATGTAGTTTGTGAGGGATCACTAATAGGGGCACGTTATAGATCCAGTAAAAACGTTTAGAAAATAATGTCAATGCAGTATGGGGTTTGGTCACTAGAGGGGGGCATTGAGCACATCCAGTCCAATAGGGACAATAGGTTAGGGACTTGTTGCTAGGGAAAGATTGCCTCCAACTGGGAATCTGTCAGGAAGACATCCTCTTAGCGGGAGTCATTCGGGGGTGGACCTTGCTAGTGTGAGGACGTCCACGTTCCTGGGCCCTGAGCATAGGGTAGAAGTAAGAGGGAACTAGCAACCCCTGAAGAAGTCGGTGAACGATTCACCGTGGTAATGTGAGCCCGAAAGAGAGTTGGTTTACGTAGTAGTAGTCCAGTGGAGGAACCACTGTGGGAACGCTCAGCAGAAGAGGTCGTTAATGAGCGTAGAAGTGAGTGGGCTACCAGAAGTATCCGGGCAGGATGACCAGAGAAGGGTGGATGACCTAGTAGATGTGTCTTTCTTATGCTGGATTGAAGTGTTTCCAGGGGAAGAGATCGAAGTGCCGTTTTCACCGGGCTCCTCGTCCCGTCAATAATTAGTGGTCCATTCTGGTGTAGCAGAGGAGAAGAGGAGAAGTTGTGAAGAATGTATTGCTGGTATCGCATAAGGCGTGCTTATGGTGTTTTGGATGTGCTGTGTCCGGAGGAAAATAAAGCAGAACTGTTTGATGTGATTGTGGACTCTGACTCTGATCGTACTGTATACTCAGCCTCGAGTGAAAAGCACCCCAGGAGGATGTAAGTGACAGGAGTGAAATATGCAGCCAATCCCAGTAAGGTAACCCCTCGGCCAGCCCTTAACAACATCAGCAATGTTACCGCTCATCTTGATAAACAGACACTGACCTGAATGTGAGAACGCGCTTGCATGTGACCAGTGGTGAAGTCATTAAGATTACCGTTGGTCACACACAGCCGTGTTTTCATGCTCAGTGTGATTTGGCTACCGGGGTGGATGGTAATATTACTGATGTCACCTGTGATGAACTGGCACACGGTCCGTCACACGGTAGCCTGGGGTATCATGGCTTGTGATCCCACCGCTGCCACCAATATGTGATGAAACGGTGCACACACACGACGGCTACTGCCGTCCGACCCGGTAAACTGCAGGGATTTATAATTATCCCACTTCCACTTAGGAACTTGCAGCTCTCTGGCGCCCCCCTTACCCTCAGGTCAGTCAGGGAACTGCACCTAGGATAATCAGTCGCCAGACGGGTCACTTGGATGTGTGCTGGCTATTGGGCACGCTGCAGTGAGGGAATTATAATTACTCCGAGCCGCAGCCGGGTAATACACTTATAATACCCGCTCCGTCACTGCCAACGCCACCCCATATGTCAACACTTAACACCCCCTTCTTTTAAGCTGCCACCAGCTACGGTTTTTCTTACTGAACAATTTATCAAGAGGGTCCGTAGCAACCCCAAAACAGTAGCGTAGTGCTTCAGGCACGTGCAAATTCGTTTATAGAGCAGGAGAAACAAACTAATAAATTTATAGGTTTATTCCTTAAAAAGACAGGCAGTGCTTATACAATATAAAAAGATGGAACAAACTGAGACCATATCGTTATGTACAAATGCAGTTATAAAATAAAATAGGATTAAGAATGAAAATCACTCACATGGTTGTTAGATCATTTACAGGCAAGCCAGGCTGGGGGGGGAGGAGCCACACGTCATAGTTCATTTGCAGATCTCTTAGTCAGGACATCACAGCAAGGACTCCCAAGGGTGGGCTCACAGCCAGACTTATACCTGGGACTGCTGACCTCACGAAAAGGGGAGGGTTTTTCTGGCCACCTCCCCGGGACAGAAGTGTATGATTTGAGCTCTGAAATATCATAAGGTCCATCCCTCGTCCTGTGAACCTAGCAGAATAACGGCAGACCTATCAATGATCTTACTTTAAAATGACAGTTCAAATGAGTCCAAACTTGGCTGAGCTAGTCCATGGGAAATCCGAGAATTCCATTTTTCGGGTTCTGATGGAGTTACGGGTTCACCAGTACCACGGGAACGATGCCCATGGACACAGGCTTCAAAACAGTAACTTTCGTGTTTCTGACGCAAATCCCCACCGTGTTATAACCAAAACAGAATGAAGTCTCCAAAATGGCTGCTAGGGTAGGGACAGCACATGTTGCTGACAATGGGACCCCCGCTGTGAAGCGGGAAAACTCTAGCACTGGCAGCTCACATTACACTGCCTGAGTGCAGGCTGGGAGGGGGTTGATGGGAAGCATGAGAGAGGGAGGGGGGAAACTTGGCTCCGTGGGCTGTCAGTACAAAACAGGATGAGGACTGTAGTTCTAGCAACAGCACAAACATGGAGCTCCAGTATCATCACACCTCCCCCCTTTAGAGGGCGCTACGGAGGCATGACCTGTCGGTAATCCGACATGCGCACCTCAGCGGGTTCGCCATGTCGTGATAACCCATCAGCATTCCCATGTTCGCTGCCTTTCTTGTGTTGTACGGCAAAATCATATTGCTGTAGGGCAAGGCTCCAGCGGAGCAACCTACCATTGGTTCCGGACACTGTGTGCAGCCAGCTCAGAGGGTTGTGGTCGGTGACCACCTTGAAGGTGCGCCCGTACAGGTAGGGCTGCAAAACGTTGCAGTGCCCAGACCATGGCCAGGCACTCCTTCTCGATGGTGGAGTATGCCACTTCCCTTGGCAGAAGTTTCCGGCTCAGGTACAACACGGGGTGCTCCTGGTTCCCCGAATCAACCTGGCTGAGTACAGCACCGAGGCCAAATTCGCTGGCGTCAGTCTGTACCAGGAATTGCCGACTGCTGTCGACGGCTTTCAACACAGGAGAGCTGCACAGGGCTGTTTTCAAAGCTCGGAATGCCGCCTCACAGCCATCTGTCCAGTTGACTGTTTGGGGTAGACCGCCCTTGGTGAGGTCCGTCAAGGGTTTTGCAATGGCGCTATAGTTCGGTACGAAACGCCTATAGTACCCTGCAGTGCCCAGGAAGGACTTCACCTGCTTTTTGGTCCTGGGGGTGGGCCAGGACACGATCGCGTCCACTTTCTCGGGCTCTGGACTCATGGAACCCCCGCCTACCCGGTGCCCCAGGTAGTGGACCTCCCTCATGCCCATCTGGCATTTTCCCGGCTTAATGGTCAGACCTGCCTGGTAAATACGCTTGAGCACCTCCTGGAGATGCTGAAGGTGTTCCTCCCAGGTGGAACTGAAGACGGCAATGTCGTCCAGGTACGCCACAGCGTACTCCTCCAGTCCCTGAAGCAGGTGGTTGACCATCCGCTGGAAAGTGGCAGGGGCATTCTTCATGCCGAAAGGCATGACCGTGGACTCGTACAGTCCAAAAGGGGTGATAAAGGCGGATTTCTCCTGCGCCTCAGTGCTCAGGGGAATCTGCCAGTATCCCCGGCTTAAATCCATGATGGATATGTACTTGGCATTCGCCAACCGCTCCAGCAGATCCTCGATGCGTGGCATTGGGTGCGCATCAGAGGTAGTGATGGCGTTGAGCCCCCTGTAGTCCACGCAGAACCGGGTGGTCCGATCCTTTTTGGGCACGAGAACTACAGGTGAGGCCCACGCGCTTTTGGACGGCCGGATCACCCCCAGCTGCAACATCTCATGGATCTCCTGGCGCATAATCTGCTGCACCTCCTCAGAGATCCGATAAGGTGTCCGCCGTAATGGGGCATGATCCCCGGTGTCCACCTCGTGGACTGCCAACTCGGTCCTTCCGGGTCGGTTCGTGAACTCGGCCCGGAAGGGTTCCAGAGTGGTCAGCAACTGCAACCGCTGGGAGACGGTTAGCGAGGCATTTACCTCCATGTCCTCAATGGACCCATTGGCCTGGGCTTGGGCCAGCATGTCCAGGAGGGGATCCTCTTCCCCGTCCTCGGGCAGATTGCAGACCGGTAGGACGCAGGCTTCACGTTCGTGATGGGCCTTCATCATGTTGATGTGAAAGGCCTTGCGCCTACCCCAAGTGTGGTCAAGCGTGACCACGTAGGTGGCTGGGTTGAGCTGTTGGTGCACGACGTACGGGCCTTCCCGGCTGCCTGAAGCTTATCCTTTGGTACGGGGACCAGCACCCACACCTTTTGACCCACCTGGTAGGTCCGCTCCCGGGCGTTCTGGTCGTACCAGTGCTTCTGGTCAGCCTGAGCCTGCGTCATGTTGTCATGCACCAACTGCGTCAAGGTCTGCATCTTGTCGCGGAAGCACATGACATAATCCACGATGGACACTTCCGTGGGGTTTGGCTCATCTTCCCAGGATTCTCTTATCAACCCAAGGGGTCCCCGGACTCGCCTGCCATACAGGAGCTCAAAGGGGGAGAACCCCGTCGAGGCCTGCGGGACTTCTCTGTAGGCAAACAGCAGGTGTGGGAGGTACCGCTCCCAATCGCGTCCCTGGGTCTCAACCAGCATTCGGAGCATCTGTTTGAGGGTACCGTTAAAGCGCTCACACAAACCATTGGTCTGTGGGTGATACGTACTCGATACCATACGCGTCACCTGCATTTTGCTGCAGAGAGCCTTCATTAGGCGAGACATAAATTGGGTCCCTTGATCGGTAAGCATCTCCCTGGGAAATCCTACCCGTGAAAAGATGGTCACCAGTGCATCCGCCACCTTATCTGCCCTAGTTGAGGACAGAGCTACTGCCTCCGGGTACCGGGTAGCGTAGTCTACCACAGTAAGGATGTATTGCTTTCCAGAGCTGCTGGGGACGGCCAGCGGGCCCACAATGTCCACCGCGATCCTCTGGAAAGGCTCCTCTATCACTGGCAACGGGATCAGGGGAGCCTTAAGAGCAGGCCCCGCCTTCCCCACTCTTTGACAGGTGATACAGGAGCGGCAGTAGTTAGTCACATCTGTCCCCATCTTGGGCCAATAGAAGTGTTGAGACAGCCGTGCCTTAGTTTTGCTGATCCCCAAATGTCCAGCGAGTGGAATCTCATGGGCAATCCTCAACAACTCACCTCGGAACTGGTGCGGGACGACCAGCTGTTTTTCCCTCAACCACTCCTTTTGGGACTCTCCGGGTACTGTCTCCCGGTACAACCTTCCTCGTTCCCAGAACACCCTCTCCTTATCAGTCACGGAGGTGGGCGTCTTGGCGAGGTGCCTCAAGTTCTCCAGGCTCGCATCTGAGTGCAGAGCGGCCTGGAACTCCTGGCTGGAGGCAGCCAGAAGTGACGTCAGGGTTCCTTCCTCACTGGGACCCTCTGGGACCGGCTCTGGGTCCAACTCTGGTTCAGTCTCTCCTGTAGCGGAGGAGGGTCCAGATGGTAGGGCGCTACCTGCGATCCGGGCACTCTGACTGCGGGTGACAGCAGCTACATATGCCGTCTCCCCGGGGGTTTCTATAGACCCATCAGCCTGCGCTGCTATGGGCTCTAACTCCCCATCCACCCCCAACACTTCAGGAGCAGTGCTACTTATGGGCCAGTTACCTTCCTCGGTGGCACTGGTCAGTGTCATGGCATCACCTTCCTCCCGGTTCCCATGCACCTCCCCATTTCCTTGAGCACTGTCGCTTGCTCCTGCTAGGGGTTCCTCAGCCGTCTCACTCCGCAGAGCGACGGGACTGAACGCTCCTGTACCTGTGGACACATCTACCACTTCAGAGAAAGGGTTAACAGATTCAGATGGCACAGATACATCACTATCAACATCATTCCTAGGGAAAGAAAGGTTATCAGTTGCATCATCACTTCGCAAAGCATTAGCAGGTAACACAATCAGTTTCCCATCATCATCAACATCAACATCATGGTTAACGTTAACCTTATCATCAGATTGGGAAGGGGTGTCAGGGACATAGTACGCCACCATCCTCCCCAGATCAGTCCCCAATAAAACATCAGTGGGCAGGTTTTCGGACACCCCCACTTCCTTCACCCCGCTCCCGGCACCCCAGTCAATGAAAACTCGGGCTATCGGCAAGGGGTAGTGGACGCCCCCAATCCCGGTGACAGTTAAGGTTTTCCCCAGAATCAACTCTTCAGGGGCCGCCAGTTCAGGTCGGATGAGGGTTCGTTCAGCCCCGGTGTCCTTGAGGCCTGTAGCAAGACGGGCCCCCACGCGGACGGGCGGCAAAGGGGATAGTGCCTCCAGAGGGACGGCTGGCAGGGGCACTGGGGTTGGTTGCAGGCTTACCCCCTCCCCAGCGGGTGGTGACTGGCTTCCGCACCTCGGGTTTCCGGTTGGCCTCATAGCTGTCGGCGATCCGTGCTGTTGTGACCGCGTCCTCCGGTTCTCGGTCCAGGATGAACTGTCGGACCTCCGCTGGGCACAGATGCAGGAACTGGTCTTTGATCATCAGGTCCCTCAGGTTCTCAAAGGTGTCAACTGACAGTCCATGGATCCACTGGTCAAAGTGGTTCCTGAGTCCTTGCACCACATCGCTATAACTGTCATGTGGGCCACGTTGGAGGTTCCGGAACTTCTTTCGGTATACCTCAGGGGTTAGCTGGTACTTGGCGATCAGGGCCTGCTTGATGGCCTGATAGTTGTCATCTTGATCCGGCGTGAGTGAAGCAAACGCCTCCAGAGCTTTGCCCTTTAGCCCAGGGGTCAAGTACCTGGCCCATTGGTTGTCAGGCAGCCGGTACTGTCTGCAGACTTTCTCAAAGGCCCGCAGAAAAGTGTCCAAGTCTCCGTCCTTTTCCATCACGGGAAAGTGCTCCGGCCGGGGCTTGGGACTCTGAGCGCTGCTGGGCACACTGCTCTGGGCTGTGGAGGGCATTGCCCCTTGTCTGAGCAGCTCCAGTTCATGGGCTCTCTGAGCTTCCCGCTCGGCTCTCTCAGCCTCCCGCTCGGCTCTCTCGGCCTCTCGCTGGGCTCTCTCGGCCTCTCGCTGGGCTTGGCGCTCGGCTATCTCAGCCTCTCGCTGTTTGGCCTCTCGCTGGTCGGCTCTCTCTTGAGCTTTCTGGATCAGCTTCAGGCGTTCTTCATGGTCGTCAGTGGAGGGTCCCTCCAGGGCCGCCTGCAGGTAAGGGTCCATCCCGCCCTGGGTGTAAGCAGTCAGGGTTGGGCCTCTGCTTCTGCGGCACCACCTTGGCTTGGGCCGGCTCCTGCGCCCTCCTCGCTCTGAGCGTGGTCCCGTGCCATCAGGGCCTGGATCACTGCGGCCTTGGTTTGGTCCATGGGGACAATCTGCCTCCACTCGCATATGGCTAGAAGAGTTTCCCTGCTACTCCGATTATACCAGTCGAATCCCCTCGTAGCCATGGTTGCCAAATAAAAGATAGGATAGAAAAACAAAGAGAAGGAAGGGGTAACCGCAAGTACACACAATTGCCTCAGGACTAATAAACACTGAGTCTGTTCTCCAAAACTTTAGATGCAGGGTCCCTGAAGAACCGTGCAAGTTTTTTAGTGAGAGGAATGATTGCTCAGACCAGATCACTAATGCTCTATAATCCCACCGCTGCCACCAATATGTGATGAACTGGCACACGGTCCGCCACACGGTAGCCCGGGATATCACGGCTTGTGATCCCACCGCTGCCACCAATATGTGATGAAACGGTGCACACACACGACGGCTGCTGCCGTCTGACCTGGTAAACTGCAGGGATTTATAATTATCCCACTTCCACTTAGGAACTTGCAGCTCTCTGGCGCCCCCCTTACCCTCAGGTCAGTCAGGGAACTGCACCTAGGATAATCAGTCGCCAGACGGGTCACTTGGATGTGTGCTGGCTATTGGGCACGCTGCAGTGAGGGAATTATAATTACTCCGAGCCGCAGCCGGGTAATACACTTATAATACCCGCTCCGTCACTGCCAACGCCACCCCATATGTCAACACTTAACACCCCCTTCTTTTAAGCTGCCACCAGCTACGGTTTTTCTTACTGAACAATTTATCAAGAGGGTCCGTAGCAACCCCAAAACAGTAGCGTAGTGCTTCAGGCACGTGCAAATTCGTTTATAGAGCAGGAGAAACAAACTAATAAATTTATAGGTTTATTCCTTAAAAAGACAGGCAGTGCTTATACAATATAAAAAGATGGAACAAACTGAGACCATATCGTTATGTACAAATGCAGTTATAAAATAAAATAGGATTAAGAATGAAAATCACTCACATGGTTGTTAGATCATTTACAGGCAAGCCAGGCTGGGGGGGAGGAGCCACACGTCATAGTTCATTTGCAGATCTCTTAGTCAGGACATCACAGCAAGGACTCCCAAGGGTGGGCTCACAGCCAGACTTATACCTGGGACTGCTGACCTCACGAAAAGGGGAGGGTTTTTCTGGCCACCTCCCCGGGACAGAAGTGTATGATTTGAGCTCTGAAATATCATAAGGTCCATCCCTCGTCCTGTGAACCTAGCAGAATAACGGCAGACCTATCAATGATCTTACTTTAAAATGACAGTTCAAATGAGTCCAAACTTGGCTGAGCTAGTCCATGGGAAATCCGAGAATTCCATTTTTCAGGTTCTGATGGAGTTACGGGTTCACCAGTACCACGGGAACGATGCCCATGGACACAGGCTTCAAAACAGTAACTTTCGTGTTTCTGACGCAAATCCCCACCGTGTTATAACCAAAACAGAATGAAGTCTCCAAAATGGCTGCTAGGGTAGGGACAGCACATGTTGCTGACAATGGGACCCCCGCTGTGAAGCGGGAAAACTCTAGCACTGGCAGCTCACATTACACTGCCTGAGTGCAGGCTGGGAGGGGGTTGATGGGAAGCATGAGAGAGGGAGGGGGGAAACTTGGCTCCGTGGGCTGTCAGTACAAAACAGGATGAGGACTGTAGTTCTAGCAACAGCACAAGACATGGAGCTCCAGTATCATCACACCTCCCCCCTTTAGAGGGCGCTACGGAGGCATGACCTGTCGGTAATCCGACATGCGCACCTCAGCGGGTTCGCCATGTCGTGATAACCCATCAGCATTCCCATGTTCGCTGCCTTTCTTGTGTTGTACGGCAAAATCATACTGCTGTAGGGCAAGGCTCCAGCGGAGCAACCTACCATTGGTTCCGGACACTGTGTGCAGCCAGCTCAGAGGGTTGTGGTCGGTGACCACCTTGAAGGTGCGCCCGTACAGGTAGGGCTGCAAACGTTGCAGTGCCCAGACCATGGCCAGGCACTCCTTCTCGATGGTGGAGTATGCCACTTCCCTTGGCAGAAGTTTCCGGCTCAGGTACAACACGGGGTGCTCCTGGTTCCCCGAATCAACCTGGCTGAGTACAGCACCGAGGCCAAATTCGCTGGCGTCAGTCTGTACCAGGAATTGCCGACTGCTGTCGACGGCTTTCAACACAGGAGAGCTGCACAGGGCTGTTTTCAAAGCTCGGAATGCCGCCTCACAGCCATCTGTCCAGTTGACTGTTTGGGGTAGACCGCCCTTGGTGAGGTCCGTCAAGGGTTTTGCAATGGCGCTATAGTTCGGTACGAAACGCCTATAGTACCCTGCAGTGCCCAGGAAGGACTTCACCTGCTTTTTGGTCCTGGGGGTGGGCCAGGACACGATCGCGTCCACTTTCTCGGGCTCTGGACTCATGGAACCCCCGCCTACCCGGTGCCCCAGGTAGTGGACCTCCCTCATGCCCATCTGGCATTTTCCCGGCTTAATGGTCAGACCTGCCTGGTAAATACGCTTGAGCACCTCCTGGAGATGCTGAAGGTGTTCCTCCCAGGTGGAACTGAAGACGGCAATGTCGTCCAGGTACGCCACAGCGTACTCCTCCAGTCCCTGAAGCAGGTGGTTGACCATCCGCTGGAAAGTGGCAGGGGCATTCTTCATGCCGAAAGGCATGACCGTGGACTCGTACAGTCCAAAAGGGGTGATAAAGGCGGATTTCTCCTGCGCCTCAGTGCTCAGGGGAATCTGCCAGTATCCCCGGCTTAAATCCATGATGGATATGTACTTGGCATTCGCCAACCGCTCCAGCAGATCCTCGATGCGTGGCATTGGGTGCGCATCAGAGGTAGTGATGGCGTTGAGCCCCCTGTAGTCCACGCAGAACCGGGTGGTCCGATCCTTTTTGGGCACGAGAACTACAGGTGAGGCCCACGCGCTTTTGGACGGCCGGATCACCCCCAGCTGCAACATCTCATGGATCTCCTGGCGCATAATCTGCTGCACCTCCTCAGAGATCCGATAAGGTGTCGCCGTAATGGGGCATGATCCCCGGTGTCCACCTCGTGGACTGCCAACTCGGTCCTTCCGGGTCGGTTCGTGAACTCGGCCCGGAAGGGTTCCAGAGTGGTCAGCAACTGCAACCGCTGGGAGACGGTTAGCGAGGCATTTACCTC
Source organism: Oophaga sylvatica (assembly GCA_033576555.1). Classification (NCBI taxonomy): domain Eukaryota; kingdom Metazoa; phylum Chordata; class Amphibia; order Anura; family Dendrobatidae; genus Oophaga; species Oophaga sylvatica. The sequence goes on along the minus strand of JARQOD010000005.1, from coordinate 13,542,241 downwards.
CATGTCCTCAATGGACCCATTGGCCTGGGCTTGGGCCAGCATGTCCAGGAGGGGATCCTCTTCCCCGTCCTCGGGCAGATTGCAGACCGGTAGGACGCAGGCTTCACGTTCGTGATGGGCCTTCATCATGTTGATGTGAAAGGCCTTGCGCCTACCCCAAGTGTGGTCAAGCGTGACCACGTAGGTGGCTGGGTTGAGCTGTTGGTGCACGACGTACGGGCCTTCCCAGGCTGCCTGAAGCTTATCCTTTGGTACGGGGACCAGCACCCACACCTTTTGACCCACCTGGTAGGTCCGCTCCCGGGCGTTCTGGTCGTACCAGTGCTTCTGGTCAGCCTGAGCCTGCGTCATGTTGTCATGCACCAACTGCGTCAAGGTCTGCATCTTGTCGCGGAAGCACATGACATAATCCACGATGGACACTTCCGTGGGGTTTGGCTCATCTTCCCAGGATTCTCTTATCAACCCAAGGGGTCCCCGGACTCGCCTGCCATACAGGAGCTCAAAGGGGGAGAACCCCGTCGAGGCCTGCGGGACTTCTCTGTAGGCAAACAGCAGGTGTGGGAGGTACCGCTCCCAATCGCGTCCCTGGGTCTCAACCAGCATTCGGAGCATCTGTTTGAGGGTACCGTTAAAGCGCTCACACAAACCATTGGTCTGTGGGTGATACGTACTCGATACCATACGCGTCACCTGCATTTTGCTGCAGAGAGCCTTCATTAGGCGAGACATAAATTGGGTCCCTTGATCGGTAAGCATCTCCCTGGGAAATCCTACCCGTGAAAAGATGGTCACCAGTGCATCCGCCACCTTATCTGCCCTAGTTGAGGACAGAGCTACTGCCTCCGGGTACCGGGTAGCGTAGTCTACCACAGTAAGGATGTATTGCTTTCCAGAGCTGCTGGGGACGGCCAGCGGGCCCACAATGTCCACCGCGATCCTCTGGAAAGGCTCCTCTATCACTGGCAACGGGATCAGGGGAGCCTTAAGAGCAGGCCCCGCCTTCCCCACTCTTTGACAGGTGATACAGGAGCGGCAGTAGTTAGTCACATCTGTCCCCATCTTGGGCCAATAGAAGTGTTGAGACAGCCGTGCCTTAGTTTTGCTGATCCCCAAATGTCCAGCGAGTGGAATCTCATGGGCAATCCTCAACAACTCACCTCGGAACTGGTGCGGGACGACCAGCTGTTTTTCCCTCAACCACTCCTTTTGGGACTCTCCGGGTACTGTCTCCCGGTACAACCTTCCTCGTTCCCAGAACACCCTCTCCTTATCAGTCACGGAGGTGGGCGTCTTGGCGAGGTGCCTCAAGTTCTCCAGGCTCGCATCTGAGTGCAGAGCGGCCTGGAACTCCTGGCTGGAGGCAGCCAGAAGTGACGTCAGGGTTCCTTCCTCACTGGGACCCTCTGGGACCGGCTCTGGGTCCAACTCTGGTTCAGTCTCTCCTGTAGCGGAGGAGGGTCCAGATGGTAGGGCGCTACCTGCGATCCGGGCACTCTGACTGCGGGTGACAGCAGCTACATATGCCGTCTCCCCGGGGGTTTCTATAGACCCATCAGCCTGCGCTGCTATGGGCTCTAACTCCCCATCCACCCCCAACACTTCAGGAGCAGTGCTACTTATGGGCCAGTTACCTTCCTCGGTGGCACTGGTCAGTGTCATGGCATCACCTTCCTCCCGGTTCCCATGCACCTCCCCATTTCCTTGAGCACTGTCGCTTGCTCCTGCTAGGGGTTCCTCAGCCGTCTCACTCCGCAGAGCGACGGGACTGAACGCTCCTGTACCTGTGGACACATCTACCACTTCAGAGAAAGGGTTAACAGATTCAGATGGCACAGATACATCACTATCAACATCATTCCTAGGGAAAGAAAGGTTATCAGTTGCATCATCACTTCGCAAAGCATTAGCAGGTAACACAATCAGTTTCCCATCATCATCAACATCAACATCATGGTTAACGTTAACCTTATCATCAGATTGGGAAGGGGTGTCAGGGACATAGTACGCCACCATCCTCCCCAGATCAGTCCCCAATAAAACATCAGTGGGCAGGTTTTCGGACACCCCCACTTCCTTCACCCCGCTCCCGGCACCCCAGTCAATGAAAACTCGGGCTATCGGCAAGGGGTAGTGGACGCCCCCAATCCCGGTGACAGTTAAGGTTTTCCCCAGAATCAACTCTTCAGGGGCCGCCAGTTCAGGTCGGATGAGGGTTCGTTCAGCCCCGGTGTCCTTGAGGCCTGTAGCAAGACGGGCCCCCACGCGGACGGGCGGCAAAGGGGATAGTGCCTCCAGAGGGACGGCTGGCAGGGGCACTGGGGTTGGTTGCAGGCTTACCCCCTCCCCAGCGGGTGGTGACTGGCTTCCGCACCTCGGGTTTCGGTTGGCCTCATAGCTGTCGGCGATCCGTGCTGTTGTGACCGCGTCCTCCGGTTCTCGGTCCAGGATGAACTGTCGGACCTCCGCTGGGCACAGATGCAGGAACTGGTCTTTGATCATCAGGTCCCTCAGGTTCTCAAAGGTGTCAACTGACAGTCCATGGATCCACTGGTCAAAGTGGTTCCTGAGTCCTTGCACCACATCGCTATAACTGTCATGTGGGCCACGTTGGAGGTTCCGGAACTTCTTTCGGTATACCTCAGGGGTTAGCTGGTACTTGGCGATCAGGGCCTGCTTGATGGCCTGATAGTTGTCATCTTGATCCGGCGTGAGTGAAGCAAACGCCTCCAGAGCTTTGCCCTTTAGCCCAGGGGTCAAGTACCTGGCCCATTGGTTGTCAGGCAGCCGGTACTGTCTGCAGACTTTCTCAAAGGCCCGCAGAAAAGTGTCCAAGTCTCCGTCCTTTTCCATCACGGGAAAGTGCTCCGGCCGGGGCTTGGGACTCTGAGCGCTGCTGGGCACACTGCTCTGGGCTGTGGAGGGCATTGCCCCTTGTCTGAGCAGCTCCAGTTCATGGGCTCTCTGAGCTTCCCGCTCGGCTCTCTCAGCCTCCCGCTCGGCTCTCTCGGCCTCTCGCTGGGCTCTCTCGGCCTCTCGCTGGGCTTGGCGCTCGGCTATCTCAGCCTCTCGCTGTTTGGCCTCTCGCTGGTCGGCTCTCTCTTGAGCTTTCTGGATCAGCTTCAGGCGTTCTTCATGGTCGTCAGTGGAGGGTCCCTCCAGGGCCGCCTGCAGGTAAGGGTCCATCCCGCCCTGGGTGTAAGCAGTCAGGGGTTGGGCCTCTGCTTCTGCGGCACCACCTTGGCTTGGGCCGGCTCCTGCGCCCTCCTCGCTCTGAGCGTGGTCCCGTGCCATCAGGGCCTGGATCACTGCGGCCTTGGTTTGGTCCATGGGGACAATCTGCCTCCACTCGCATATGGCTAGAAGAGTTTCCCTGCTACTCCGATTATACCAGTCGAATCCCTCGTAGCCATGGTTGCCAAATAAAAGATAGGATAGAAAAACAAAGAGAAGGAAGGGGTAACCGCAAGTACACACAATTGCCTCAGGACTAATAAACACTGAGTCTGTTCTCCAAAACTTTAGATGCAGGGTCCCTGAAGAACCGTGCAAGTTTTTTAGTGAGAGGAATGATTGCTCAGACCAGATCACTAATGCTCTATAATCCCACCGCTGCCACCAATATGTGATGAACTGGCACACGGTCCGCCACACGGTAGCCCGGGATATCACGGCTTGTGATCCCACCGCTGCCACCAATATGTGATGAAACGGTGCACACACACGACGGCTGCTGCCGTCTGACCCGGTAAACTGCAGGGATTTATAATTATCCCACTTCCACTTAGGAACTTGCAGCTCTCTGGCGCCCCCCTTACCCTCAGGTCAGTCAGGGAACTGCACCTAGGATAATCAGTCGCCAGACGGGTCACTTGGATGTGTGCTGGCTATTGGGCACGCTGCAGTGAGGGAATTATAATTACTCCGAGCCGCAGCCGGGTAATACACTTATAATACCCGCTCCGTCACTGCCAACGCCACCCCATATGTCAACACTTAACACCCCCTTCTTTTAAGCTGCCACCAGCTACGGTTTTTCTTACTGAACAATTTATCAAGAGGGTCCGTAGCAACCCCAAAACAGTAGCGTAGTGCTTCAGGCACGTGCAAATTCGTTTATAGAGCAGGAGAAACAAACTAATAAATTTATAGGTTTATTCCTTAAAAAGACAGGCAGTGCTTATACAATATAAAAAGATGGAACAAACTGAGACCATATCGTTATGTACAAATGCAGTTATAAAATAAAATAGGATTAAGAATGAAAATCACTCACATGGTTGTTAGATCATTTACAGGCAAGCCAGGCTGGGGGGGAGGAGCCACACGTCATAGTTCATTTGCAGATCTCTTAGTCAGGACATCACAGCAAGGACTCCCAAGGGGGGGCTCACAGCCAGACTTATACCTGGGACTGCTGACCTCACAAAAAGGGGAGGGTTTTTCTGGCCACCTCCCCGGGACAGAAGTGTATGATTTGAGCTCTGAAATATCATAAGGTCCATCCCTCGTCCTGTGAACCTAGCAGAATAACGGCAGACCTATCAATGATCTTACTTTAAAATGACAGTTCAAATGAGTCCAAACTTGGCTGAGCTAGTCCATGGGAAATCCGAGAATTCCATTTTTCGGGTTCTGATGGAGTTACGGGTTCACCAGTACCACGGGAACGATGCCCATGGACACAGGCTTCAAAACAGTAACTTTCGTGTTTCTGACGCAAATCCCCACCGTGTTATAACCAAAACAGAATGAAGTCTCCAAAATGGCTGCTAGGGTAGGGACAGCACATGTTGCTGACAATGGGACCCCCGCTGTGAAGCGGGAAAACTCTAGCACTGGCAGCTCACATTACACTGCCTGAGTGCAGGCTGGGAGGGGGTTGATGGGAAGCATGAGAGAGGGAGGGGGGAACTTGGCTCCGTGGGCTGTCAGTACAAAACAGGATGAGGACTGTAGTTCTAGCAACAGCACAAGACATGGAGCTCCAGTATCATCACATCACCGCTCAGCAATGCAACCAGATGTAGCAGAGTTGGAGATCATCGCAGGACATCTGCATTATGGATTATAGGTGGACAGGTGAGGAATGGGAATACTTTGATTTTTTATTTATATGTTAATAAATGGGAAAAATGGGATTTGTTGTAGAGTGTTTAGTTCAATTAAAGGAATTTTTTCTGTTTGTGTGTTTATTACTTTTCACTAGGAGGTTAGTAAAGGGAATGTCTGATAGATTTATCTCCATTAATAATCCCTGAGCTTGATGTCAGAGGACATAAAACAGCTGCCATCAACCCCAAAACCATTACCTCACTTTCCAATGCATCAGGGCAAGTGGGAAGAGGCAAGAGCTCCAGAATTTGCGCATCTAATGGATGTGATATTTCTGGGGTGGCTGAGGGCTGATGTTATTAGTCTGTGAGGGGGCCAATATCCATGGCCCCTTCTCATTCCATTAATATAAGCCTGCAGCTGTCAACATAGCTTTTGCTAGTTATTAAAAGTAGGGTGGATTCCACGCTGTTTTTGAAAATTATTTAAATAAATAATTTTTAAAAAATCAGCCCTCGGCCACCTCAGAAATGTTGCATCCATTAAGTGATGTCCCATGACAATCTCCAACTCTGCTACATCTGGTTGCATTGCTGAGCGGTGATATCAGTAATGTTACTGCTCAGCAAGACAGCCAGATGACACTGAGCTGAGCGTGAGAATGCGGCTTCATGTGACAGGTGGTAACTTTAATGACCTCACCACCGGTCATACATTGCCTCGTTCTCATGCTCAGCTCAGTGTGAGCTGGTTGCTGGGCTGAGCGGTAACAGATGCCACCACTCAGCAATACAACCAGGTGTAGCAGAATTGGGGATCGTCACGGGACTTCAGCCTTATGGATTATCAACGGAAAGGTGAGTATAGCTTTGATTTTGTATTTTTACATTAATAATTAGACAAAAGAGGGTCGGTGAGTGTTTTGTTCAAATAAAGGACTTTGCTTTGTGTTAGTTTTTTTACTTAAACTTATGGGGTTAGTAATGGGGGTGTCTTATAGACGTATCTAATGGATGCGCCATTTCTGGGGGGGCTGAGGGCTGTTGTTTTTAGTCTTGGAGGGGCCAATATCTGCCCATGGTGATTTTAATTACAGCAGGATCCTACCTACCCATATAAATGTAGGCTATCAGCCCAGGAGAGGAATCACATTAGGTTAGTTTCCCAGCAAAAAGAACATCGCCTTGCCACGGCTGCTGGGCTTGCATGAATTGACCAAATTACTGTATGTGCTAAGTATCTCCGTTTTTTCCTATTTTCTAGAGCAGTAATACAATTCATATTTCATATATTTCATGTTTACATACTATGGCGTTACATAGTGCTACTTTATATGTTAGTAACATAGACAAAAAGCTGCAAATCAGTATTGAGTGCAAGGATATGCATCACTCATAAATATGGAGGGCTACATGGCAGCAGGTTTGCTAGTCATCTAATAAAAAATCTCCCCCTGATAAAACAGCAATATTATCAAAACTGCAACAAACAGCCCAGTAAGTAACAAATCACTGTAATCGGCGTTTCTGCACCCACATTATACTGCTCTCAGATTTACTGGCAAAAGCCTGGTGACAGATTCCCTTTAAGAGCAGATGTTTATTCTACTCTTGGCTAATAATGATAGCTTATGTTTTACCATTTTGATATGGGCCCCTCAAGTTTTGTTGATTACCCCACTATTGGCTTGAGTAGCACAGAATATGTTTTCCAGATTGTTATGGGGCCTCTAATCCCAGCTGATTGTCCTACCCTTGTCTAAATAGGGGTAGATTATGCTTACCCAGATTGCCATCAACCTGCAAGCCTAGTTGATTACCCCACCCTTGGTTCCACCATCATATATATGATGTTTTCCCCTTATTGCTAAGAGTCCACAAGAACAGTTGATTACCAAATACTTGGTTTGACCAGGGAAGATCATGTTCTCCAACTCACTATGGGCACTCCAAGCCTATATCCTGCCTGTCATATATGTAATTGTAAAATCTATGGAGCCATCTCATAGTTCTCATTGTAAACATTGAAGCAAGTCTTGCTGCCCTCCTTTAACCTCTACATGACCCCAGTGCAGCTGGGACCCCCCCTGCTGCCAGCAGATAATTAAAGTTGGTTATCTGATGGTTGCAGACATGAATTTCAGGCACAACTTGCAGAAGAATGTGAAAGGCGACAGATATATAGCCTGTGGAGATGCCCTATGGCCCTTGACTCCCTATGTCAGAGAATGGCAAACAGACTGTAAGCCCGGATTCCAGTTAGGAATACTGGGGCTTTTATGAACAGTAAGGGTCCTATAGTGATGGCAGGTATATTTTCATCATTGTTATGAAATGGCGACCGTAACGCACTGACTTACATCACTGGCTGGTTGCTGTATCATTCCCAAATTAAGATCTGACAGATGGATGACAATATAAATGCTGTTTCTGATCTATGGAAGGCTAAAACCATAATAGGAAATATGTAATTAATATCTCCCACCTGGGTACTCTAGGAGCAAAGATATCCTGAGAGTTGGAGATCTCTTGATTTTTGGGACCCTATCCACATTCCATGACCAGCCCCATATGAACTCACCAAGGAGAGGTATGTGGGTGTGCTTCAATCCACTGAAAGCTCTTAAAAGAGAGAAAGAGGATGTTGCCCATATTACTACCTACCAAACCTACCTGATTAGTCCAATCTTGACTTGACCAGCATCTAGCTTGCTTTTCCATATTTTTATGGGTCCCGAAGAATCTTATAGTGTTTTTTCAAAGATTATTGGCTCCCAATCTAAGTTGATTACCCCTTCCATGGCTTGACCAGCATCTAGAACATCATGGCTCCCCCATGCCCAGTTGGTTACCCTATTCTTCCCTTGACCAGCACATTGTTTTCCCTGACTACCGTAAGTTCCTTTGGATTGTTGGAGTCTTCAATCTGCTAAGGGTCACTTAGCTCACACCCAAGCCATAGATGCATTTGTTTCAAACAAAACTTCATCAACAGACACAAATTATCTACAGGTGCAGCACTGTTTCTGAAAGAATGCTGCTGTAACGCCGGTATTGTCTGTAGTTTGTTTTCCGGCGTTACTTTGCATGTCTTTGCTTTAACCCTTTGCTCCTTTTCCCCTAACCAGCTGGGATACTGTTGTCTGTTACCTGTATGGATGCTGCTCAGTTCCCAGCTCTGCTGCGTAGCTGTACTTGCGTGAGTGTCTCCGCTGCATTGCATGACCACCCGCATGTGCGGTCCCTGGCTACTGCTGTAGAAGCTACCCATAGGTTGCAAGGTCCTCTGCAGTGGTGCATGACTTACTATGTGTTTTAGGCTGTAGCCATTGCCAGGTGTCCTTGCTGTGCTGATTTGTGTCTGGCTTTGCATAGGGTGCGCGTGCCACACCTTTCCTGCTTTTATGAGGATTGGGTGTGTACTAAGAATTGCTGCTCCAGCCTATCGCTGTGAAGCAGCTCCTATATAAAGTTCCCCTGCCCTGTGGGGCGTTGCCAGAGCTTTGCATTGAGTTCCTGAACCTAGTCATGTGTGTTTGTGCGTTCAGCTCCTGCTCTGAGTGAGATCAGCTCTGGGAGAGCTGATACCCTTTGTCCTGCCTTGTGTTTCCGCCGGCTCTGGGGCAGAATACCCAGATCGCCTTCCTGGAGGCTGCATATCCAGGCCTGTTCCTGTTGTGTCTTTTTCCTGAAACCTTGATCCTGGATCGGTTCCTGTACCTGCATGTCTGAACTGTGTCCTCTGTGTTATGTTACTGAAGTCCTTCTGTGTCCTGAACACTGTGCCCAGTGACTGTGATTCTTGCTATATGACCTGGGTTCATCTTGGAAGGAGGAGTCCGATGTGTGTGCTGAGTTTCTGCTACTCTGTGCTCAGCTTGTTATTCGGTGCAATCCCCGGCTGGCTCCAGTTCAATCCGACGGGGCTTGCACCAGTCCGCTTGGGTTCCTTTTTAGGTCGCTGCCAGATGTCCGGAGTCTGAGGACCGTGACCTCTTGCTCAGAGCTGATGACCACGGCTAGATGTCCTATGCCTGATGACCACGGCCTGATGTCCAATGTCCGATGACCACTTCCAGATGTCCGCATCCTATCCTTCCCTGCCTGATGTCCGGAGCCTGCCGATCGTTGCCAGATGTCCAGAGTTTGATGCCAGTGTTCTGATGTTCCTGAGTCCGTGTTCCTGAGTCCGTGTTCCTGAGTCCGTGTTCCTGAGTTCTAGACCATGTTCCTGATGTTCCAATGTCCTGCCGGTTCCCCCGTGGTCTACCCTGTGATGACGTCTGTCCTGGGTCGGTGTCTGATGTTCTCCTGCTGAGCCTGTGCTACGCCTCAGGCCTGAGAGAGAGGCCACCCTAGTATGCCCATGCCAGATGACCCTGGACTGCATCAACCCGTGATGATCCCGCCATCGTCTGACGCTCGTCCTGGGCTGGTGTCTGATGTTCTCCTGCTGAGCCTGTGCTACGCCTGAGGACTGAGAGAGAGGCCGCCCTAGTATGCCCATGCCAGATAACCCTGGACTGCATCAACCCGTGATGACCCCGCCATCGTCTGAAGTCTGTCTGAGGTCGGTGTCTGAAGTTCTCCTGCTGAGCCTATGTTACACCTGAGGCCTGAGAGAGAGGCCATTCTAGTATGCCCGTGACAGATAACCCTGGACTGCATCTACCCGAGATGTCTCCTGCACTCATCTGTAATCCTGAGACGTGTACCTTCGCTGATGTGCGGAATTGGAGCCCGGCATTATGTTCTGTTTATGTACTGTGTTTGTCTTCAAGTAAACTTTATGTTTCTTCATACCTGAAGTTGTGCGGTGTTGTCTAGTCCTGCAGGTCGCCATCTTGCCCACATGCTCAGCTGCCACAGATCCCGGTCACTGCCCTCCCCTAGTCCGGGCAGGCCCGGGTCTCCCTCTGTAGTCCAGTGGGTCCACATTCCCTTACCATGTGGGACGCATGCCTCATGTCGTCATGGTCTGGCGGCGTGGGAGCATTGGCTAGTTAGGCAAGCTATGCCATGTCCCGACGCCCCACAGCCGTGGGAAGCGTTACAGCTGCCATGTCTATCTAACCTTCCATTACGCCTTTAATTAAGGACAACATTCAATTTTCACTGACTGTAGTGATGATACAGAACCTGTAACACATTAAGGCATCGTCTGGTAGGAGCTGATAAATTCTTAAGTCTCAATTAAGAGAAACACGCTCCATAAATGACCCAAATGTGAACACTGATGTCTCGAAGTCTGGAAGTAGATGTGTTTCTTAGCTACTGGTCAGACTTCTGCATCCTGCCAAAAAGCTTTCAGGGAATTTCCTCACCATGTAACTGGTTTATGAGTCATGTGAGAAACTGGGAAATCTTTCAAACAGCTGCCTCCAGTTGACTTGAAGATTTTACAACACCTCTGTGCATCATCTTTACTGCCGGCGAGGAGAACGCTTTATTGGAACATCAAATGGCCTCAGATTCCATTAGGAGAAGAGCTGCTCTGAAAATGGATGGAGACATAGCCAAGAGCTTCAAGTATAGATAAAGAAAGAAAGTGTCCTGACACTGGGCGACTACTTACATACTTGTATCTGTACATAATAGTTATGCAGATGAATAACAGACTATTAATGCATAATGCTATAACATGCACACACTCTTACCTCTCCAAACCCATATCACTGACCAAATGGACACTGTTATATCAGTTACGTTCTTGTACATAGGGCAGTATTATAGTAGTTATATTCTTGTACATGGGGCAGTATTATAGTAGTTATATTCTTGTACATAGGGGCAATATTAGAGTAGCTATACTCTTGTACATAGGGGTAGTATTATAGTAGTTATATTCTAGTACATAGGGAGCAGTATTATAGTAGTTATATTCTTGTACATAGGGAGCAGTATTATAGTAGTTATGTTCTTGTACATAGGAGCAGTATTATAGTAGTTATATTCTTGTACGTAGGGGCAGAATTATAGTAGTTATACTCTTTACATAGGGGCAGTATTATTGTAGTTATATTCTTGTACATAGGGGCAGTATTATAGTAGTTATATTCTTATACATAGGGGGCAGTATTATAGTAGTTATATTCTTGTATATAGGGGCAGTATTATAGTAGTTATATTCTTGTATATAGGAGCAGTATTATAGTAGTTATATTCTCGTACATAGGGGCAGTATTATAGTAGTTATATTCTTGTACATAGGAGCAGTATTATAGTAGTTATATTCTTATACATAGGGGGCAGTATTATAGTAGTTATATTCTTGTACATAGGGGCAGTATTATTGTAGTTATATTCTTGTACATAGGGGCAGTATTATAGTAGTTATATTCTTGTACATAGGAGCAGTATTATAGTAGTTATATTCTTGTACATAGGAGCAGCATTATAGTAGTTATAGTCTTGTACATAGGGGCAATTTTTATTGTAAAAACCAAACAAATACAAATATACTGACATTCCTCCAGTAATACAAAACTAAATTCACTTGGATTGTACATTCATTACATATCCGGATTATACATATAAAATTATCTTAAAGAGTCCATACACCTGGTTGGAAAAAAAAACAAAACAAAAAAAAAAAAAAAACATCATATTTCAACCCAGTGATACATCCTTCCATAACTTAACATTTCCTAATGATTTTATCTATCTAGGCTCGGACATTATGTGGTTGACGGCGTCACAGATCTGAGTCGGAGTTATTCTGGTCACCGCCGGTCTCCATTTCAGACTCTACCCGAGAGCCCTCAGGTAATGGCTTCCGCTTGGGCGGAGGACAGTCCTCTACGTCCCTATCAAACTCTGCGTCAATTCTTCTAAGGTCATCCTCAAAATCACCGTCAGACTCAGACAGAACACCAAACCTATTAGATAAGTCCATTACACCTGCAGAACTCTGGACCTTCTTCCTGGCTCCTTGGCCAGTGTCATACTCCTTCTCAGGTTTACGGGAGGTCTTGTCCTTCTTCTTCCTTTTAGTCTGAGACACAGATGGTAGTACTGAAGTAATGCTTCCCTGTGACTGCTGCCCCTGAGGGACAACCTCCATACTTCCCTGTACACCCTCTGAACCCTGCTGCTCTGGTGTCACCTGAGTAGACCCCTGGTGGGCCTCCGGTCTGGCCAGTATTTCCCCTGACAGTAAAGCTGCCTCCTCCAGAATCTCTGCCCCTGCCACCAAATCCTCATCAGGATAGTCCTTACAGATATTGTGCCAGGCGTCAGGACAGTCCCTGTGAGGGTGACCGATCTTCCCACAGAGGTTGCACCTGATGTTCTGGCAGTCTGCAGCCACATGGCCGACCTCCCCACACAGGTTGCACTTCACCACAGTACACGTATTTGCCAGGTGACCCGCCTTGCCACATTTGAAGCACTTACGAGGCTGCCCAGGATAGAAAACACACCCCTCTCCCTCCCAATAAAGAAGGAGTTGGGTAAGTGGGCAGTGATATTATCGCACTGGCGCAGTTTCACCAAAACCCTCCACCCTCCCGTCCAGATACCATCATTGTCTCTGCTTTTGGTGAGGTCAGAGACCAGGTCACAATGCCTCCGGAGCCACACCACAATGTCCTGCGGGGGAACAGACTCATTCCAGAAGATGAGATTTACCGTAACGGTATCCGGCTTAGAGATAGGAATAAAGCTGAACTTACTCCAGCCCTCATAGTCTCTAAACTTGGGGAAATTAGACCAGAACCTGTCCAGGTCACTCATGAGCTTAAAGCTGACGTCATAGCCCTGCCTGTCTGGAAGATTAATCACCGCCAAGATGCTGACTGGCGCAAACCCCATCTGGCGACACAAGAGCTCCCGGACCACAAACCTTCTATCTGGCAGATCCTCCTTGGCACCTCTGTGCCAGAAACGCACAACGTTTCTCCGTTTAAACGCCTGGCCAGTATAATTGGCACCAGAGGTGAAGGACGGAGCGCCACGACTCCAGGCATTACTGGGGGGAACCTGCGGGGTCACACTAGGCTGACTGACGGGGTCAGGGTCTGCAGCAGGGGGGGCTTCTACACCTTGTGTGCTCGGAATTAAAGGGGGGAAATCACAGACATCATCATGCACATTGTTATCATCAACATCAATGTCACTATCAGACTGCGCAGCGTCCACCAAAGATACTGTGCTCCCCCAAACCCCCGACCCCTCAGATACAGCGCGGTTATCCCCAGCATCAGAGCCCTGCTGGGCACCATCAGGAACTACCGGCACATGTCCACTGCCCAACTGTGGTGCATGGCATTCTGAGACTTGTAGTCCCTCTGCTGAAAAATGTCCATGCTGCTGCTTGGAATCTGCTGCAGGCGGCTGTGCTGGGCATTCTGCGACTTGTTGTACCTCTACTGGAATGTGCCCTTCATGCTGCTGCTTGGAATCTGCTGCAGGCTGTTGTGCTGGGCATTCTGTGACTTGTTGTACCTCTCCTGGAATCTGCACTACATGCTTCTGCTTTGGATCTGCTGCAGGCAGTTTTGCTGGGCATTCTGAGACTTGTGGTACCTCTGCTGGGGTCTGCACTACAGGCTGCTGCTGGTGCGGCATTTGCCCCTTTTGGAAGCAGAAACTTGCAGGCTGCAGCACTGGCCGCACCTGCTTCTGGGGTCCACCTGGGACAATGTCTGACCTGGAACCTGCAGAGTTCTGCTTCTGTGAATTAAACAGTTTCTGGTTCCTATAAGTCTCCGCCAGGGGCCCCATCCTCTCTAGGACGCAGTCCATGTCCCTCACCACTTTTGCCAGCAATACACCCAGTGTGTTCAGAGTCTCATCATAAAAATCATGACTCCCGGGATTAATAGCCTTTAGCTTATAGCCAGTGTCTATCTGCATCTGTAGTGAGTCTTTCTGCTGCTGTAACTCACCGAACTTCTTGACCAGTCCTGGGATCTCCTCTGCGAGCTGAAGCTCAGGTGCACGTGGCGTCTCCTCCTGGGATCCTGCATTCAGCGATGTCCCCGGCTGCTTGAACCCAGACGTCTCCTTAATTTTCACCACCGCTGGTTTCATGGCTCCAGGCTCCAGGCTCCACAGCACTTTTACTGCTGCACCTGACTGCGACCGTGTGCGTCCTGACCGCGCCATACTGCCATGCTGCTGTAAGTTCTCCTGGATGGTTTGTCTTTCCAAAGACGTCCGTCTCTGCCTGGGAGCAGGATAGGTGATCTGCACAGCTGGGGCTGATCTCACCTGTGCACCTGGCAGGAGCTGCTTGCTGACTGGGGAGTTACCTGACTTCACATTGTGCTGTAACCCTTCACTGACCGACACTTTTCCTTCTTGCTTCTTTGCTGGACTTGGAGAAGGTTTTCCTCCCAAAACTTTACTGACGGCTTTTTCCTCCTTCACAGAACTGCTGCAGCTTTGGCTCGCTGTATTCACTGGTCTGATAGTGGCTCTGGGATTAACATTCCCATTAGGAGAGGCCTGGGAGGCTTGTCCCAGTGTAGGCCGGGAAGCCTGGGCCTTGCCTGGGGGGCTTCCCCGCCCAGGGTGGACCCTCCCTGGGCTTGCTACAGACATCAGGAGAGCTACAAACACACAACCTCTCAGCTAGGAGGCAGGATTATAGTAGTTATATTCTTGTACATAGGGGCAATATTATAGTAGTTATATTCTTGTACATAGGGGCAGTATTATAGTAGTTATATTCTTGTACATAGGAGCAGCATTATAGTAGTTATAGTCTTGTACATAGGGGTAGTATTATAGTAGTTATATTCTTGCACAGAGGAGCAGTATTATAGTAGTTATATTCTTGTACATAGGAGGAGTATTATAGTAGTTATATTCTTGTACATAGGGGCAATATTATAGTAGTTATATTCTTGTACATAGGGGCAGTATTATAGTAGTTATATTCTTGTACATAGGAGCAGCATTATAGTAGTTATAGTCTTGTACATAGGGTAGTATTATAGTAGTTATATTCTTGCACAGAGGAGCAATATTATAGTAGTTATATTCTTGTACATAGTGTGAGACAGTGAAGGAATATGTGGTGAATGAGGTGTATATTTCACCTAAGTACCTTGCTGACTGGTATGAGCGAAATGTGTGGCTTTGTAAACCTGGTGGTAAAGAAAGGTCACTACACCTGCCATTCAGTACACGCTTGCAGCTCAGACCTGAATCCACTCAGGTGTTGATTAGGAAGCCAGAAGTAGGTGCTTGGGAGCACAGTCAGGGAGCTCATTCAGTCTGGACAAGGGGTCCAGACACAGAAGGTGTCTCCAAGAGTGTGGGAGCTGTCTTTAGCCCGGACACAGGGAGGTGTCCTGGCACAAGGAAGCAGTCTCTAAGAGTGTGAGCTATCTCAGTCTGGGTGCAGGAAGTACCCCGGACACAGGAGTAGTCGCAGTGAGAATCCGTGCGAATAGCGACTGAATAGGAGGTGACCTCTCTCAAGTCTGGACATTGGAGTTGCCTTCGGACATAAAGAGGAGTGTCTGTGAAACTCCATACTGGTAACATATGTGATATGTGTTGTTTTGGGCACAGACTGGTAGAGTCTGGGTCCCGGATAGAGAGGGCCATCTATCTAAGTGTAATTTAGTGGCTAGACAAGCCCAGGTTTTCTGTTTATGATTTGGTTTTATCTGTGTGCTGTGGACTTTAATAAAACTGGTTGCGGCCAGTTTTCACCAAACTGCTGTCTGAATGAACTGTTTCCGTGCCATTCTGTCTACCCAGACAGCGATCCTAGAGCTAAACCCCCCGGAAAGGCTACAATTGGCGGAGAATGCTGGGGCAGCGCAGGGCCTGGTACAGTTAGTGCTGGAGTGTGCATGCAGCACAGTGGCGAGAGACAGCATTAAAGGTGAAGTCTATTGAAATAGCAACAGAAAAAAAAAAAAAAGTGTGTGTCAGCAGAAACGTCTGTTTGGAGCAGTCTTGGAGAGACAGTGGCCCTGATAGGGTCTGCAGAGAGAAAATGTATGCACAGCAAAGCTGAACTTGTTGTGAAAATGACTGTGGAATGTGCAGCAGCAAAAGAAAAGTTTGTGGAGCAGTCTTAAAGAGACAGTAGCCCTAATAGACTTTGCAAAGGAAAAAAAAAAAAAAAAAGTGGTTGCACAGCAAGGCTGAATTTTCTGTGGAAAAAAAGCTGTGTAGTGTGTATGTCTTGAGTGAAGACTGCCGTTGTTGAGACAGAGAAGTCTGACAGCATGGATGACAGCATGGAGGCGCTGTTTGAACAAATGGCACAAGTTAATGTGCAACATAAAACTGCCGTGGTTGAGACAGATAAGTCCGGCAGTATGGAGGAACTCGTTGAGTACCTGGCCCAGGTCCAGCGAAGCATGGAGCAGCAGCGCCTGCAGCACCAGCAGCACATGTGTGTAGCCCTGGTGTTGGGCACACGCAGTACCCTGGGGAGTGTATGGCGAGACGGCGGCTTAATGCTCAATATGCATTCATTCTACACACACTGGACACACCCTTGGGGTAGTGAAGTATACTCTAGGGAGTGGTCAAAGTAGTGGGTGTAGGGTGATTTTGAAAAGAGTCTAGTTCCTGTCTCCGGACAGAGAAGACGCATGAAGTGGAGCTTAGACCTCTGTGGAAAGAGGAGAGAGGAGTCTAGCCTGCTTCATAACCAGTTCAAATAGTGGAGTCCGGTATAGGTTTTAAAATATACCTTAGTCTGGTCAGAGCTGGATTATCTCTCAGCACACATTGAAGAAAGGAAGGAGTATCAGCACAGAAAGACTTCAGCGTTCCTGTCTAAGGACAGTATCAGGTACAGAGACGTGCTCCTGCCTGTGACAACTGAGCATCTGTGGCTGGCTCTATTGGAAGGAGAAAGATTGGAAGTGACTGCTCGACCCCTGGCTAGTGAGAATGTTTATGTTACCAGCGTGGACAAGGCGAAAGGCAAGTGGATTGTAGAATTGGTGCTAAAGGATTGCTTAAGTCTAGCACCCTGTTTACCGGTCACTGGGGACCGAAGAGTCGCTGTTGTTTCAGGCACAGAGGCAGAAAAACCAGGAATCTACCGGACCCTAGGTCGCGGCAGACAAGCCCCATATAGTCGGTACGTAGCTGGGGTCAGGGGGAGTGAAGACTTTGGCGTTCTGCAGGACAAACATAAGTATTCAGCTCCTTCACAGGAAGATCCCTAACACTAAGCTGACTGGGCAGTTACAGCTAAGATTTGCTGGAATCATAGAGGGAACTACGCTTCAGGCTGGTTGTACTCGTTCATTGGAGTTAAAGGAGGCCCCTAACTTGTCCAGCTGCCGTCTCAAAATACACTCCCTTTGGATCAGCCTCCCCGGGACCTGCCTTGACATTCAGCAAGTAAAGGTATGGAAAGACATTGACTGTGTGAGACTGTGTTATTTACCGGCACCCGACTTCACCATCTTAACAGACTTTGAGGGAAGAGTCCCACCTGTAGGGGACCTGACATCTAGCTGCCTCACCATCCCCTCAGAGATCTACAGCAGCGCTGGTACCCATTACCAGAATACTACAGGTGGCGTCACGAACTGTATATAGTTATCCCCTGTAAATATATTCCCCAACAACATACGCCAGACCGCCCGGGCCACAGACCGAGCCACAGCTACCTGTGACAAAATCCCCATAGACTTCTACGGGCTCGGCTCTGAGTACCCCATTGCCCTGGTAACCCACAATTGTGGTGGCGGGTCGACACAACTAAACTTGGCGTCACGAACAGGATACCAAACTCGCGAAATTGCGAGCCCTGCGTGCCTAAGGACTTGTTTTTGTAAAAAGGACTGTTTGCACTTTTGGCGCCAAAATCGCCATTTTTGTCGCCATATTCGCGCCCTCAGGCGCTGGAGAAGAAGGTGGGCGTACCTTCGTGGGCGTCTACCCCCCTGTGGCGCGAAGAAAATGCCTGTCCTCTCAAAGTGCTATTATAACATGCGGTCCTGCCTACAGCAAAGGAGGTCCGCCTCCTCTTCACCTTCCCTGCGAGGAGGAGGAGACGCAAATCCCACCTCCACGGAAGAGACCGGATGTCTCCACAGAAAGAGAGAATCTTCTGGAGCGTGATGGAGGCAGGACGTGTGGAGCCGAGCGGAGCAGCGGAGGAAAGCAGGCCCCGTGCCCCAGCCAAGCTGCCACCAACTCCGGAGTTATCCGTGATCCTGCACCTGCAACAGGCGTTGTTAGAGGTGCGGGAGGAGAACTCACGCCTAAAGAAGTTGTTCCAACCTGGCCTGGAGGAGATAGAGAGACGCCGCTGTAACCTGCAGAAATGGCGGATGACGAACACGGCGTCTCCTCCCCTCAACGAACCCCCACGATTCAAAGTACCGAAAAGTCTGCTGCCCAAGGCGGAGGAGCAACCGGAGGCTGCCCCCGAAAGTACCGTTCCCGATCCCACTGGTGAAGCGGTGGATGCGGAGGAGGTTGAGGAGGTACAGCCAATCCCGGAACGCCCGCCCGGCCAGGAGGCCGCAGCAGATTATCAATCCCCGGCAGGGACACCGGAGGGGTCCTGTCCGTCACTACCAGATGTGGACTGGGACGAGATGGCGCGCCTGGATGACGTCGCCTACACCGCCCAGTGGGAGCAAGAATGGCGGAGTCGTGAGGAGACGAAGAGGCGCCAGCAGGAGGAAGCGCGGGAAATCAAGAAGAACCGCCAGCGACAGTTTGCCGAGCTGATTGCTGATAAGGAGACTGTCCGTCGCGACAAAGGTACCTTACGGGAACCGCGGCGGCAGGGGTGTGTGACTGAGTTCCAGCTCCGGAAGGGCTGGGGCTTTATTCGTGAACCGGGCCTCTACCCAGCGGTCTTCGTCAGCAGGCGTGACGTGGAATCTCACCTGCCACAAGGCCATCCCGGGAGGGACTTAGTGAACGGCGACATAGTCACCTATACGCGGCATTGGGGAATGAAGGGGTGGTATGCCCTGAACGTCGCCATCGTCCGCGACCCCGTCCCAGACGCAGGTATCGTCACCATTACCGCAGCGTCCCCGTATCCAGCTTCAGCAGCATCCGGCTGTGCCCCAGCATCGCCCCCGTCAAAGTCATCGCAACATGCGACCCAAAGTCTATCGCAAGTGAAAGCCATTTCCATATCGCCAGATGCGACCCAGTCTAGATCGCAAACCCTGACGCGGTCTATATCATTAACAGTAATGGAGACGCAATCGGTGTCGTGTGAAGAAAGTGTACCGGTTGCGCCCCTAGAGGTTCAAACCAGAGATGTCGCAACCCAAACCCTGATCGCAGCACATGATTTGCTGGTCTTAGGATCTAGGGCCCATTGCGTTGTTCCAGCCCCCGGGGTGGAAAGCGTACTATTTGATGAATAAATATATAAAAAGAATTGGTAAGGTCCATAAAGGATCTACCATCAGTCAAAGTTTGAAAAATGTTTATAAAGTTTTTGCACAAGTTTATATATAATGTATATATATATAGTCCTAATTATAGAATGCCCGGCTGGGTAAATGGTGAAAAGAACCATAAAAAGTTATTGCACTTTATCATAATGTGATTTGATATATGCCTTTGGTTTACAATGGACTCGTAGGTTGAGGACTGAGACAGCCTAAAAACTTTCTTGTACATAGTTGCGCTCCGGCGCCCTATCTTGGTTTTACATAAGCCATACATATCTACCTCTGAAAAACAAAACCCGTGTGGTGTGGCACTGAGTGAGGTCTGCACTTGGATGTCCTGCAGCCCACCCAGGACCCACGTTGAAGGTTTGGTGCGGGTCCTTCACAAGTATCTTGTAAATTTATTTATTGAAAATGACATTTGATACTATTTGTATTAAAAGTTTGTAACGTTCAAAGTATTCTTACCTCCCGGATGGGAAGATGTTATTGTTCCAAATGTTATTGCATAAACAAAATTTTTCTGTCTTTTGTATTTCACAGCCCGGGAGTGCTGTCATTTACCATGGGGGAATGTGTAGCCCTGGTGTTGGGCACACGCAGTACCCTGGGGAGTGTATGGCGAGACGGCGGCTTAATGCTCAATATGCATTCATTCTACACACACTGGACACACCCTTGGGGTAGTGAAGTATACTCTAGGGAGTGGTCAAAGTAGTGGGTGTAGGGTGATTTTGAAAAGAGTCTAGTTCCTGTCTCCGGACAGAGAAGACGCATGAAGTGGAGCTTAGACCTCTGTGGAAAGAGGAGAGAGGAGTCTAGCCTGCTTCATAACCAGTTCAAATAGTGGAGTCCGGTATAGGTTTTAAAATATACCTTAGTCTGGTCAGAGCTGGATTATCTCTCAGCACACATTGAAGAAAGGAAGGAGTATCAGCACAGAAAGACTTCAGCGTTCCTGTCTAAGGACAGTATCAGGTACAGAGACGTGCTCCTGCCTGTGACAACTGAGCATCTGTGGCTGGCTCTATTGGAAGGAGAAAGATTGGAAGTGACTGCTCGACCCCTGGCTAGTGAGAATGTTTATGTTACCAGCGTGGACAAGGCGAAAGGCAAGTGGATTGTAGAATTGGTGCTAAAGGATTGCTTAAGTCTAGCACCCTGTTTACCGGTCACTGGGGACCGAAGAGTCGCTGTTGTTTCAGGCACAGAGGCAGAAAAACCAGGAATCTACCGGACCCTAGGTCGCGGCAGACAAGCCCCATATAGTCGGTACGTAGCTGGGGTCAGGGGGAGTGAAGACTTTGGCGTTCTGCAGGACAAACATAAGTATTCAGCTCCTTCACAGGAAGATCCCTAACACTAAGCTGACTGGGCAGTTACAGCTAAGATTTGCTGGAATCATAGAGGGAACTACGCTTCAGGCTGGTTGTACTCGTTCATTGGAGTTAAAGGAGGCCCCTAACTTGTCCAGCTGCCGTCTCAAAATACACTCCCTTTGGATCAGCCTCCCCGGGACCTGCCTTGACATTCAGCAAGTAAAGGTATGGAAAGACATTGACTGTGTGAGACTGTGTTATTTACCGGCACCCGACTTCACCATCTTAACAGACTTTGAGGGAAGAGTCCACCTGTAGGGGACCTGACATCTAGCTGCCTCACCATCCCCTCAGAGATCTACAGCAGCGCTGGTACCCATTACCAGAATACTACAGGTGGCGTCACGAACTGTATATAGTTATCCCCTGTAAATATATTCCCCAACAACATACGCCAGACCGCCCGGGCCACAGACCGAGCCACAGCTACCTGTGACAAAATCCCCATAGACTTCTACGGGCTCGGCTCTGAGTACCCCATTGCCCTGGTAACCCACAATTGTGGTGGCGGGTCGACACACATGCAGCAGGCCCAGCAGCAATTCCTGCAGCAGCAGCAGGAGAATAACCGGTTATTTGTTGAGCAGATGACAGCACCAAAAAAGGATTTCGGTGCCGCGTCCCGAAGTAATGTTGTGAAGGCACCGGCGTTGTCCGCTATAAAGAAGGCGGTAAGACGGTCCTTGAGAAAAATGACACCTCGTGATGATGTGGAGGTATATCTTACTAGGTTTGAGAGACTGGCAGAGAAGGAGAATCTGCCACTATCTGAATGGGCCATGGCGGTCGTACCCTATCTGATTGGGGAACCCCAAAAAGTCTGGGCTGACCTGAGCAAGCAGGACAGCGAAGACTATGCCAAGTTGAAAGCGGCGATTCTTACCCGGCTGGGTGTTACGGTGACAGCCCGTGCCAGGGGAGTTCGTGACTGGAGATACAGTTGGGAGTCTGCAGTCAGCAGGCCTGATTATGGAGTTGAAAAGGTGATAGTGGACCGCTACACCCAAGCACGTCCTCCTGAGGTACAGCCGTCTGAGAGGTCGTCACTTCGGAGTTCCCGGACGCTGAACTCTCGCGGTAAGAGCGTTCCAGCTGTTGGGGACATGGGGTATGCTGATAAGCGGGTTCAGGCCCGAGGGGACATGTGGGTGGGAGAGTGTGATGGACAGTGTTGGAGCTGGCGTGAAATTGCAGCCAACTGTCCAATAGAGGGGAGCCTATGTGTTGTGATGATGGCAGATCCCTCTCTCTCTGCGCAGAACCTGTGTGTGTGTCCACCTCAGCCGAAGAGACTGGACCACAGGGGTCCCCGGTGGTTGTAAGTGACTGCCCAGCACAGGCCCTCTTGGACTCAGAGAGTCCAGTGACTTCCGTATGTGACAGCCTGAGTGATAGGGACTTCATCCCTGATAAGCACCTGAGTGTGGTGTACATCCATGAAGACACCAAAGTCTACCCAGAGACTGCTGTGGACTTGGTCCCCAAACTCGGGGAGGTTTCATATGAAGTGGGGTAGTGAAGACCCTGGTGCACCCCGTTATATTGGGTAATGACTTTCCCCGGTCTAAGGATCTCTGGGGGAAAAATGTTTCTGATGGACAGTGTGATGAAGCTCCTACTGAGGGTGCGCAGTCCCGAGGGGCGGAACACGATGCTAGTGGGATGTTAAAATTATGTGATAATGATGATGATAATGCTAATGATGATGATGATCCTGATAATGATGATGACCATGAAAATGGTGCTGATGCTGATAATGATAGTGATGAAATTCCTTTGCAGGTGATGTTGGGAGACGAGGATGGTGGTTCTCGGGAACCGAGTGTCCCTGACTTGCCTGTGTCCTGTGACGGTTTTGAGAGTGAGCAGTGGCGAGAACCCTCTCTTAAAACAGCACAGGAAAATATGATTGTTCTAAATGAGGTTTCCCAGGAGCCTGACTCTGAGGAGAGGTTCTCTCATGTTGCCATAAACACTGAAGTCCAGGGAGAGGTTGTGAGTCAGCTCCTAGTGCCTGAACTATATAGAAGTATAGTGCTGGGGTTGTCACATAGTCACATACTTGAGGGACCAGATGGTGAAGTTAATGTTGTGGATGACATGTTAACTAAGGTTCCAGATCAAGATGTGAATGAAAATGAATTGTATAACCCTGACAGTGAGCAGGATGTGAATGAAAATGAATTGTATAACCCTAACAGTGAGCAGGATATGAATGAAAATGAATTGTATAACCCTGACAGTGAGCAGGATGTGAATGAAAATGAAGTGTATAGCCCTGACAGTGAGCCAGATGTGGCTGAGAAAAAGGGGTCAGATAGTGATAGTGAATTATCTGATGACAATAAAGCAACCAGTGCAAGTGAGGAAGGCATGGTGGCAGAGGAGATTGAGAGTCCTGAGAGGAAGGCTGAGGCTGACCTTGCAGTCGGACGGAGGATGGCATCTGAAGATGTTGTACCGTTGGTCGGTTCCCTGGCGAAGACTAAGGTGAAAGACAGGACTCTGAAACTGAACACAGCACAAGTGGATGCTGTTGAAAATGAGAAGTTATCAATGTATGGTGTGGATCTGCATCAGGCCAAGGACTCGGAAGGTGATGCTGCAGAGGTGGAGAAAGCCATGGAAGTGGTGGACACCAGGCCAGGTGCCTCACCAGAGGCTGATGTCTCAAGTGAAGCTGTGAGGAACAAGACTGAAGATGTGGTGGAAAAGAAGACTGATGGTAGGGCTTCTGAGCATGTCCTACCAGAAGAGCCTGAAGAAAGGGCCGAAGACGTAAAGGACGTCCAACAACTACAGGAGAAGATGCGTAGCCATGAGGATCTCCTGGAGAAAGAAGTAAGAGCTCTGAGTCTTATGCAAAGTGAGCCTGTACCAGAAGAGGATAAATTATGTGTACCGACCAAGAAAAACGATCAGCTCCCTCTACAGTGCCAATCGTTTGAACAGTGTGGCTCGGAATGGTCAGAGACCATGACAGAGGCGCTTGGGTTCTGTGAGGTAGAATTTATGAATCAACTGATATTTAAGAAAGTAGATGTGCTAAAGAAAGTTCAGGGGGAATTAGAGAAAACCCCTATACCTCCTGTGACAGTGGGTGACACAGGGTCAGTGCCCCAAAAACAGGAGGTACGAAAGTTTCTGAGGAAGAATCAGCAGAGCTGTTCTGACGTGCCTGGTCGTACTTATCTGGTGAGCCACTATACCGAGACTGAGGCTGGCACTAAAGTCAAGATGAAACCGTGCAGGATACCCGAGGCCCGCAGAGAGTATAGGCCTGGGAGGGTACAGGGTAGTGCGGATGCTTCAGATGAAGAGAAAACTGATGTTGGCTATGACAGTGGTGAGGATGAAGCTGATGAGGGCCATGACTGGTCCAGAGTTCACTGTCTCTGTTGGATTGTTGACCAGCCCTCCGGTCTGGATGACCAGCCCTCCGGTCTGGAGAAGAGGGAGGGGATATGTGAGACAGTGAAGGAATATGTGGTGAATGAGGTGTATATTTCACCTAAGTACCTTGCTGACTGGTATGAGCGAAATGTGTGGCTTTGTAAACCTGGTGGTAAAGAAAGGTCACTACACCTGCCATTCAGTACACGCTTGCAGCTCAGACCTGAATCCACTCAGGTGTTGATTAGGAAGCCAGAAGTAGGTGCTTGGGAGCACAGTCAGGGAGCTCATTCAGTCTGGACAAGGGGTCCAGACACAGAAGGTGTCTCCAAGAGTGTGGGAGCTGTCTTTAGCCCGGACACAGGGAGGTGTCCTGGCACAAGGAAGCAGTCTCTAAGAGTGTGAGCTATCTCAGTCTGGGTGCAGGAAGTACCCCGGACACAGGAGTAGTCGCAGTGAGAATCCGTGCGAATAGCGACTGAATAGGAGGTGACCTCTCTCAAGTCTGGACATTGGAGTTGCCTTCGGACATAAAGAGGAGTGTCTGTGAAACTCCATACTGGTAACATATGTGATATGTGTTGTTTTGGGCACAGACTGGTAGAGTCTGGGTCCCGGATAGAGAGGGCCATCTATCTAAGTGTAATTTAGTGGCTAGACAAGCCCAGGTTTTCTGTTTATGATTTGGTTTTATCTGTGTGCTGTGGACTTTAATAAAACTGGTTGCGGCCAGTTTTCACCAAACTGCTGTCTGAATGAACTGTTTCCGTGCCATTCTGTCTACCCAGACAGCGATCCTAGAGCTAAACCCCCCGGAAAGGCTACAATAGGAGGAGTATTATAGTAGTTATAGTCTTGCACATAGGGGGTAGTATTATAGTAGTTATATTCTAGTTCATAGGGGCAGTATTATAGTAGTTATATTCTTGTACAGAGGGACAGTATTATAGTAGTTATATTCTTGTACATAGGAGAGGATAGACGTGTGTTTGTAAGCTCACAGCAGGGCTGAGGCATGGCTGTTCTGCTCATCTAAGTATAGGGCAGTATGTTTGCATGGTGTGATGGTTTTGTTTGCTATAGCACCATCTAGTGGTGGCTGAATTTATAGCCTGTGTCTTTAACAGGCAGATAGTGTTGCATTGTGGGAGTGTAGCAAGGTATGGGAAGAAGAATCTCCATTTTCTTCTGTGTACTTCAGGGAACACACGTGTTCATGTGCTCTCCTGTAACCTCTCCTACTTGAGTTTGCTAACCTGGTAAAGCATATCTGGTAAGATCAATATCTTCTCTTGCAATGCAGTGTTTAGGAGGTTATTAACTGTATAACAGCCAGTGCATAGGAGATTAGAATCCTGTGTATTTCCATGTTAAAGATGGCATCATACTGTATACTTTCTTGTTAATTATAAAGTGTCAGCTACGTGATTATTGCCCAATACTTATCTATGTCATTTGTATTTTTATAGTTTTACCGCGCATGTTCTATACTGTTCACCAATAAACAAGTTAAACTACAGAGGACAGTCTGCTTATTTGGAAGATAGAATGGTGGTTTATGCTGTATGCTAGATTGCACACCGTGTCAACGTGTATGAAGGTAGTACAGTAAAAGAGATGCTAGATGCATGCAATAGTGAATACGACTTAAGGAGCCACTTGTACCCACACTACACTGCCTGCAGATACTGCAGCGGCCACCATACAGTCACAAGTACCGAGAGTGCAGCCCGCCATCAAGCGCTCCATCATTCCCGCCACGCGAAAGCCGCCGCGCATAAGCTGTTGCCCGCTAATATACTCAGCAGTAAGCAGCTAAGCGCACAATGTCTCAAAACAGCACATCCTCACTCAAAATGAGGTCACGAGCAAGCTCCAGCAGGTCGTCATTAGCAAAGCTCGCTGCTGTCGCCCGTGCCGAAGCCGAAGCAGCCAAAGCAAGATCCTCCTTCGCCGAAAGAGAGATGCACTTAAAGCTGAGACAGGCGGAGCAAGATGCAGAAACCACACGTCTGCAGGCCGAAACCTCACGCCTGCAGGCTGTCATGGTTTACTGGGTTCTTGGACCAGGTAGTCGCGGGGTTAACTTGGTTGGCCTCTTTCTGGGTCCTGGGAGGCTTTTTATAGCCTCACTGTGAGGCCAATCTTTGTCGTTTATACTCTGACCTTTGGCTGAGTGTGTCTGACCCTGTGCTTGTGCCAGTGCTTTGTGCCTGTGCTACGTTTTGTCTGTCTGGTTATGATTTGGCTGTGTCCCTGTTACGAGTTTTGCCTGTCCCTTTTGTACTGCGTTGCTCCCTCTGTGTATGATCCCTTGGCTGTGTTCTGATTATTCTCTGCCTGCTCCTTTTGTACTGCGTTGCTCCCTCTGTGTATGACCTGGCTATCCTGACTATCCATTCTGTCTATGCCCCTTGGTAACTATATTTCGTAGTTACCCTTCTAGGAGGTTTCCTTTACCTTCCTAGATCTCTGGAGCTTAGGCCACGCCCCTAGGCAGTCAGGTGCTGCAGGTCCTCCGGCCTGAAGCATTGTCTATCTGCTACTGCTGCCTCTGAGAGACGTGTGGCCGGCTCCGCCCCTTGGCAGTCACATGCTGAAGGTCCTGTTCCTCAGAAACACGTCTTCCCTGCTGCGGCTCTGCTATACAGGTATCTTTGGGCACAGTTTGTTCACTCAGGACACACGCACTGTCTCAGTGAGCAAGTGCAGTGCGGTGCCCCTGACACAGGCAGAGAGAGAATCGGAAACTGCACGTTTGCAAACAGAGCTAGAAAAACTTGTGGCAGACAAAGAGACAGCAGCTGCAGTAGCTAAAGCAGAGTATTTTGAAGCTACAAAGGATCCTGATTGTGAGAGATGCAGCAACATTCCTGGACCAGATCTAGAACAGCAAGATCCAGTGCAGTGCTTCGCAGAATACGTCCGTCAACATTCCGGCATGGATGACAGCCCTGACGCACCACATCTACCAGCCTATGCAAGTTACCAACGATCCAACCCCGAACTTTGCTACCACAAACAAATAGTCGTCCAGCACAGAGATGTCGACCACAGCTGCTGTTCCACTGAGCAGAAGGTACAGCTCCCATCCCTCCTTAAAGAAACACCTTCACCGAGAAGGTACTGCACAGACTATCCGAAGTCAGAAGCGTCTTACAGGTATGGTAACACACCACACACTATACATGACTGTAACACACCGGCTCGTGCCAGCACCGACCAAGCCACCATGGACTTTGCAAAGTTCTTTGCCCGCCGAGACCTGGTTACAAAAGGACTTGTAAAGTTCACTGATAAACCCGAGAACTATAGGTCATGGCGAGCATCCTTTTGGAACGCCATTCATGGTCTGGACCTTTCTAGTGGTGAGGAGTTAGATCTCCTAGTAAAGTGGCTCGGAAGTGAGTCAGTCGAGCATGCCAAAAGACTAAGAGACATTAATATAAAACATCCACACTCAGGTCTGCGTAAAGTGTGGGAAAGACTTGATGAATGCTATGGGACAGTAGAAGTCATAGAGAATGCTTTATACAAAAGAACTGATGATTTTCCTAAGATAGGACCTAAAGGTTATCAAAAGCTTAGAGAATTGAGTGATTTATTGATAGAGCTGCAGGTTGCCCAGGAGGAAGGTGACTTGCCCGGATTGGCATTCTTAGATACCGCTAGGGGTGTCAATCTGATATTACAAAAACTTCCTTACAACCTACAAGAAAAGTGGGTTACATAAGGTTCACGGTATAAACAAAATCATAATGTACCATTCCCTCTTTTCACTGTACTCGTAGAATTTGTCATCCAACAAGCTAAGATCACAAATGACCCTAGTTTTGACTTCACTCTGTCATGTTCCACTGCCCCCGGTGTCAAACCCAGTAGGACACCCGTGGCAGTCCACAAAACTAACATTGTTTCCACAGGCCCTCCTCACAATGCGAGTAAACCCCCTCCAGAAGAAGAACAAGCCTCAGGATGTCAGTAAACAGTGTCCTCTACACAAGAAACCACATCCTCTACTAAAATGCAGAGCCTTCAGGGAGAAGTCTTTGGAGGATCGCAATGGTTTTCTCAAGGAGAACAACATCTGCTTCAAATGTTGTGCCACAACCTCTCACCTGGCAGGAACTGGAAGCTAGCGTGAAATGTGCAGAATGCAGCAGCAGGGATCACAATACAGCCTTGCACCCTGGACCACCTCCACGAGTGTTGTCACAAGCAGAGGAACACGATGGGAAGCAGAAGGACACTAATGAAGATACCCCTGTGTTCAGCGCTCAATGTACTGAGATCTGTAAGGGACTCACAGGAGGAAGGTCCTGTTCAAAAATCTGCCTTGTCCGAGTCTATCCAGCAGGCCGCAAGGACAAAGCCCTCAAAATATTTTCAATCCTGGATGACCAAAGTAACAGGTCTCTAGCCAGGTCCATCTTCTTTGACAACTTCAGCATTGTAGGCCCTGGTTCTCCCTACTCCCTGAGGACGTTTTCAGGTACCGTTGAGACGGCGGGGAGAAAAGCAACCGGATACAAGGTGGAGTCCATAGATGGCCAAAAAAACCTGCCTATCGCTGGATACTGAGAATGAGAAGATCCACATGCCCTAGTCAGTGGCACTATTTACCTACTCACCTCAATCCTGTGGACCATGCGACTAGATCCGTTGCTTCAAGTCATCTTAAGGACACTACATGGCTCACAGGCCCTGCTTCCTTGTACCGTTCGATGCCCCACATTGACAGGCCTGAAACATTCAAACTTGTGGATACAGATGCAGATGAAGAGCTCCGTCCTCGAGTGTCTGCTCTGCATACAGGAATTTCAAGTCATTACCTGGAATCTCATCGGTTCAGCAGGTTCTCAACCTGGAAGTCACTACTTCGAGCCATCGCTTGTCTAATTCATGTGGCCCGGTCCTACAAGCCAGGGATCTTGTAAAGGTTGGCATCACTGCAAGCATGCGTTTACCGCCCTCAACTTGGAAAGAGCCAAGGTTACAATACTTTGTGTTGTGCAAAAGGAAACCTACCCCAGATGAATAGACAACCTTAACAAGGGACAACCCATTTCTGGAGACAGTGTCTTGAAAAAGCTTGATCCAATCATTGATCAAAACGAGCTGTTAAGGATTGGAGGTCGTCTTCAAGGAGCTAAGGTGGAATTTGTGGAAAAACACCCCATAATAATCCCCGGTCATCATCATGTCACTACTCTGCTCGTACAGCATCATCATGTTTTGGTGAAACATCAAGGCCAATTGTTTACTGAAGGGAATCTACGAACTGCTGGACTATGCATTGTCGGAGCAAAGAGATGTGTGAGTAAACTCATCTTCAACTATGTGACTTGTCGCAAACTCCGCGGCGTGACTCAAAACCCAAAAATGGCTAATCTCCCATCAGACAGACTTAGTACGGATCCTCCCTTTACCAACGTCGGACTGGATGTATTCGGGCCATGGTCTGTGGTAGCACGGCACACTAGAAGAACCCAAGCCAACGCAAAACGCTGGGCAGTTATGTTCACTTGTACGTCCATTAGAGGGGTCCATATAGAAGTAATTGAATCCATGGACACTTCAAGTTTCATAAATGCACTCCGATGTTTCATTGCCATCAGAGGCATCGTGAAACACATTCGCTCTGATAGAGGCTCAAATTTCATAGGAGCAGTGAAAGAACTTCAAATTCCTTCCAACCTAGACATTACCAGTGTGGAAAAATACTTGAGTGATCAGAGATGCACCTGGACCTTCAATTTACCACACTCTTCTCACATGGGAGGTGCTTGGGAGAGGATGATAGGAATAGCACATAGAATCTTAGACTCTATCGTCTTGCAAGAAGGTAGCACAAGACTCACACACGAAGGTGGCAGAAGTTTCAGCCATCATAAATGCCAGACCATTGACTCCACTCTCCAGTGACGCTGAAGATCCAACCATTCTCACTCCCGCCATGTTACTTACTCAGAAAACCAACACTCCCAGCGCTCCACTGGGAGAATTCAGCAACGAGGACCTCTACAGATGTCAATGGAGACAAGTTCAAAGTCCCTCCAATACTATCTGGGACAGATGGCGAAAACAATATCTCTCTACCTTACAGCCTAGGAAGAAGTGGCTAATCGACAAGCCGAACATCAAACCAGGTGATATTGTGCTCATGTAGGACAGCCAGTCACACTGAAATGAGTGGCCACTAGGCCTCATCACCAAGGTATTTCCAAGCAAGGATGAGAAGGTGCGCAAGGTCGAGGTCAAAGTGTGGAAGGCTGGGGAGAGTAAACTATTCCTCAGACCAGTTGCGGAACTAGTTTTACTGCTTTCGCCAAAAGAGCCTGTATGTGCCAAGCGGGGAGTGTTCTGCCCATTTGAGTATAGGGCAGTATGTTTGCATGGTGTGCTGGTTTTGGTAGTTATAGCACCATCTAGTGGTGGCTGAATTTCTAGCCTGTCTTTAACAGGCAGATAGAGTGTTGCATTGTGGGAGTGAAGCAAGGTATGCTGGGAAGAAGAATCTGCATTTTCTGTGTACTTCAGGGAACACACGTGTTCATGTGCTCTCCTGTAACCTCTCCAACTTGAGTTTGCTATTCTGGTAAAGCATATCTGGTAAGATCAATATCTTCTCTTGCAATGCAGTGTTTAGGAGGTTATTAACTGTATAACAGTCAGTGCATAGGAGATGTTATTAGAATCCTGTGTATTCCCATGTTAAAGTTTGCATCATACTGTATACTTTACTGTTAATTGTAAAGTGTTAGCTGCGTGATTATTGCTCAATATTTATCTATGTCATTTGTATTTTTATAGTTTTACCGCGCATGTTCTATACTGTTCACCAATATACAAGTTAGCCTACAGAGGACAGTCTGCTTATTTGGAAGATAGAATGGTGGTTTATGCTGTATTCTAGATTGCACACCGTGTCAACGTGTATGAAGGCAGAACAATGGCTTCTGACCCAGGTGGAGGGGAGGGAAGCTGGGCTGATGATCCAGTGAAAGCCTACAGCCTGGAGTGTGGCCTACAGCATGGACCTCATAGTTATGGAAATGGTGGCTAGTGAGTTCTCTAAACATGCTTGTTATGTTGCTGGATTGAGTGGTAAAGTTACAAGGCAAAGTATTTTTAAGCTGGAAAAGCAAATCAGCAAATTACAAGATGAAATTAATAAAGAGACTGATCCAAAGATAAAACTGATGAAATGTGAGAGCCTGGATGATTGTAGATGAGAGCTGGTCATTCAAAAAGAAAACCTGGACAAAGATGTAAACTCTGTGCCCAGAAAGGAAATTTGGGCTATGGAGAAAAAGAGAGGATCCAGAGCCCAGAAGGATAGTAGAAAACGAGTCATTGGGAACAAGGACATTAAATATAAAACTGTGCATGGTATGGAGCAAGGAAATCTGGTAAGAAATGCAGCACTTATATCAGCCACACAATGTGAGGGGTCTGAGGCAGCAGACAATGCTCCAGAGGAAAGTGTGTCAGCAAACAAGGGGTTAACTGCAGTGCCCTCTGTTTGCAGCAATGAAGGGAGCTCAGCTCCTGTGAGTGATAAAGTAAGTGCCCCCTGTACTGACACTGTGTGTGAGACCCGCTCAGTGCTGTGTACATACCTCCCAACTTTTGAAGACGGGAAAGAGGGAGAAAGGCTACGGCAAATTTTAGGCCACGCCCTGACCACACCAATTTCACAACTAGGCACATCCATGTCCACGTCCCAACCACACCCATTTAGCACTGCTGATCACACTGACTGGTACTGAGGGCACAGTGGCTGGTACTGTGGGCACACTGGTACTGGGTAAAAGAAAGAAAGAACAGAGAGAGAAAAAAGAAAACAGAGAGAGAAAGAAAGGAGAGAGAGAAAGAAAGAGGGGAAAGAAAGAACAGAGAGAGAAAAAAGAAAACAGAGAGAGAGAAAGAAAGGAGAGAGAGAAAGAAAGAACAGAGAGAGAAAAAAGAGGGAAAGCAAGGAAGAAAAGACAGAGAGAGAAAAAAAACAAAGAAAGAAAGGGGAAAGAAAGAAAGAACAGAGAGAGAGAAAGAGGGGACAGAAAAAAAGAACAGAGAGAGAAAAAAGAAGGGAAAGAAAGAACAGAGACGGAGAAAGAAAGAGGGGAAAGAAAGAACAGAGAGGGAGGGAGAAAGAAAGAGGGGAAAGAAAGAACAGAGAGAGAAAGAAAGATGGGAAAGAAAGAAAAGAGAGAAAGAAAGATGGGAAAGAAAGAACAGAGAGAAAAAGAAAGAACAGAGAGAAAGAAAGAGGGGACAGAAAAAAGAACCGAGAGAGAAGAAAAGAAAGAGGGTAAAGAATGAAAGAACAGAGAGGGAGAGAGAGAGAGAAAGAAGGGAAAGAAAGAACAAAGAGAGAAAGAAAGAAAGAACAGAGAGATAGAGAGAAAGAAAGATAGGAAAGAAAGAATAGAGAGAGAGAAAGAAAGAGAAAGAAAGAAAGAACAGAGAGAAAGAACAGAGAGAGAGAAAGAACAGAGAGAAAGAAAGAACAGAAAGAAAAAGGAAGAACAGAGAAATAAAGAAAGATTAGAGAGAAAGAAAGAGGAGAAAGAAAGAAAGAACAGTGCGAAAGAAAGAACAGAGAGAAAGAAAGAAAGAAAGAAAGGAAGAAAGAAAGAAAGAAAGGGGAAAGAAAGAAAGAACAGAGAGATAGAAAGAAGAGGAAGAAAGACAAGAAAAAAAGAACAGAGAGAAAGATGGGAAAGAAAGAAAGATGGGAAAGAAAGAACAGAGAGAGAAAGAAAGAAAAGAGAGAAAGAAAGAAAGAACAAACAGAGAGAGAGAAAGAAACAGAGAGAGAAATAAAGATTCTATGAAGATACTGCAGCCCGGCTCCCATTGTAGTGCCCACCTGAGCCTCCCGCTGCAGGACATATCATGATCAGCTCACATGGCCGACATCCCCGATTCCAAGGCAATCCCGCTGTCCGCGCTGTTGGAGGAGGACACGGTGATGGATCTGAAGCATTCCCTGAAGTGCTTCCATTGATTCCGTCACAATCTCCTCCTGAA
Organism: Oophaga sylvatica; assembly: GCA_033576555.1. NCBI lineage: Eukaryota > Metazoa > Chordata > Amphibia > Anura > Dendrobatidae > Oophaga > Oophaga sylvatica. The sequence continues at coordinate 13,509,022 of JARQOD010000005.1, read as the reverse complement.
ATTACCTAATTTCCGGTCAGCTTCTAGCACATCACTTCCAGTGGAACGTCACGTGCGAGTTTTAAAGTGCTCCTCAGTGCTCAGCCGCGTACCCCTGTGTCCGCGGGAAAAGTAAGCTCCCGGCGGGGACAGCGGGGCAGACACACAAAATCGGGAGTGTCCTGCTGAATCCGGGACGGTTGGGAGGTATCAATGCTCCCCACCATACACCTTGTACATGCATGGCTCTACACACTTCATACACACACGGTTCCACTTTGGATGCCTTGTACACACATGGCTCCACTCCGTCCACCTCGCGCACATATGGCTCCACTCAGTGCACACATGGCTCCACTCCATACACCTTGTACACACGCAGCCACACTCTGTACACCTTGTACACACACTACTCCACTCCGTAAACCTTGTACACATGCGGCTTTGCACCATACACCTCGCACACATGCGGTTCTGCTCCATATACCTCGTACACACACGGCTCCAATACATACACACAAGGCTCCACTCCGTACACCCCGTACACACACGGCATTGCTCCGCTCCATACACACACAGCTCAAGCACAGAGCCCTGTGTGTACGGAGCTGAGCGGCTCAGCTCCGTACACTTCGTGCACACAGGGCTCCATTTCGTATATACACAGCACTGCTACATCCACCTCGTACATACGGCTCCGCTCCATAAACCTTGTACACGCGCGGCTCGGCTCCGTACACCTCGTACACGCGCGGCTAGGCTCGTACACCTCGTACACGCGCAGCTCGGCTCCGTACACCTCGTACACACGCGGCTCGGCTCTGTACACCTCGGACACGCTCGGCTACGTACACCTCGGACACGCGCGGTTTGGCTCCATACACCTTGAACACGCGCAGCTCGGCTCCATACACCTCATACAGACACACGGTGTCATGTATAGTGTACAGTTCCTATAGCGTCTTGTGCTTGGGTGCGAGGAAAACACAGGAGACATAGGTTGAAATGAAATGACTTGTATTACTTCATACAAGCATGCTGAAAAGTTCACACAGTTTGCAGGAACAGCGACAGGAGACACAGCAGGCCAGAGTAACTTCAAGCACTACAATAAATCTCCAAAGCAGGTTCAGGATCTCTTCTCTGTACCGTAATTCCTCTGCAAACATGGATTCACCAAACAGCAGGTTTCCAGAGTCCAAAAGTGTTCCAAGGTTCCTCAGTAGGGAATAGCTGGAGTACAAGTCCAAGGCTTCCAGGAGTCAGGTCACAGACTGACTGAGGCTTGATTCAGGAGCACTGATTGTTCAGCTGAGGCTGCTTAAGAAGCAAGAGGGAAGAATCAGGGCGGGAACATGAAAACTGGAAACTCCATATTAACTGAGGGCAAGAGCTGCAGAAAGACAGAAAGCAAAATGGCCGACGGAAAACTGAGTTTCAAGGAACATGTCAACAGAGACAAAGAACCTTACATTACTCCCCCCTTAGGGACAACCTCCGGATGACCTCAGACCAGGCTTGTCAGGGTACCTCTGATGAAACTGGCGGAGCAGGCGAGGAGCATTTACATTATTGACTGGTTCCCATGAGTTGTCCTCCACTGGGTAGCCCTGCCATTTAATCAAATATTGCAACTGATTTCTGTACAACCTGGAATCTAGAATCCTTTCCACCATAAATTCTTCCTGACCATCGACCAGCACTGGGTCAGGGCAAGGAGAAGAACGTCCAGGAAACGTATTGGGTGTTGCAGCCTTTAGTAGGGATACATGAAAGACAGGGTGGATTCTCATAGTTCTGGGCAGTTGAAGACGACAAGCAACAGCACTTATAATCTTATTGATCTTATAAGGTCCAATGTACTTATGTCCCAATTTAGACGATGGAATCTTTAATTTAAGATTTCTGGTTGACAGCCAGACCAAATCTCCTACCTTGAAAGCTGGTGCAGGTTTACGAAATTTATCTGCTGCTTTCTTGTACCTTTCGTGAGCCAATTCTAGATTTTCCTTTAGAAGATCCATATTCTTTAGTAAAGAAGTGATTCTTTCAGCCACTGCCGGCAAGGGCGTATCTATGGGAAATCGAGGAAGAATGTTAGGATGATAACCTAGATTGGAGTAAAAAGGAGACTGCTTAGTGGAGGCGCTCTGAGAGTTGTTATAAGAGAACTCAGCCAGTGGAAGTAGATCCACCCAATCATCCTGTAGGTGGCAGATAAAACAGCGGAGATACTGCTCCAGGGTCTGATTGGTTCGTTCTGTCTGTCCATTAGTCTGGGGATGAAAAGCAGAAGAAAGGTTTACTTTAATGTCCAATGCTGCACAGAAATTTTTCCAAAACCTTGAAGTGAATTGCACCCCTCGATCCGAAATGACCTCATCCGGTACTCCATGTAAGCGAAACACATTCTTAATCATCAAGTCTGATGTCTGTTTTGCAGTGGGTAAGCCGACACAAGGGATAAAATGAGCTGCCTTTGTTAGACGGTCAACCACCACTAGAATGGTGTTCTTCCCTTGAGAGGTTGGTAACTCCACAATGAAGTCCATAGAAATGGATCCCCACGGGCGGGACGGGGTGGGAAGAGGTTGCAACAGACCAGTTGGTGAGGAGCGAGGTGTTTTGCATCTTGCACAGACTTCACGTGAAGTGACATAGTTTAAGACATCTTTCCTGTAAGTGGGCCACCAAAAGAAACGAGAAAGAAATTCTTGTGTCTTTAGAATTCCCCTATGCCCGGCTATCTTGGAATCGTGGATGAGTTGCAATACTCTCAATCTGACTGTTTCAGGTATATACAGACGTTGTCCCTGAATCCACACACCATTCTTAAAGACAAGACTTACGTCCCTTGGGGGTTGAGCCAACAAAGAATCCGCATGGTATGCTTCCTTGATGTCCTTAAGTAGGTCTTGATTATGAATCACTCCCAGGAATCTAGAGTCAGGAAGAATAGTCTTAAGAGGAGTAAGTGGACGTGTCTCTGCTGAATGAATCCTAGAGAGTGCATCAGCCTTTCCATTGCGCGATCCTGGTCTATAAGAAATGACAAAATTAAATTGGTTTAGGAAAATATTCCAGCGAGCCTGGCGAGGAGTCAGGCACTTAGCCGACCTGATAAATTCAAGGTTACGATGGTCTGTCAGGACGACTATTTGCTGTGCAGCTCCCTGAAGAAGGTGTCTCCATTCCTTGAAGGCGGCAATAATGGCCAACAATTCTCTATTGCCCACATCGTAGTTCCTCTCAGCCGAAGACAACTGCTGGGAAAAGAAGGCACAGGGATGCAAGACATTCTTCTCACCTGTTCTCTGAGAGAGTATAGCTCCAACGGCACAGTCTGAAGCATCCACCTCTATTATGAAGGCAAGCTCGGGGTTGGGATGTACTAAGATAGGTGCGGTGGTAAATTTATCCTTTAAACAGGAAAATGCTTCCTGAGCTTGCGGGGTCCAGGAGAACCTAGACTGTTTCCGGGTAAGTTGGGTGATAGGTGACACTACCTCAGAAAAATTCTTAATGAAACGTCTATAGAAGTTGGCAAACCCGACTGAAACGCTGCACCTCCTTCACATTTCTAGGAATTGGCCAATCCTTGATGGCTTGGGTCTTGCTTCCATCCATACTAATCCCTTGCGTAGATAGTACATACCCCAGAAATTGAATTTCGGTCCTATGGAATTCACATTTTTCAAGTTTGATGTAGAGATGGTTTTGTTCTTAGGCGTTCTAAGACCATTCTCACATGTCCATGATGTTCCTCTGTGGAGTTAGAAAAAATTAGAATATCATCCAGATAAATCACCACAAATGTATCTAGGAGATCCCTGAAGATATCATTCACGAAGTGTTGGAAAGTGGCTGGGGCGGTACTCAGACCAAAAGGCATAACTAGATATTCAAAGTGTCCATAGCGTGACCTGAAAGCAGTCTTCCATTCATCCCCAGGTCTAATACGGACCAAGTTATAGGCCCCACGGAGATCCAGTTTAGAGAAAATTTTGGCATGCCGCACTCTCTCCAACAATTCAGGGATTAAAGGCAATGGATAACGGTTTCTAATAGTAACCTTATTGAGTTCCCTATAGTCTATGCAGGGTCTCAGAGATCCATCTTTCTTCTTCACAAAGAAGATGGGTGCACCTGCGGGAGATGAAGAGGGGCGTATGAAGCCCTTGGCTAAATTTTCGTCTATATAATCCTTCAAAGCTTTTAGCTCGGGCCCCGCTAGAGGGTAGATCTTACCAAAAGGTATCTCGGCTCCAGGCAATAATTCAATTGGACAATCATATGGACGGTGAGGAGGAAGCTGATCAGCGTTCTTCTTGTCACATAAATCCACATAGTCCTGGTATACAGCTGGTAGTTCAGGGACTGACATGGTTCCTTTAGGAACAGAGCAAGCTGAAACTCCTTGACTCATCTGTTTTCTCCGGAAAGTGTAATTCCTTGGTCTCCCAGTTAATCGTAGGATTCTGCGCCTGCAGCCATGGTAGCCCTAGAATAATGGGAAAGTGGGGAGAAGAGATAAGCATAAAAGACATTTTCTCCTGATGATCTTTACCCATAAGGACCCTCAAAGGCTCTGTTTCTTGATCCACTGGTCCAGAAGTCAGTAGAGAGCCATCCACAGTCTCCATCTGTACTGGAGTAGCCTTCTTCACTGAACGTATCCCCTGTTTCAGAGCAAAGGAGATATCCATAAAATTTCCACTTGCTCCTGAGTCGATCATAGCAGAGCTAGACACCCAGACTGAGTCAACCCAGAGTTTGATGGAAAGGAAGCAATGAGAATTGTTTCTTTTACAACTCAGCTGGGACACCGCTGAGGAAACTTGAAAAATTGCAGCGTTTATACCATCATCGTCCCCAGAACTAACAGAGTTTAAGTCAGAGAAATCAAGATCTCTTGCAGCAGATCTCTCTGGAGCCTGAGGCTCGGACATGACAGAGCTCCTCTCGCAACACTCAAAGTGAATGACTGCTGCAGTAGTCTTACGAGAACGGCTGGGGCAGTTTATAATGAAGTGCCCTGACTTACCACAGTAGAAACATAGATTTTCCTTTATACGATGTTCTTTGCGTGCATCACTAACCCGTCTTTGTAAAGAGTCCACCTGCATGGGTTCAAGTTCTGGTTGCCTTGTGATCCTACTCAAAGGTTCCTTAGCTGAGGAGGGAGGTAGTAAAAGGTTAGTGCGATTATTTTCGAACCATCTCTCTTGTCTGCGTTCAGTCAGACGAGCATCAATACGAATACAATAGTTAATAAAGTCACCTAACGCAGTGGGAGGGTCGGCACGAGCAAGTTCATCCTTAATCAGTGGAGACAACCCTTTCCGAAAAATAGATTTTTTAGCGGAAGTGTCCCAAGTGGTATCAAGAGCCCATCTCCTGAAATCCAGGGCATATTCGGCTACTGAACGCTTACCTTGGCGCAAAGTTAACATGGCTGCTTCAGCTGTTGCACCTCGATTGGGGTCATCAAACACCTGCCCCATGGCTGAAATAAAAGCATCAAGGTGATTCAAACAATCATCCTCAGTCTCAATCAGAGGGTTTGCCCACATCAAAGCCTTATTGGTAAGCAACATGATTATAGTAAGCACTTTGGATCGTTCAGTGGGAAATTGTGAAGCATGTGCAGAGAAAAATAAATTGCATTGATTAATAAATCCCCTGAATTTCTCACGTTCACCGCCAAAACGAAAAGGAGGTAATTTGGGGATCCCAGAACTTGGGGTTATGGCAGGAGCCTGGGCTCGTTCCTCTAGAGCCTCAATCCTGGCTCGCAATTCCTGGGTAGTCTGTCCAAACACTTGCAAATTATGATTAGTGAGGTCCTGTAGGCTTGCAAAACGGGTTTTTAAAGTCTGTACATCTGAAAGGATTGTATCAGTCACTCCGCAAAGTTCCTTTATGCGGGCCTCCATCTTCCAGATCTTTTAAGGCAGAAGTGCTGGAAGGAGAAGAGGAAAGGAAAAAAAAAAAAACAATAGTGTTTACCTGTGGTAACACTCCAGAGTAAAATTTTAAGGGAATGCGTTCACCTGGAATGGTTGTGAGAAGTCACAACCACTGTCATCACATAAGGTATTAAACGGACATCTGAAATCCACAGTCACAGCAGACACGGCTTTCCCAGACCCAGCAGACACTAAACATTGGCTCCTGAATCTTGTCATATATAGTGTACAGTTCCTATAGCGTCTTGTGCTTTGGTGCGAGGAAAACACAGGAGACATAGGTTGAAATGAAATGACTTGTATTACTTCATACAAGCATGCTGAAAAGTTCACACAGTTTGCAGGAACAGCGACAGGAGACACAGCAGGCCAGAGTAACTTCAAGCACTACAATAAATCTCCAAAGCAGGTTCAGGATCTCTTCTCTGTACCGTAATTCCTCTGCAAACATGGATTCACCAAACAGCAGGTTTCCAGAGTCCAAAAGTGTTCCAAGGTTCCTCAGTAGGGAATAGCTGGAGTAAAAGTCCAAGGCTTCCAGGAGTCAGGTCACAGACTGACTGAGGCTTGATTCAGGAGCACTGATTGTTTCAGCTGAGGCTGCTTAACCCCTTCACCCCCAAGGGTGGTTTGCACGTTAATGACCGGGCCAATTTTTACAATTCTGACCACTGTCTCTTTATGAGGTTATAACTCTGGAACGCTTCAACGGATCTTCGCGATTCTGAGATTGTTTTCTCGTGACATATTGTACTTCATGTTAGTGGTAAAATTTCTTCGATATAACTTGCGTTTATTTTTGAAAAAAAACGCAAATATGGCGAAAATTTTAAAAATTTTGCAATTTTCAAACTTTGAATTTTTTTTCCCTTAAAACAGAGAAATATGTCACACAAAATAGTTAATAAATAACATTTCCCACATGTCTACTTTACATCAGCACAATTTTGGAACCAAAATTTTTCTTTGTTAGGAAATTAGAAGGGTTGAAAGTTGACCAGTGATTTCTCATTTTTACAACAAAATTTACAAAGCCATTTTTTTAGGGACCACCTCACATTTGAAGTCACTTTGACGGGTCTATATGGCAGAAAATACCCAAAAGTGACACCATTATAAAAACTGCACCCCTCAAGGTACTCAAAACTACATTCAAGAAGTTTATTAACCCTTCAGGTGCTTCACAGGAGCTGAAGCAACGTGGCTGGAAAAAATTAATATTTAACTTTTTAGCCACAAAAATGATCTTTTACAAACTTTTTTTTATTTTCACAAGGGTAAAAGGAGAAAATGGACAGATAAAGTTGTTGTGCAATTTCTCCTGAGTACGCCAATACCCCATATGTGGGGGAAAACCACTGTTTGGGCACACGGCAGAGCTCGTAAGGGAAGGAGCGCCGTTTGACTTTTTCAAACTAAAATTGGCTGGAATTGAGATTGGACGCCATGTCGTGTTTGGAGAGCCCCTGATACGCCTAAACAGTGGAAACCCCCCACAAGTGACACCATTTTGGAAACTAGACCCCCTAAGGTACTTATCTAGATCTGTTGTGAGCACTTTGAACCCCAAAGTGTTTCACAAAAGTTTATAATGCCTGGGTGTGAAAAAAAAACAAAACAATTTTCCACAAAAATGATTTTTTAGTCCCAAATTTTTGATTTTTCCCAAGGAAATTGGACCCCAAAACTTGTTGTCCAATTTGTCTTGAGTACGCTGATACCCCATATGTGGGGGGGGGGAAACTGTTTGGGCGCACGGCAGGGCTTGGAAAAGAAGCAGTAACGTTTTGGAATGCAAACATTGATGGGGGTCATGTTCCGTTTGTAGTGCCCCAGATGAGCCTAAACAGTGGAAACCCCGCACAAGTGACCCAATTTTGGAAGCTAGACCCCCTAAGGAACTTATCTAGATCTTTGGTGAGCACTTTGAACCCCCAAGTGCTTCACACAAGTTTATAATGCCCGGCATGAAAATAAAAAATCCTATTTTTTTCCCACAAAAATTATCTCTTAGTCACTAATTTTTTATTTTCCCATAGGTAACAGGAGAAATTGGACCACAAAATGTGTTGTCCAATTTGTCCTGAGTACGCTGATACCCCATATGTGGGGGGGAACCACTGTTTGGGCGCATGGCAGAGCTCGGAATGGAAGGAGCACTATTTGACTTTTTCCAACCAAAATTGGCTGGAATTGAGATTGGACGCCATGTTGCATTTGGAGAGCCCCTGATGTGCCTAAACAGTGGAAACCCCCCACAAGTGACCCCATTTGGGAAACTAACCCCTAAGGAACTTATCTAGATCTTTGGTGAGCAATTTGAACCCCCAAGTGCTTCACACAAGTTTATAACGTAGAGCCGTAAAATTAAAAAATTATATTTTTTCCACAAAATTGATCTTTTCACCCCAATTTTTATTTTCCCAAGGAAACAAGACTCCAAAAGTTATTGTGCAATTTGTCCTGAGTGCGCTGATACCCCATATGTGGGGGTAAACCACTGTTTGGGTGCATGGCAGAGTTTGGAAGGGAAGGAGCGCCGTTTGACTTTTTCAACGCAGAATTGGCTGGATGCCATGTCGTGTTTGGAGAGCTCCTGATCTGCCTAAACAGTGGAAACCCCCCACAAATGACACCATTTTGGAAACTAGACCCCTCAAGGAACTTATCTAGATGTGTGGTGAGCACTTTAAACCCCAAAGTGCTTCACAGAAGTTTATAACGTACAGCCGTAAAATAAAAAAATTCTTTTTTTTTTTTACAAAAATGATTTTTTAGCCCCCAATATTTTATTTTCACAAGGGTAACAGGAGAAATTGGACCCCAAAAGTTGTTGTCCAATTTGTCCTGAGTATGCTGATACCCAATATATGGGAGTAAACTACTGTATGGGCGCACGTTGGGGCTCGGAAGGGAAGTAGTGACGTTTTGGATTGCAGACTTTGATGGAATGGTCTGGGGGAGTCATGTCGCATTTGGAGAGCCCCTGATGCGCCTAAACAGTGGAAACCCCCCACAAGTGACCCCATTTTGGAAAATAGACCCCACAAGGAACTTATCTAGATGTGTGGTGAGCACTTTGAACCCCGAAGTGCTTCACAGAAGTTTATAACGTACAGCCGTAAAAATAAAAAATCCTTTTTTTTTTTTACAAAAATGATTTTTTCGCCCCCAATATTTTATTTTCACAAGGGTAACAGGAGAAATTGGACCCCAAAAGTTGTTGTCCAATTTGTCCTGAGTACTCTGATACCCAATATGTGGGAGAAAACTACTGTATGGGCACACGTCGGGGCTCGGAAGGGAAGTAGTGACGTTTTGGATTGCAGACTTTGATGGAATGGTCTGGGGGCGTCATGTCGCATTTGGAGAACCCCTGATGCGCCTAAACAGTGGAAACCCCCCACAAGTGACCCCATTTTGGAAAATAGACCCCACAAGGAACTTATCTAGATGTGTGGTGAGCACTTTGAACCCCGAAGTGCTTCACAGAAGTTTATAACGTACAGCCGTAAAAATAAAAAATCCTTTTTTTTTTTACAAAATGATTTTTTCGCCCCCAATATTTTATTTTCACAAGGGTAACAGGAGAAATTGGACCCCAAAAGTTGTTGTCCAAATTGTCCTGAGTACGCTGATACCCAATATGTGGGAGAAAACTACTGTATGGGCACACGTCGGGGCTCGGAAGGGAAGTAGTGACGTTTTGGATTGCAGACTTTGATGGAATGGTCTGGGGCATCATGTCGCATTTGGAGAGCCCCTGATGCGCCTAAACAGTGGAAACCCCCACAAGTGACCCCATTTTGGAAAATAGACCCCACAAGGAACTTATCTAGAAGTGTGGTGAGCGCTATGAAGCCCCAAGTACTTCACAGAAGTTTTATAACATACAGCCGTAAAAACAAAAAAAATCATTTTTTTTTTTACAAAAATGATTTTGTCGCCCCCAGTTTTTATTTTCCCAAGGGTAACAGGAGAAATAGGCCAAATTGCACAATAACTCTTGGGGTCCAGAGTATGCTGATACCCCATATGTGGGGTAAACTACTGTTTGGGCGCATGGCAGAGCTCAGAAGTGAAGGAGCACCATTTGACTTTTTCAACGCAGAATTGGCTGGAATTGAGATCAGACGCCATGTCACACTTCGAGAGCTCCTGATGTGCCTAAACAGCAGAAACCCCCAATTCTAACTCCAACCCTAACCCCAAACACCAATAACCCTAGTCCCAACCCTAACCACAAACCTAACCCTAACACACCCATAACCCTAATCCCAACCCTAATCCTAACGTTAGCGCCAACCCTAACCCTAATACTAACGTTAGCGCCAACCCTAACCCTAACTTTAGCCGCAACCCTAACCCTAACGGGAAAATGGAAATAAATACATTTTTTTAATTTTATTATTTTTCCCTAACTAAGGGGTGATAAAGGGGGTTTGATTTACTATTTATAGCGGGTTTTTGTGATTGGCAGCTGTCACGCTAAAAGACGCTTTTTATTGCAAAAATAGTTTTTTGCATCACCACATTTTGAGAGCTATAATTTTTGCATATTTTGGCCCACAGAGTCATGTGAGGTCTTATTTTTTGCGGGACGAGTTGACGTTTTTATTTGTACCATTTTTGAGCACGTGACGTTTTTTGATCGCTTTTTATTTCGATTTTTGGGTGGTTAGAATGAACAAAAATCAGCAATTCATGAATTTCTTTTGGGGGAGGCGTTTATACCGTTCCGCGTGTGGTAAAATTGATAAAGCAGTTTTATTCTTCGGGTCAGTACGATTACGGCGATACCTCATTTATATCATTTTTTTAGGTTTTGGCGCTTTTATAGAATGAAAACAATTTTATATAAAAAATCATTATTTTTGCATCGCTTTATTCTGCGAGCTACAACTTTTTTATTTTTTCGCTCATGATGCTGTGTGACGGCTCGTTTTTTGCGGGACAAGATGACGTTTTCAGTGGTACCATGTTTATTTATATCGGTCTTTTTGATCGCGTGTTATTTCACTTTTTGTTCGGCGGTATGATGATAAAGCATTGATTTTTTGCTTCGTTTTTTTTTTTTTTTTTTTTTAGGGTTCACTAAATGGGTTAACTAGTGGGACAGTTTTATAGGGGGGGTCGTTACGGACGCGGCGATACCAAATATGTGTACTTTTATTGTTTTGTTTTTTTTATTTACAGGAAAAAATGAATTTATTGGGGAATATTTTTTTTTTTTTTTATGATTTTTTTTTACACTTTTTATTTTTACTTTTTTTACTTTTTTACTTTGTCCCAGGGTGGGACATCACTGTATTTTAGCAGATCGCTGGTGTGACAGTGTGCACAGCACTCTGTCACACCAGCGATCGCTCTGGCACTGCTGCAGGCTTCCCCAGCGCCTGCTCTCAGCAGGCACTGAGGAAGCCGCCTCCCTGCAGGACCCCGGCGCCATCTTGGATCCGGGGACCTGGAGGGAGGACGGACCCTCGGAACAGCGCGACACATCGCGCTGCTCTGAGGGTCTCAGGGGAGCGCGCAGGGAGCCCCCTGCCTGCGCGATCCTCCCCTGTGCCCCGGGTACACCGCGATCATGTTTGATCGCGGTGTGCCAAGGGTTAATGTGCCGGGAGCGGTCCGTGACCGCTCCTGACACACAGTCACGGGTGTCAGCTGTGATAATCAGCTGACACCCGGCGGCGATCAGCTGCGCTCCCCACGGGAGCGCAGCTGATCGCCCATGACGTACTATTCCGTCCATGGGAATTAGGTCCAGGGTCACATGGACGGAATAGTACGTCTGATGGCAGAGAGGGGTTAAGAAGCAAGAGGGAAGAATCAGGGCGGGAACATGAAAACTGGAAACTCCATATTAACTGAGGGCAAGAGCTGCAGAAAGACAGAAAGCAAAATGGCCGACGGAAAACTGAGTTTCAAGGAACATGTCAACAGAGACAAAGAACCTTACACACGGCTCTGCTACATCCAACTCGTACACACAAGGCTCCATTCTGTACACCTATTACACACTACAGCACTGCTACGTCCACCTCGTACACACACGGCTCCGCTCTGTACACCTCATACACACACGACTCTGCTACATGCAACTCGTACACACTACAGCACTGCTATGTCCACCTCGTACACACACGGCTCCGCTCTGTACACCTCGTACACACACGACTGCTACATACAACTTGTACACACATGGCTCCGCTCCATACACCTCATACACATGTGGCTCCACTCCGTATGCCTCGTACACACACGGCTCTGCTCCGTACTCCTTGTACACACACAGAACTGCTACATCCACCCTGTAAACCCCCCTGACCCCACACATAAACTTACCCTCATCCAGCACCATGACAACCAGCACAGCAGAGACCTGCACACACGAGGAGCCTGATCATGTGACACTTAACTCCTCCCCTCCTGTGACCTCATCACAGGTCCTGTGCACACAGAAGACTGAACAGCGACATTATTGCTGGATGTGAGCGGCTGAGGTGGATCTGTATGGGAGGGCGAGGATGGGGTGCATGGAGGGGCGTGGCGGCTTATCTCACTGCGGGAAACATAGCGTCCCGAGCGGGACAGCGGGTGGGAGGGTTAGAATCAGGACTGTCAGCTCAATTCGGGACGGTTGGGAGGTATGCTGTGTATGAGACCCCAATCAGTGCTGTGTGTGAGACCCTGCTCAGTTCTGTGTGTGAGACCCTGCTCAGTGCTGTGTGTGAGACCCCGCTCAGTGGTGCTAGTGAATGCTTGTCTGCAACAGATGCAAACATTATAATGGACTCTGAACCCTCCACGCCAGTGAATAGATACCACACTGCAGTAATAATGGACCCTGACCCATCAGTGGTATTGGACTCTGAATCCTCCATGTCAGTGAATGGAGACCACATTGTGCAACAATCAGTAGTGAATCTGGGCATTTTTGCAGCACAAACACGTGTCAGTAATCATGGGGACGGGGAGAGCTCCAGCACTGATCCTCCTGTGGCAGTGGAGATTTCCAGCACTAATCCACCTGTGGCTGGGAAAAGCTCCAGCACTGATCTTACTTGTGTGTGGCCCAGCTTCGCAAGGCACACATGTCTCCTGGAAAATGCACAGGAAGGTAACTGTAAAGCTTGATATTCATTCACGCACACTTCTCAGCATTGCCACTAGAGGCATATCAGACTATTTAGTAGTGTGACGTAGCAATAGTGAGTCATTCCAGTCAGTCTGTGCAGGAGGAGAGGAGACAGCACATTCCAGTCAGAGCTCAGCCTGAGCTAGACAGAAGTGATTCAAGTTCCTGTCTTTGGACAGAGAAGATCAGATTAGTCTTGGAGGGAGAGGAGAGAAGACTGAACCCACACAGAGCTTGTGTAGCTCATCTGATAAGAAAGTGGAGGCTAGTACGGGTGAAGTGAATCATCCTAGCCTAGTCAGAGCTACACCTCAACCTGCTACTCAGAACAAGCTGCCTGTGTTCCTAAGAAAGTGGAAGGTGACTCTCAGAGCTACAGCGTAAATACAGTCTGATGAAGCGTCCTGTGAGCTGCTCTGGACAGAGTTCTGTGAAGGAAAGAAGGAAAGGAATTACAGCAGTTATACCAACGAGTCAACTGAGAACAGCTCAGTGAGCACTGAAGGAAAGCTGACCTTTGTACCATTGCTACACGTGCTTATGTTAAGGGCGAGAGCAGAGCGAAGGGCGAGTGGAGAAGCAAGAGTGACTAAAGGGACAAATCACCCTCACTCAGTTAACCGGACACCGGGGTCCGAAGCGTTGCTAGTGCTTCACGCCTAGTAATAAGAAAACCGGAGGCCTTTCTGGACTTCAAGTCACAGAGGGTAGCCCTAAGTGCCGATACGTAACCGGGGTCAGGAAGAACAACAGTCTAGCAGGGCCCTGCACCAAAGACTAGTTCTATTCAACAGAAGACTCCACCACAATGTTGGCCGGGCGCAGTTGCTATTAAAAGAGTTGCACTTGACTTTATGCAAGTTGTACTCACACACATTAAAAGGATAAAGGAGGCCTCTAACCTGCTCAACAGTTTTCCTGAATGTGCATTCTCCAACCTGACCAGCTTCCCGGGACATACCTGCAACATCTACAAGTAAAGGTATGGAAAGAGACTGCATTGTGTGTGACTGAATTCTTATCTGCACCCTGCATCACCACCATAGACTTTGAGGGACCAGTCCCACCTGTGGGGGACTTAACACCTAGCTGCCATAACATCCCCTCAGAGATCTACCCTGCAGCGCTGGTCAATCAGATCAGAAACCACAGGTGGCGTCACGAACTACTATAACTACAATCCCCTGTAAATATTCCCCCATTGCATGACCGCCAGGGCCACGGACCGAGCTCTGCTGCCAGTGACAACTCCCATAGACTTCCATGGGCTCGGTGCCGAGTACCCCATAGCCCTGGTACCACCAATGTGGTGCGCGTCATCTTTTGGCGTCACGAACAGGATAAGAAGCTTACAATTTGTGAGTCCTGTGTTGCCTATATTGACTGTTTTGTGCAGAAAAGACTGTTTGCTGTTTTGTCATTTTTGGCGCCATTTACCGCCATTTTGCCGCCATATTCGCGCCCTGAGGCGCTGGTGAAGAAGGTGGGCGTGCATTCGTGGGCGTGTACCCCCCCTGTGGCGCGAAAGTTGTGGCCGCCCTCTCAAAATGCTACTATAATGTGAGATCCTACCCCACTGCAAGAGAGATCCGCCTTCTCTTCCTCCTCTATGTCATGGAGAAGGTGGATGCGGTGCTGGAAGATGTGGCCCGCCACCGCAAAGAAGTGGAGGAGATGGAGAAAAGCTGGCGTGCCCTGAAACAGCGGCTGCTGTGGGACGCAACACTCTCCCCTCCAGGAGCGCAACCATTACCTGTGGCACCAGTGCCAGCGGCTGATGAGAAACCGGAGGCCGAATCCAAAAGTGCTGATCCCGACTCCACCGATGAAGCGGCGGGAGAGAAGGAGGCTGAGGAGGCCCTGCCCGTTCCGGAGTACCAGCCAGGCCTGGAGGCCACAGCGGAATGCAGTTCCCCGGTAGGGACACCGGAGGAGACCCAACTGTCAGCGATAGAAAACGACTGGGAGCAGCGACAGCAGCAGGTTAGTGCGTTCCCAACTGAGCCACTGCGCGCACCTGTGTCCTACTCGGAATCGCAAGCCCCAGCAGCGTCATCTTTGGCGTCAGCACCAAGCAGTGCACCAATATCGCAACCTGCATCCTCCTCTGTACCAAGATCCTATCCAGCCTCATATTCTGTGACCCACTCTGCATCGCAACCTGTGATTACTTCAGCATCGCCCCCTGCATACACTTCTGCATCACAATCTGCGACCATTTCTGCATCGCAATCTGAATTGTACACTGCGGCACCTTCTGCAACGCAACCTGCGTTCTACTTCAGGGAGATACCCGTTGGGTTCCCAGTTCGAATAAAGGATGTAGCCACTCAAACACAGATCGCAGGACATGATCTCTTTGTTATGCGTTCAAAAGAACACCGCGTCGTTCCAGCCCCAGGAGTGGAAGACGTTATTGAAGTTTGCAAGAAAGATGAAAACCAGTAGGACCCAGAGAGGGGTTTACTGCAACTGAACATGTACAAAGTTTGAAGAAGTTTTATGAAAATTTGCACTTTACTGAAAAATGTTTGATAATATGTCTGATGATGTTTATTTACTCTGCATATTTAAAGTAGAATACCGGCTGGGTAAAAAAGAGTTAAAGTATAATGTGATTTTACTTGAAAAATGTTTTATTATGCAAAGGACTGCGTGGCTGTGGACTTTGCCAGCCCAAAAACTTTCATTGTAAATAGTTCGCACTTCGGTGCCCAATCTTGGTTTTACATAAAGCCATATGTATCTACCTCTGAAGAAAAACCCGTATGGTGTGGCCTAGAGTGAGGTCTGCAGCTCAGAAGTCCTGCAGCCCACCCAGGACCCACGTGGGAGGTTTTTGGTGCGGGTCCTCCACAAGAATCTTGTCTTATACTGTGTATATTTATTGAAAAGTATTTTGATAATTTTCTACTGATCTATGTACAAATTGTAACGTTCAAGAGTCCTTACCTCCCGCAAGGGATGAGTTATTATGTTGATGTTATATGCAAAACAAAAATGTTTTTCTTTTCTATTTCAGCCCGGGAGTGCTGAGTTTAACTAGGGGGGGATGTGTGGCCCAGCTTCGCAAGGCACACATGTCTCCTGGAAAATGCACAGGAAGGTAACTGTAAAGCTTGATATTCATTCACGCACACTTCTCAGCATTGCCACTAGAGGCATATCAGACTATTTAGTAGTGTGACGTAGCAATAGTGAGTCATTCCAGTCAGTCTGTGCAGGAGGAGAGGAGACAGCACATTCCAGTCAGAGCTCAGCCTGAGCTAGACAGAAGTGATTCAAGTTCCTTTCTTTGGACAGAGAAGATCAGATTAGTCTTGGAGGGAGAGGAGAGAAGACTGAACCCACACAGAGCTTGTGTAGCTCATCTGATAAGAAAGTGGAGGCTAGTACGGGTGAAGTGAATCATCCTAGCCTAGTCAGAGCTACACCTCAACCTGCTACTCAGAACAAGCTGCCTGTGTTCCTAAGAAAGTGGAAGGTGACTCTCAGAGCTACAGCGTAAATACAGTCTGACGAAGCGTCCTGTGAGCTGCTCTGGACAGAGTTCTGTGAAGGAAAGAAGGAAAGGAATTACAGCAGTTATACCAATGAGTCAACTGAGAACAGGTCAGTGAGCACTGAAGGAAAGCTGACCTTTGTACCATTGCTACACGTGCTTATGTTAAGGGCGAGAGCAGAGCGAAGGGCGAGTGGAGAAGCAAGAGTGACTAAAGGGACAAATCACCCTCACTCAGTTAACCGGACACCGGGGTCCGAAGCGTTGCTAGTGCTTCACGCCTAGTAATAAGAAAAACCGGAGGCCTTTCTGGACTTCAAGTCACAGAGGGTAGCCCTAAGTGCCGATACGTAACCGGGGTCAGGAAGAACAACAGTCTAGCAGGGCCCTGCACCAAAGACTAGTTCTATTCAACAGAAGACTCCACCACAATGTTGGCTGGGCGCAGTTGCTATTAAAAGAGTTGCACTTGACTTTATGCAAGTTGTACTCACACACATTAAAAGGATAAAGGAGGCCTCTAACCTGCTCAACAGTTTTCCTGAATGTGCATTCTCCAACCTGACCAGCTTCCCGGGACATACCTGCAACATCTACAAGTAAAGGTATGGAAAGAGACTGCATTGTGTGTGACTGAATTCTTATCTGCACCCTGCATCACCACCATAGACTTTGAGGGACCAGTCCCACCTGTGGGGAACTTAACACCTAGCTGCCATAACATCCCCTCAGAGATCTACCCTGCAGCGCTGGTCAATCAGATCAGAAACCACAGGTGGCGTCACAAACTACTATAACTACAATCCCCTGTAAATATTCCCCCATTGCATGACCGCCAGGGCCACGGACCGAGCTCTGCTGCCAGTGACAACTCCCATAGACTTCCATGGGCTCGGTGCCGAGTACCCCATAGCCCTGGTACCACCAATGTGGTGCGCGTCACTTGTGCCTGGGGAAAACTCCAGCACTAATCCACCTGTGCCTGAGGAAAGCTCCAGCACTAATCCACCTGTGCCTGGGGAAAGCTCCAGCACTAATCCACCTGTGCCTAGAGAAAGCTTCAGCACTAATCCACCTGTGCCTGGGTAAAGATCCAGCACTAATCCACTTGTGCCTGGGGAAAACTCCAGCACTGACCTATCGGCTGACCAACATCAATTCAGGAGACTGTTCTCCAATGTCACAAGACTAGTGAACCCTCCACTTCAGAGGAGGAACACAGTCAGGATAAAGGGCCAGAGAAAACATCCCATCCAGAAATTATATTGGAAAAGTTCTTCTGAAAGAGTTTATGAAGTTTAAGGCGTCTGAGGTCTACGCTCTGATCCATGTCCCATCCAGCAGGATCTATGACATCAGTTTTTTAGCTCCAGAGTGATATCGATATGTTCTGGAACATCTATAATGACAATAGAGAAGATGAGATCTGGGATGACCTCCAGTGTATCCATCTGTCTAAGCCACAGGAATTAACGGCCACTGTTCTGTTCCAGTCTGAGGTGGTGGCGCTGGCGGATATGCAGCACTGTCTGAACCGGCAGTGCATGATGAGAAGTCATGCCCAGAAGATCTATGATGAGGAGCAAATATGGAATAGAGGATATTCTGTGAAAATCCAGCTTCTACAAGTGAATGGTGTAACCAGACATCTGCCGCACTCCTTCTACCTGGACTCAGAGAGGAGGATATGTTACTACCCCGGTCAGCCACATCTGTGCCATGGATGTGGGGGCAGGCCCCTTGCCATGAACTGCTCTCGTATTACGTGCTCATTGTGTGGACAGTTCAGTCATACAAAGGACAAATGCACAGGACCCATCATCTGTAACCAGTGCTCAGGACCCAGGCATACATTTCGTGATTGCCCTCATGCAGAGCATAATAAGCATAATGGCCAGACCTCCTTGGAAATGATGAAAAAAGATGTCACAAGATGTGTAGATGTTGTCCAAGAAGCCGGCACTGATGAGGTGATAAGTCATAGTAACAGTGAACCTGCTCCAGAGTCTGATCTAATATTAATGGATGCTACATTACTAGGACCACCAGCCACTGAAGAAACACCTAGAGTACCACCAGTTACTGAAGAAATACCTAAAGTACCACCAACCAGAGCTAAACCACCATCAGCCATTAAAGCAAGAACTAAGCAAAGGTCAGCCACTAAAGTAGGGCCTAAAATACCAGTCACTAAGGTACCCAGAAAACCTTTTGCCAAAGCGTCCAAGGTTCAGCCCAGCACATATGTAGAAGCAGATAAACTGTCTGCAGTGTTCAGTGTGGATGAGGAAGGTTTTGTGACCAGAAAAAGAAAAATAGCCTTTGTGGATTCCTCCAGAAAAGTCACAACAGTCCAGAAAACCTCTGAGCCTCCAGTGCTGGCGATAAGTCCAGGACGTTACAATGTACTGGGAGAAGAAGACAAAGAAGAAGAGGCACAACTGGAGCAAGGTTCTTCATACATCATAGAAAATGTCTCTGATGAGATGGATCCTGACCCTCCCATGTCCACGAAGAGATGGGCACCACTGCAGGTGACAGCAGTGAAAGGAGGGAGAAGACCAGAAAATCTAAGTGATCAGGATGCAGCTGAGAATAAGCTCCATTAATGTGAACAGTGCGAGGACTGGTAGCTGGTGGCAGGCGATTTACCAGTGTTTGTCTGACGAGAGATCTGACATCTTCTTCTTACAGGTGATGTATCTGAAATGTAATACCCGTGTGTGCAGCCAAGATACTTGGTCCATCATTCTGGTCCTTCGGTCAGGAAAGAAATGACGGTGTGGGAATCCTCTTTAACACCATGGATGTCCAGTTGGACAGAGTCCTGGAGATCTGTCCGGGCCGCTGTCTGATGCTGGACTTTACATTGGACTCCATACATTATAGAGCAATAAACATTTATGCTCCACATACCAGAAAAGAGCGGAGGGAACTGTTTGATCACATGAAGCCATATTGCTTTACCTCTAAAGTGTTTATATTGTGTGGGGATTTTAATAATGTGTCTTGCAATGTGAACAGATCCAGCAGTCATAAGAAACTGAGATATGATGAGACGTTTCTAAATAATATAGTCCAGCAGGCTCACCTAGTAGACTTCTATGGTTCCCATCATACCAGTAAGACGTACACATACCATAAGGGTGGTAATGCCAGCAGAATAGACCGGGTGTATATAAAGAGAGAGGCGAGATGCTCTCAGTACAGGATCAGCCCTCTGGAGTTCTCTGACCATTGTATGGTGAGCTTGACGCTGGATTTGGCTCAAGCTTTGGTCTGTGGAAAGG
Source organism: Oophaga sylvatica (assembly GCA_033576555.1). Classification (NCBI taxonomy): domain Eukaryota; kingdom Metazoa; phylum Chordata; class Amphibia; order Anura; family Dendrobatidae; genus Oophaga; species Oophaga sylvatica. The sequence continues at coordinate 13,489,141 of JARQOD010000005.1, read as the reverse complement.
GGTACTGGAAGGTGAATAGCTCCATGATCCAAGATCTATGTTTCAGAGGCCTTCACCGCCTTCTATAATGATAGTAGGACCAACCAATGGATGTGTAATGACACAGCTGAGTGGTGAGAGACTGTGGCACTCCAGGAGTTCGGTTAATGTGGCACCCCAGGAGTTCAGTTGCCACAGTGACCTTGTCTCCCTCCAGGGGAGAGTGATGTCATGCCTGAAAGCAAGGAAGGATCCCTTTAACAGGTAACACACAGCATACCACACTTTTCTTACTCCAGACCAGAAGGGGGAGCTCTAACACCTGATTTCAGGAGAGCTCCTCTGGAACATTCTGGCTGGGTGAGGAGTTAGGGAGTCCGTCTGCAGGGTTGAGAGAGGAAGGACATGCAGAGACAAGCTGGGGGAAACAGGAGCTATAGCAGAGCTCACCGCCAGGTCTAAGCGCCAGAAACCGGATCCCGGAGTCCGAGGCTGAGTGGGTAAACTAAAGCCCCAGCAGCAAAATCCAGAGGGCAGGAGACAGCAGGTTCTCTGCCCCAACTAAGACTCGACTACACAGCAGCAGCACATGTGAGCCGGAGACTCCATACTGGAGCGATTCCTGAAGCAGGCTACAGCTGCCTGATATGAGAGTGAAGTTCTGCTTAAATAAGAGACAGAGAGAGGAACTTGAACAGAGCTTACAGCAGCAAGTACCTCAGAGAATAGCGCTAGAAATTAGGCCTCACAACCCACCTGAAATAAGGAGATTCCTAAATTGCTTCCAGGCTGACCGACTCCAGCACAATCTGTAACCTGATCCCTGGACACTTTTCCTGCAAAACTGTGAGTAAACCTTTGGAAACTGCATCTGACTGTGTCCTCTCAAGTTCTTCCTGTAGCACTCACTCGGCACTGCTACATCCCTTGCTAAATACTACATCTCTAGCATCTTCCTTATATTATATCTGCCTTGGGACATAGCTCTGCCTGTGGGGAGCTTTACCAACTCTGCTGCATCACACCATCAGTCCCAGAGGATCTGCACTGCAGCACTGGACACCTCTGACCAGAAACCACAGGTGGCCTCACAAACAATTTTATCATCCCCTGTAAATATTCCCCTTTTATTGGACGCCCAGGGCCACGGACCGGGTCACTGCTTCCGTGACACATCACTTTTAGACACCGGCCCGGTACCGAGTATCCCACTGCCCTGGCTGGTGATCCAATTTGGCGTCACGAACAGGATACGTAGCCCCGTATCACCATGTCCTGTGTGCCAGAAAAACTGTTTATTGTGCCAGAGACTTTGCTGAAAGTTTTGTGTTATTGCCGCCATTACAACGCCACGAGGAGCGCAGGGAGAAGAAGGGGCGCGCTGCCGTGGGCTGAGCCAGAGTGAGAGAGTGAGAAAAAGTGAAGTGCTGCGCGCACTCTGCGGTCAGCTTGCAGAGCACAGGGAGCTGAGGCCTGGAATCCCGGCGTGCGTTGCTCATCCGCCGGCAGAGCAACAGACTGGTAAGCCAGTGGATGCACTAAGCCAGGCTAAGATTAACTAGGGGGAAAGAGAATGTCTCTCGCAGTAGAGGATATAGCGGTGGACGCCACCGCAGCCCCCATAGTGCCGCAAGATTCAGAGGCAGGTGCAGCCGCAGCCCCCAGAGCGCAGCAAGATCTGGCGACAGCAGCTGCAGTCCCTATAATGCAGGATTTTTTTTTTCTCTCAATGGAGTTTGCACAGTTGTCTGGCCGTGTGGATCAGCTTGCCACTGAGGTTCGGAGTATTGCTACCTATCTTGCTGGGTTGCCGGTTGTGGAACCTAGGATTCCCATGCCAGATTTGTTTTTGGGGGATCGGGCTAAATTTCTGAATTTCAAAAATAACTGTAAGTTGTTTTTTGCCTTGAAGCCTAAGTCCTCAGGGAACTCAGCACAGCAGGTTCAAATTGTCATCTCTCTCCTGCGCGGCGACCCTCAGGATTGGGCTTTTTCCCTGACACCTGGGGATCCTGTTTTGAATGATGTTGATGTATTTTTTCAGGCTCTGGGGTTGTTGTACGATGAACCTAATGTCACTGATCATGCTGAGAAGACCTTGTTGGCATTAAGTCAGGGCTGTGAAGCCGCTGAACTGTACTGTCAGAAATTTCGAAAGTGGGCAGTCCTGACCAAATGGAATGATGATGCTTGGCAGCCCTTTTTCGGAAGGGTCTGTCAGATAATGTAAAGGACGTTGTGGTGGGATTCCCTGTACCCTCTGGTCTCAATGATTCTATGTCTTTGGCTATTCAAATTGACAGACGTTTGCGTGAGCGCAGAGGTATGCGTGAGATGGCGTTGCCTTGTGGGCCTGCTCCTGAGCCCATGCAGTGTGATGGAGTGACTTCTGGGGCACAGCGTCATGAATTTCGAAAGCGCAAGGGGTTATGTTTCTACTGTGGTGACGCCTCTCATGCTATTTCCATCTGCCCTAAGCGGGGAAGACGTTTTGCGCGCTCAGTTGTCTTGGGTAGTGTTCAGACTAAATTTCTGTTGACTGTTACCCTGATTTGCTCCATGTCCACATTTTCGGCTCAGGCTTTTGTTGATTCAGGAGCAGCTATTAACCTGATGGATTTCGACTTTGCCAAACGTTGTGGCTTTCCCATGATACCCCTGCGGAAGTCTATTCCCCTATTGGGCATTGATTCTACCCCTTTGGCGGAGAATAAACCTCAATTTTCTACTCAGGTGATAATGAGGGTTGAACCAGATCATCAGGAGAGTTGCAAATTTCTGGTGTTGCATAATCTGCATGACATTATTGTTCTGGGTTTCCCTTGGTTGCAGATTCATAATCCTGTTTTGGATTGGAAATCTGTGTCTGTGACCATTTGGGGCTGCCAATGTGTGAATGCTGGCACTCCTGTTTTTTCTGCCTCTCCCCAGTCTCAGAATGTTCCTGACTTTTTGACTGATTTTTCTGATGTGTTTAGTGAAAGTAAATCTGCATCCTTACCCCTCACAGGAGCTACGATTGCGCTATTGAATTAGTGCCTGGTGGTAAATTTCCTAAAGGTTGCCTTTTTAATTTATCTGTACCTGAACACGATGCTATGCGATCTTATATCAAGGAGTCATTGGAGAAGGGTCATATCAGACCATCCTCTTCACCCTTGGGCGCCGGTTTTTTCTTTGTGGCCAAAAAGGATGGTTAATTGAGGCCGTGTATTGATTATCGCCTCCTGAATAAGATCACTGTGAAATATCAATATCCATTACCCTTGATTTCTGATCTGTTTTCCAGAGTGAAAAGTGCTAGTTGGTTTACCAAGCTTGACCTCAGGGGGGCGTATAACCTTATTCGTATTAAGCACGTGGATGAATGGAAGACGGCGTTTAATACCCCAGAGGGGCATTTTGAGTACCTAGTGATGCCCTTTGGGCTTACTAATGCCCCTTCCGTCTTCCAATCCTTCATGAATGATATTTTCAGGGATTTTGTGGATAAATTTCTGATTGTTTATTTGGATGATATCTTGATTTTTTCCAATGACTGGGACTCTCATGTGAAACATGTTCGGACTGGGTTCCAGATTTTGAGAGAGTATGCACTGTATGTGAAGGGATCAAAGTGTCTTTTTGGCGTACAGAAGGTCTCATTTCTGGGATTCATTTTGTCTCCGTCTGTTATTGAAATGGACCCGGTCAAGGTTCAGGCCATCTGTGATTGGGTTCACCCTACTTCATTGAAGGCTATTCAGAGATTTTTGGGTTTTGCCAATTTTTATCGTAAATTTATTGGTAATTTCTCTGGTATTGTTAAACCATTGACTGATCTGACCAAACAGGGTTCCGATGTGGTGAATTGGCCTCCTGAGGCAGTTTCTGCATTTCAGGAACTTAAGCAGAGATTCATTTCTGCTCCTGTTCTACGGCAGCCTGATGTTTCTCTGCCATTTCAGGTGGAGGTTGATGCCTCTGAGATTGGGGCAGGTGCCGTTTTGTCCCAAAGGGATCCAGAGACCTCTAAGAGTAATCCTTGTGTTTTTTTCTCTCGAAAGTTTTCTCCAACTGAACGTAATTATGACGTGGGTAATCGGGAGTTATTGGCCATGAAGTGGGCCTTTGAAGAGTGGAGACATTAGCTGGAAGGAGCCAAACATCAGGTGGTGGTCCTCACGGACCATAAGAACCTGGTTTATCTCGAATCAGCCAAGCGACTTAATCCTAGACAGGCCAGGTGGGCCTTGTTTTTCACACGTTTTAATTTTGTGGTTTCTTTTCTTCCTGGCACTAGGAATGTTAAGGCGGATGCCCTCTCAAGGAGTTTCTTTGCGGATTCTTCTGAGTTATCTGATCCTGCTGTTATTTTGAAAGAGGGTGTAGTACTTTCTGCCATCTCACCCAATTTGAGACTGGCTCTGGAGGGGTGTCAGGAGGATAAATCTGAGAGCTGCCCTGTTGGGAAATTGTTTGTCCCAGACCAGTGGAAGAAGAGTGTGATGTCTGAGATTCATTGTTCCGCGTTGGCTGGTCATCCCGGGATTTTTGGTACCAGAGACTTGGTGAGTCGGTCCTTTTGGTGGCCTACTTTGTCTCATGACGTCAGGGACTTTGTGCAGTCCTGTGGGACTTGCTCTCGTTCCAAGCCTTGCTCTCGCTCTAGTGGTTTGTTGATGCCATTACCTGTGCCCAAGAGGCCATGGACCCATATCTCTATGGATTTTATTTCTGATCTCCCTGTTTCTCAGAAAATGACCGTTATCTGGGTAATCTGTGATAGGTTTTCCAAGATGATACATCTTGTGCCATTACCTAAGTTACCTTCCTCCTCCGAATTGGTGCCTTTGTTCCTTCAGCACGTGGTTCGGTTACATGGCATTCCAGAGAACATTGTGTCTGACAGAGGAGTCCAGTTTGTTTCCAGATTTTGGAGGACATTTTGTTCTAAACTTGGTGTTCAATTATCTTTCTCCTCTGCATTTCATCCTCAGACCAATGGACAAACCGAGAGAACAAACCAGACCTTGGAGACTTATTTGAGATGTTTTGTGTCTGCTGATCAAGATGACTGGGTCTCTTTTTTGCCTTTGGCTGAGTTTGCTCTTAATAATAGGGCTAGCTCTGCCACCTTGATGTCTCCATTTTTCTGCAATTCTGGGTTTCACCCTCGATTTTCTTCGGGACAGGCGGAGGCTTCTGTCTGTTTAGGTGTTGACTCTGTTGTGGAACGTATGCAGCAGATTTGGGACCAGGTAGTGGAGAGGTTGTCTCTCTCTCAGGAGAAGGCCCAACGGTTTGCCAACCGGCATAGGACTGATGGTCCTCGGTTTAAAGTGGGGGACTTGGTTTGGTTGTCCTCAAGAAATATCCCTATGAGGGTTGCATCTCCAAAGTTTAAGCCTAGGTTCATTGGACCTTATAAGATCATGGAGATTCTTAATCCTGTTTCCTTCCGTTTGCTTCTTCCAGGGACATTTAAGATCCATAACGTGTTCCACAAGTCCTTATTGAAGAGGTTTGTCGAGCCAGTGGTTCCTATGGCTGCGCCTCCTGACCCTGTTTAGGTGAGGGCAATCTGGAGTATGTGGTTGAGAAAATATTGGATTCTCGTTTTTCTAGACAGAAACTCCAGTATTTGGTTAAGTGGTGAGGTTATGGTCAGGAGGACAATTCTTGGGTGTTTGCTTTGGACATCCATGCTAGGAGACTTATCCGTGCCTATCACCGAGCTCATCCTGATCGGCCTGGTTGCACAAGTGAGGGTTCGGTGACCCCTCCTCAAGGGGGGGTACTGTTATGAATATGCTGGAGATGGTTTCTGAGCAGAGGCTCCCTCTGGTGGTTGCAGACAGTACTGAACCTTACAGCGAGAAATGGCAATCTGGGATCACGGACTGGACTGATATAAGGGAGGTTCCCTCCCATGATGGTCGCCGGTGATCAATTGTTCTTGTCTCAATTGTGGTTCCTGGTTCATTTGGAAGTTTGCTGAGTCTTGCCTGCATCTTCTGCTTTCAGATAAGATATTTTCTGCTTTTATTTTTGTGCTTGCTTTTTGCATAGTTCCCTGCACTTCTGTGGAGGTCAGCCGGGTCCCTTCCTGGGGGCCTGTCATGGGCGTACCCACCGTGGGGCAGGGGGGGTCAACTGCCCCCCCCCTAGAAGCAGGGGCACACAAAGAACTTGGAGAGCAGGCAGACACACAAAGCTGACAGGGGGCGGGACTCACTGCAGCACAGGCTGAGACTCTGCCACCGATCAGTCCACCCATAGTGAAAGAGAGGAGGACGTCACCCAACCATGTGACCCGCAGCAGGGAGGTGTCACCGCAGGTCCTCTAGTTACATATGTGAAGAATCAGGATGGATTGAATGCAGTCACAGGGTCACATGATCCAGAGAGAGGCGTGTCCACAGGTCCTTCAGCTGCCCGGCTGCTTGAGTGTGTGAGTGCAGCTGCTAGCTATGGCTGCTTCCTCCTGCTGCTGGCCAAGGGTCCCACAGATCTGCACCTGTCCTGTGAGACCTGTTATTAGGAGCCACTCTGTGCCGGGGATGAGTAGTGGCGGAAGCTTCTGCGTCGGAGGTCTCTCTCTCTGTATGGCTCTATAGTGCACAGTGAAATGCACAGGTCTCTCATGATGCGGCTCTATAGTGCACAGGTCTCTCATGATATGGCTCTATAGTTCACATGTCTCTCATGATATGGCTCTATAGTGCACATGTCTCTCATGATATGGCTCTATAGTGCACGTCTCTCATGATATGGCTCTATAGTGCACATGTCTCATGATATGGCTCTATAGTGCACAGTTCTCTCATGATATGGCTCTATAGTGCACAGGTCTCTCATGATATGGCTATATAGTGCACAGGTCTCTCATGATATGGCTCTATAGTGCACAGTGAAATGCACAGGTCTCTTATGATATGGCTCTATAGTGCACAGGTCTCTCATGATATGGCTCTATAGTGCACAGGTCTCTATATGGCTTTATAGTGCACAGTGAAATGCACAGGTCTCTCATGATATGGCTCTATAGTGCACAGGTCTCATGATATGGCTCTATAGTGCACAGGTTCATGATTGGCTCATAGTGAGTCAGATGGCTCTATAGTACACAGTGAAATGCACAGGTCTCTCATGATATGGCTCTATAGTGCACAGGTCTCATGATATGGCTCTATAGTGCACAGGTCTCTCTCACATGTACGGCTCTATAATGCACAGTGAAGAGCACAGGTCTCTCTCATGATATGGCTCTATAGTGCACAGTGAAGTGCACAGGTCTCTCTCTCATGTCATAAAATATGTACATTGTTTTGAATAGTATTTATATACATTTCTCGTCCATTACATCAAAGAAGGCGACATTGGCTGTGACACAAACGGCCAAAAATTGCTCTAGGCTGCTGCTGCTCCATCGATGGGGTTGCATTATGACCCACAAGGTATTGCAACTGTGACAATCAAGTTGCAAAAAAAATCCAACTGGTTCTGATTCTTTGTCGCGGTACCTAGCCGGGTCACAATGCGACCCCATTTACCTGCATTATACAAGCAGCTGTTTCATGGCCAAAGTTGACGTATAGCCCCAGCTTAATGAAAAATGACTATTTTCACATCGTGTGCGGTATATAGGCCATATAAATTGTGTGCGGTATATAGAGTGTAGTATATGGTGTATACAGGGTCATACACATTGTGTGCGGTATATAGAGTGTATATACACTGCTGTATTATACTTTTCATATACAGGTTATAATGCCTCTTATTCTTTGTATAGAGGCTGGTGTGCCATGTATAATATATGGTATATACAGCGTACAGTAGTGTCGCATACACTGCTGTATTATACAATATACAACAGTTCTAATGCTCCATACCTAATATGCAGGATAATGTACAGTGTATACAATGTGACCTGTATAAGATGTGACCTTGGCTTGCCCCCCCCTAGTTTTGATCCTGGGTACGCCCATGGGGCCTGTGCTCCTCTTAGTTTATCTGAAGCCACTGTTATTTGTTCATTTGCTTTTTTCTGTTTTTTCAGTGGCTGCGACTTAGTTTTGTTACACCAGAGATCTGATTTAGGTGGTAGAGATCGTGTGATCTCAGGTGTATTTGCAATCAGAAGAGTTGGTATTTTTTAGGGTTTTTTTGGATTGCAGTAAGAATCCTTTCCTGTACTTTTCTGTCTAGACAGATTGGGCCCCAGCGTTTGCTCATTCTATTTTCTGTCTGTGTCCATGCTTCTTCTTGTCTAACTGCCATTACATGTTTGGGGGCTTCCTATTTTCTTTGGGGATCTGCTCCGGGGCAGATAGCTTTCCTCTTTCTGCCTTTAGGTGTAGTTATCTCTCAGGCTGTGACGAGGCGTCTAGGATCAACGTAGGAACGCTCCACGGCTACCTCTAGTTGTGTGGTTAGTTCAGGTTACTACAATCCAATAGGTTCCAGCCTCTCTGGTGTATTACTGTGTTTGCTTTTTCTCCTCAGCTACCTAAACATAACAGGGAGCCGCCTGGCTACCGCAATACTCATTGGAGCCGTATACCCTGAGCGATTTCAGGGAGAGACTGTGCAGTTTATTTGATGTGTACCCCCTGTCTGAAAGCCAAAAAAGTAAACATTCTCATTGAACAGTTAACTGGTGCAGCTCAAAGAGAAGTAAAGTCCTGGCAGGATGCTGATAAAGAAACTGTTAAGCAAATTCTGGCTAAGTTTAAGAGCACCTTTGACACCCGCACTGCAGCAGAAATAAAAATGAGGTTCTTTGTGTGCAAACAAAGGGTACAAGACAGTATACGGGACTATGCTCTTAACCTTCAGGAGACACTGTGGGCCATAAAGCAGATTGACCCAGACAGCGTGCAGGATGGGGACAGATTGTTAAAGGAGCAGTTTGTTGAGGGACTCCTGTCCAGCACCCACAGGTAACAGCTGTGCATCATGGCCCTACAAAACCCTGACCTGAGCTTTGAAGACAGGGCTATCCAGGCGTTACACAAACCAAATGTCAGCCGTCCAGCGCCCCCTAGGTGCCCAGCAATTACATACCGCCAGGAGGCGGCACCCTTCCATCAGGCCCCCACTGAGGCCGACGCACAGGCCCTGGATAATGATCCATCTGCAGAGCTGCGTCTACAGGTTCAGGAGCTGACCAAAAGTGTGGCTGCACTAGCCAAAACCGTGCAGTCCTTGCAAGTGCCCCAAAAGGAGAGAATAGAGTTGGACTCCAGTCCAGATGACGTCCCATGGCGACGGAAGAAGAGGATCCCACCTATCAGAGGGAGAGACAACGATCGCTACGACCAGGACGGATGTCCCATTTGCAGCCGCTGCAGCAAAGCAGGGCACATCGCAAGATTCTGTAATTTAAACGAGAGACCCCTTGAGCAGAGGGCCAACCACCAAGAGAAGGACGATCTGGCCCAAGGAACTGGTGAGCCAAGTATGTCAGAGGACGACCGATCCTCCCAGTTGTGATTGACGGCATCCCAATAAACGCTTTGCTGGACACCGGCTCTCAGGTGACGAATATGCCATATATTCTTTACAAACGGTACTGGGCTGACTCTGATCTTACTCGCGGCCCAGATGATGAGCTGACAGTAGTTGCCAGCAATGGTCAGCCTTTGCCACAGAAGGGATATAAGGAGGAGACCATTAAGGTGGGGCGAGTAGAATTAAAAGCCCAAGGTATGATAATTGTAGATATTGATCGACGAGAATGTAACCCAATGATGACCTTAGGTACTAATGTGATAGAAAATTGTCTTGCCGAGGTTATTGTTTTGTTGCAACAGGTAGCCGAACCTGCTGGTTCCAGTGAACAATGGGTCCTGCAAAAGGAGATCAAGGCCCTGATGCAAAGACAGCAGGTAGAGCTATCTGGCGGAGAAGTTGGCAGTGTCAGAGTGATTGACTCATTCCCCATTGCAATACCCCCAGGAAGTGAAATGTTAATTTGGTGTCGGGCAGCCATAGGCCTCAGGGGAAGAGATTACCAAGCCCTGGTAGAGCCAGTGTACTCTGATAGTAGGCCCACTGTCCAGACAGCCAGAGGTGTTGTCGATGTCTGCAAGGGGAAGGTGCCAGTACACATCTTGTGGAGAGGAAGCAGCCAAACTACCTCGGTATGCCACCGTTGCTAAGCTGTTCACTGTCAATAACAACGCAATTCAGACAGCAGAACCCTTGGTCTCATCTGACCGGGCGGAGGACAATGGCTCTGCAAAACAGCTGGAGGATTTGTGTCAGCAGCTGCACGTAGGCACTGACTCCACCCTTCCACACCAAAAGAATGGGGTGTACCGAGTAGTCCAAGAGTTTGAACGGGTATTCAGCAAACACCCTTTAGTCTTTGGGCAGGCAAAAGGGGTCCAACATCATATCCCCACTGGAAATCATCCGCCCATTAAAGAAAGGTACCGGCCTGTACCCCCAAATCACTACCAATGTGCCAAGGGTATGTTATGAGAGAAGAAGGAGGCTGGTGTGATCAAAGACAGTTGTAGCCCCTGGGCAGCTCCGTTAGTCCTCATTAGAAAAAAAGATGGTACAATGAGGATGTGTGTTGACTACAGAAAACTTAACAGCATTACCCACAAAGACGCCTATCTGTTACCTAGGATAGAGGAATCACTAGCTGCACTGATAACCACTAACTATTTCTCTACCTTAGATCTCACTAGTGGGTATTGGCAGGTTCCCGTTGCAGAGGCAGACAAAGAGAAGAACGCCTTTGCAACACCAATGGGCCTCTCAGAATTCAACTACGTGCCGATCGGGCTTTGCAGCGCACCAGGAACATTCCAGAGGTTGATGGAGTGCTGCCTTGGACACATGAACTTCAAGACAGTTCTGTTATACCTAGATGACATCATTGTCTTCTCCAAGACCTATGAGGAACCTTTGGAGCACCTGGCCAAGGTGTTCGAAGCCCTGTCCAAATTTGGCCTAAAGGTGAAGCCGTCCAAATGCCACCTCCTGAAGCCCAGGGTGCAGTATCTAGGCCATTCAGTGAGTGCAGAAGGCGTGGTGCCAGACCCTGACAAAGTCACTGTTATCAAGGACTAGCAGAGGCCAGAAACATCCATGAAATGCATCAGTTCCTCGAGTTGGTAGGCTACAACCGAAGGTTCATTAAGGGCTTCACTGAAATAGGGGCACCCCTGCAAAACCTCCTCATGGGCCAGCCCAAGAAGGCCAGGAAGAAGAGTTCTACGTTTGATTGGAATGATGAACTGGAAAGATCCTTCACTCGGTTGAAGTTGGCTCTTACAGGGGATGAAGTTCTGACCTACCCAGACTGATTAACCATTCATCCTCTATACTGATGCCAGCAACGTTGGACTGGGAGCAGTGCTGTCGCAGGTACAGAAAGGCAAAGAAAGAGTGATCTCTGTTGTGAACGTATTGGAGACGACTTCGGAGCTGAAGCTCCTTCTGGTGGTTGCTGAGGGTATTGAACCTATGTTGAACACCAAGAGTCCTACACCTGCAGTAGACGAGTGGTTGTCAGGTGGTACTGACTGACCTGATATAAGTGAGCTGACCTCCCATGATTCTCGCTGGTGACCAATTGTTCTTCCTGGTCTAGGTTGGAATTCAGCTTGCTTTTCTGCTGTCTCCTGCTTGCATTCACAAAAATCTCTTCCATTTTCTTTACTGTGGTTTGAATTCCTTGCTTTTTGCTGCATTGCTTTTTGTCTCAGCCGGGTCCCCTTTGGGGGGCTTTGGCTGGTCTCCGTTCGTTTTTTTGTATTTGTTCATTTGCTCAGTTCTTGTGATTTTTTACTGCTGGGTTGCTACGTGTCCACACCAGAGATCTGATATAGGTGGTCGAGACCATGTGGTCTCAGTATTTTTGGATTCAGAAGTGTTGGAGTTTTTCCTAGGGTTTTTTGGGTTGCAGACAGTATTCTCTCATGTGATGTCCTATCTAGACAGTTTTGGGCCCCAGCGTTTGCTCAATCTATTTTCTGTCTGTGTTCGTATTTTCATCTTGTTTAACCGCCATTATATGTCTGGGGCTTCCTATTCTTTTGGGGTCTACTCCGGGGCAGTTAGCTTTCCTCTTTCCATCTTCAGGGATAGCTATCTCTCCGGCTATGACGAGGCGTCTAGGGCTCCATAGGAACGTCCCACGGCTGCTTCTAGTTGTGCGGTTAGTTTAGGGGTCTGCAACCTATTAGTTTCCAACCTCTCTGGTGTTAGGCTGCCTACGCGGTTTTCTGCTCCTGCCTTCTCAGCTACCTAAACATAACAGAATCACCGGCCATACTGAAAATTCTATGGTACTCAATAAAAAGGGAAAATTGTAAAGGAAAAAAAAAAGTTGTCAGAGTTGTCAGAATTTTTTTTTTTCTCTGTTTGTTACATTTTTTCCCTCTTTTTCTCTGGGGGCTGAGGAGGAATATATATATTTTTTTCCTCCTCAATGGAGGTCAAGCATTTGTCCGATCGTGTGGAGTAGCTTGCTGCTGAAGTTCGGAGTATTGCTATCTTTCTTGCTGGGTTGCCTGCTGTGGAACCTAGGATCCCTCTGCCGGATTTATTTTTGGGGGATCGGTCTAAGTTTTTGAATTTTAAAAATAACTGTAAGTTGTTTTTTGCTTTGAAGCCTAAATCCTCAGGGAACACAACGCAGCAGGTTCAAATTGTCATCTCCCTGTTGCGCGGTGACCCTCAGGATTGGGCCTTTTCCCTGACACCTGGGGATCCTGTTTTGAATGATGTTGATGTGTTTTTTCAGGCTCTGGGGTTATTGTACGATGAACCTAATGTTACTGATCAAGCTGAAAAAACCTTGTTGGCATTGAATAAGGGTCATGAAGCCGCTGAGCTGTATTGTCAGAAATTGAGAAAGTGGGCAGTCCTTACTAAATGGAATGATGATGCTCTGGCAGCTCTTTTTCGGAAGGGTCTGGCAGAGACTGTAAAGGATGTTATGGTGGGATTCCCTGTCCCCTCTGGTCTCAATGACTCTGTGTTATTAGCTATTCAAGTTGACAGACGTCTGCGCGAGCGTAGAAATATGCGTGAGATTGTGATGCCTTGCGGGCCAGCCGCTGAGCCCATGCAGTGTGATGGAGTGACTTCTGGGACACAGCGTCATGAATTTCGTAAGCGTAATAAGTTGTGCTACTATTGTGGTGACGCTTCTCATGCTATTTCCGTCTGAAGACGTTTTGCGTGCTCAGTTGTTTTGGGTAGTGTTCAGACTAAATTTCTGTTGACTGTTACCTTGATTTGCTCCATGTCCACATTTTCAGCTCAGGCTTTTGTTGATTCAGGAGCAGCTATAAACCTGATGGATTTTGATTTTGCCAAACGTTGTGGTTTTCCTATGATACCCCTGCAGAAGTCTATTCCTTTGCTGGGCATTGATTCTACCCCCTTGGCGGAGAATAAACCCCAGTTTTCTACCCAGGTGAACATGCGGGTTGACGCGGACCACCAAGAGAATTGCAAATTTTTGGTGTTACGTAATTTACATGACATTGTTGTACTGGGTTTTCCTTGGTTACAGACTCACAATCCTGTTTTGGTTTGGAAATCTGTGTCTGTGACCAGTTGGGTCCTGTTTTTTCTGCCCCCCCCCAGTCTCAAGATGTTTTTTCTGCCTCCCCAGTCTCAAGATGTCCCTGACTATTTGACTGATTTTTCTGATGTGTTTAGTGAGAGTAAGTCTGCATCCTAACCTCCTCATAGGAGTTATGATTGCGCTATTGACTTAGTACCAGGTTGTAAATTTCCCAAGGGTCGGCTCTTTCATTTATCTGTACCTGAGCATGAGGATATGCGATCTTATATCAAAGAGTCTTTAGAGAAGGGTCATATCAGACCATCCTCTTCACCCTTGGGTGCCGGCTTTTTCTTTGTGGCCAAGAAGGATGGCTCATTGAGGCCGTGTATTGATTATCGTCTTCTGAATAAGATCACTGTTAAATATCAATATCCATTACCCTTGATTTCTGACCTATTTTCCAGAGTGAAGGGTGCTTGTTGGTTTACCAAGCTTGACCTCAGGGGGGCGTATACTCTTATTCGCATCAAGCACGGAGATGAATGGAAGACGGCGTTTAATACCCCAGAGGGGAATTTTGAGTACCTAGTAATGCCTTTTGGGCTCACTAATGCCCCTTTCGTCTTCCAATCCTTTATGAACGATATTTTCTGGGATTTTGTGGATAAATTTCTGATCGTTTATTTGGACGATACCTTGATTTTTTCCAATGACTGGGATTCTCATGTGGAACATGTTCGGACAGTATTCCAGGATTTTGAGAGAAAACGCATTGTATGTGAAGGAATCAAAATGTATTTTTGGCGTACAGAAGGTTTCATTTCTGGGATTCATTTTGTCTCCGTCTGTTATTGAAATGGACCCGGTCAAAGTTCAGGCCATTTGTGATTGGGTTCAACCCACTACATTGAAGGCTCTTCAGAGATTTTTGAGTTTTTCTAATTTTTATCGTTAATTTATAGCTAATTTCTCTGGTATTGTGAAACCACTGACTGATTTGACCAAGAAGGGTTCTGATGTAGTGAATTGGTCTCCTGAGGCCGTTTCTGTGTTTCAGGAGCTTAAGCGGAGATTCACTTCTGCTCCTGTTCTGTGCCAACCTGATGTTTCTCTACCATTTCAGGTGGAGGTTGATGCTTCTGAGATTGGTGCAGGAGCCGTTTTGTCCCAAAGGGATCCGGAGACCTCTAAGAGTAACCCTTGTGCCTTTTTCTCTCGAAAATTTTCCCCAGCAGAATGTAACAATGATGTGGGTAATCAGGAGTTGTTGGCCATGAAGTGGGCTTTTGAGGAGTGGAGACATTGGCTGGAAGGAGCCAAGCATCAGGTGGTGGTCCTCACGGATCATAAGAACCTGGTTTATCTTGAATCAGCCAAGCGACTTAATCCTAGACAGGCCAGGTGGGCCTTGTTTTTCACACGTTTTAAATTTGTGGTCTCTTTTCTCCCGGGCACTAGGAATGTTAAGGCGGATGCCCTCTCAAGGAGTTTCTTCCTGGATTCTCCTGAGGTAACTGAGCCTGCTGTTATTCTGAAGGAGGGTGTGGTTCTTTCCGCTATCTCGCCCAATTTGAGACTGGCTTTGGAGAAATTTCAGGAGCATAAACCTGAACGTTGCCCTGCTGGGAAATTGTTTGTCCCAGACCAGTGGAGGAAGAATGTGATGTCTGAGATTCATTGCTCCACGTTGGTTGGCCATCCTGGTATTTTTGGTACCAGAGATTTGGTGAGTCGGTCCTTTTGGTGGCCCACTTTGTTTCGTGACTTCAGGGACTTTGTGCAGTCCTGTGGAACTTGTTCTTAGTCCAAACCTTGCTCTCGCTCTAGTGGTTTGTTGATGCCATTGCCTGTGCCCAAGAGGCCATGGACCCATATCTCTATGGATTTTATTTCCGACCTCCCTGTCTCTCAGAGAATGACCGTTATTTGCGTGATCTGTGATAGGTTTTCCAAGATGATACATCTTATGCCACTACCTAAGTTGCCATCCTCCTCTGAGTTGGTGCCCTTATTTTTTCAACAGGTGGTTCGGTTGCACGGCATTCCAGAGAACATTGTGTCTGACAGAAGAGTCCAGTTTGTGTCCAGATTTTGGAGGACATTTTGTTCCAAACTGGGAGTTCAGCTGTCTTTTTCCTCTGCGTTCCACCCTCAGACCAATGGACAGACTGAAAGAACAAACCAGACCTTAGAGACTTATTTGAGATGTTTTGTATCTGGTGATCAAGATGACTGGGTCTCCTTTTTGCCCTTGGCTGAGTTTGCTTTGAATAATAGGACTAGTTCTGCCACCTTGATGTCTCCATTTTTCTGCAATTTCAGGTATCATCCTCGATTTTCTTCAGGGCAGGTGGAGGCTTCTGTCTGTCCTGATGTTGACTCTATTGTGGAGAGAATGCAGCAGATTTGGGATCAAGTAGTGAATAAGTTGTCCCTCTCTCAGGAGAAGGCCAAGCGGTTTGCCAACCAACATAGGACTGATGGTCCTCGATTTAAAGTGGGTGACTTGGTTTGGTTGTCCTCAAAAAATATCCCTATGAAGGTCGCATCTCCAAAATTTAAGTCAAGGTTCATTGGACCTTATAAGATCGTGGAGATTATTAATCCCGTTTCCTTCCGTTTGCTTCTTCCAGGAACATTCAAGATTCACAACGTATTTCACAAATCTTTATTGAAGAGATTTGTCGAGCCAGTGGTTCCTATGGTTGAGCCTCCTGATCCTGTTTTGGTTGAGGGCAATTTGGAGTATGTGGTTGAGAAGATATTGGATTCTCGTTTGGCCAGGCGAAGACTCCAGTACTTGGTGAAGTGGAAAGGCTATGGTCAGGAGGACAATTCTTGGGTGTTTGCTTCTGACATTCATGCTGAAAGACTGGTCCGTGCCTATCACCGAGCTCATCCTGATCATCCTGGTGGCACAAGTGAGGGTTCGGTGACCCCTCCTCAAGGGGGTGGTACTGTTGTGAACGTATTGGAGACGACTTCGGAGCTGAAGCTCCCTCTGGTGGTTGCTGAGGGTACTGAACCTATGTTGAACACCAAGAGTCCTACACCTGCAGTAGACGAGTGGTTATCAGGTGGTACTGACTGGCCTGATATAAGTGTGCTGACCTCGCATGATCCTCGCCGGTGACCAATTGTTCTTCCTGGTCTAGGTTGGAATTCAGCTTGCTTTTCTGCTGTCTCCTGCTTGCATTCAGATAAGTCTCTTTCAGTTTGTTTTTACTGTGGTTTGAATTCCTTGCTTTTTGCTGCATTGCTTTTTGTCTTCAGTCGGGTACCCTTTGGGGGGGCTTTGGCTTGTCTCCGTTGGTTTTTTTGTATTTGTTCATTTGCTCAGTTCTTGTGATTTTTTACTGCTGGGTTGCTATGTGTTCACTACAGAGATCTGATATAGGTGGTCGAGACCGTGTGGTCTCAGTATTTTTGGATTCAGAAGTGTTGGAGTTTTTACTAGGGTTTTTCTGGATTGCAGACAGTATTCTCTCCTGTGCTGTCCTATCTAGACAGTTTTGGGCCCCAGCGTTTGCTCAATCTATTTTCTGTCTGTGTTCGTATTTTCATCTTGTCTAACCGCCATTATATGTCTGGGGCTTCCTATTCTTTTGGGGTCTACTCGGGGCAGTTAGCTTTCCTCTTTCCATCTTCAGGGATAGCTATCTCTCCGGCTGTGACGAGGCGTCTAGGGCTCCATAGGAACGTCCCACGGCTTCTTCTAGTTGTGCGGTTAGTTTAGGGGTCTGCAACCTATTCGTTTCCAACCTCTCTGGTGTTAGGCTGCCTGTGCGGTTTTCTGCTCCTGTCTCCTCAGCTACCTAAACATAACAGATCTCCTACGCCAGCAGGAAACTTCGCCCACTGAAAAGAACCCTGACAACTACAGCTCCTTCAAGCTGGGCTGTGACCGAGCGGTTCAAACACTACCTAGCTGCGGCAAAGTTTACCATCTTCACGGACAATAATCCGCTGACTCACTTGGAAACCACAAAGCTAGGTGCGCTGGAGCAGCGATGAATGGCCCGGCTGTCCAACTACGAGTTCACCATCAAGTACCGAGCGGGACTTAAATATGCCCATGCTGATGCACTGTCCAGAATGCCCAACTTACCAGATGGGGGAGAAGATCTGGACGCACTCAAAGAAATGAGTAACCAGCCTTCCACGGTCCAATAGCGACCCAACGTGCCCAAGGGGTGAAAAACAAGCGCTGCACCATGAAAGAGGCCACATTAAACCCATTGCCTCACCATGAGTGGGCAGAGAAACAGGATAGCGACCCAGCAGTCTGCCTGGTAAAGGAGCTACAGACACAAGCTGATTCGCGTCCTGGTCCAGATGCTCCACAAGAGACCCAACAGTTGTGGAAGGAAAAGTGCCAGCTGTTCATCTACAAAGGAAAGCTGTGTCGGAGGAATATCAATGCCCAAACTCACGAACTGGTCTGGCAGGTGGTAGTCTCGAGGCGAGATGCATCAATGGTCCTGGAAGCGTACCACAATGGAGCAGGACACTTTGGATGGAAGAAGTTGGAAGTCCTACTTCGCGAGAGATTCTACTGGGTTGGTATGAGGAAGGCCATTGAAGATTGGTGCCGAGAGTGTGGACCATGCAACTTGTGAAGGAAAGACCGTAACAGCCAGCGAGCCCCGTTACAGTCAATAATCACCAAACAGCCGCTTGAATTGGTAGCCTTGGACCACGTGAAGCTAACTCCAAGCCTTTCAGGCTATGTCTATGCCCTTACCATCATTGATCATTACTCAAGGTTCCTGGTATTCGTGCCTGTCAAGGACCAAACAGCAAAGACAGCGGCTAAAGAGTTTCAACAACACTTTTGTCGACCGCATGGTTATCCTGAACGAATGCTTACCGACCAAGGCCCAGCCTTTGAAGCAGAAGTGTTCCAGGAGTTCTGTAACATGTACGGCTGCAAGAAAATCAGGACATTGCCATATCATCCACTGACAAATGGCGGCATGTGTGAGAAAATGAACCAAGTGATAATTGACCTCTTGAAGACCTTGCTCCTGGAAGAAAGAAACTTGTGACCAGAAAAGTTGCCAGATCTGGTGGAATTCTACCAACTGTACACCAGCCTACTTGATGAGAGCAAGACCTGGCAAATTGCCCATTGACTTGGACATAGGAGTCCTGACACCTGAGATAACATCACCAGATGCAGACTGGGATACAGAGTGGCAGTAACAGTACTGCAAAGTGAAAGAATGCATAGAGAAGAGTTTGTCTCAAGCAAGACAGAAGCAAAAAAGAAACTACAATCAGCACGCACCTGCAGTTCCCTTGTCACCTGGAGAACAGGTACTCAAAAGGAAAAGAAGACTCCACAAACTTGACGATCAGTGGGAAGCTGAACCATACACCATTATGCCTTCAGACTTTGACAATACCAAGGTGTGCCTTATCAGCAAGAATAGAGGAGAGAACTCCACAGCAGTGTCAAGGGATCACCCAAAACCATGCACTGACCAACTAAAGGAAAAGACTGGAGACAAAGACATTCTTCAGCCAGAAAAAGTGGAAGATAAGGTCCGCACTGTACTTGGCGAGTTCCCTTCAAATTGGACAAGAGTGAATCAAGCCATAGAAGTGCCCGTATTGACCTTTCCCCAACTGGCAGTACCAGAAAGAGAAGCGATTCAAGATCAGCCTGTAGATCCACAAGTTCAAGTGACAGAAGCCACATCTGCAGTGGAACGTGAAAATCTGACCCCTATTAGCGGTGAATCTGTCAGATAGACCAGGCTAGATCACTACAGACACCTGTACTGCGTAAGTCAACCCATAGTACTAGAGGTCAGATCCCAGCCAGGAATAAAGACTAAAATGCTACTGCACTGGTAATGTAAATAAGTTAAAAATGTTAAAAATGTTAATAATTGCACCCATTAAGCGCATGTGCCTACAGAGACTACTGTATGAACTTTTAAGCATTCTTATTTCATTCTTTAAATGGACGATTGGGTCACTGGACTCGTAGTGACCAGGGCAATGCTTGTAAATAGTTAATATTAAGGACTACAGAACAAAAACCGTCTGGCGTGGCTGAAGATGTGGTCCAAAAGGGAGACCAGCCATGCCTTGTAGCCTGCCCAAGGCCTATGCTGAGGGTTTGAGACACGTCCCTCATATTGTACTTTGTTAAGGTGAAAAGGACACCCCATTTCAAGACTTCGCCAAATTCATATATTTGTTGTTAAAACTTTGTAAATAGTTATATGTTTTCTTTTATGTTTCCTCAGTCCAGGAGTACTGAATTGTACTAGGGGGGAATGTGGCACCCCAGGAGTTCGGTTGCCACAGTGACCTTGCCTCCCTCCAGGGGAGAGTGATGTCATGCCTGAAAGCAAGGAAGGATCCCTTTAACAGGTAACACACAGCATACCACATTTTTTTTTACTCCAGACGAGAAGGGGGAGCTCTAACACCTGATTTCAGGAGAGCTCCTCTGGAACATTCTGGCTGAGGGAGGAGCTAGGGAGTCTGTCTGCAGGGTTGAGAGAAGAAGGACGTGCAGAGACAAGCTGGGGGAAACAGGAGCTATAGCAGAGCTCACCCCCAAGTCTGAGCGCCAGAAACCAGACCCCGGAGTCTGAGGCTGAGTGGGTAAATTAAAGCCCCAGCAGCAGAATCCGGAGGGCAGGAGACAGCAGGTTCTCTACCCCAATTAAGACTCGACTACAGAGCCGCAGCACATGTGAGCCGGAGACTCCATACTGGAGTGATTCCTGAAGCAGGCTATAGCTGCCTATTATGAGAGTGAAGTTCTGCTTAAATAAGATACAGAGAGAGGAACTTGAACAGAGCTTACAGCAGCAAGTACCTCAGAGAATAGCGCTAGAAAGGAGGCCTCACAACCAACCTGAAATAAGGGGATTCCTAAATTGCTTCCAGGCTGACCGACTCCAGCACAATCTGTAACCTGATCCCTGGATACTTTGCCTGCAAAACTGTGAGTAAAGCTTTGGAAACTGCATCTGACTGTGTCCTCTCAAGTTCTTCCTGCAACACTCACTCGGCACTGCTACATCCCTTGCTAAATACTGCATCTCTAGCATCTTCCTTATATTATATCTGCCTTGGGACATAGCTCTGCCTGTGGGGAGCTTTACCAACTCTGCTGCATCACACCATCAGTCCCAAAGGATCTGCACTGCAGCGCTGGTCACCTCTCACACGAAACCACAGGTGGCGTCACAAACACTTTTATCATCCCCTGTAAATATTCCCCTTTTATTGGATGCCCAGGGCCACGGACCGGGTCACTGCTGTCGTGACACATCCCTTTAAGACACGGGTCCGGTACCGAGTATCCCACTGCCCTGGCGGGTGATCCAAGACCATGAAAAGTGACATCAAGCAGTTTATTATACAAGCAGCTAGGAGACATAGTAATATGGAGTACATGAGATACTCTGCCCTTAGACTGCACCTGAGCCGGCTATATCTCAGGATGAATGGTGGTGAGGAGGTGGATGGACGGAGCGTCAGCCATATAAAGCAGCAAATGAGGGAGCTGTTGTACGATCGCCTCAATTCTCTCAAGGCGGAGGGACAGTTTGATAATTGGGGCGTCCATAACCCAGATCCTTTTATTGCCTGTAAAAACAGGGTCAGTAAGAAGCTAATCACTGACTGTTTGGATGAGAATGGGGTGAAGCAGTCACAGCAGGAGAAAGTCCACAAGATAATTGATTATTGTTATAGAGATCTGTATAAAGGGTTCATATCAATAATGAGGACATTAAAGCCTATCTGAAGGGGGTGTTCCTACCAGCGTTAGACCCAGCGCAGGCTGGGTCTCTAATCTTCCCTCCATTACTAAGCTCCTGGAACTCCTGGTCCACACCCGTTTGATCCGCTATCTCTCAGATAATTCTCTTCTCGACCCTCTTCAATCTGGTTTCCGCTCTTTACACTCTACTGAAACTGCCCTCACTAAAGTCTCTAATGATCTACTGAATGCTAAATCTAATGGTCACTACTCCATGCTAATTGGATCTCTTGGATCTCTCCGCAGCATTCGACACTGTGGACCATCAGCTCCTCCTCACTGTGCTACGCTCCATCGGCCTCAACGACACCGTTCTCTCCTGGTTCTCCTCCTATCTCTCTGACCGTTCCTTCACTGTATCTTTTGCTGGTTCCTCCTCCTCTCATCTTCCCCTTACTGTTGGGGTTCCTCAAGGATCAGTCCTAGGCCCCCTCCTCTTCTCTTTGTACACCGCCCCTATTGGACAAACAATCAATTTGGTTTCCAGTACCATCTCTATGCTGATGACACCCAATTATATACTTCTTCTCCTGATATCACGCCTGCCTTTTTAGAAAACACCAGTGATTGTCTTACCGCTGTCTCTAACATCATGTCCTCCCTCTATCTGAAACTGAACCTGTCAAAAACGGAACTCCTCGTGTTTCCTCCATCTACTAACCTACCTTTGCCCGACATTGCCATCTCTGTGTGCGGTTCCACCATTACTCCCCAGCAACATGCCCGCTGTCTTGGGGGTCATACTTGATTCCAAGCTTTCATTCACCCCCCACATCGAATCACTGGCTCGCTCCTGTTATCTCCACCTCAAAAACATCTCTAGAATTCGACCTTTTCTTACGTTCGACGCTGCAAAAACTCTTACTGTTTCTCTTATTCATTCTCGTCTGGACTATTGTAACTCTCTACTAATCGGTCTCCCTCTTACCAAACTCTCCCCTCTCCAATCTGTCTTGAATGCTGCAGCCAGAATCTTATTCCTCACCAATCGTTATACCGATGCCTCTACCTTGTGCCAGTCATTACACTGGTTACCCATCCATTCCAGAATCCAGTACAAACCTATTACCCTCACCCACAAAACACTCCATGGCTCAGCATCACCCTACATCTCCTCCCTTGTCTCAGAATACCATCCTACCCATGCCCTCCGTTCTGCTAATGACCTGAGGTTAACATCCTCAATAATCAGAACCTCCCACTCCCGTCTCCAAGACTTTTGACGTGCTGCACCAATTCTTTGGAATGCACTACCCAGGTTAATACGATTAATCTCCAATCCCCACAGTTTTAAGCATGCCCTAAAAACGCATTTTTTCAGACTGGCCTACCGCCTCAACGCATTAACCTAACTATCCCTGTTGGCCCATTCAAAAAATTTTCTACCATAATCAGGTACCTCGTATTATGTTCTCTCCTGCTTTATGCATTTAATAGCCCTCTGTGTTAGGGGGTCGAGTTCCCGCTTCTGCACAAGGGGAATCTAGAACCATCCCTGCTGCGGTCTCCCATCCGTCTCCGGCCACAGTGGACTCTGCTCAGCAGAGACGTCGGTCCCAGCGTCTCGTCCAGTCTAACATTGTGCAGAGGATTACTGCTGCCTCTCCAGGTTCTGCTATTGTAGCCAGTACTGGTCATCGGCGAGCAGACGTCTTTGGGACTAAGTCCTGCGTTTCTCCTTCTGAGCATGCCCAGGGTAAGATCTCTCATTGGAGATCAGGGGTCACATGCTCAGGTACTGCAGCAGCTCCTATTGGTCCGCCAGGAAGGTCCTGAGACTGTTTGTGTTCTGAGACAGTTTCTCATTGGTCCTTTTCTGGTAGGTCCTGTAGCTGCTGCTATAAAAGGTGTGCATGGCTGCTCGGCCGTGCGCTAGTATCAATTGTATTATGTGCTTTGCGCCAGTGTGATCATGCACGCATGTGGTTAGGGCTCGGCTGAAATAAGCACTTAGAATACCGGCACCTCCGGTGAGGAGATTTGTATGCACGTGTTCGAGGCCTGGATGAAATAAGCCCCTAGAATACTGGCTTCTCCGGTGAGGAGCTGCATGTTTGCGTTGCTGACTGCATGACCACGGACTGCTATCCGCACAGCAGTTATCTGTGTATCCCTGTGGTGTTAACAGGACACAGTCTCTATCTCTGCGTCTCTACCTCAGCGACTCTGTGGTTTAACAGAGTTCGCTTATACCGCCATATAGTGCCACAGCATCTATGTTTGCGACTATGTGAAGTAACAGAGTTCGCTTATGTCTCGACCACGCACCACAATTGTGGGTTTCCAGGGATATGGGGTACTCGGAGCCGAGCCTGTAGATTTCTATGGGGGATGTCACTGGTAGCGTGGCTCGGTCCGTGTCCCTGGCGGTCAGGCGTTAAAGGGGAATTTATTTACAGGGGATTTAGTAGATAACAGTTCGTGACGCCACCTGTAGTTGTCTGATCACTAAGACCAGCGCTGCTGTAGATCTCTGAGGGGATGTTGTGGCAGCTAGATGTCGGGTCCCCTACAGGTGGGACTGGTCCCTCAAAGTCTATGGTATTAATGATGTAGGGTGCAGATAAATGAATCAGTCTCACACCATCCAGCGTCTTTCCATACCTTTTACTTGTCAGATGTTTAGGCAGGTCCCGGGGAGCTGGTCGGGGTGGAGAATGTGCTTCGAGATAACAGCTGAACAGGTTAGAGGCCTCCTTTACTTTCCATGTAACGAGTCCAACCTGCATAAAGCTAAGTTCACTCAAAATCTCCAGCTAATTCTGTAGCTGTACTGCCCGGTCAGCATAGTGGTCGGAGCCTTCCATGTGATGGAACTAGGTTCTTGCTTTTGTCGTGCACAGACTCAAAGTCCCTATTCCACCTGACCCCTGTTACGTACCGACACTCCAAGGGCTGCTTTCTGCGACCTAAGGTCCAGTAAGACTCTGGTTTTCCTGTCACTACGCCTGAAGCTGTAGCGACCCTTCGGTCCCCAGTGACCGGTAAACAGTGCAGGATAGTCCAATCCTTAAGGCACTTCTCTGTTTCTTTCCACTGCGCCCTTCGCCCTGTTCGCGCTTTTAACATAAGCACTCCACACTTCCTAAGGTAGTACAAGTCAATCCTTCCTTCCTTCTTCCTTGGAGCTTGCTGACAGATTCTCAGTATTCTCCTAGTTCAGGAACGCATCAACTGAACTTCATGTCCTTGGGACAGGCGACTGAAGTTTCTGCTGCAAACTTCCCTTTCTCCAAAAGCTGTCTCCGTCTGTCTGACTTTAGCTCATGCCGAGCTCTGACAGGAAAATGCAATCTGATCTCCTCTCCTCCTGCACAGACTGCACACTGGTGACTGACTGAATGACTCTCCCTGTGCAAAGACAGGAAACACACTCCTCCTCTGTCCGACGACAGGAAACTCACTAAGCTCTGCTGTATGTCACTAGCTTATATACCTATGGGTGTGTCTAAAGTGTGTGATGGAGTGAATGGATATCGAGCATTAAACTGTTACCTCTCCGCACATCCTCCAGGGTACTGTGTGCCTTACACACCAGGGCCACACATTCCCCCTCGGTAAAACACAGCACTCCCGGGCTGTAAAATACAAAAAGAAAGACATTTTGTTTTGCATTAACAATAACATGAAACTCATCCCATCCGGGAGGTACGAAATTCTTAAAACGTTGCATTTTGTACAGTAGGAAAATACAAAAGTATTAAAACATCAAGACACTCAATAAATATTCACATTAATACTTGACTTTATTCTTTTTGGAGGACCCGCACCAAAAACCTCCCACGTAGGTCCTGGGTGGGCTGCAGGACTTTTTTGCAGACCTCTTTCTGGGCCCACCACACGGGTTTTTCTTCTGAGGTAGTTGTATAATAGTGACTTCGTGTAAAACCAATATAATGCACCGAAGCGCAACTATGTACAAAGATAAGTTCTGGGCTGGCACAGTCCTCAGCCTCTCAGTCCATGGCATAATAAAAGACACATATTGGTAACTTCTGAAACTCACATTATACTTCTCACGGTATTTACCCAATCAGGGTATTCTATATGTAAAACTATGCAATCAACATATTACTTTTTAATTTCTCAAAATTCTTCAACTTTTCAAAATTCCTTTTACCCAGCCGGGTATTCTACTCAATATATATAAAACTATGTAAACACTATACATAGCAATAAAGTGCAAAACAGCAATTATTTCTTTTATCAAAAACTTTTTACATTTTCTTAGTTGCGGTAAACCCCTGTCTGGGTCCTACCGGTCTTCACATTTTCTTGCAGACTTCAATGACATTTTCCACCCCGGGGGCTGGAACAATGCGATGCTCCTTAGAGCACATGACAAACAGGTCGTAACCTGCTATCAGGGTTTGGGTCGCTACAGTTCTTGTGCGAACCGCTTGGGGCACGCCAGGCGCTTTCTCCTTGTGAGACGCTGTCTGCGTCGCTGTAATAACCACTTTCTCTCGTGATGCAGAAATAATCGCCGTGCGCGACGTCGTGTAGACCGCTGATTGCGATGTGGAATGGGTCGCAGGTTGCGATGTAGTAGGAGGACAAGGCAGTGAAGAGTATGCAGGCGGTGCTTCGAACTGCGATGGACATTCAGGGGGCGATGCCGGGGCACGGCCTGGTGCAGCGGGAGCTCGAGACTGTGACGCGCTGGCAATGGTGACGTTACCTGCGTCGGGGATGGGGTCACAGACGATTTCCACATTAAGGGCATACCATCCCTTCAGGCCCCAGAGACGTGTATAAGTGACAATGTCCCCATTAATCAGGTCCCTTCCCGGATGACCTTGTGGTAGGTGGGACTCTACATCGCGACGGCTCACGAAGACCCCTTGATAAAGTCCTGGCTCGTGGATGAATCCCCAGCCCTTGCGAAGCTGAAACTCCACTACGCACCCCTGACGCCGTGGTTCCCTCCGGGTACCTTTATCACGGCGAACGGTTTCCTTATCTGCGATGAGCTCTGCATGCTGTCGCTGCCGGTTCCGCTGCACCTCCCGCTCTTCCTCCTGCCGGCGTCGCTGCTCCTCTTTGCGACACAGCATCTCTCTTTCCCACTGGACCGCGTACGTGACGTCATCAATCCGCTCCATTGCATCCCAGTCGACGTCTGGCAACGATGGGCAGGACCCCTCCGGTGTCCCTGCCGGGGAACGGTAATCCACTGCGGCCCTCTGACCTGGCTGGCATTCAGGGACGGGCAGGACCTCCTCAGCCTCCTTCGCCTCCACCGCTCCATCGGTGGGATCAGGTACAGCATATCTGGTGTCCGCCTCCAGTCGCTCCGCAGCCTTTTTCATCAGGGCCTTTGGATAATCCAGTGATAGTGGGGTATCAAGAGACGGTATTTCACTTGCGGGAGAGAACATGGCGTCCCACAGCAGCCGCTGTGTTTGGGTGCGCCAGCGTCTCTCTGTCTCTTGTCTAATTGCACGATTCTGCAGCTTCTTTTTCAACTCAGCATTTTCCTTCCGCAACTCCATCATGGCGGGGTCGGTGTCCCGATCTGGGGACAGCTCCGGCACAGGCAGACAGTCCTCTAGTAATGGGCACTGATTCTCCTGTCCTTCCGCCATCTCGGTCCATGTATCTCTGTGGTATCCAACAGGAACATTCTGGTCCTTTCCGTGGAGGCGGGATTTGCGTCTCCTCCTCTTCGCATAGAGGATGAAGAGGAGGCGTATTTCTTTAGCAGTGGGGCTGGATCTCACATTGTAGTAGGCCTTGGAGAGGGCGGCCATAGCTTTTCGCGCTTCAGGGGGGTACACGCCCACGAAGGTACGCCCACCTTCTTCACCAGCGCCTCAGGGCGCGAATATGGCGGCAAAGATGGCGGTATTTGGCGCCAAAAGTGCAAACAGTCCTTTTTCACTGAAACATTTCACAGGCACACAGGACTCACAATCTTGCAAGTTTTCATATCCTGTTCGTGACGCCAAGTTTTTGTCTCGACCACGCACCCAATTGTGGGTTTCCAGGGATATGGGGTACTCGGAGCCGAGCCTGTAGATTTCTATGGGGGATGTCACTGGTAGCGTGGCTCGGTCCGTGTCCCTGGCGGTCAGGCGTTAAAGGGGAATTTATTTACAGGGGATTTAGTAGATAACAGTTCGTGACGCCACCTGTAGTTGTCTGATCACTAAGACCAGCGCTGCTGTAGATCTCTGAGGGGATGTTGTGGCAGCTAGATGTCGGGTCCCCTACAGGTGGGACTGGTCCCTCAAAGTCTATGGTATTAATGATGTAGGGTGCAGATAAATGAATCAGTCTCACACCATCCAGCGTCTTTCCATACCTTTTACTTGTCAGATGTTTAGGCAGGTCCCGGGGAGCTGGTCGGGGTGGAGAATGTGCTTCGAGATAACAGCTGAACAGGTTAGAGGCCTCCTTTACTTTCCATGTAACGAGTCCAACCTGCATAAAGCTAAGTTCACTCAAAATCTCCAGCTAATTCTGTAGCTGTACTGCCCGGTCAGCATAGTGGTCGGAGCCTTCCATGTGATGGAACTAGGTTCTTGCTTTTGTCGTGCACAGACTCAAAGTCCCTATTCCACCTGACCCCTGTTACGTACCGACACTCCAAGGGCTGCTTTCTGCGACCTAAGGTCCAGTAAGACTCTGGTTTTCCTGTCACTACGCCTGAAGCTGTAGCGACCCTTCGGTCCCCAGTGACCGGTAAACAGTGCAGGATAGTCCAATCCTTAAGGCACTTCTCTGTTTCTTTCCACTGCGCCCTTCGCCCTGTTCGCGCTTTTAACATAAGCACTCCACACTTCCTAAGGTAGTACAAGTCAATCCTTCCTTCCTTCTTCCTTGGAGCTTGCTGACAGATTCTCAGTATTCTCCTAGTTCAGGAACGCATCAACTGAACTTCACTGTCCTTGGGACAGGCGACTGAAGTTTCTGCTGCAAACTTCCCTTTCTCCAAAAGCTGTCTCCGTCTTTCTGACTTTAGCTCATGCCGAGCTCTGACAGGAAAATGCAATCTGATCTCCTCTCCTCCTGCACAGACTGCACACTGGTGACTGACTGAATGACTCTCCCTGTGCAAAGACAGGAAACACACTCCTCCTCTGTCCGACGACAGGAAACTCACTAAACTCTGCTGTATGTCACTAGCTTATATACCTATGGGTGTGTCTAAAGTGTGTGATGGAGTGAATGGATATCGAGCATTAAACTGTTACCTCTCCGCACATCCTCCAGGGTACTGTGTGCCTTACACACCAGGGCCACACACTTATACTGCCATCTTACTAGCAGCAGGCTCTGCCTGCACGGTGGACCCGGGCTGCGAACGCACCTATTATTTATATTTATTTGGTGCGTTCCACCAGCCCTAACACTCTGTGTCTGTACTGTTACATACTTTGGCTGTTAACTGGTTCATGCAGAATTACATGTACACCCGATTCGAACACTATGGCTGGTCCGAACAATGAAAGCAATTGTTACCATCTACCTTTTGTGTCTCCCCTTTTTCCTCATAGATTGTAAGCTTGCGAGCAGGGAACTCATTCCTCTTGGTATCTACTTTGATCTGTTTATTGTTATGCTGTAATGTCTATTGTCTGTACAAGTCCCCTCTATAATGTAAAGTACTGTGGAATATGTTGGCGCTATAGAAATAAAATTATTATTATTATTATTATGGCCACTCCTATAACTGAGGAGGTGAAGAAGAGCATTGACTCCTTAAAGGCCAACAAGAGCTAGGGGCTGGACAGCATGACCAGCGAGTTTTATAGAGAGTTCAGGGACTTATTAGCTCTGGATCTGGTGCAGGTCTATAATGATTGCCTCTTTGCAGGGAAGCTCCTACAGTCCCAGTATAAATCCATTCTGGTTCTCCTGGCAAAGAAGGGAAATCTAAAAGATATAAAGAACTGGCGTCTATTGTCTTTGCTGAACACGGATTATAAAATTCTGGCCAAGATCTTGTATTATCAGCTGAGTGAGGTGGCAGGTGAGCTCATCATCGCCAACCAGACGTGTGGTGTGAAGGGTCGGACGATAGAGGACTCATTGCTGTTGGTGAGAGAAGCTGTGATGTACATTAAGCAGCACCGTGTGGGGGCATATATTGTGGGCTTAGACCAGAGTAAAGCCTTTGATAGAGTCCATCATGACTATCTGTATCAGGTGTTGTTACAGTATAGCCTCCCGATGTGGTTTGTGCAATGGCTGCGGTTTCTATATAAGGGAGCTAAAAGCCTGCCGCTGATTAATGGTCACTTGGCCGAGCCCTTCACAATCATGTCAGGAGCGAGGCAGGGCTGACCTCTCACCCCATTGTTGTATGTCTTCAGTCTGGATATTTCCTCAGAAAAGTGCAGGATCATAGAGATTTTACAGGGCTGAGGTGATGCCTGCAGAGTATGGAGGAGGAGGTAAAGTTCTGTGCCTATGCGGATGATGTGTCGGTTGTGGTGTCTTCTAGAGATGATTGTGCGGCTCTACAGCAGGAGATCACAGCCTTCTCCAATGTATCTAACTCCTCTGTGAACATGGAGAAGAGCGAGGCCCTGTGGCTGGGGAGTGACCGTGATGTCTTCTCTGTGCCCTTCAGAACAGTTCAGGGTCAGATAAAGATTTTGGGAGTTGTGTTTGGTGCTGTAGATGATGGGAAGGTGAACTGGGAGGAGAAGCTGGTGGTGTGTGAGTGGAAGGTGCAGAGCTGGAAACACTGGAAGCTGACATATCTGGAGAAGATCCGCCTGCTGAAGACCTTCCTGCTCCTGCTCTTCCTCTATATCAGTGTGGTGCTCCCGGTGCCAGATACATTGCTCCCCTGACTTACCAATGTCTTCTTTCAATTCTTGTGGGGTAACAGGGTGAATGTGGTCAGGAGAAAACATTGTCTACCTCCCTCATAAGGATGGTGGTCTCTCCATGCCTTGTCCAGAGCTCTTCTTTAATCTTTTGTTTCTCATGAAGAATTTAGCATTTTGTAAGAATTCAGAGAAGGCGCCATGGTCTTGTTTGTTTAAGAGCCAGATCCAGCAGTTTGTGTCTGTGTTGTCAGTAGGAGACCCCATCAAGAGAATCTCAGGACAATTAAAGAATAATGTTTCTTGGTATGGTGTCCACATAATAAGTAAGGTCGTCAGATGGAGGATCCTGTATGATGATGTCAAGCAGCTCAGTAGGAAGGAGCTGTATAAGAATGTCCTGTCATCTCACTTCAGTGTCCAGGTACAACTGAGGGGCGCTCCGAGTCTAGATGTAAAACAGGCTGCAAAAAACGTGCTCGATCCCAGAGTTCCCCCTCATATGAGAGATGTAGCGTGGCTGGCGCTCAATGGTAAAATGTATGTTAGAGATAATCTAAAGTGCAGGAATGTATCAGACAGATCCTGTCCCAGAGAAGAGTGCCCCCATATACTGGAGACGATGGATCATCTGCTGTTAGAGTGTCCCTTTAGTACACAGGTATGGGAGTCTGTGTCCTTGTCCCTAAAGTTATCGCACCTGGTGGGACAGTCGTATGGTCAGCTGCTGTACGGAGACTTCCAACCCGAGCTTATGGCGTATAACAGAAGCACTCTGTATATAATAATATGGTGACCATCTACCACCTGTGGTGTGCACGGTGCTGCCTGCTCATCAATAAGGAAGTCCTGTCCTGTGATACTGTCAGGTATAAGATCCTAGAAAGTCTCAAGACCGTGTATAAGAAGGATATGAAGAGTAACCCAGGTAATGAGACCTGGAGGAACGTCCATGTATCGGGATTTGTCAATTTTTGCTAATGCTATTGTTTAAGTGATATAACAATGCAATATTTATTTCCTTTATTATTTATTGTCTTGAGATTTTAATGTAATATTTCTATAATATATTGTTGTTAGTTTTTAAATAAAAAGATCATTATAGTTGTTAGGGTCTGCGGAATGCACCTAATAGATATATTAGAGAGGTGCGTTCGCAGCCGGGGTCCACCGTGCAGGCGAAGCCCGCTGCTAGTAAGATGGCGAAAGTAGCGAACTCTGTTATCCTGCAGAGTCGCTAAAATAAACGCCGTAGAGCGCTGTGGCAGTAAGTGCGAACTCTGGTAATCCCCAGAGCCGCTAACGGGAATGCCACAGCGCTATATGACGATAGGTGCAAACTCACTTAGCTTCAGTGAGCCGCAAGGTAAAACGCTAGGGCGCTGAACCAGCGTTATAAAGCGAACCCTGTTGCGTCACAGAGCCGCTGAGAAAAAGACTGTGTCCTGTTAACACCACAGGGATACACAGATAACTGCTGTGCGGATAGCAGTCCGTGATCATGCAGACAGCAACGCAATCAAGCAATCTCCTCACCGGAGAAGCCGGTATTCTAGGGGCTTATTTCAGCCAAGCCCTAACCACTTGCACACAAATCTCCTCACGGAGGTGCCGGTATTCTAGGGGCTTATTTCAGCCGAGCCCTAACCACATGCATGCATGATCACACTGGCGCAAAGCACATAATGCAATTGATACTGTGTAGCCCAGCTGTGACTGGAGCCACATGTTACCTGGAGAATGCACGAAAGGTAAATCCATGATAACCTATAAGCACACAACACTTCACATTTTCCCTGGTTCCACCAGAGGGAGCCCTTGAGACGACAGTAGTAAGATGAAGGCAGTCTAGCTGAGAGTTAGCTAGTCGTTGGTTTTACCTCAGAGAAGAGATCAGATTAGCCTGAGGGCTGAAGGGATTAGATCAGAACGAGATCTTGTCAGAGCGTGTTGCAGAGCAGACAAGCTAGTTACCTCAGACGAGTAGAGAGGGAAAGATTAGCCAAAGAAAGACTTATCTGAAAGCCTGAGGACTTCAGGAACTACTCAGCTTACATCGTGGAGTCCAGTAGCAGTGGAAGGGATTGCCACTTAGTCTGGTCAAAGTTGAGTCCACTGAGAGTGCTTCAGTGAGCGTTTCAGTAAGTAAGTGTGCCGACGCTTGGAGAGCGGTGAAGAAAAGAAAGCTGACATCTGCTGCTAGTTTGTGCTTATGATAGTGGTGAGAGTAGGACGAAAGGCAGGTGGAAGAAAGAGGAAAAGAGAGTGACGAGGTCAACCAGCATTGATAGCTTACCTCCACTCTGCACCACCGGACACCGGGTCCGCGCTTACCAGCATCTGCACGACTGGTAGGAGACACCGGAGACCCTGGACTTCAAGTCGCAGGGGTCCAGCAGTGCTGATACGTAACCGAGGTTAGGAAGACGGGGGTCTGGCAGGTACCGCCACAGAGACACTGTTCTGTCCACAAGAAGACCTCACCACAAGGTCAGCCGGGCGCAGCTGAAAACACGGAGTTAAGCTTTGTTTTATGCAAGTCAGAAACTCACACACATTAAAGACGTAAGGAGGCCCTACACCTACTCAGTGGATTACTGGACGTGCATCCTCCACCCTGACGGCTTCCCGGGACGTGCCTGCAAATATCACCAGTAAAGGTACAGAAAGAGACTCTTTGTGTGTGTCTGTATTGCTCCTGCACCCCTACACCGCCATATACTCTGAGGAATCAGTCTCGCCTGTGGGAGACTTAACACCTTGCTGCCCCAAACCTCAGAGGACTTACCCTGCAGCGCTGGTTACCCTGACCAGGAACCACAGGTGGCGTCACGAAACATTCCATCATCCCCTGTAAATATCCCCCTTTAGTGAGCGCCCAGGGCAACGGACCGAGCTGCGCTACCCGTGACATCCCCCAGTGAAGTGAACGGGCTCAGTGCCGAGTACCCCAAAGCCCTGGTACGTGCGACTCAATACTAGCGCATGGCGGCCCAGCCATGCCACCCTTTTATAGTAACAGCTACAGGACCTGCCAGAAGCAAGGACCAATGAAACTGTTCCAGAACACCAGTAGTCACAGGACCTTCCTGGCGGACCAATAGGAGCTGCTGCAGTACCTGAGCATGTGACCCCTGATCTCCAATGAGAGATCTCACCCTGGGCATGCTCAGAAGGGGAAAACAAGGACTTTGTCCTAAAGACGTCTGCTCGCAGCTAACCAGTACTGGCCACAATAGCAGAGCCTGGAGAGGCAGCAGTAATCCTCTGCACACTGTTAGACTGGGCGAGACGCTGGGACCAATGTCTAAGCTGAGCAGAATCCACTGTGGCCGGAGACGAATGGGAGACCGCAGCCAGAATGGCTCGAGAGTCCCCTTGTGCAGAAGCGGGAACTCGACCCCTAACATTCCCCCCCTGGGGCCCCTCCTTCTCTGGGCCTCGCTGCGTTCAAAGGCAGTAATGAGCTGTGGAGCGTGAACGTGCTCGGCAGACTCCCAGGACCTATCCACTGGCCCATAACCCCTCCAATCCACCAAATAAAATCTTTTGCCACGTACCACCCTACACCCTACGATGGCGTTCACCTCATGGTCGTCCATAGACTAACCCGATGTCCGGCAGATGACTCGGAAAACCGGGACATGAGCACGGGTTTCAGGAGGGATACGTGAAAGGTGTCGGAGATACTAAGGCGTGGAGGAAGAGCCAAACGGTATACCACAGGGTTAACCTGCTCGAGGACTTTAAAAGGACCCAGGTAGCGGGGTGCCAACTTAGTGGACTCAACTCGCAGCCTGATATTACAGGCGGAGAGCCACACCAAGTCCCCAGGAGCAAAATGTCGGAGCGGGGCGCCGATGTGCGTCGGCGGAGGACCTCATCCTCTCCTTGGACGCCTGAATGGCATCCTGGGTACGGTCCCAAATGTCCCATGCCTCCACAGCCCAGTCTGCCACCCTGGAGTCGGCAGAAGACACGGGCATGGGCACCGGAACCCGCGGATGCTGACCGTAGTTTAGGAGGAATGGAGTCTGTCCGGTGGAGTCAGCCACAGCATTGTTTAGTGCAAACTCAGCCCACGGTAGCAAGGATGCCCAGTCATCCTGCCTGGCTGAAACAAAATGTCGTAGATAGGTGACCAAGGTCTGGTTGGCCCTCTCTACTAACCCATTCGTCTCAGGATGGTATGCTGAAGAGAGATTTAACTCAATACTGAGTAGACGACAAAGCTCTCTCCAGAACCGAGACGCAAACTGGGGCCCTTGGTCACTGACAATTTTTTCCGGCATGCCATGTAGACGGAAAATGTGCCTAATAAACAACGCTGCCAGGGCCCGTGCAGAAGGTAACCGTGGTAGCGGCACCAGGTGCACCATTTTGGAAAAATGATCGGTGATTACCCAAATGATGGTGCAGCCCGAGACTTCGGTAAGCCCACCACAAAGTCCATCCCGACCATCTCCCAGGGCCTATCTGCCACCGGCAAAGGGTAAAGTAACCCAGCTGGCCGATGTCGAGGAGACTTATTCTTGGCACAGGAGACACACGCCCGAACATAGTCCCCAAAGTCACGGACCATATGCGGCCACCAGTATGTCCTCGCCAGCAACTCAGATGTCCTCTTTGCCCCAAAGTGTCCACCCACCCTGGACGAGTGTGCCCAAGAGAGTACCTCCGGTCGCAAATTGGTAGGCACAAAAGTCTTTCCCAGAGGCACAGACTCTAGCGAAACCGGGGCCACAGTTCTCAGGCTCTCTGTGGGGACAATAAGACAAGGCTCCTCCTCTTCCTCCTCAGAGGACACCACAGAGCGAGAGAGAGCGTCGGCACAGATGTTCTTCTCTCCCAAGAAAAAATGTAGGATGGGAGCGCTAGCAAAATGAGTCTTAATATAAGGCCGAGATCACACATGCGAGTAAGTCGTCCGACACTCGCATGTGAAATCCCAGCTCTGGCGCCGGCACTCGGGAGTGGAGCGAGCGGCTGCATATAACTACATGCAGCCGCGCGCTCCACTCCTGAGTGCCGGCGCCAGAGCTGGGATTTCACATGCGAGTGTCGGACGACTTACTCGCATGTGTGATCCCGGCCTAAGTGAAAGCCTTGGAGACCTCTTCCGACCACAATTTGGGATTTGCTCCCTTCTTGGTGAGGGCTACCAAGGGTAGTAGTAATTAATGAACCCCATAAAGCGCTGCACCGCTTTAAGAGAGTGGGGTTCTTGCCAGTCCATCACAGCCTGTAGTTTGGCGGGATCCATAGCCAATCCCTGAGTTGAGATGATATAACCAAGGAAAGGTAAAGACTCCAGCTCAAACATACATTTCTCTAACTTAGCATAAAGGGAATTTGCCCGTAAGAGGTCGAAGACTCTGCAGACATCTCTCCGGTGGGAGTCAATATCTGGAGAGAAGATGAGTATATCATCCAGATAGACTACGACTGAGGTGGAGAGCATATCCCGCAAGATGTCATTGTCAAAGTCTTGGAAAACGGCTGGGGCATTACAGAGCCCAAAGGGCATCACCAGATATTCGTAATGCCCATCCCTGGTATTAAAAGCCGTCTTCCATTCATCCCCCTCACGGATGCGAATCAGGTTATAAGCACCGCGCAGATCTAGTTTAGTGAATACCCTTGCTCCCCGAAGCCTATCAGAGAGCTCAGAAATCAGGGGCAACGGGTACTTGTTCTTAACGGTGATGGCGTTAAGACCCCTGTAATCAATACACAGACGTAATTCTCCGTTCTTCTTCTGCACGAAGAAGAATCCCGACCCTGCCGGTGACACCGACTTCCTAATGAACCATCTTGCCAGGTTCTCCTGAATATATTGCGACATGGCCTCTGTCTCAAGGAAGAGAGAGGGGATAGACCCTTCCCTGAGGAGGTTCTGCGCCAGGCAAGAGGTCAATAGGACAGTCATAGGGGCGATGAGGCGGAAGAGTCTCCGCAGCCTTCTTGGAGAACACGTCTGCATATGACCAATAGCACTTGGGAAGTGGAGTAAGATCTGCAGGTAACTCGGTAGTGGTAACCTGAACGCAACTCCTGACACATCTGCCTCTACATGCATCACTCCAACCCAGTATCCTACCCGAAGTCCACTCTATACGTGGGGAGTGGAAACGGAGCCAAGGTATACCTAGCTGAGGTTGTGCGCTCTAGAGCCGCCAACCTACCCTCCTGCTGCTGGATGTACTGGTGTAGACGCTGGTCGTCCGCCATTTTACTAGCCAGACCCTGGCGCTAGTATTATGTTAAGGTCTGCGGAACGCACCTAATAGATATATTAGAGAGGTGCGTTCGCAGCCCGGGGTCCACCGTGCAGGCGAAGCCCGCTGCTAGTAAGATGGTGAAAGTAGCGAACTCTGTTATCCCGCAGAGTCGCTAAAATAAATGCCGTAGCGCGCTGTGGCAGTAAGTGCGAACTCTGTTAATCCCCAGAGCCGCTAACGGGAATGCCACAACGCTATATGGCGATAGGTGCGAACTCACTTAGCTTCAGTGAGCCGCAAAGTAAAACGCTAGGGCGCTGAACCAGCGTTATAAAGCGAACCCTGTTGGGTCACAGAGCCGCTGAGAAAAAGACTGTGTCCTGTTAACACCACAGGGATACACAGATAACTGCTGTGCGGATAGCAGTCCGTGATCATGCAGACAGCAACGCAATCAAGCAATCTCCTCACCGGAGAAGCCGGTATTCTAGGGGCTTATTTCAGCCAAGCCCTAACCACTTGCACTCAAATCTCCTCACCAGAGGTGCCGGTATTCTAGGGGCTTATTTCAGCCGAGCCCTAACCACATGCGTGCATGATCACACTGGCGCAAAGTACATAATGCAATTGATACTAGCGCATGGCGGCCCAGCCATGCCACCCTTTTATAGTAACAGCTACAGGACCTGCCAGAAACAAGGACCAATGAAACTGTTCCAGAACACCAGTAGTCACAGGACCTTCCTGGCGGACCAATAGGAGCTGCTGCAGTACCTGAGCATGTGACCCCTGATCTCCAATGAGAGATCTCACCCTGGGCATGCTCAGAAGGGGAAAACAAAGACTTTGTCCTAAAGATGTCTGCTCGCCGCTAACCAGTACTGGCCACAAAAGCAGAGCCTGGAGAGGCAGCAGTAATCCTCTGCACACTGTTAGACTGGGCGAGACACTGGGACCGATGTCTAAGCTGAGCAGAGTCCACTTCAGCCGGAGACGAATGGGAGACCGCAGCCAGAATGGCTCGAGATTACCCTTGTGCAGAAGCGGGAACTCAACCCCTAACAATAGTAGTTATATTCTTGTACATAGGAGCAGTATTATAGTAGTTATATTCTTGTACAAAGGGGGCAGTATTATAGTAGTTATATTCTTGTACATAGGAGCAGTATTATAGTAGTTATATTCTTGTACAGAGGAGCAGTATTATAGTAGTTATATCCTCGTATGTAGGGACAGGATTACAGTAGTTATATTTTTGTACATGGGGCAGTATTATAGTAGTTATATTCTTGTTCATAGGGGCAGTATTATAGTAGTTATATTCTTCTACATAGGGGCAGTATTGTAGGAGTTATATTTTCTACATAGGGGCAGTATTATAGTAGTGATATTCTTGTACATAGGGGCAGTATTATAGTAGTTATATTCTTGTACATAGGGGACAGTATTATAGTAGTTATATTCTTGTACATAGGAGCAGTATTATAGTAGTTATATTCTTGTACATAGGGGACAGTATTATAGTAGTGATATTCTTGTACATAGGGGCAGTATTATAGTAGTTATATTCTTGTACATAGGGACAGTATTATAGTAGTTATATTCTTGTACATAGGGGACAGTATTATAGTAGTTATATTCTTGTACATAGGGGCAGTATTATAGTAGTTATATTCCTGTATATAGGGAGCAGTATTATAGTAGTTATATTCTTCTACATAGGAGCAGTATTATAGTAGTGATATTCTTGTATATAGGAGCAGTATTGTAGTAGTTATATTCTTGTATATAGGGAGCAGTATTATAGTAGTTATATTCTTGTATATAGGAGCAGTATTGTAGTAGTTATATTCTTGTATATAGGAGCAGTATTATAGTAGTTATATTCTTGTATATAGGAGCAGTATTGTAGTAGTTATATTCTTGTATATAGGGGCATTATTATAGTAGGTATATTCTTGTACATAGGAGCAGTATTATAGTAGTTATATTCTTGTACATAGGGGCAGTATTATAGTAGTTATATTTTGTATATAGGAGCAGTATTATAGTAGTGATATTCTTGTATATAGGAGCAGTATTGTAGTAGTTATATTCTTGTATATAGGGGCATTATTATAGTAGGTATATTCTTGTACATAGGAGCAGTATTATAGTAGTTATATTCTTGTACATAGGAGCAGTATTATAGTAGTTATATTCTTGTATATAGGAGCAGTATTATAGTAGTGATATTCTTGTACATAGGGGCAGTATTATAGTAGTTATATTCTTGTACATAGGGGACAGTATTATAGTAGTTATATTCTTGTACATAGGGGCAGTATTATAGTAGTTATATTCTTGTACATAGGGGCAGTATTATAGTAGTTATATTCTTGTACATAGGAGCAGTATTATAGTAGTTATATTCTTCTACATAGGAGCAGTATTATAGTAGTGATATTCTTGTACATAGGCGGCAGTATTATAGTAGTTATATTCTTGTACATGGGGGTCAGTATTATAGTAGTTGAATTCTTGCACAGAGAGCAGTATTTAGTATTGTTTTGTACATAGGAGGTAGTAATTTATTACCCTGACAAGTTTGTTCCACAAAATAGATTCAGATCATTTTAAATATAAATCTTATTCCTCAGTAGAAGAGAAATAACAGAATTGCGAGTCCTCATTCTCTTTGGGATTTTGGATCTAATTGAAGTGAGTTTTTGTTAACCTTTTATACACTGGGACGTGTTTTCTCTTTCTTTACGTCTTAAGACGCAAGTGATGGCAATGGCGTTTATCATTTTCTTATGCTATACATAATATATTCCTCACTGTAGTAAAATGTGCATTTCATTTAAACCATACAATTATGGTGTTCCAGGCCAGACGTGACAGCCGTCTTTACTGGGTTGCTGTCCTATTGATCTGTGCTGCTGCCTTCAGTGTTACAGTCTACATACATCACAGTAGGTCTCTGGAGTGCGATTAAGGGTGCAAACATATTTACTGTTATTGGGTTTGGCACAGGTTTTGGCTGCCACCTACTGCTGGTTCTAACATAATTGCAACATAGGAAGAAAGGCCTCTTCCTGAATGACCCTAATGTCTTTATTATGTATATGTGGTAGAGTTTACATGTATACATAAGTATCAAAGTGGTCCCTCTCTGACTATAAAAGACGGAGACAATAAATTCAAAGTGTAACATAAACTTCGCTATTTACGACTTTTATAAGAAGAGTATAATATTCAACATTTAAAGTGAGAATGCAGGATCATTTTACGTTGGAGAACTCCTTATGGGACTCCACTGATGATCGGGTTTGACGCTCCTTTTGGGTGAAGCTACACGTGATTGTGTGCAACTAACAGTTGTCATAAGTGAATAAAATCTATGGAAAAATAATCAAAAGTGTTAAATATAAATTAGAAATAGAAACACTCCTGTACATAGCCCTCAATGGTCCAAAAGGGTATGTTCTTCAGCACCAAAGAAAAGTAGTTAAAATTTAGCCTTTAACCCCTTCACCCCCAAAGGTGGTTTGCACGTTAATGACCGGGCCAATTTTTACAATTCTGACCACTGTCTCTTTATGAGGTTATAACTCTGGAACGCTTTAACGGATCTTCGCGATTCTGAGACTGGTTTCTCGTGACATGTTGTACTTCATGTTAGTGGTAAAATTTCTTCGATATAACTTGCGTTTATTTTTGAAAAAAACGCAAATATGGCAAAAAATTTTTAAAATTTTGCAATTTTCAAATTTTGAATTTTTATTCCCTTAAAACAGAGAAATATATCACACAAAATAGTTAAGAAATAACATTTCCCACATGTCTACTTTACATCAGCACAATTTTGGAACCAAAATTTTTTTTTGTTAGGAAGTTATAAGGGTTAAAAGTTGACCAGCGATTTCTCATTTTTACAACAAAATTTACAAAGCCATTTTTTTTAGGGACCACCTCACATTTGAAGTCACTTTGAGGGGTCTATATGGCAGAAAATACCCAAAAGTGACACCATTCTAAAAACTGCACCCCTCAAGGTACTCAAAACCACATTCAAGAAGTTTATTAACCCTTCAGGTGCTTCACAGTAACTAAAGCAACGTGGAAGGAAAAAATGAATATTTTACTTTTTAGCCACAAAAATTATCTTTTACAAACTTTTTTTTTATTTTCACAAGGGTAAAAGGAGAAAATGGACAGATAAGGTTGTTATGCAATTTCTCCTGAGTACGCCAATACCCCATATGTGGGGGAAAAACCACTGTTTGGGCACACGGCAGAGCTCGTAAGGGAAGGAGCGACGTTTGACTTTTTCAAACTAAAATTGGCTGGAATTTAGATTGGATGCCATGTCGCGTTTGGAGAGCCCCTGATGCGCCTAAACAGTGGAAACCCCCCACAAGTGACACCATTTTGGAAACTAGACCCCCTAAGGTACTTATCTAGATCTGTTGTGAGCACTTTGAACCCTCAAGTGTTTCACAAAAGTTTATAAAGCCTGGGTGTGAAAAAAAAAAAAACAATTTTCCACAAAAATGATTTTTTAGTCCCAAATTTTTGAATTTTCCCAAGGAAATTGGACCCCAAAAGTTGTTGTCCAATTTGTCCTGAGTACGCTGATACCCCATATGTGGGGGGGGCAGGGCTGCCACTAGGAATTTCGGGGCCCCATACTGGCAAAATTTATGGGGCCCCCCTTGAGACTCCGCCCAGGCTCCACTCCCCAGTTCCGCATCCACCCTTGCTCCTCCTCCACCACATAAACCTTCCAAAATCCCTCCGCCCTTTCATGGAAAAACTTCACTTCTGCACCATGCCCTCACCAATGACACATTAACACCAATCACTCGATGAATATGCAGCATTTTGCTTGTTTAGTATAATACACCACATAGTCCTCCATATATTATAATGTGCACCACAGTCCTCCATATTGTAAAGTGCACACCCCATAGTCCTCCATATAATATAATGTATCCATAGTCCTCCATATAGTATAATACACTCCTAATAGCCCTCAATATATTAAAATACACTCAGTCATTCATATAGTATAATACACTCCTCATAGTGCTCTCCATATAGTATAATGCACCGCCATAGTCATCCATGTAGTACAATTCACTTCCATAGTATAATGCACCCCATAGCTCTTCATATGGTATAATGTATTCCCCATAGTCTTCGATACAGTATAATGCAGCCCACATATAGTATAATGCAGTCACCCTATAGAGCATAATGCAGCCACCCCACAGAGCATAATGCAGCCACCCCACAGAGCATAATGCAACCACCCCAGAGTATAATGCAACCACCCCAGAGTATAATGC
The DNA here is from genome assembly GCA_033576555.1 of Oophaga sylvatica. Taxonomy (NCBI): domain Eukaryota; kingdom Metazoa; phylum Chordata; class Amphibia; order Anura; family Dendrobatidae; genus Oophaga; species Oophaga sylvatica. The sequence goes on along the minus strand of JARQOD010000005.1, from coordinate 13,447,511 downwards.
AACCACCCCACAGAGTATAATGCAACCACCCCACAGAGTATAATGCAACCACCCCACAGAGTATAATATAAACCCCCATAGAATATAATTGAGCCCCCTTATATAGTATAATGTAGCCCCTCCATAAAATACAATGTAGCCCTCATATAGTATAATGCAGCCCCCATAGAATATAATGTAGTTCCCTCATAAAAGTATAATGAAGCCCCCATACAATATAATCTAGCCCCCCATAGAATACAATGTATCCACCTCATACAGTATAATGTAGCCCCCTCATAAGTGTATGATGCAATCACCCCTCATAGAATATAATATAATACAGCCCCTCATAGAATATAATGTATCCCCGAATACAATATCATACAGCCCGCCTCCCCAAAGGAATATAACGTAGCCCCCCATAGTATATAACACAGCCACAAAGTATATAACAGAGTCACCCTATAAAATATAATATATCTCCCAATAGTATATAACACAGCCAACATAGTATATAGCACGGCCCACATAGTATATAGCGTGGCCCACATAGTATACAACAGGACCCACATAGTATACAGCACGGCCCACATAGTATATAGCAGGGCCCACATAGTGTACAGCGTGGCCCACATAGTATATAGTAGCAGGGCCCACATTGTACAGCAGAGCCCACATGGTATACGGCAGGGCCCACATTGTACGGCAGGGCCCACATAGTATACGGCAGGGCCCACATTGTACGGCAGGGCCCACATAGTATACGGCAGGGCCCACATTGTACGGCAGGGCCCACATAGTATACGGCAGGGCCCACATTGTACAGCAGGGCCCACATAGTATACGGCAGGGCCCACATTGTCCAGCAGGGCCCACATAGTATACAGCAGGGCCCACATTGTCCAGCAGGGCCCACATAGTATACAGCAGGGCCCACATTGTCCAGCAGGGCCCACATTGTACAGCAGGGCCTACATAGTATACGGCAGGGCCCACATGGTCCAGCAGGGCCCACATTGTACAGCAGGGCCCACATAGTATACGGCAGTGCCCACATAGTATATAGTAGCAGGGCCCACATTGTACAGCAGAGCCCACATGGTATACGGCAGGGCCCACATAGTATATAGTAGCAGGGCCCACATTGTACAGCAGAGCCCACATGGTATACGGCAGGGACCACATAGTATATAGTAGCAGGGCCCACATTGTACAGCAGGGCCCACATAGTATACGGCAGTGCCCACATAGTATATAGTAGCAGGGCACACATTGTACAGCAGAGCCCACATGGTATACGGCAGGTGCCACATAGTATATAGTAGCAGGGCCCACATTGTACAGCAGAGCCCACATGGTATACGGCAGGGCCCACATAGTATATAGTAGCAGGGCCCACATTGTACAGCAGGGCCCACATAGTATACGGCAGGGCCCACATAGTATACGGCAGGGCCCACATAGTATACGGCAGGGCCCACATTGTACAGCAGGGCCCACATTGTACAGCAGGGCCCACATAGTATACGGCAGGGCCCACATTGTACAGCAGGGCCCACATAGTATACGGCAGGGCCCAAATTGTCCAGCAGGGCCCACATAGTACAGCAGGGCCCACATAGTATACGGCAGGGCCCACATTGTCCAGCAGGGCCCACATAGTATACAGCATGGCCCACATTGTCCAGCAGGGCCCACATAGTATACAGCAGGGCCCACATTGTCCAGCAGGGCCCACATAGTATACGGCAGGGCCCACATTGTCCAGCAGGGCCCACATAGTATACAGCAGGGCCCACATTGTCCAGCAGGGCCCACATAGTATACGGCAGGGCCCACATAGTATACGGCAGGGTCCACATAGTATACGGCAGGGCCCACATTGTACAGCAGGGCCCACATAGTATACGGCAGGGCCCACATTGTCCAGCCTTCACCTCTCCTCCACCCACCCACAGTTCAGTAAAGCACTGACAGCTTTAGAAAAAAAAAAAAAAACACTCCTCACCTCATCCTCGTGCCAGCGCTGCTCCCAGCTCCTGTCTCCTGCTCTGCCCGGCACACAGTGAGCGCGCTGTGTCAGAGGCAGAGCAGGGAATGATGGGAGAGGGAGCATCAGCTGACGCTCTCTCCTCCATCATCGCTTTGAACTGTGCGGCAGACGCCGGTATAGTTCAATGCAGCGGTGGGGGGAGTCGGCGCTGGGGGCAGTCGGGCCCCCCTGCCACACAGGGGCCCCCATAGCGGCTGCGTGATGTGCCGCTAGCTGGGGCCCCTTGGGGAGCAGGGGGAGCCTCAAAATGTTGGGGGCCCCCGGGCCCGAGCGCGGACCTGCGTGCTCGGGCGGCGGGCCCCCCCTAATCACCGGGCCCCATACATCAGTGAGGGTTCTCATGCCCTGATGGCGGCCCTGGGAGGGGAAACTGTTTGGGCGCACGGCAGGGCTTGGAAAGGAAGTAGTAACGTTGTAATGTAAGGAGTACAGTTCATATAGTGTCTTGTGCTTGGGTGCGATGAAAACACAGGAGTCACAGGTTTGATATAGAAGATCTTGTATTACTTCATACAAGTGGCAATAATAGTCACACAGTTTGCAGATACAAAAGCAGGAGACACAGCAGGCCAGAGTAACTTAAGCTCAGCAATCACTCTCACAACAGGTTCAGGATCTCTTCTCTGTTACCATAAGTCCATGCAAACGTGGATTTATCAAATAGCAAGGTTCCAAAGTCCACGAGTGTTCCAAAGTTCCACAATAGGAAATAACTGGAGTACAAGGTCCAAGGCTTCCAGGAGTCAGGTCACAGGTTCACTGCAGGCTTGATTCTGAAGCACTGATTGCTCAGCTGTGGCTGCTTAAGAAGCAAGAGGGAGAGAATCAGGGCGGGAACATGCAAGCTGGAAACTCCATATTGACTGAGGGCAACTAGAGGCAGCCGTGGAGCGTTCCTACGTTGGTCCTAGACGCCTCGTCACAGCCTGAGAAACTAACTACACCTAAAGACAGAAACAGGAAAGCTATCTGCCCCGGAGCAGAACCCCAAAGATAATAGAAAGCCCCCAAACATGTAATGGCGGTTAGACAAGAGGAAATACTGACACAGAAAGAAAATAGTATGAGCAAACGCTGGGGCCCAAACTATCTAAATAGAAAAGGATAGGAAGGGGTACTTACTGCAATCCCAGAAAACCCTGAAAAGCACCAACTCTACTAATTTCAAAATAACCTGAGATCACACGACCTAAACTGAGAGGGCAGAAGCCCCCAGAGGGGACCCTGAAGGCCCCCAAAGAAGTGCAGTACAAAATGCAAAAATATAGCAAAAACACAAAAGAAGACAAAGTCTTATCTGTTAGCAGGAGATGCAGACACGACACAGCAGGCTACAAGGGAAACTGGAATGAAGGATTAAGACCAGAACAATTGATCACCGGCAACCCTGATGGGAAAATGACTCCCTTATATAAGACCAGTCAGTAACACCTGATTCCCAGTCCTCACAATCTTCACTAGCACCACTTGTAACCACCAGAGGGAGCCTCTGCTCAGAACTCATCTCAAACCCATTCACAACACAGAACCTTACATTACTCCCCCCTTAGGGACAACCTCCGGATGACCTCAGACCAGGCTTGTGTGGGTACCTCTGATGAAACTGACGGAGCAAGCGAGGAGCATTAACGTTATTGACTGGTTCCCATGAATTGTCCTCCACTGGGTAGCCCTGCCATTTAATCAAATATTGTAACTGATTTCTATACAACCTGGAATCTAGAATCCTTTCCACCACAAATTCCTCCTGACCATCGACTAGCACTGGGTCAGGGCAAGGAGAAGAACGTCCAGGAAACGTATTGGGTGTCGCAGCCTTTAGTAGAGATACATGAAAGACAGGGTGGATTCTCATAGTTCTGGGCAGTTGAAGACGACAAGCGACAGCACTTATAATTTTACTGATTTTATAAGGTCCAATGTATTTATGTCCCAACTTAGATGATGGAATTCTTAACTTAAGATTTCTGGTTGACAACCAGACCAGGTCTCCTACCTTGAAAGCTGGTGCAGGTTTACGAAATTTATCTGCGGCTTTCTTGTACCTTTCCTGAGCCAATTCCAGATTTCCCTTTAGAAGATCCATATTCTTTTGTAAAGACGTGATTCTCTCAGCCACTGCTGTCAAAGGCGTTTCTATGGGAAATCGAGGAAGAATATTAGGATGATAACCTAAATTGGAGTAAAAAGGAGACTGCTTAGTGGAGGCGCTCTGAGAGTTGTTATAAGAGAACTCAGCCAGTGGAAGTAGATCCACCCAATCATCCTGTAGGTGGCAGATAAAGCAGCGAAGATACTGCTCCAGGGTCTGATTGGTTCGTTCCGTCTGTCCATTAGTCTGGGATGAAAAGCAGAAGAAAGGTTCACTTTAATGTCCAATGCTGCACAGAAATTTTGCCAAAACCTTGAAGTGAATTGCACCCCTCGATCCGAAATAACCTCATCTGGTACTCCATGTAAACGAAACACATTTTTAATCATCAAATCTGATGTCTGTCTTGCAGTGGGTAAGCCGACACAAGGGATAAAATGAGCTGCTTTTGTTAAACGATCAACCACCACTAGAATGGTGTTCTTCCCTTGAGAGGTTGGTAACTCCACAATGAAGTCCATAGAAATGGATCCCCACGGGCGGGACGGGGTGGGAAGAGGTTGCAACAGACCAGTTGGTGAGGAGCGAGGTGTTTTGCATCTTGCACAGACTTCACATGAAGTGACATAGTTTAAAACATCCTTCCTGCAAGTGGGCCACCAAAAGAAACGAGAAAGAAATTCCTGTGTCTTTAGAATTCCTCTATGCCCAGCTATCTTGGAATCGTGAATGAGTTGCAATACTCTTAATCTGACTGTTTCAGGAATATACAGACGTTGTCCCTGAATCCACACACCATTCTTAAAGACAAGACTTACGTCCCTTGGGGGTTGTGCCAAAAAGGAATCCGCATGGTATGCTTCCTTGATGTCCTTAAGTAGGTCTTGATTATGAATCACTCCCAGGAATCTAGAGTCAGGAAGAATAGTCTTAGGAGGAGTAAGTGGACGTGTCTCTGCTGAATAAATCCTAGAGAGTGCATCAGCCTTTCCATTGCGCGATCCTGGTCTATAAGAAATGATAAAATTAAATTGGTTTAAGAAAAGATTCCAGCGAGCCTGGCGAGGAGTCAGGCACTTAGCCGACCTGATAAATTCAAGGTTACGATGGTCTGTCAGGACGACTATTTGCTGTGCAGCTCCCTGAAGAAGGTGTCTCCATTCTTTGAAGGCGGCAATAATGGCCAACAACTCTCTATTGCCCACATCGTAGTTCCTCTCAGCCGAAGACAACTGCTGGGAAAAGAAGGCACAGGGATGCAAGACATTCTTCTCACCTGTTCTCTGAGAGAGTATAGCTCCAACGGCACAGTCTGAAGCATCCACCTCTATTATGAAGGCAAGTTCGGGTTGGGATGTACTAAGATAGGTGCAGTGGTAAATTTATCTTTTAGACGGAAAATGCTTCCTGGGCTTGGGGAGTCCAGGAGAACCTAGACTCTCTCCGGGTAAGTTGGGTGATAGGTGACACTACCTCAGAGAAATTCCTAATGAAACGTCTATAGAAGTTGGCAAACCCGATGAAGCGCTGCACCTCCTTCACATTTCTAGGACTTGGCCAATCCTTGATGGCTTGGGTCTTGCTTCCATCCATACTAATTCCTTGTGTAGACAGTACATACCCCAGAAATTGAATTTCGGTCCTATGGAATTCACACTTTTCAAGTTTGATGTAAAGATGATTTTGTCTTAGACGTTCCAAGACCATTCTCACATGTCCATGATGTTCCTCTGTGGAGTTAGAAAAAATTAGAATATCATCCAAATAAATCACCACGAATGTATCTAGGAGATCCCTGAAGATGTCATTCACCAAGTGTTGGAAAGTGGCTGGGGCGGTACTCAGACCAAAAGGCATAACTAGATATTCAAAGTGTCCATAGCGTGACCTGAATGCAGTCTTCCATTCATCCCCAGGTCTAATACGGACTAAGTTATAGGCCCCACGGAGATCTAGTTTAGAGAAAATTTTGGCATGTCGCACTCTCTCCAATAACTCAGGGATTAAAGGCAATGGATAACGGTTTCTAATAGTAACCTTATTGAGTTCCCTATAGTCTATGCAGGGTCTCAGAGATCCATCTTTCTTCTTCACAAAGAAGATGGGTGCACCTGCGGGAGATGAAGAGGGCGTATGAAGCCCTTGGCTAAATTTTCGTCTATATAATCCTTCAAAGCTTTTAGCTCGGGCCCCGCCAAGGGGTAGATCTTACCAAAAGGTATCTCTGCTCCAGGCAATAATTCAATTGGACAATCATATGGACGGTGAGGGGGAAGCTGGTCAGCGTTCTTCTTGTCACATAAATCCACATAGTCCTGGTATACAGCTGGTAGTTCAGGGACTGACATGGTTCCTTTAGGAACAGAGCAAGCTGAAACTTTTGGACTCATCTGTTTCTCTGGAAAGTGTAATTCCTTGGTCTCCCAGTTAATGGTAGGATTCTGAGCCTGCAGCCATGGTAGCCCTAGAATAATGGGAAAGTGGGGAGAAGAGATAAGCATAAAGGACAGTTTCTCTTGATGATCTTTACCCATAAAAACCCTCAAAGGCTCTGTTTCCTGATCCACTGGTCCAGAGGTCAGCAGGGAGCCATCCACAGTTTCCATCTGTACTGGAGTAGCCTTCTTCACTGAACGTATCCCCTGTTTCAGAGCAAAGGAGACATCCATAAAATTTCCACTTGCCCCTGAGTCGATCATAGCAGAGCTAGACACCCAAGCTGAGTCAACCCAGAGTTTGATGGAAAGAAAGCAATGAGAATTGTTTGTCTTACAACTCAGCTGGGACACCGCTGAAGAAACTTGAAAAATTGCAGCGTTTACACAGTCAACGTCCTCAGAAGTAATGGAGTTTAAGTCCGAGAAATCAAGATCTGTTGCTGCAGATCTCTCTGGAGCCTGAGGCTCGGACCTAACAGATCCCCTCTCGCAACACTCACAGTGAATGAGTGCTGCAGTAGTCTTACGAAAACGGCTGGGGCAGTTTATAATGAAGTGCCCTGACTTACCACAATAGAAACATAGATTCTCCTTAAAACGATGTTCCTTGCGTGCATCACTAACCCGTCGTTGTAAAGAGTCTACCTGCATGGGTTCAGGTTCAGGTTCCCGTGTGATCCTACTCAAAGGTTCCTTAGCTGGAGAGGAAGGTAGGAAAAGGTTAGTGCGATTGCTTTCGAACCATCTCTCTTGCCTGCGTTCAGTCAGACGAGTATCAATACGGATGCAGTAGTTAATAAAGTCACCTAACGCAGTGGGAGGGTCGGCACGAGCAAGTTCATCCTTAATCAGTGGAGATAACCCTTTTCGAAAAATAGATTTTTTGGCGGAACTGTCCCAGGTGGTATCAAGGGCCCATCTCCTGAAATCCAAGGCATATTCAGCTACCGAGTGCTTACCTTGGCGCAAAGCTAACATGGCTGCTTCAGCTGTTGCACCTCGATTGGGGTCATCAAACACCTGCCCCATGGCTGAAATGAAAGCATCAAGATGATCCAAACAATCATCCTCAGTCTCAATCAGAGGGTTTGCCCACATCAAAGCCTTGTTGGTAAGCAACATAATTATAGTAAGCACTTTAGATTGTTCAGTGGGAAATTGTGAAGCATGTGCAGAAAAAAAAAGATTGCATTGATTAATAAATCCCCTGAATTTCTCACGTTCACCGCCAAAACGAAAAGGGGGCAACTTAGGAATCCCAGAACTCGGGGCTACGGCAGGAGCCTGGACTCGCTCCTCTAGAACCTCAATCCTGGCTCGCAAATCCTGGGCAGTCTGTCCAAACACTTGCAAATTGTGATTAGTGAGGTCCTGTAGGTTTGTAAAACGGGTTTTTATAGTCTGCAAATCTGCAAGGATGTTATCAGTCACTCCGCAAAGTTCCTTTATGTGGGCCTCCATTTTCCAGATCTTTTAAGACAGGAGTACTGGAAGGAGAGGAGAAGAAAAAAAAAAAAAAAAAAACAATAGTGTTTACCTGTGGTAACACTGCAGAGAGAAAAATAAATTAAGGGAACTGCTCACCTGGAATGGTTGTGAGAAGTCACAACCACTATCATCACAGAAAGTTCAACCGGACATCTGATATCCACAGTTACAGCAGACACAAAAGAGGAAAGAAAAAAAAAACAATAGTGTTTACCTGTGGTAACACTGCAGAAAAAAAAACTTAAGGGAATTGCTCACCTGGAATGGTTGTGAGAAGTCACAACCACTGTCATCACAGAAAGTACAACCGGACATCTGATATCCACAGTTACAGCAGACACAGCCTTTCCAGACCCAGCAGACACTAACGTTTGGCTTCAGAATCTTGTAATGTAAGGAGTACAGTTCATATAGTGTCTTGTGCTTGGGTGCGATGAAAACACAGGAGTCACAGGTTTGATATAGAAGGTCTTGTATTACTTCATACAAGTGGCAATAATAGTCACACAGTTTGCAGATACAAAAGCAGGAGACACAGCAGGCCAGAGTAACTTAAGCTCAGCAATCACTCTCACAACAGGTTCAGGATCTCTTCTCTGTTACCATAAGTCCATGCAAACGTGGATTTATCAAACAGCAAGGTTCTAAAGTCCACGAGTGTTCCAAAGTTCCACAATAGGAAATAACTGGAGTACAAGGTCCAAGGCTTCCAGGAGTCAGGTCACAGGTTCACTGCAGGCTTGATTCTGAAGCACTGATTGCTCAGCTGTGGCTGCTTAAGAAGCAAGAGGGAGAGAATCAGGGCGGGAACATGCAAGCTGGAAACTCCATATTGACTGAGGGCAAGACAGCTGCAGCAAGACAGAAAGTAAAATGGCTGATGGAAAAACTGAGTTTCAGGAACATGTACACAGAACCTTACAAACGTTTTGGAATGCAGACGTTAATGGGGGTCATGTTCCGTTTGCAGTGCCCCGGATGAGCCTAAACAGTGGAAACCCCCCACAAGTGACCCCATTTTGGAAACTAGACCCCCTAAGGAACTTATCTAGATCTTTGGTGAGCACTTTGAACCCCCAAGTGCTTCACACAAGTTTATAATGCCCGGGCATGAAAATAAAAAATCCTATTTTTTTCCCACAAAAATTATCTTTTAGTCACTAATTTTTTATTTTCCCAAGGGTAACAGGAGAAATTGAACCACATAAGTTGTTGTACAATTTGTCCTGAGTACGCTGATACCCCATATGTGGGGGGGAACCACTGTTTGGGCGCACGGCAGAGCTCGGAATGGAAGGAGCACCATTTGACTTTTTCCAACCAAAATTGGCTGGAATTGAGTTTGGATGCCATGTTGCATTTGGAGAGCCCCTGATGTGCCTAAACAGTGAAAACCCCCCACAAATGACCCCATTTGGGAAACTAGATCCCCTAAGGAACTTATCTAGATTTTTGATGAGCAATTTGAACCCCCAAGTGCTTCACACAAGTTTATAACGTAGAGCCGTAAAATTTAAAAATCATATTTTTTCCACAAAAATGATCTTTTCACCCCAATTTTTATTTTTCCAAGGGTAACAAGACTCCAAACGTTATTGTGCAATTTGTCCTGAGTGTGCTGATACCCCATATGTGGGGGTAAACCACTGTTTGGGTGCATGGCAGAGTTTGGAAGGGAAGGAGCGCCATCTGACTTTTTCAACGCAGAATTGGCTGGACGCCATGTCGTGTTTGGAGAGCTCCTGATCTGCCTAAACAGTGGAAACCCCCATAAATGACACCATTTTGGAAACTAGACCCCTCAAGGAACTTATCTAGATGTGTGGTGAGAACTTTGAACCCCCAGGTGTTTCACTAAAGTTTATAACGTACAGCTGTAAAATAAAAAATCTTTTTTTTTTTTTACAAAAATGATTTTTTAGCCCCCAATATTTTATTTTCACAAGGGTAACAGAAGAAATTGGAACCCAAAAGTTGTTGTCCAATTTTCCTGAGTACACTGATACCCAATATGTGGGAGAAAACTACTGTATGGGCGCACGTCAGGGCTCGGAAGGGAAGTAGTGACGTTTTGGATTGCAGACTTTGATGGAATGGTCTGGGTGCGTCATGTCGCATTTGGAGAGCCCCTGATGCGCCTAAACAGTGGAAACCCCCCACAAGTGACCCCATTTTGGAAAATAGACCCCACAAGGAACTTATCTAGATGTGTGGTGAGCACTTTGAACCCCGAAGTGCTTCACAGAAGTTTATAACGCACAGCCGTAAAAATAAAAAATCTTTTTTTTTTTTTGCAAAAATGATTTTTTCGCCCCAATATTTTATTTTTACAAGGGTAACAGGAGAAATTGGACCCCAAAAGTTGTTGCCCAATTTGTCCTGAGTACGCTGATACCCAATATGTGGGAGAAAACTACTGTATGGGTACACGTTGGGGCTCGGAAGGGAAGTAGTGACGTTTTGGATTGCAGACTTTGATGGAATGGTCTGGGGGCGTCATGTCGCATTTGGAGAGCCCCTGATGCGCCTAAACAGTGGAAATCCCCAACAAGTGACCCCATTTTGGAAAATAGACCCCACAAGGAACTTATCTAGGTGTGTGGTGAGCGCTATGAAGCCACAAGTGCTTCACAGAAGTTTATAATGTACAGCCGTAAAAACAAAAAAATAATTTTTTTTGTACAAAAATGATATTTTCGCCCCCAGTTTTTTATTTTCCCAAGGGTAACAGAAGAAATAGGACAAATTGCACAATAACTCTTGGGGTCCAGAGTATGCTGATACCCCATATGTGGGGATAAACTACTGTTTGGACGCATGGCAGAGCTCAGAAGTGAAGGAGTACCGTTTGACTTTTTCAACGCAGAATTGAGATCAGACGCCATGTCACATTTGGAGAGCCCCTGATGTGCCTAAACAGCGGAAACCCCCCAATTCTAACTCCAACCCTAACCCCAACACACCCCTAACCCTAGTCCCAACCCTAACCCTAATCCTAACTTTAGCGCCAACCCTAACCCTAACTTTAGCCGCAACCCTAACCCTAACCCTAATGGGAAAATGGAAATAAATACATTTTTTTAATTTTATTATTTTTCCCTAACTAAGGAGGTGATAAAGGGGGGTTTGATTTACTATTTATAGCGGGTTTTTATGATTGGCAGCTGTCACGCTAAAAGACGCTTTTTATTGCAAAAATAGTTTTTTGCATCGCCACATTTTGAGAGCTATAATTTTTGCATATTTTGGCCCACAGAGTCATGTGAGGTCTTATTTTTTACGTTCAATAGTTTTTTATTGAAAATTTTTGGTTATTGCATGTACAAGAAAGCATATAACTGGGCCTACAGGAGACCATACGTTGTAAAACAGTAAAAATATACAAGACAAGACATGGACTAACTAGGTATACAAACAATAAACATAAGGAAAGGATTTGGTAATAGGAAGGAAGGGGAGGTAATATCGGTGAGGAGGACCATTTCTTGCGTTTCGTTTAGAGATCACTTAAGGGTGACCTGTTGAGACAGAATGTAATGAGTCTTTGCAATATTTGGACCATGGGGCCCAAGTGCGGTTGCATAGTGTTACGCAATTATTGCGGATAGCATATAAAAATTCCAGTGCGTGATGTTCTTTAAGTCGAGAGGTCAGCTCAAGCATCGATGGTATGGAAGCAGTTTTCCAGCGTTGGGCTAACATTACTTTAGCTACCATTAGAGTGTGTGCTACAAACCTGCGGAATTCTAGAGGTACCGTGTCAATCTCCAGCAGGCATAATGCTATGTGAGGAGAACGCTGTATTCTCAAAGATGTCACCAAATCTAGTAAGTTGAAAACCTCTCCCCAGAAGCACAAAACCCTAGGGCAGCTCCAAAATATGTGGAATAAGGAGCCCGTCTCTCCACAGTTCCTCCAACAACAATCAGAGGTTCCGGGAAACAATCTGGCCAGCCTCTCAGGAGTGTAATACCAGCGTGACATGCACTTCATATGCGACTCTTGAAGCGTCATGGAGAGCGACGCTTTTTTAGCCCATTTAAACGCAAGTTCCCACTGAGTCTCAGAATACAGTCTTCCTAGGTCAATTTCCCAACTGAGGATGTGGGCTCATTTAGTAAAGTGAATGGAGTCGTTAAATATTGCATATAAGTGCTTAGTTGTAGCAAAGTGAGGTTGGGGGTTAGTGCCCAAGATAAGGTTCCAGAGGGTCAGAGGAACCCGCGTATCAAGCTTATTACCAGAGAGGATATAGGATCTAGCCCTTCGAATATGGAATGCGGTTAGATGTGGCATGTGGCTTGTAAATTGCATTGTGGCTACATCTCCCCAAGTTTGCAGGCCAAGTTCCCCCCAGTTCCGGGTGTCTAAGTCTGGAATACACTGATGAAGAAGTGCGATCGGTAATGCTGTCGCAGAGACCTGTGTATCATATCTCAACTTGGATGTTAATAAGACCCAACTACGTAGAGACGCTTTCACTACATGTGAAGCCGGTGGAGGAAGAGTTTTATCTACAATGTAATGAGGTCTTATTTTTTGCGGTACGAGTTGACGTTTTTATTGGTACCATTTTTGAGCAGGTGACATTTTTTGATCGCTTTTTATTTCGATTTTTGGGAGGTTAGAATGAACAAAAATCAGCAATTCATGAATTTCTTTTGGGGGAGGCGTTTTATTGTTCCGTGTGTGGTAAAATTGATAAAGCAGTTTTATTCTTCGGGTCAGTACTATTATGGCGATACCTCATTTATATCATTTTTTTATGTTTTGGCGCTTTTATAGAATAAAAACAATTTTATATAAAAAATAATTATTTTTGCATCGCTTTATTCTGCGAGCTATAACTTTTTTATTTTTTCGCTGATGATGCTGTATGGCAGCTCGTTTTTTGCGGGACAAGATGACGTTTTCAGCAGTACCATGTTTATTTATATCAGTCTTTTTGATCGCGCGTTATTCCACTTTTTGTTCGGCGGTATGATGATAAAGCATTGATTTTTTGCTTCGTTTTTTTTTTTTTTTTAAGGGGTTCACTAAAGGGGTTAACTAGTGGGACAGTTTTATAGGGGGGGTCGTTACGGACGCGGCGATACCAAATATGTGTACTTTTATTGTTTTGTTTTTTTTTATTTACAGGAAGAAATGAATTTATCGGGGAATATATATATTTTTTTTATTTATTTTGGATTTTTTTTTATAACATGTTTATTTTTATTTTTTAACTTTTTTACTTTGTCCCAGGGTGGGACATCACTGTATTTTATCAAATCGCTGGTGTGACAGTGTGCACAGCACTCTGTCACACCAGCGATCGCTCAGGCATAGCTGCAGGCTTCTCAGTGCCTGCTCTCAGCAGGCACTGAGGAAGCCGCCTCCCTACAGGACCCCGGCGCCATCTTGGATCCAGGTCCTGGGAGGGAGGAAGCCCTCAGAACAGCGCGATCACATCGCGCTGGTCTGAGGGTCTCAGGGGGGCGCGCAGGGAGCCCCCACCCTGCGCGATCCTCCCCTGTGCCCCCAGTACACCGCGATCATGTTTGATCGCGGTGTGCTAGGGTTAATGTGCCGGGAGCGGTCCGTGACCGCTCCTGACACACAGTCATGGGTGTCAGCTGTGATAATCAGCTGACACCCGGCGGCGATTAGCTGCGCTCCCCTCAGGAGCGCAGCTGATTGCCTATGACGTACTATCCCGTCCATGGGCAGAATGGCACGGGTTTTATGGACGGGATAGTACGTCTAATGTCAGAGAGGGGTTAAACATATAGGATAAAAAAAAATTGGTCAAATGTGCACATATTAAAAAAAACCATAATGCTTACGCGTTTTGGGTAGAACCCTTAATCTTAGCTGATCCTGACTGATCCATAGGTATCACAGTTGAGCCTGTTATGAATGTGCTAGAGATGGTTTCTGAGCAGAGGCTCCCTCTGGTGGTTACAGACAGTATTGAACCTTTCAGCGAGGAATGGCAATCTGGGATCATGGATTGGTCAGATATAAGGGTGGTTCCCTCCCATGATGGTTGCCGGTGATGTTGTGAATGTGCTAGAAATGAATTCTGAGCAGAAGCTCCCTCTGGTGGTTACAAACAGTACTGAACTATTCAATGAAGATTGTGAAGATTGGCGATCAGGTGTTACTGACTGGTCTTATATAAGGGAGGTTCCCTCCCATCAGGGTTGCCGGTGATCAATTGTTCTGGTCTCAACTTTTGTTCCTGGTTCACTTTGGAGCTTGCTGTTTCGTGCCTGCATCTTCTGCTAACAGATAAGACATTTTCTTCTTTTAGTTTTTTGTGCTTGCTTTTTGCATTTTGTCCTGCACTTCTGTGGGGGTCTGCCAGGTCCCCTCCGGGGCTTGTGCTCCTCTCAGTTTAGTTCAGCCAGTTGTTTGTTCATTTGCCTTTTCCAGTTTTTTCTTTGGCTGCGGCTTATTTTGTTACACCAGAGAACTAATTTAGGTGGTAGAGGTCGTGTGATCTCTTGTGTTTTCGCCTATGCTGGGGGCTGACTACCCAGATCGCCCTTCCTGGAGCCTGCATATCCAAGCCTGTTTCTGCTGTGTCTTATTACCCGAATCCCTGATCCTGGATCTGATCCTGTACCTGACTGTCTGAACTGTGTCCTCTGTGTTATGTTCCTGAAGTTCTTCTGTGTCCAGAACCCTGTACCAGTGACTGTGATTCCTTGCTATATAACCTGAGTTCATCGTGGAAGGAGGAGTCCGGTGTGTGTGCTGCGTTCCCTGAGGACTTAGATTTTACACACCGGACTCCTCCTTCCACGATGAACTCAGGTTATATAGCAAGGAATCACAGTCACTGGTACAGGGTTCTGGACACAGAAGGACTTCAGGAACATAACACAGAGGACACAGTTCAGACAGTCAGGTACAGGATCAGATCCAGGATCAGGGATTCGGGTAATAAGACACAGCAGGAACAGGCCTGGATATGCAGGCTCCAGGAAGGGCGATCTGGGTAGTCAGCCCCCAGCATAGGCGAAAACACAAGAGATCACACGACCTCTACCACCTAAATTAGTTCTCTGGTGTAACAAAACTAAGCCGCAGCCAAAGAAAAAACTGGAAAAGGCAAATGAACAAACAACTGGCTGAACTAAACTGAGAGGAGCACAAGCCCCCGGAGGGGACCTGGCAGACCCCCACAGAAGTGCAGGACAAAATGCAAAAAGCAAGCACAAAAAACTAAAAGAAGAAAGTGTCTTATCTGTTAGCAGAAGATGCAGGCACGAAACAGCAAGCTCCAAAGTGAACCAGGAACAAAAGTTGGGACCAGAACAATTGATCACCGGCAACCCTGATGGGAGGGAACCTCCCTTATATAAGATCAGTCAGTAACACCTGATCGCCAATCTTCACAATCTTCATTGAATAGTTCAGTACTGTTTGTAACCACCAGAGGGAGCTTCTGCTCAGAATTCATTTCTAGCACATTCACAACACGGTGATCAATTGTTCTTGTCTCAATTGTGGTTCCTGGTTCATTTGGAAGTTTGCTGAGTCTTGCCTGCATCTTCTGCTATCAGATAAGATATTTTCTGCTTTTATTTTTGTGCTTGCTTTTTGCATTGTTCTCTGCACTTCTGTGGAGGTAAGCCAGGTCCCCTCCGGGGGCTTGTGCTCCTCTCAGTTTATCTGGAGCCACTGTTGTTTGTTCATTTGCTTTTTCCTGTTTTTTCAGTGGCTGCGGCTTAGTTTTGTTACACCAGAGATCTGATTTAGGTGGTAGAGATCGTGTGATCTCAGGTGTTTTTGCAATCAGAAGAGTTGGTATTTTTAGCGGGTTTTTTGGATTGCAGTAAGAATCCTTTCCTGTACTTTTCTGTCTAGACAGATTGGGCCCCAGCGTTTGCTCATTCTATTTTCTGTCTGTGTCCGTGCTCCTTCTTGTCTAACCACCATTACATGTTTGGGGGCTTCCTATTTTCTTTGGGGATCTACTCCGGGGCAGATAGCTTTCATCTTTCTGCCTTTAGGTGTATTTATCTCTCAGGCTGTGACGAGGCGTCTAGGATCAACATAGGAATGCTCCACGGCTACCTCTAGTTGTGTGGTTAGTTCAGGTTACTGCAATCCAATAGGTTCCAGCTTCTCTGGTGTATTGCCGTTTTTGCTTATTCTCCTCAGCTACCAAAACATAACATGAGCCCCTATTACTCACATCACATAATTATCACAATGATTCCCAGTAATCAGCTACAGCTCAACCCACTTTATGTGCTGGGAAGAATTTGGAATGTAAATCAGTTGAAAATGACTATTTCTCCAAAAAGAAACTACTTCTTTAACCTATGTGTTTATGGCCTCCTCACTTTGTTTAATGTTCAGTGCACTTGTTTATGTTGTAGTACGTTCATTGTATCATTCCACTTTACATTGTGTGGAGTGGTTGGTGCTGTGACTTTGCTACTTTAGTAAGTTGCCAACACTACAGTAGCGCAGTTAGTAATGGTTTCAGTAGAGTCAGACTGAGTGTCTTAAGAGTATGCTGAAAGTGATGAAAAAGATTTCCAGGGAAGGATTTCACATAAGGCCCATCTAAGCCACGGTGGGGGTCGTATGTACAGAAGAAATAACAACCAAATATTTACACATTTTTCAGTATTATTTTGAAAAGTCCATATAGAATGCTGTCCTTTTAATTTCCGTCCATACACATTAAATAAATTGAGTGCTACATTTACGTTGCCCGTGTCTACAGCTTGCTCTCTCTTGCTTAGTCGTAGGTAAAAAGCATTTGCTATTTCTCTGTCACACACTCAGTGTAAACCACTTGATAAATAAAATTCCACATTTGCCATTACAATAGTCATTCATTACACTACTATTGCTTGACTTTTAGCCTGGGCGGGGATGCAATCACAAGCACTGGCCCAGGAGTGGTGCCCTATCCTTAGGCTAATGTCTCACCATTCAATGTGTGTAGTGCAGCTTCTAAGAAAACCCAACTTGGTCGGTGATTTCTCCTGAACGGGAAGAAGAGAGAAGAAACCTGCTTTTGATTTTCAAAGATGATCTGGAACCCGCTCTATGCGATGACCTTGTCCAGTGAAATCTCACGTAACTCACTGCAACATTGGGACTAAGACCCCCTTATCATTTTGCAAGTGGCTATGAGAAAAAGGACTACAAACAGTTTATCCAAACGCTGTCATTTTATTAAGCATGCTTGTTTGCACGTCACTGACCAATTGCTTGGCTGGAAAGTCTTTTTCTTCTTTGAAAAGAATCAAGGATCATTTAAGATCTACAATACAACACAATAAAGCTGAATGGCCTCGCACTTAGAATCATAGAATCATAGAATGGTAGAGTTGGAAGGGACCTCCAGGGTCATCTGGTCCAACCCCCTTTTCAATGCTGGATTCACTAAACCATCTCGGACAGATGTCTGTCCGGCCATTGTTTGAAGATTTCCAATGAAGGAGAACTCACCACCTCTTGTGGCAGCCTGTTCCACTCATTGATCACCCTCACTGTCAAATAGTTTTTTTCTTCTAATATCTAATCTGTATGTTCTCCCTTTCAGTTTCAGTCCATTACTTCTCGTGTTTCCATGTGCAAATGAGAATAAGGATGAACCTTTTACACTGTGACTTCCCGTCAGATATTTGTAGACATCTATTAAATCTTCTCTTAGGCTACTTTCACACTTGCGTTTTTTTGCGCAGCGCATCTTGCGCTATCGGACGCATGCGCAATGTTCCCCTATCTTTAACATGGCGGGCGCAGGGTCTAGCGCTTGCACGCGTTCATGTGCGTTTTTCGTGCACTGCGCATTTTCCCGGTGTGCGCCCATACGCGCTAGACGCTACATGTTGCATTTTTTTTTCGGTCAACCGCTTTAAAAAAACGCGTGCGCACGTGTGCGCATGCTATGCGCAAAAAATAACATTGCAGTCTATGGGGGCGCTGGCGATTTTTCTGTAAATAATAGAGCCAGAGATGATGGAGAAAGAGATGATGGAGACAGAGATGATGGAGACAGACAGAGATGATGGAGACAGACAGAGATGATGGAGCCAGAGATGATGAAGCCAGAGATGATGGAGACAGAGATGATGGAGACAGAGATGATGGAGACAGAGATGATGGAGACAGACAGAGATGATGGAGACAGAGATGATGGAGACAGACAGAGATGATGGAGACAGAGATGATGGAGACAGAGATGATGGAGACAGACAGAGATGATGGAGACAGACAGAGATGATGGAGACAGAGATGATGGAGACAGAGATGATGGAGAAAGACAGAGATGATGGAGACAGAGATGATGGAGACAGAGATGATGGAGACAGAGATGATGGAGACAGACAAAGATGATGGAGCCAGAGATGATGGAGACAGACAGAGATGATAGAAATGTGACACATAGACAACGCATGCGCCAAAAAAAACGCAAACGCATGCAAAAATGCATGAAATCGCAGACAAACGCTGCGTTTTTTTGTCGAAATGCGCATGCTGATGCCAATAAAAATCGCAGCGTTTACAAGCGTTTGCATGCGTTTTTTTAATGCGCTTCATGTGCGCTCGAAACGCAGCGCAAAAAAACGCAAGTGTGAAAGTAGCCTTAGCCTTCTTTTTTGCAAGCTAAACATTCCCAGATCCTTAAACTGTTCCTCGTAGGACATAGTTTGCAGTCTGCTCACCATCTTGGTAGCTCTTCCTTGAACTTCCTTGCATTGAAGCAGATTTAACAAGATCTGTCGACTCCAATGAAACAACTGAAATCGTTTCATGGACAAAAGAGCGAAGGACCTAATTCCAGTAAGTATATAATATTCGATAGAAAGTTTTTTTGTATGTTATGCAATTTCATAAGTAACTTGTAGTTTTGAATTAAAAATTAAATGTAGTTCAACGATTCTAGAGAAGGTACAGAGTGCACATATGTTTAAAAAATAAACTATTACATATTAAATTGAAAATTATAAATTAACTTTTTGAGAGGCTGGGGCGCAGAAGTATGTGTTTGACCTAGGGTGCAAGAAATGTGTAAATCCTGCTTTGGCCGTATCAAATGAATTTCCACTTTTGTAAGACGGTCTCATGTACTTTCATGATGCCCAACAAATTGAGCGCACCGCACAGCATAGTTTTTCACTCCGTTCCCAATATTATTCACAGCGGGAAACTGCAAGGTTCTCCTCACCGGCCACCTTGTCTGGCGTTCACTGATGACATCAGGCCTGGCAGCCCTAGCAGCCTATTTTGAGGGCAGTTGTACTTTTTTTTTGCTGTGAATGTTAATGGAGATTGAAATCATTTCTGGCTTTTGTTCTTTTGCTACTGATCATGACCTTTATTCCTGAGGGACCCTCATCTTGACCTTGGCGTTGTTCCTAGAATTATTTGCGGGGTATCAATTGTTCTTCTCTTGATTTTCACCTCTGGTAGTCTTGCCTGACCATCCTCCTGGTGACGATCCTGAGAACTGCTTCCACATCTGAGCTAATAATACCAATTGATGACTTTTCTTTGAACCATAATCAGGGAAGAGAGGTCTTCCCCAAAAAGTGTGGAGGCATTGCTGATAAAGGAAAAGGTAGTGGATCAAGTGCCTGGGTATTTGGACACTTCTGTGTCCTGCAAAGTTTTGGGAAGTTCAGGAGCAGAGGTTGAAGTTGCATCTTGACCCTGGAGTACTAGCGGAGTGGCGACAAAAGGATTCTTTAGTGCATACAGTATGAGGAGGACACTACTAATAAAGTACCTTGATAGTTGGGGGGTTCTGCTGAGTATTTTGCATTGGAACCCACAAGAGTAAACTTGTTCTACTGCATCGGGACGCTATTTAAGTGCCAACATCTTGGACAACTTTTTGCATATGTCTGTATTGTAAGCATCCTTGTATGGACACGTGCAGGAGGACTTAAATAGTGGCAGTTTCCAAGATCTGACGGAGACGAACAAAGCTGCAGGTTATAGCGCCAACTCATAACAATGATATGAAAAGGAGTAAAGGTAGAGACCTAGTATGCCATGGCACTGTTAAAGCTTACTTGGGGAGGTAGATTCACAAAGCTGCAAGTTAGAGTGGACACACATACCCTGGGCTTTGGCACAGCAGACTGGAAGGCACATGCAATGCTAAAGACCCGGGCAACAGACTGTGCTGGATGTCATGCAAACAGCAAAACAGGACACACCAGAAGCCACAGAAACAAGAGAAAAGCAAAATGATGGGTCTGAAGTAGTGTTGAGCATTCCGATACTGCAAATATCGGGTATCGGCCGATATTGGCTGTATCGGAATTCCGATTCCGAGTTCCGATATTTTCGTCATATCGGATACCGGAATCGGGATTGTCACTGTCACTGTCAGTGTCCGTCGGTCGGGTCTGTCAGGAGTCAGCGGCACTTACCCGGCAGAAGATCTCCGGCGGTCACATCCCGGACTGCTTAATGGCCGCCATCCTCTTCTCCCTGGCGGTCACATGCAGTTTCTCGCGATAACTGCAGTGACTGCTGGGTAATCGCGGCCATAAAGCAGTTCGATGACGTCACCGCCGGGGAAGCAGGTAATCAGCTGTGCTGCGTTGCAATGACAGGCTCTGCCTGTCATTGCGATGTAGCAGAGCTGGATCGTTGTGGGACTGTCGTTATGGACTGCGTCGGACAGGTGGTATACTGTTGGTTTGTTTTTTTTATTTTTTTACAGGAGATCGATGGCGTCGCAGGAATGAGAGAGTAATAAAAGAAATGAAAACTGTGTTGTCTCTTTTATTTCATTAAAAGACTTTTTTTTGCTGTGTCTTTTTTTTAAACATTTAAAAACTTTGGGATTAATAATGGATCGGTGTCTTATTGACGCCTCTCCATTATTAACCGGGCTTATTGTCACCGTGCAATCAACGGTGACATTAACCCCTTATTACCCCCACTTGCCACCGCTACAGGGCAGTGGGAAGAGCCGGGTAAAGTGCCACAATTGGCACATCTTTTGATGCGCCAAATGTGGGGCTGCTGTAGCCTGGTATTATCAGGCTGTTGAGGGCCAAAATCGATGGGCCTTGACAGGCCGCAGCAGTCTGCATTTTACTTGGCTGGTTAACAAAAATAGGGGGACCCCTACGCCGTTTTTTTTTCGAGGGGATCCCCTATTTTTGGTAACCAGCCAAGCTAAGCAGACTGCTGTGGCCTGGTATTATCAGGCTGGCAAGGTCCATGGATATTGGATCCTTACCAGCCTGAAAAACCAGGCCTCAGCGGTCTGCTTCATCTGGCTGGTTAACAAAAATAGGGGGGACCCCACGCCAATTTTTTTCGAGGGGATCCCCTATTTTTGTTAATCAGCCAAGATATGCAGACTGCTGTGGCCTGGTATTATCAGGCTGGCAAGGTCCATGGATCTTGGCTCCTAACAGCCTGAAAATCCAGGCCTCAGCGGTCTGCTTCATCTGGCTGGTTAACAAAAATAGGGGGGACCCCACGACATTTTTTTTTCGAAGGGAACCCCTATTTTTGTTAATCGGTTCCCTCTGACGTCACTGATTGTGTCCCTGGCTGACCTGAAGTAAAAGTGGAAAGCAATCGCTGGTGAGCTCGCTGCTGCGTCACAAAACTAGTGACTCAGCAGCGATCTCGGTAGCGATATCGCTATGTGAGACGGGCCCTTAAGCTATGTTACTCGCAGTGTCGCTGTCCCAGATCGCTGCCTGAGCTGCCTGTTTGGCAGCTCAGCAGCGATCATGTAGCGATACACCAGCGATCCTGACAAGTGCATATCGTTGTCGGGATCGCTGGTGTATCGTTATGTGAGACCCAGCCTTTACTCTCCTGTCAGCCAGGAGAGGAACTCATTCATTTGGGGGTTTACTGTGAGGCTGCAGCATTAGCTGCGGTCCCTGCAGTAAACATTAACCCTTTCTGAAGGATTACACCGTGGGACCTGACTGTGCATGGGATAGGTAAGAATAATTTTGCTTTTTTATTTTATTTTTATTACAGGAAATGGTTTTTGCAGTAAAATAAAAGATGGTCAAAAACATGTGTCTTTATTTCATTAAATGATTTTTAATTAAAGTGTGTGTGTTTTATTTTTATTTCATGCAATAGGATTAATAATTGATAGTTGTCTAATTGACAGCTCTCAATTATTAACCTGGCTTAAAGTGACCTTTCAATTTCAAGGTCATTTTAACCCCTTATTAACCCATTCGCCACCGCTACAGGGCAATGGGAATAGACGGGCAAAGTGCCAGAAAGGGCAAATCTAATTAGAGATTTGCCCTTTCTGGGGTGTCTGGGGCAGATGTTAGTAGCCAGGGGGGGGGGCCAAAAATAATGGTCCCTCTCTGGGCTATTATTATCTGCCCCCACTCACTGGCTTTGTCTGTCTGGTTGCGAAAATAGGGCGGGAGCCCACGCATTTTTTTTCAGCAATTTTACACCTCATATATATATACATGTCATTGAATTTGTGACACATATATATATATATATTTATATTTATAGTTCATACACTTCTACATAGTATAATAGCCGCTAATTCAATTGCCGGCTTTTGTGAAAATGCAGAACCCGACATGAAATGACACTTGGTGTACATAGGCTTAACCATGTCTTTTCATGTAGTTTGATATCTGATTTGCACAAACAATTACATGAGTGTAAGTGTGCAAAATTTCACACCTGTAGGGGTTAATTAAAGGTGTAAATTCGTAGCAAAAAAGTCTGTTTTTTTACAACGAATTTACACCTTTAATTAACCCCTACAGGTGTGAAATTTTACACACATAGACTGATGTAATTGTTTGTGCAAATCAGATAGCAAACGACATGAAAAGACATGGTTAACCCTATGTACACCAAGTGTCATTTCATGTCGGGTGCTTCTGTCTTTTCACAGAAGCCGGCTTTACCCGGCAATTGAATCAGAGGATATTTTACTATGTAGAAGTGTATAAACTATACATATATGTATATATATATGTCACAATGACATGTATATATATATATATATATATATATATATATATGTATTCTATGTGTGTATATTTAGTGTTTACAAGGAAAGAATGGGTTTTTTTTTAGTTACGATATTTTGTTCCCATAGACTTACATTGGATTTCCGGTATCGGTATCGGGTATCGCCGATATTTTAATGGTATTGGCGATACCATTCCGATTCCGATACTTTTGGATATCGGAAAGTATCGCTCAACTCTAGTCTGAAGCAAAACTTAGATGTAGATTGTTGAAACCACAAAAGTCAACCCTAGTAACGATTCGCAATACTTAAAGCAAATGATGGGTTAACCAGTAGGTGACAGAATCAGTCCATGCTTGATATAAAATTCACAACAGATTGCAACGTAATGTAAACAGACACTAATAACAGTTTGTAATGCTTAATACTAGTAGCATTTAGCTGGATTAACCAGCAAGTGTTGTGGAGCAGTAGATGTTGTTACATGCACGTCCTGGGTATCCCGGGCTTTGCTCCCTATACGTAAGATTGCTGCCCTCTGTTGTGCTGTATGCCGAGTTTTGCAAGTGTGTAGCCCTGGTGTCTAAAGCACACAGTACCCTGGAGGATGTGCGGAGAGGTAACAGTTTAATGCTCGATATCCATTCACTCCATCACACACTTTAGACACACCCATAGGGTGTATAAGCTGGTGACGTGCAGAAGTCAGTCAGTCAGTTTCCTGTCTTCGGACAGGAGAGTCAGTCAGTCTAGCCTGGACTTTGAGGGAGGAAGAAGTTCAGCCAGAACCTGTCAGCAGTTCTTAAAGTGGAGGCTAGTAAGGGTGAGCCAGTTCACCTTAGCCTAGTCAGAGCTGTGCCTAACCAGAAGACGGAGACAATTAAGGAAGAAAGGAGATTTAGCAACAGAAACTTCAGTCGCCTGTCCCAAGGACAGTGAAGTTCAGTCGACGTGCTCCTGAACTAGGAGAATACTGAGATTCTGTCAGCGAGCTCCAAGGAAGAAGCAAGAAAGGACTAACTTGTATTACCTTAGGAAGTGTGGAGTGCTTATGTTAAAAGCGCGAACAGGGCGAAGGGCGCAGTGGAAGAAACAGAGAAGTGCCTTAGGTATAGGATACCTGCACTGTTTACCGGTCACTGGGGACCGAAGTGTCGCTACAGCTTCAGGCGTAGTGACAGGAAAACCAGAGTCTTACTGGACCTTAGGTCGCAGAAAGCAGCCCTTGGAGTGTCGGTACGTAACAGGGGTCAGGTGGAATAGGGACTTCGAGCTAGGCCAAGCATACAAGAACCTAGTTCCATCACTGGAAGGCTCCGACCACAATGCTGACCGGGCAGTACAGCTATGGAGTTAGCTGGAGTATTCGGAGTTAACTTAGCTCTATGCTAGTTGGACTCATCATATTGGAAGTAAAGGAGGCCTCTAACCTGTTCAGCTGTTATCTCGAAGCACATTCTCCATCCGACCAGCCTCCCTGGGACCTGCCTAAACAACTTGAAAGTAAAAGGTATGGAAAGACGCTGGATGGTGTGAGACTGATTCATTTATCTGCACCCTACATCATTAATACCACAGACTTTGAGGGACCAGTCCCACCTGTGGGGGACCCGTCATCTAGCTGCCACAACATCCCCTCAGAGATCTACTGCAGCGCTGGTCTCAGTGATCAGACAACTACAGGTGGCGTCACGAACTGTTATCTACCAAATCCCCTGTAAATAATCCCCCTTTAACGCCTGACCGCCAGGGACACGGACCGAGCCACGCTACCAGTGACATTCCCCATAGAAATCTACAGGCTCGGCTCCGAGTACCCCATATCCCTGGTAACCCACAATTGTGGTGCGGGTCACACACAAGTTGCTCAGCATGGATCATTGACATCATCCCCCTAAACCTATTGAAGGCTTATTGACACACAAACCTGTGTCTTGTAATTGAGTTTCTAGACCTCTAATTTTGGTGTTCTCCACCATCTTTAAATACTGTGCTTTACTTGCTTTGATCACTGCTGGGTTCCATGTCATCTGTCCTGCTGCTCTGAGATTGTGACAACTCCTCCCTGCCCACATGCCTTCCAGCTTGCTGCATCACCACCTGGTGTCCTTGTGCTCACCAAGATCTGGGGTAATAGGATTCACCTCACTTGGTGAGCCTGACAAATGGAAATTGTATAAATCACAGGAATCTGACGAGATGATGGCAACAAAAGTATCAAGATATTGGCAAACTCCAAACAAATGGAAGCTGAACTTATTGCCTCCTCAATATTCAGATACAGCCATGCATTAAAGAAGATGGACAGATGTCACTGAGGAAGGCCAGACCACTTGTAAGACCCAACGTAGAGCACAGCAAAGTGAGGCAGACATCACAGGTTAAAGGAGTGGAGCTCCTCCTAAAGACTAGTAAGGTGTGAAACAACAGGAGGGTGATGATCTAGCTGGTGGCCGAGGGAGTTTTCCAACATGATTTCACAAAGAGAGCCTGCATAAAAAACGGCCCACCTGATGAGGCACCGCTTCCTGACTATGGCTTTCAGCCACCATACCCCAGCACAGACATCCCTCTTACCACCTTCTGTCCATTTAAAGTGTCATCTTCTATGAGTATTGACTACTCATCTTCCACTTCAACAACACAGCATTTATCTGATGAAGGTCCATGCGGACCGAAACGTTATCCATTAGCTGTTGATCCATGGACTATTTAGCAAAGCCACTAAAGATGACTCAAAGACTCCAAAAATTAAATTTAAACAGCAAACAAAAAGGCAGCAACACTTACCTGCCCAGATCTTAGAACAAATGCACTACAGGGTGCAGCCAGCCCATAAAGCAAGATGTTAGCAACACAGGTGCAAAATACCAGATCAACAGCTACTCTCCACATACCCATTCGAGGAGGGGTGACTGCCCAGTATACAATTGCACAATAAAGGCCCACATAGGGTGCCGTTCACACAAGGTTACTGCATAGTGTCTGGTTCACAGCCTATTAGTCACGCCCCTACTTTTCGATTAGGCGGGCTGACCAGCACACTCTCAGTGCATCAGTGTGAACACCCCTCATGCGAGACCAGACGTGTTTGGGCCTGGCTGCACCCCGAAAAATATAGTGCAAAAAATACAAAAATAGTGAGGTATTAGTTGATATTTTGGCCAAAATACGTAAGCTCGTAACCTGCGCCAAAGATCCCCACGCTTACGAGTACCTACACTAAACTATTTAGCAAAGCCACTAAAGAAGACTCAAAGTCTCCAAAAATTCAATTTTGATCCATGGACTGTAAATAAATTCACTTTATTTTGCAACATATCTTTTTGAGTGCTGAGTTTCATTACTAGTACCGGTATGCACACAGGCACCTCATCTATTCCCTCTAGAGTGCTGTTTATGATTTTTCTACTTTTTCTGCTGAGGAAGGAAAGTCGGAGACCAATAGCTGAGAGCTGGAACTTAAATCGTGAGCCTTCAAGAGAAGCTCTCTGACTTTGTTATCCTTTGTATGCACCTTACAATATGATATGGAAATGGGCAGAAGACAGAAAGAGCGGCTGGGTTATGCCAACTGGAGAATGCACATAAAATAGAGTAAAATGTTGTAATTAGGCTTAGATCTCAGGTTCCTATAAATCAGGAAATTTGTGCTTTGGTAGAAGTTTCCTATGATCTGTTCCCCAGCATCGTCCTCCTGTTCTCTACATTCGCCAGTAATGTTGTATTATCTGGACAGTCCGTGCCAAAACCCATAAATGAGCAATCATCCACGGCGCGGCCCTCGTTCCCTCCTGCTCCTCACATCCACACGCTATGCCAGAACTGAACACTTCGGGGGCTCGTCTAACACCACATCATACAATTTACAGCCAGGCAAGTGAGCAAGGTGGGTGGTAAACTTCATCTGGAATTCAGTAGCCTCTTTCCTAAATCAATAAGTCTCACTGCCGTGTAAAGCGATAGGCTGTCCGCTCTCTTGTTTACGTTTTCCTTATAAAAAACAGAAAATGGATTCCCAACAGGCTGCAAATGGATACCTCCGATCTGTGATCTCCAAGTGAATTATTTCCATAAACTTATACAGCCTAAAGTTAAAAAAAAAAAAATCCTAAAGAGTTTAGTCTGGAATACATTGAGAGTAATTATCCAGAAGACGTCTACCAGTCTTGAATTTTTGTTTTTATGAGCCAAAGCTAAATTGAAAAATAATAATATAAAGCAGGTTGGACTATTAACACTTGTGGGTGGAGGACGGAGCCCAACAATTTCCTTCTTTACACAATACATTCATTGTTCCTGTCTAAAAATAGAGAACTCGGTTGAGATAAATTGGTTACGGAATTATCTGGGTTGAATCCATCATCGTAGTATCAGCTTGTGACAGAATATAAAAGAGGTAAATGGCTTGTCCAGACGAGGAGCGGCTCTATGCAGTGTAGGGTTACCCACTGCCTTCCAACAACCACCAGAGTTCAGCTTGAGATGACAATCACAGCCCTACAATTTCTGAGGCCACGTTCAAAAATAGAGCGCGCAACTTTGGACGCCTTTTATAAGTCGGCCTTCATAGAAAATAATGGTAGATACTTTTCCCCAAAATATCTTCTAAAAAAAGCTATCACCACAAACCCAACATATTTAATTCGTACTGGCCAGCTTTTCTAGAACATCAGAAAAAAGTGAAGACCTCCCGTGTAAGACCTGGTGTCCAGACACACATGAAATAGTTATTCTAATCTTCTACATTTATGACATACTTATGCCGGCATCAGTATATACAATGGGTTCGGAAAGTATTCAGACCCCTTTAAATTTGTCACTCTTTGTTTCATTGCAGCCACTTGGTAAATTCAATAAAGTTCATTTTTTCTAATTAATGTACACTCTGCACCCCATCTTGACTGAAAAAAACCCAAAAATGTAGAAAGTTTTGCAAATTTATTAAAAAAGAAAAACTAAAATGGGACCAGTTACGCATGCCTTTCAGATGACTAAACTCCCATAGACGACAGCTTTCCTATGACTCTGGTCTGAAGATGAAAGTGGGTCCTGGAGGTGGGACCTGCACAGGGATGTAACTATTGTAGGTGCAGAGGTTGCAATCACACCCGGACCATGAAGCTTAGAGGGGTCCAAAAAGTTCCTATGGCACGTATGAGAAAGCTTATACTATTAAGCCCTTACAAAGAACTTGACATCTGATATGTGATGCCAAATCCATTGGCAGTACGTATCAGAAGCTGAGGCACTTCAGAAAAAACATACTTTAAAAGCTATCAATCCATGTCAGCAGCCAGGGAGAAGCCAACAGGGCCCCGTCTGTTCGACTAGTGCTGTCTTCGTCCCCGGTAACTTCTCTCCGCTCACTGACCTGGATGGACAGGTATCTGACTACATGAGTATATAGGGAAAGGTCTGTCAACCAAGGTCAGTTGGCTGGGAGAAGCTGCCAGGGACCCACCTGTCTGACTAGTCTCCAGCGCGGCTCTTTGTCAAACATACTTGGCTGAGATCACACAACCATTGCCTGATAGATGCTGCCCATAGATTGGGAAACATGTATCAGATGTCAGATTCACTTAAAGGGCCTGGCAATTTTATTTCTTTTGCTTTCGTGTTTTTTCTTCCCCTTCTTCCAAAAGCAATAACTTTATTTTTTCGTCAACATCGCTGTATGAAGCCTTGTTTTCTTTGCTTTAAGAATCTTTCATTTTTAATGACTCCATTCACTTTAACCTTTTAATGTATTGAAAAATGGGAAAAAAATGTCCAGGATTTGGTAAATTGAATTGTAACTAAATTTCCCAAACTTTTTTATTTTTACATTGAAGGACTTAAGGTACTGCCACACTAAGCAATCCCGCTAGCGATCTCGTTAGCGTTGCATACTAATGAGATCGCTAGCGGATCGTTTCTATATCGCTAAATGCGGCCACATTTAGCGATATAGTTAACGACGCTATCGCGGTTAGCGATCTTCTTAACGACTTTAGCGGTACAAAAGTACCGCTAAATCGCTAAGAAAAGGTGCCACACAGCGATAAGATACTTACCCAGCGGGAGCGCCGACGAGAAAATAGGGTCCGGAACGATTCCAGCGACGAGCGAGATCACAGCAGGAAGCTCGTCGCTGGAAGCTGCCGCACTGAACAATATCGCTAACGGGATCGCTAAATGTGACGTTTTTTAGCGATCTCGTTAGCGATATTGTTTAGTGTGGCATACCCTTTACGCAAGGTCTTGTCTTTTGGTTGTCGAGCTGTCATTTTGATTGGTACTATTTGGGGTACAAACAAAGTGTGATTGCGTTTTTGGTAGGGATTACTGAGTCGCACGTACCAGGGCACTGGGGTACTCGGCACCGAGCCCGTTCACTTCACTGGGGGATATTTACAGGGATTGTAGAAAGTTCGTGACGCCACCTGTGGTTTCTGATCAGGGTGACCAGCGCTGCAAGGTGAATCCTCTGAGGGTTGGGGCAGCAAGGTGTTAAGTCTCCCACAGGCGAAACTGGTCCCTCGAGGTATATGGCGGTGCAGGGGTGAAGGAGCAATAATGCAGACACACACAAGACAGTCTCTTTCTGTACCTTTACTGGTGATGAAGTTGCAGGCACGTCCCGGGAGGCCGTCAGGGTGGAGGATGCACGTCCAGTAATCACTGAGTAGGTGTAGGGCCTCCTTCCTTCTTTATGTTGTGAGTTTCTGACTTGCATGAAACAAAGCCTAACTCCGTGTGAAACAGCTACGCCCGGCTGACATTGTGGTGGAGCCTTCTTTTGGACAGAACTAAGTCTCCAATGGTTGCGCTGACCAGACTCCTGTTCTTCCTGACCCGGTTACGTATCAGCACTGTTGGGCCCCTCTGTGACCTGAAGTCCAGCAGGGTCTCCGGTTTCTCCCACTAGCCATGAAAGTACTAGCAAGCTCGGACCCGGTGTCCGGTGGTGCAGAGTGGAGGTAAGCCATCATTGCTATTCATCCTCAGTCACTCTCTCTTTCTCTTTTTCCACTTGCCTGTCGTCCTACTCACACCTTTAACATAAGCACAAGCAGCAGTAGATGTCAGCTTCCTTCTCTTCACCGCTCACCAAGCGTCGGCACGCTCGCTCTCTAACAATACCTCAGTTGACTCGGTGTTACAAATACTGCAGTTCCCTTTCCTTCACTTCTTTCTTAGGCTCTGTCCAAAGTAGCTATCAGGACCTTCCGTCAGACTGATTTTATGCTCACTTCGAGAGTCAATTTCCACTTCCCTAGGGAAACTACAATCTGAGGTAACTTTCCTCTCAGCTCGTCTCTCTGAGGTACAACCAACAACTAGAATGGCTGTCTGGCTAGAATGCCTAGAATGAGCTACTGCTGCATCTCTCCACACCCTTATATACCTACGTATTCTAAAGGGCTCCCTCTGGTGGCACCAGGAAAATGTGAAGTGTGAATGAATATCAGGTGATTGTGAATTACCTTTCATGCATCCTCCAGGGTAACATGTGGCACCAAGCGCAGCTGGGCTACACATCTCCCCTAGTTATATTCAGCACTCCTGGGCTGAAAAAGAAAACAATTTTTATACATAACAATAAACATAACTCATCCCTTGCGGGAGGTAAGGATACTTCAAACGTTACAATGTGTACAAATGGCAAATAGAAAATATCAAAATACTTTCACACGATAAATACAGGATTCTTGTGGAGGACCCGTACCAAACCTCCCATGGTGGTCCTGGGTGGGCTGCAGGACTTCTTTGCTGCAAACCTCACTCAAGGCCACACCATACGGGTTTTTCTTCTGAGGTAGAATGGTTTACGTAAAACCAAGATGGGGCACTGAGTGCCAACTATTTACAACACAGTTTTTGGGCTGGCAAAGTCCTCAGCCACGCAGTCCTTCAAAATCAGAGAACTATAGAAAAATCACATTTCTATCATAACCACATTATCACTTTCACATTGCCCAACTGGGGTACACTACTTCAGCATGTAAACATTATAACATCTCAATAAAGTGCAATTCCTTGGCAACTTTGTACAGTTCAGTAAACCCTGTCTGGGTCCTACTGTTCTTCTTTAAACATAGTGGCACCTTCCACACCTGGGGCTGGAAGCATGCGGTGCGCTCTGGAACGCATCACTAAGAGATCGTGTCCTGCTACCAGTGTCTGAGTAGCCACAGTCCTCTTTTCAATTTTGCGATTAGCTGGAGGCCTTAAAGGTGCCTCTTCTAAGTACAGATTTGGCTCAATAGGGATCGCTGTAGTAGTCGCTGTGCTCTGCAGCGTTTCCAATTGTGATGCAGATACATGCAGTGGCTCAGTTGGGGACGCACTAACAATCGCTGCGCTCTGTTGCGTTGCAGAATAGGACGCAGGATAAGATGCAGGTGCGCGGCCAGACGCTGATATGGCTGGGGCTTGGGACGCTGAGACACGGGGTACGTTTCCGGCTTCAGGGACGGGGTCGCTGACTCGGGAGACATTCAGGGCATACCACCCCTTAAGACCCCAGTGCCGCGTATAGGTGACAACATCTCCAATAAGCAGATCCCTTCCCGGGTGCCCCTCTGGCAGGTGAGACTCCACATCCCTGCGATTAACAAAGACCTCCTGGTACAGGCCTGGTTTGTGGATGAACCCCAGGCCTCCCTGGAGTTTGAAGTCTCTAATGGCCCCCTGGCGCCGCGGTTCCCGGAGCGTACCTTTGTCTCGCCTGACGTTCTCTTTGTCAGCAAGATCTTTCTCCCGGTACCTCTGGCGAAGTTGCTGCGCCTCTCGCTGCTCCCGCTGCTGTCGCTGCTCATACTCCCGGCGTCGCCACTCGTTCTCCTTCTGGGCGGCGTATTCCACGTCGTCCAGGTACTCCATCTCCTCCCAGTCGATCTCCATCGCTTGCGGCTGGGTGTCTTCCGTCGTCGTCCCTACCGGGGGACTGCATTCCACTGCGGCCTCTGGTTCGAGGCCTGGCTGGCATTTCGGTCCGGGCAGGGTCTCCTCAACCTCCTTCCCTCCCGCCGCGTCCTCGGCGGAGTCAGGATCAGCTCTTTTGGGGCTGGCCTCCGGTTCTTCATCAGCCGCTGGGTCCAGTGGTGGCGCGGGTGGCATTTGCGCATCTTGAGGGGAGAGCAGTGGGTCCCACAGCAGCCGCTGTTTCAGGGCACGCCAGCTTTGCTCCATCGCCTCCATCTCTGCGCGGTGTCGGGCTATATCTCTCAGCACCGCATCCATTTCTTCCACACGGTAGTTCATTTCTTCGTCCTCCAGACCTGGGGAAGGTTCGAGTACAGGCTGCACTTCTTCAGGGGAACGGGGTCTGCGCACCGCCATTCCCCCACACAGTGACTCCTGTCCTTCTGCCATCTCACGCCAGGCCAGACTGTGCTTCCCATCTGGAACAATCTGGATTTTTCCGTGCAGGCGGGACTTTCGCTTTCTCTTCTTAGCATAGAGGATGAAGAGGAGGTGGATCTCCCTTGCAGTGGGGCAGGCTCGGACATTGTAGAAGCATTTAGACAGGGCGCCCATTACTTTTGCGCCACAGGGGGGGTACGCCCACGAATACACGCCCACCTTCTTCACCAGCGCCTCAGGGCGCGAATATGGCGGAAAATGGCGCCAAAAATTACAAAACAGCACACAGTCTTTTTGCACAAAAACAGTCCATTTAGGCACACAGGACTCGCATTTTGCGAGCTTTGGATCCTGTTCGTGACGCCAAATAGATGAGTCGCACGTACCAGGGCACTGGGGTACTCGGCACCGAGCCCGTTCACTTCACTGGGGGATATTTACAGGGGATTGTAGAAAGTTCGTGACGTAACCTGTGGTTTCTGATCAGGGTGACCAGCGCTGCAGGGTGAATCCTCTGAGGGTTGGGGCAGCAAGGTGTTAAGTCTCCCACAGGGAAACTGGTCCCTCGAGGTATATGGCGGTGCAGGGGTGAAGGAGCAATAATGCAGACACACACAAGACAGTCTTTTCTGTACCTTTACTGGTGATGAAGTTGCAGGCACGTCCCGGGAGGCCGTCAGGGTGGAGGATGCACGTCCAGTAATCACTGAGTAGGTGTAGGGCCTCCTTCCTTCTTTATGTGTGTGAGTTTCTGACTTGCATGAAACAAAGCCTAACTCCGTGTGAAACAGCTATGCCCGGCTGACATTGTGGTGGAGCCTTCTTTTGGACAGAACTAAGTCTCCAATGGTTGCGCTGACCAGACTCCTGTTCTTCCTGACCCCGGTTACGTATCAGCACTGTTGGGCCCCTCTGTGACCTGAAGTCCAGCAGGGTCTCCGGTTTCTCCCACTAGCCATAAAGGTACTAGCAAGCTCGGACCCGGTGTCCGGTGGTGCAGAGTGGAGGTAAGCCATCATTGCTATTATCCTCAGTCACTCTCTCTTTCTCTTTTTCCACTTGCTTGTCGTCCTACTCACACCTTTAACATAAGCACAAGCAGCAGTAGATGTCAGCTTCCTTCTCTTCACCGCTCTCCAAGCGTCGGCACGCTCGCTCTCTAACAATACCTCAGTTGACTCGGTGTTACAAATACTGCAGTTCCCTTTCCTTCACTTCTTTCTTAGGCTCTGTCCAAAGTAGCTATCAGGACCTTCCGTCAGACTGATTTTATGCTCACTTCGAGAGTCACTTTCCACTTCCCTAGGGAAACTACAATCTGAGGTAACTTTCCTCTCAGCTCGTCTCTCTGAGGTACAACCAACAACTAGAATGGCTGTCTGACTAGAATGCCTAGAATGAGCTACTGCTGCATCTCTCCACACCCTTATATACCTATGTATTCTAAAGGGCTCCCTCTGGTGGCACCAGGAAAATGTGAAGTGTGAATGAATATCAGGTGATTGTGAATTACCTTTCATGCATCCTCCAGGGTAACATGTGGCACCAAGCGCAGCTGGGCTACACATTACATTACACAAAAAAAATGTGAAGTCTGTTTTTTTTTATTTACTTTTTTCTGAAAAATTAGAATCCATAATTTTCCCATATGTGCACACTGGTTTACCATATGGAATAAATATGTTTGGATTTTATTTTTTTTAGGCTATTAAACAGATGGCAATACCAAATATGTCATTTTTTAATTATTATTTACATTTCCACGATTTAGGTTTGGGTAAAATTGTAATTTAGCCTTTATATGTTTTAATGTTTTTATATGTTTTTTAAAGTTATTACATTTTTTATAAATCCCTTACTTGAACCTGCTATCTCTTGATTGCCTTTACAATAGGATGTTTTCTGCCTTACTTACACCACCATTAACTTCCATCCATGACTCCAGAGGTTGAACCTCTTCTCCTCCCCTCTGATATCGCTTTTTGCTGTCGGATTTATTTCATTACATGTCTACTTTATTCTGGTCTAACTCGTTTCTGATATTTCCAAGATCCCGTTTCAAAACTCCAAGACATGAATCTCAGGATAAATGAGCTTCCAGTCCGACCGGATTCACACAGTGTATGGAAGACAAGTGAGGGCTAATTGCTGCTTCTTTATGGGCTTTTTGTTTTATTATTTCGGTCATGTCTGCGGCCGTTACACCTCACGCTGTGCAGAGATTCAGGACTTGGCCAGACGTTGTCTTGCTTTCTCTTTAATACACTAACAGATGGTTGCTTTTCTTTTTCCCCGACTTTTTCTTTTGCCGGCCAAAATGCGTCGCTTAGTCCTACTGGAAGGCGCTCTAAACTTAATACATGAACTGGCTTCTTTACAAGAACTAGTGATAACACTCTGCCTGTACGAAACGCAGGAAATGTAACAGAGAAGAAGATATTTGAGATATATTCATAAAACATATGGAATAATGTCGGGGAAGGGGAAGATAGGATATGAGTATGTGCTCTTAAAGGGGATATGCACTTTTACAATTCAAACATATGTAGAAACTTTGGAAATGATCAACTTTCCTTGTCTTGTACAGATCTTGGGTTACGTAATGTCACACCCCAATCACATTCAAGGTTGTATGGATCGTTTTGCTTATGCTTGTTGTTCTGGGTGACGTTTCACAATAAGCTGTCTCGCTTGTGTTCAAAATAAATTATTTCTGGCCATTATATGACTTGTATCCTGCATTTTCACCATTTTCCTCTATCTCTAATTTGCAGTTGTCTCTGAGCTGGTGGGTGGAGACTAGCTGCTATAACTGCAAGCACAAGCATGAGGATTTTCTGTAGCACATGATCAGAAGTAGAATCTAGCATGGAGGACATTATACGGCTGTACTAAGCAGTTTAGCTGTGAATCTAGTTATGTGGGGAGTAGTGTTGAGCGATATTGCTCGATATCTAAAAATATGTATCGAAATTGTATCGCCGATATCACTAAATATCGGCGATATCCGATTCCGATACCGGAAGTCCAATGTAAGTCTATGGGAACAAAATATCGAAACTAAAAAAAACCTTTATTTCCTTGTAAACACTAAATATACACACATAGAATACATATATATATATATATACATGTCATTGTGACATATATATATACATATATTTATAGTTTATACACTTCTACATAGTAAAATCGACTCTAATTCAATTGCCGGGTAAAGACGTGACATACCCCATAGAAGTCGACGGGCTCGGTGCCGAGTACCCCCAAAACCTCTGGCTCTGTGCGACTCAACTTGGGCGTCACGAACAGGATTCTGTAGCTCGCTATAAGCGAGTCCTGTGTGCCTGAATTGCACTGGTTTTGTGCTTGAGAATTGCTAAAATCATCAGAGAATGTATTTGCCATTTTTCCGCCATATCTGCGTCACGACGAGGCACTGGTGAAGAAGAAGGGCGTGCTTTTCGTGGGTGTCACTCACTCAGTGGCGAGAAAACGATGGCCGCCCACTGTAAATGGTACTGCAATGTAACATCGTGCCCCACAGCTCTGGAGTTCCGCCTCCTCATCCTCCTCAGTGTGAGGAGGTCCCGCCTCCCTACAAAAGAGGGGCCCTCTCCAGATATGACACATGTGACTTGGCAGAGATGGCTAATGGACACGAGCAGAAGTGGGAAGGGATGGAGCAGTCAGAGCTCTCCCCCCACGGAAGCGACCCGATCGCCACGGAATCACTGTTGGGCACCCGGCCTGTAAACCCTCCTACGCTGCAAGAAGCGGAGGATACCCTGAGAGGCCTGGCCCGGCACCGGGAGGAGGTCGCCAGGATGGAAGCCAGCTGGCGTGCCCTAAAACTAAACTTGGAGCGGCGCCAATCCCTCTTACCTGAAGTGTCTGACTCTGTACCGGAAGGTGAGGCACCCGTTCTAGTAGAGGAGCCCTTGCAATGTGATCCGGTTGACGTTGTCGCAGTGGAGGCACCCGTTCCTGCAAAAACCGCAGCACCGTCAGCAGCACCCCAGATCCCGCTGTCTGCCCCGGTCGCTGAGACAGAAGAAGCGACACCCGTCCTCATGGAGGAGGCCGCGCAGGCACCAGAGCACTACCTGCCTGTACCGGAGCCCCGACTGTCATCTGATTTAGAGCCGTCTGCTTCCTCCGCAGGGGAGCGCCGCCAGGACTGGGGGGCGACAGGAGAGCTGCCGCAAACCGGACACTGTAAGCTGCAGTGGAGTGGTGGAGACATGGAGCAACTGGTGGAGGAGAATTATAACCGGCGTCAGGAGGAAGAGTGGAGACGTTGGGAGAAGGAAGCAGAGCGACAAAGGGAGCAGCGAGAAACCCTAAAACTTCGCCAACGTCACCTGGAGAAGGACCGGGCAGATAAGGACCGGATGAGAAAGGACAAAGGAACCCTGAGTGAGCCGCGGCGTAAGGGTGCAGTACGGAACTTTAAATTGAAAGGTGGGTGGGGCTTCATCAAGGAGCCTGGACTTTATTTAGAAGTCTTTGTGACCCGGCGGGACGTGGAGGCTCACCTCCCAGAAGGACACCCGGGGAGGGACCTGTTGCCAGGAGACTTGGTGACTTACACCCGACACTGGGGTTACAATGGGTGGTACGCCCTAAATGTTACCAGGTGCGACCCCTACTCCCCAGTGTGTCAGGAACCTGTGAGACCCTCGGAGCCTTCAGCCTCCCACATCCAGGCCTCTGCAAAAGTGCCCACCCCACGCCGTAAATCTCCCCAGCCTCCCTCAGTGGTCTCCTCAGCAGCCCCAGCTATGGACATGATAAGTATAGCTGGCCCGTACCCGGCGCCTGTTAGGCCCCCTGGGGTTCGTACAGTCCGTGACATAGGGCTCCAGACCCGGAGAGAGATGAAAGAGGTGGCCACACAGACCCAGATAGCGGGTCACGACGTCACTGTACAGGCCACACGACGTCATCAGGTCCTGGTGGTCCTTGGTGCCTCGGATGTTTGGCAATCTCAAGAAGAGTACCAGGTGGTACCTGGAAGAGGCCAGCCAAAGAAGTCTAAATAACCCGGACAGGGTCCCTGTATGTAAATAAATAGTTAAATTGTTTATGTACCCGGACGGGTGAATGTTCCAAAAAATTTTTTTAATTTAATAAAAAAAAAAAAAAACACAGTTTTCATTTCTTTTATTACAGTCTCATCCTGCTGCGACGCCATCGATCTCCTGTAAAAAAATGAAAAAAAAAAAAAAAGTATACCACCTGACCGACGCAGTCCATAGTAACGAGTGTCCCACGACGATCCAGCTCTGCTACATCAGAATGACAGGCAGAGCCTGACATCCCGGCGCAGCACAGCTGATTACCTGCTTCCCCGGCGGTGACGTCATCGGACTGACTGCTTTACGGCCGGGATTACCCGCGAAAAACTGCATGTGACCGCCAGGGAGAAGATAATGGTGGCCATCAAGCAGTCCAGGACGTGACCGCCGGAGATCTTCTGCCAGGTAAGTGCCGCTGACTCCTGACAGACCCGACCGACGGACACTCACAGTGACAGTGACAAATCCGATTCCGGTATTCGATAAGACGAAAATATCGAAACTAATTATCGAAAGGCCGATAGAGCTAATATCGGCCGATAGCCGATATTTGCATTATCGTATCGCTCAACACTAGTGGGGAGATAAAACACTACAGTACTAGAAAGCAGCAGGATGTGAGTATATTCAGTAGTCATCTTGGAGCTAATGGATGAAGACTAACTGCTATGATGACTCCCATATACAGTGTGTCGACCCGCCACCACAATTGTGGGTTACCAGGGCAATGGGGTACTCAGAGCCGAGCCCGTAGAAGTCTATGGGGATTTTGTCACAGGTAGCTGTGGCTCGGTCTGTGGCCCGGGCGGTCTGGCGTATGTTGGGGATATATTTACAGGGGATTGATTTATGTACAGTTCGTGACGCCACCTGTAGTATTCTGGTAATTTGTACCAGCGCTGCTGTAGATCTCTGAGGGGATGGTGATGCAGCTAGATGTCGGGTCCCCTACAGGTGGGACTCTTCCCTCAGGTCGGTAGTTAGGTAGGGATGTGCAGGCATGCAAGTAAATAACTCAGTCTCACACGGTCAGCGTCTTTCCATACCTTTACTTGCAAGATGATAAGGCAGGTCCCAGGGAGGCTGATGGGGTTGATGGAGGATGAGCTTTGAGGCAACAGCTAAGCAAGTTAGGGGCCTCCTTTACTGTCCAATGAAGATGAGTACGACCAGCCTGAAGCGTAGTCCCCTCTATGATTCCAGCTTATCCAAAGCTGTGCTTCCCAGTCAATTTAGTGTTAGGAGTCTTTCTATGAGGGAGCTGAATTCTTATTTTGTCCTGCAGAAACTCAAAGTCTTCACTTCCCCTGACCCCAGTTACGTACTGACTATAAGGGGCTTGTTTGCCGCGACCTAGGGTCCGGTAAATCTCTGGTTTTCTCTTCACTATGCTTGTAGCTAATAGTGATCCTTCGGTCCCCAGTGACCGGTAGCAATGTGCAGGACTCTTCCAAGCCAAACGCACTTTTCCAATAATCTTCCTTCCACTTTGCCCTTCGATTTGCTCGACTCTTAATAGATAGTTCAGTCTTTCTTCCAGTGGGGCACAGCTCTGACTAGACTAAGGTGAATTAGACCACCTGTACCAGCCTCCACGTTCTGAACTGCTGACAGGCTCAAACTGGACACGTCTACTCTGTCCAAGGACAGGAAACTGACTGACTAGAAATCACTCCCTTCCACACCCCTGCTGGGTGTGTCAGAAGTGTACATGATGTCACGAAGAGACCTTAACTGTTACCTCTCCACTCATCCTCCTGGTATTGTGTACCAGGGCTACACATTCCCCCATGGTAAACGACAGCACTCCCGGGCTGTAAAATATAAAGAGACATTTTTGTTTATGCATGAAAACATTAAACAATTAACAGTAATTCGTCCCATCCGGGAGGTGAGGATATCTTGAACGTTGCAAACATTATAGAAAAATACAAGTATTAAATAGCATTCAATAAATATACAGTATACTTGTGAAGGACCCGCACCAAACCTTCAACGTGGGTCCTGGGTGGGCTGCAGGACATCCAAATGCAGACCTCACTCAGTGCCACACCACACGGGTTTTTGGTTCAGAGGTAAGTCAAGGTTTCATGTGAAACCATTAAAAAGGCACTTTAGTGCAACTATTTACAGGATACAGTTTTTGGGCTGGCTCAGTCCTCAGCCTCTGAGTCCATTGTTAAACGAAGACATAATAGGGAAAACACATTTATATATACAGACTTTTACAATGTTCACATAAATTCGTTATAACTACTGCTGATATCTAATGGGTAATTTCCCTTTTGTGATTCTCTCTGATCTACGTGGTGTAGTTTCAGGTATATCAAGTTGCGATCTGTCTGCACTGCGTAACGGCAAACTATAGAACTGCCTTAATCTTTCTATGGATCTGGCAAGCGTACTGATGGCTGGGCGGTGTGAGTCAGCTTCACCAGGAGATCCCATAGTATGGGGCGCTGCTTCCGATGATCCATCTTGAGGTTCCACAGGTTGAGGTGTTGCTGGGATGGGTAACTCCTGAGCGGGCTCAACTGGCACCACAGGCACAACTGGAGGTAGAACTTCCTCTTGTGGCTGATAAAACTGCAACACTGGAATTATCACAGCATCTCCCAGTCGGGGCCAATCCGCAGGAAAATCTCCCAGATCTGTGTGTAGGACCTCTTCCTTTCTTTCTCCTTGATTGAGGACAGGGTTCTTTTCACAACGCTTTAAGTGTTCTGGACACAACTTCAAATGATCTCTGGACACAGTGGTTGTTGTTCTTCCTCCGTCTTTACTGACGACACAAACTTTTCTGTTGTCATATTTAGAATCTTGTATGACGTAGGGTTCTTGCTCCCACTGATTATCCAATTTGTGCATCTTCCTTTTTCTTTTTAATACCCACTCTCAGGCATCAAAGGCTTGGCAGGAGCATTTCTGTTGTAAACATCTTCCTGTTTCTCCCGTGCCTTATTGAGACTTTCCTCCACACAGATTTGTACTCTTCTGTACTGCTCTTGCCGATTGACGTCCCAGTTTTCCACGGCATCGTCTGCCCCGGTTCTACCACTCCAAGTTCTAAATCCATTGGTAGTTTTCCAGGCCTTGCTCTCATAAGATAGGCTGGAGTGCAGTTAGTTGAGCTTACAGGTATATGATTATACAAATCAACCAAATCAGGTAGTAAATCCGGCCATCGATTCCTGTCTTCCAACGGTATGGATCTCAACAAGTCAAGGACAATATGGTTCATTTTTTCGCAAAGACCGTTGGTTTGAGGGTGGTATGGTGTTGTTCTTATTTTCTTGCACCCGTACATGTGACAGAATTCCTTGAATAAATCAGCTTCGAAAGCAGGTCCCTGATCGGTTAAGACTTGCTCCGGATACCCATGCGGTCTGCAGAAGCTTGCTTGAAAGGTTTTCGCGGCCGTCACTGCGGTCTGGTCCTTAACTGGAACAACTACCAGAAATCTGGAGTAATGGTCCACCATGGTCAAGGCGTATGAGTATCCAGATCTACTCGGCGACAGTTTGACGTGGTCCAGGGCCACAATCTCCAGGGACGAGTCGTCCGGATAGGTTGCAGGGGTGCCTTCTGACTACCGTAGTCCTTTCTTCTGAGACCACAGGGTCCACAGTTCCGACACCACCTCTCGATGGAGCTGCGCATCCCTACCCAATAGAACCGGCATCTCAACAGGGTCTCCAGCTTTCTCCAGCCAAAGTGTCCTGCTTGATCGTGGTATGCTTCCAACACCATTGGGACGTCTGCCTTGGGGACCACGATTTGCCAGACCATCTCATGGGTTCTGGGGTTGACGTATCTCCTGCACAACTTCTCACGGTATAGGAACAACCTGCTTTTCTCGTTCCACAGGAGCTTGGCTGACATAGGTGCATCCTTTTCCAGAGAGGAGCCTTCCTGTCTTAACAACTCCTTGATGCGGCTGACCACTGGATCACTGTCCTGAGTCTCTTTCCAGCTATGATGGGTAAAGGATTTAATGTTGCACCATACTGCTTTCTGTGGACTCGATGCTCGTGGACTACCCCATTTCGATGGAACGCAGGTAGCTCAATTTCTTCCAGGTCGTCCGATTCTTCTTCCGTGTCAGAGTCATGCGGCATTCGGGACAACGCATCAGCATTAGCATTCTTTCGACCTGCCCGGTACTTGATAGTAAACTGGTAATTGGACAACCGGGCCATCCATCGCTGCTCCATGGCACCCAGCTTGGCGGTTTCCAGGTGCGTTAACGGGTTGTTGTCTGTGTACGCCGTGAACTTATTGGAGGCCAGATAGTGCTTAAATCTTTCAGTAATGGCCCAGACCAGCGCCAGAAACTCCAGCTTGAAGCTGCTATAATTTTCCGGATTCCTCTCCGTTGGCCTGAGTTTTCTGCTAGCATAAGCGATGACTTTTTCTTGGCCATTCTGCTTCTGACTGAGAACTGCTCCCAGCCCTTCATTACTGACGTCGGTGTACAACAGGAACGGTTGGCTGTAATCAGGATAGGTTAAGATCTCATCACCTGTCAGGATCTCTTTCATCTTTTGGAATGCTTCAGCCTGTTCTTTACCCCAATTAAAGGGAGGGTTTCTGCTCTTTAAGGATTGTCCTACCAGGAGGTCCTGTAAAGGAGCTGCCTTCTTCGTGTAATCTTTCACGAATCTCCTGTAGTAACCCGTTAGTCCCAGGAACTGTCGCACTTCCTTAAGGTTCTTCGGCTCCGGCCACTTCTGGATGGCAGTGACTTTCTCTGGGTCCGGCGCTACTCCTTCCGAACTGACGATGTGCCCCAAGTATTGTACCTTCTGTTTGAGTAGATGGCATTTTGAGGGTTTCAACTTCATCCCGTACCTGGACAGGGACTCGAATACTTCTGCCAGGTGCTTCAGATGGTCCTCATATGTCTTGGAATACACGATAACGTCGTCTAGGTATAGCAGCACGGTTTCAAAATTGAGATGTCCCAGACAATTTTCCATCATTCTCTGAAATGTTCCTGGGGCACTACTGAGCCCAAACGGCATTCTGTCGAACTCACAGAGCCCCATTGGGGTGGTGAAAGCCGTTTTCTCACGATCCTCCTCAGCCACAGCCACTTGCCAGTAACCACTAGTCAGATCAAGGGTAGAAAAGTAGTTAGCCGTTTTCAGAGCAGCTAATGATTCCTCTATACGTGGTAACGGGTATGCATCCTTGTGTGTTATGCGGTTCACCTGCCTGTAATCCACACACATTCTCATACTACCATCTTTCTTTTTAACCAGAACTAGAGGGCTGCCCAGGGGCTACAACTATCCCTTATCACCCCGGCTTTCTTCATATCATTCAACATTTCTTTAGCTTTCTGATAATGAGCTGGAGGTATGGGCCTATACCGCTCTTTGATGGGAGGATGACTGCCAGTAGGGATATGATGTTGTACTCCCTTAATGATCCCAAAATCAAGTGGATTTTTGCTAAACACTTGGGCGTACTCTTGCACCACCCGTAATACCCCTTGCTTCTGGTGAGCGGGAGTGGTGTCCGTCCCAACATGGAGTTGCTGACACCATTCCGCCACCTGAGTTGCTGGGTCATTGTCCTCCTCTATTTGACAGGAGTCTAAGGACTCAGCCGGGAGAATAGAATTATTATCAACAGCATGAAGTTTAGCAATGGTTGCATAACGGGGTAAATTTACCTCATCATCTCCCCAATTGAGAAGCCGTACCGGTACTCTTCCATTCACCACCTCTACTACTCCTCTAGCAGTCATAAGTGTAGGTCTATGTTCTGAATGGTGGGGTTCTACTACAGCTTGGTAATTCTGTCCTCTCAGACCTATGGCTGCCCTGCACCAAATGATCATTTCACTCATTGGGGGTATCACAATAGGATCTGAATCAGTGACCCGTACATTACCAATTTCGCCGTCGGTAAGCTTCGCTTGCTGCTGACATACCAGAGCCCGGATCTCTCTTTGGATTACTCCTTTCTGCCTTGGTCGGGCAATCTCAGCGAGCTGTTGGAGCAAGAACACAACTTCTCCCAAACAATTACCGATAATGTTAGTACCCAAAATGATATTTAAACCGTTCTCCTCATTTACAGTCTTTACTACCAGAAGCCCTTGGTCTTTCAACTCCTCTCTGCCCACCTTTACATCTACACATTTTGTTCCGAGTACTTCTACAGGAAGACCATTCGAAGCATACACAGTAAAGTCAAGGCTCGGAGGTTTAAGACTGTCCATTGACCAGTACTTGGTATATAGAGCATCAGGTATTAGGGTCACCTGGGACCCAGTGTCTAACAATGCTGGAACAGCAATACCATCTAGAATAATAGACAGGTAGGGTCGCCCGCCCACATACCTGCGGTTCCAGTCTAGGGGGCCTGACGGGTATTCTCCTGGGTGTTGGCCCTTGGACCCAGGTTCTGCCCGTTTAAAGGACACTGTGTAGACAGATGACCTTTCCGGTTGCAGCGGTAACAGATGATCTCTCGACGAGGAGGGTGTTGATCAGAGGTTGCTCCTGGGGGTGGCGTTGTCCTCCTCCGGGGGGGCGACGTCTTCTTTCTTCTCCGGTGCATCCACGGAACGTCCTCTGGGCAGTCAGCTAACAAGATCTTCCCTTCCTCCTCTTTCCGCAGCTGCAGGGCACTCATTACAGCAGCCAAATTTTTAGTCAGCTGGCGCACCTCTGAGCGCAGACAGTCCAATTCACTAGGAGGTGTCACCTGCGCTTTGGCTTCAGCCACTAGCGGGGAAAAGGGGGTTACTGCCGGTTCCGGAGTGACTTCAGCCTGATGATGTTGGGTTGCCACCTCGGGTTTGCCCAGGGGCCGCAGCCCTTTTATTGCCATGTCCTTTAGGGCATCAAAGGTAGCATCCGGATGATCTAAGGACCACCAATTTACAGTTCTGCGTTCCTCT
The DNA here is from genome assembly GCA_033576555.1 of Oophaga sylvatica. Lineage (NCBI taxonomy): Eukaryota > Metazoa > Chordata > Amphibia > Anura > Dendrobatidae > Oophaga > Oophaga sylvatica. The sequence continues at coordinate 13,403,145 of JARQOD010000005.1, read as the reverse complement.
GGGGATCTCAATCCCTGTATAAATTGTTCTTTCAACATTTTATTCTCGTCGATAGCATTTAAATTGTTAATTTGCTTGAGGGCTCTCAGGGCTCCCTGTAGTCGGCAAGCGTAGTCTCGGATGCTGTCACCTGGCTGTTGTGAACAGTGATAGAAGGCCATCCGGAGATCCGTTTCTGTGCGGTCTTCAAATATGGCATGTAGCTTCAGGAAGATCGCAGGTACCGACTCCTGATCAACGGTATCCCAAGTCTCCACTTCCCTTTCAGCAGCGCCAGTTAGCTGCCCTATTAGCACAGCAGCTTTTTGTCTCTCAGGCATGGAGTACATTTCTAGGAGGCTGCATAACTTCCGCTTGAAGCCTGCTAATGTGCCTGGCCCACCGCTGTATTGGGGAAGCCATTTCGCCCCAGGCATATATGGGAGCGTTAGTGGCATGATCGGGACTACCGGACTGGGTGCAGGGCCTGCGCCCCCATCTGGCGCTACAATACCAGACGGTGCGGGATTGGGGCCTCCGGCCGGGGCCGCACTGTCAGCCGGTTGTTGTGACATCTTAGCGCCCCCTTGGTTAAACGGAGCCTACCGGTTTCAGACGCTGCTACTTCACAGGCACCGCAGTGGGAACAGGACCTTCGTCGCAGGCGCTCTGATGTCAGAGCGTTCACTTCCTGTCGCAGGACCTGCAGCTCTATTTTGCGATGCAATTTGCGATGCGGATTGCAATGCAGATTGTGATGCAGTTTGCTATGCGGATTGTGATGCAGATTGCTATGCAGATTGCGATGCGGTTTGCGATGCGGTTTGCTATGCAGTTCGCGATGCGGTTTGCAAAGCAGATTGCTATGCAGTTTGCGATGCGGTTTGCGACGCAGATTGCTATGCAGTTTGGGGTGCAGGTTGGGGGCGTGTCCAAGACTTTGCGCGCTTTTTCAGGTCCGCCCACCTTCTTCTCCAGCGCCTGAGGGCGCGAATATGGCGGCAAAATGGCGGATTTTAGCGCCAAACAATAGCAACAGTCTTTTTCATCAAAACACTCCACAGGCACACAGGGCTCGCAATGCTGCAAGTTTCGGATCCTGTTCGTGACGCCAAGTTTTTGTGTCGACCCGCCACCACAATTGTGGGTTACCAGGGCAATGGGGTACTCAGAGCCGAGCCCGTAGAAGTCTATGGGGATTTTGTCACAGGTAGCTGTGGCTCGGTCTGTGGCCCGGGCGGTCTGGCGTATGTTGGGGATATATTTACAGGGGATTGATTTATGTACAGTTCGTGACGCCACCTGTAGTATTCTGGTAATTTGTACCAGCGCTGCTGTAGATCTCTGAGGGGATGGTGATGCAGCTAGATGTCGGGTCCCCTACAGGTGGGACTCTTCCCTCAGGTCGGTAGTTAGGTAGGGATGTGCAGGCATGCAAGTAAATAACTCAGTCTCACACGGTCAGCGTCTTTCCATACCTTTACTTGCAAGATGATAAGGCAGGTCCCAGGGAGGCTGATGGGGTTGATGGAGGATGAGCTTTGAGGCAACAGCTAAGCAAGTTAGGGGCCTCCTTTACTGTCCAATGAAGATGAGTACGACCAGCCTGAAGCGTAGTCCCCTCTATGATTCCAGCTTATCCAAAGCTGTGCTTCCCAGTCAATTTAGTGTTAGGAGTCTTTCTATGAGGGAGCTGAATTCTTATTTTGTCCTGCAGAAACTCAAAGTCTTCACTTCCCCTGACCCCAGTTACGTACTGACTATAAGGGGCTTGTTTGCCGCGACCTAGGGTCCGGTAAATCTCTGGTTTTCTCTTCACTATGCTTGTAGCTAATAGTGATCCTTCGGTCCCCAGTGACCGGTAGCAATGTGCAGGACTCTTCCAAGCCAAACGCACTTTTCCAATAATCTTCCTTCCACTTTGCCCTTCGATTTGCTCGACTCTTAATAGATAGTTCAGTCTTTCTTCCAGTGGGGCACAGCTCTGACTAGACTAAGGTGAATTAGACCACCTGTACCAGCCTCCACGTTCTGAACTGATGACAGGCTCAAACTGGACACGTCTACTCTGTCCAAGGACAGGAAACTGACTGACTAAATCACTCCCTTCCACACCCCTGCTGGGTGTGTCAGAAGTGTACATGATGTCATGAAGAGACCTTAACTGTTACCTCTCCACTCATCCTCCTGGTATTGTGTACCAGGGCTACACAACAGCACACACAGACATAAGAGATTCCTGCTCTGCTATCTCTGCGTAGCACATGTCCACAAGTAGAATTAGCATGGATCAAATTATACAGCAGTACTGAGAAGTATAACTTTGAATCCAGCTCTGAGCTAAGATAAAACACCTACTAGAAAAGCAGAGGCAAAATCTGCATCTCTATCCCTCTTTTTCTGCTTTTTTCATAGACTTTTATAGACAGTGACCTGACAGTCTGAGTTTTTTCTAACATGTACTTTAGTAGTTTGTCAGACTGGATGATGAATTCATGGGGCAGAGAGGTGGAAAAGTGGCTCATAAGAGGAGAAAGAAGCAAATCTCTTCGATAAGATATTTTATGTTGTTTCTTAGATTCACTTGCACTGTTTTTCACTTTAAAGTCACGATACATTTGTCTCCCATTGCCTCCTCCATTGAGATAGGAATTTTGCTCCTACAACTGCATCCCAATCTTTACTCCTGATTTTCATCTCCCCCCTGATCTAGATGTCAGTCATATTCTTTTTAGGACACCTACAGTCGTTGTATACTTTGAGCAACTATTTTTTACACGTAATATCAAGGCACATACATGTGAAAGATGGGATCCCCTTTAAACCCATAAGAGACGGTCACTACATTAGGGAGGGCTGCTCCTTTATGAGCATTACATAGACAGTGCATTGATATTCTACTGGCAAGAGGACTTCCATCTCTTATTCAGCACAGTCTCTATCAACAAACCCTATTGATTGATATTGATTAAGAACAGTGTAAATGGAACTAGTTTTAATGTTGTATTGCTTTGCCAGCTTCTGCACATGCTCAGTAAGAATAGTTGGTGTGTGCACTGCACTGGCATACCAGTATGTTCTCTACAGAGATTGGCTGCAGCTATTCACATGACTAAGTCAAGCTTCCTCACCGACCAGACTCGGCTCTCAGTTTCTACCAGCAGTCATTACAGAGAGAAGATAAAAATATGATGCAAGAATCACAATAATAGAGCAATTTACAATATTATGTCTGTCTGTATCCTAAAAACTAAGGAAAAGAAAAAAGCAAAAAGGCGCTCCAAGTTTGTCAGAATTATAATGAATGTTGACGTCCCTTTAAATTCATCATCGAAATTTTATAGAATCTAGATTGGATGTTGAAACGCTGAAAACCTTAATGCAGGCATCAAAGCGAGATGCAAAGTCACTGAAGAAATACAGTTATGGGCCAATCTAAAAGCATTATATATTTTTTGGCAATAAAACAAAGAGTTGGATAAAATTGAACCTTAGAAGCCCCGGGGGAGATTACATCTTCTATCACATGTCTGACAAGAACAGTAATTGTAATTTTTAGTGAATTCTAACTTATTTTGGTGAAGCTGTTCCTGAAGAAACGACTGCTTTTGACCCTTTGTGTTTGGGGATATCTATGTAGTTTGATGGGGCCATAGTCAGGAGCCTAGCCAAAAGAGCCAGCGTCTTAGGTGCCAGGGGAAGTACCAACAGGCTATTCTGCCTTGGTCAGGGAATTTATTATTGATACAGGGTAAGAATAGTGTGATCAAAATCTTTCAAAACCATTCGACATTTCGAGACCATTCGGCTGCTGTGAAGTTTCTTTCCTGGACAAGGAAGACCCTGGATGAGAAAGTATAATACTGCACAATCTGGTTTTCTAGCTTTTTCCATTGTCAGCATTAGTGATGAGTGATCAATGCATGCTGGGATAAGGTGTTATCCGAGCACGCTTGTTCATTAATAGAGTATCTTCGGGGTGCTCGAATACTATGTTTGATTCGCCGTGGCTGCATGTCTCACTGCTGTTCAACAGCGGCAACACATGCAGGGACTTGCCTTGACTCCATCATCGGGAGCTCCAGTGAACACCAGGTAGCCGCTTAGCTACCTCCCTCCTAGGTAAGTCCGGCTCCATGGCACAGTGGATACACAACCCATGTGCGCCACCTGCAGGTGTGAAAGTTTGCTCAGGCAATGGATCCGCTGATCCCTAGACCCCTCAGGTATTGTAGCTGTACCAAGAGCTGATCCATCAGCACGATCATCATGAAAAAAAATTGAATTCTCTATGGACTGCAAATACCTGGTTGGATGCCCTGGCCATGGCTGCTTCTTCCGTTCCAACCCAAGTTGCAGCACCTGCAGTTGAGTCTTGCCTGTCTGCCACCTATGCTTCTGGAGCTAATCTTCGTTTATCGGCTCCACCGCAATTCAATGGAGACCCTAAGCAGTGCCATGGATTCTTCAACCAGTGCAACTTTTGGCCCATTAGTTTCTGTCTGATCTGGCTAAAGTGAGATTCCTGATGTTTCACCTTGCAGGAGAGGCCCTAGCTTGGCTCATCTACTTGTGGGAGAAAGGGAGCCTGTGACCAAGGATCTACAGGCCTTCCTGGTGACCTCCAAAAGGTCTTTGATGAGCCTGATCATGTAGCCTCCATTGCGTCTTCTCTTCTTAGACTGTGTCAGGGAGCTCTGTCAGTAAGCCAGTACGCCGTACTGTACTGCACCATCTTCCGAATTAGGTTGGAACAATGAAGCTTTGGTAGCTGCCTTCTGGAAGGGATCATCTGGAAGGATCAAGGACAAATTGGCTGGTTGTTACATTCCTGCTACTCTAGACTAATTGATTTCCCTGGCAATGCAGATCGACCTTAGGTTACAGGAGTGAACCAGAGAGATGACGTGAGAGGAAACTATTGCGTTTGACTCCGTCTTTCCAGAGATTACTTGTACCCCATTTTCCAGAGACTGAATCCATGCAGGTCAATCCAATGATTCTGAATCCATGCAGGTCAATCATATTAGCTTGGCGGTGCAGCATTTGGAACATGGTCGTGCCAAGGGAGTGTGCTATAGCTGTGGTAGTGTGGAAAATTTCATTCATTGCTGTCCCGAGAGGTCTGAAAAACTCCAAAACTTAGGGCCAGTAAGTAAAGCTTCCCTAGGTGAGAGTGAAAAATCTTTGCAACTGACTTTGAACGTGTCCATGTCCTGTGGAAGTATCCGGTACGTCGAGACAGCTTATGTTGACTCCGGTTCGGCAGGAAATTTCCTACAAACCATGATGGATTTGTATCAGATTCCTGTCCAATGCCTGCAAAATCCATTGAAAGTATCACCCGTCAAAGGAAAGGACCTATCCGAAGTCATTCAAGTCATTACGGAACAAGTAGAGTGTAAGATAGGAGCGTTGTGTACGGAGAAGATCGCTTTCTATGTGCTAACTGATATATTTCATCCACTTCTCTTAGGTATTCCATGACTGAGAACTCATGAGACCATTATAGACTGGAGGTCCAGTGAAGTGTTTAGTTGGGGACACTATACAAAAAAGGTTGCACTCTATCGTGCCAAAGCAAGTCAATGTGAAATATGAAACATGAATAGCAATATGGCTTTTGAATATTAGAAAAAAATGAATGAGACGCTTTGCACAAAATTTGGCCAAATAATGCCTGCCCATACACCAACGTCAAGGTGGTCTCAGAACGTATGGGTCCCTGCCTATGTGAACATACCTCTATTAGGCTGATATCTGAATTCCTGGGTGAATGTGGACACCTCTGTCAGTAAAGCTTGCCTTTTCTGGGTGAGCAGGAACCTGCTATAATTAAAATCACCACATGGTGATGGGCGGAGTGCTCGGTCAGTAAGCTAACATAGAAGTAAAAGAAAACTGACTGGCACATCCAAACCAGTGTGAATTAGGTGCAAACCAGGAGCAGCTACCTCCATAGACACTATACAAAAAAAGAAAAAAAAAAAAAAAAAGGTTGCACTCTATCGTGCCAAAGCAAGTCAATGTGAAATATGAAACATGAATAGCAATATGGCCTTTGAATATTAGAAAAAAATGAATGAGACGCTTTGCACAAAATTTGGCCAAATAATGCCTGCCCATACACCAACGTCAAGGTGGTCTCAGAACGTATGGGTCCCTGCCTATGTGAACATACCTCTAGAGGTATATTCAAAAGCCATATTGCTATTCATGTTTCATATTTCACATTGACTTGCTTTGGCACGATAGAGTGCAACCTTTTTTTGTATAGTGTCTATGGAGGTAGCTGCTCCTGGTTTGCACCTAATTCACACTGGTTTGGATGTGCCAGTCAGTTTTCTTTTACTTCTATGTTAGCTTACTGACCGAGCACTCCGCCCATCACCATGTGGTGATTTTAATTATAGCAGGTTCCTGCTCACCCAGAAAAGGCAAGCTTTACTGACAGAGGTGTCCACATTCACCCAGGAATTCAGATATCAGCCTAATAGAGGTATGTTCACATAGGCAGGGACCCATACGTTCTGAGACCACCTTGACGTTGGTGTATGGGCAGGCATTATTTGGCCAAATTTTGTGCAAAGCGTCTCATTCATTTTTTTCTAATATTCAAAAGCCATATTGCTATTCATGTTTCATATTTCACATTGACTTGCTTTGGCACGATAGAGTGCAACCTTTTTTTGTATAGTGTCTATGGAGGTAGCTGCTCCTGGTTTGCACCTAATTCACACTGGTTTGGATGTGCCAGTCAGTTTTCTTTTACTTCTATGTTAGCTTACTGACCGAGCACTCCGCCCATCACCATGTGGTGATTTTAATTATAGCAGGTTCCTGCTCACCCAGAAAAGGCAAGCTTTACTGACAGAGGTGTCCACATTCACCAGGAATTCAGATATCAGCCTAATAGAGGTATGTTCACATAGGCAGGGACCCATACGTTCTGAGACCACCTTGACGTTGGTGTATGGGCAGGCATTATTTGGCCAAATTTTGTGCAAAGCGTCTCATTCATTTTTTTCTAATATTCAAAAGCCATATTGCTATTCATGTTTCATATTTCACATTGACTTGCTTTGGCACGATAGAGTGCAACCTTTTTTTGTATAGTGTCTATGGAGGTAGCTGCTCCTGGTTTGCACCTAATTCACACTGGTTTGGATGTGCCAGTCAGTTTTCTTTTACTTCTATGTTAGCTTACTGACCGAGCACTCCGCCCATCACCATGTGGTGATTTTAATTATAGCAGGTTCCTGCTCACCCAGAAAAGGCAAGCTTTACTGACAGAGGTGTCCACATTCACCCAGGAATTCAGATATCAGCCTAATAGAGGTATGTTCACATAGGCAGGGACCCATACGTTCTGAGACCACCTTGACGTTGGTGTATGGGCAGGCATTATTTGGCCAAATTTTGTGCAAAGCGTCTCATTCATTTTTTTCTAATATTCAAAAGCCATATTGCTATTCATGTTTCATATTTCACATTGACTTGCTTTGGCACGATAGAGTGCAACCTTTTTTTGTATAGTGTCTATGGAGGTAGCTGCTCCTGGTTTGCACCTAATTCACACTGGTTTGGATGTGCCAGTCAGTTTTCTTTTACTTTAGTTGGGGACAGTCATGTTACAAGATATGTCTGGTCCCTATTAGTGATGAGTGAGTATGGTCACTGCTTGGGTTTTCCCGAGCATGCTTGGGTGGTCTCCGAGTATTTGGAAGTGCTCAGAGAATTAGTTTCTGTCGCCGCAGCTGCATGATTTGCAGCTACTAAACAGCCTGAACACATGTGGGGATTGCCTGATTGCTAGGGAATCCCCACATGTATTCAGGCTGTCTAGCAGTCGCAAATCATGCAGCTGCAGAGACATAAACTAAATCTCCGAGCACTTCCAAATACTCGGAGACCACCCGAGCATGCTCTGGAAAACCCAAGCACTACCGGTGAGTATGACAGGAATCATCTTGGTCTTGATGTTGTTGGTTGTTTTATTACAGAGGATCATTGAAATACTGTAAATATAATCAAGAAAAATATAGGAATGCACTATCTGAACATTATTTATCGTACACGCTATTCGGGAGGATACTATTCCCCTGCATACCCAGGATACGCTATCCATTTGGCATGACCCAGGACTATCTTTAAGCTAAGTATGTCGATAATCCTCGTGATGACCTTTTAGAGAAAGGGAAACATGTTGAGTGTGTCCATTCTATGCCTTGGTTATTGCACAAGAGCCACATTGCACCTCATGGTTTTTTTTTTCATATGGTTACAGCTGCCATTGGTCACTGCTTATTAATATAATTGATTATTTATTTTTTCTTTTGTCTTATTGTAGACAAATCTCAAGGTTTCCAGTATGATGGCCACAACCCACACTAGGAGTCTTTAAAGGCATCTTAGTCTTGAAGTTCTTGGTTGTCTAGTCAAAGCTAAACATGATTGTTTTCAGTATGATGGATGCAACAATTTAAATTACAACTTAAAAAAACAATCCTAACTAGGATTTTTTGGAGGCATCTTAATCTTGATGTCGTTGATTGTTTCGTCATAGACAAATGTCAAAGTTTTCGGCATGATGAACAGTTTAGTGAAAATGCTCTTCGAAATCTCTAGATAGGTTTATGTACCAATAGACACTGTAAGAAAATAAATATACTTGAAGGAGAGAAAAAGGCAAGACAAAAAAGAATCATTAAGAAATATGTATATCTGGGGAAGTCCAAAAATAACAGATTCATCTTGGATCCCAACATTATGGTTCCCATGAGAGGTAATAGCACCTTTTTCTCCTGTCAGCACCTCTCGTCCATCTCCGAGCTCACATCTGCTGAACAAATCCCGGGTCCCAGCATCTGAAACCAATAATGTGAAGCTTAATGACATCAGCCGAGAGAGACGGAAAAACTGGTAGAAAGGAGCACTGAGTGAATTAACATCTAGTCAGTTCAGATTATTACTCACGCCGCTAATCAAAAACATCAAAGTAAAAGATCCCATTTATAGGACCGATGGACAGCGACAGCCTGAAATTCACCGTATGATAGACGAAAAATAGATTGTAAGATGCCCGTAATAGACTGTAGAGAAACATCAGTGTAATGTATTATGATAGAACGCATCCTTTAATGTATTCATCGCAGGAATCAACTGTCTGCTAATGTCATCTTAGAAATATCATGTCTTTTCCAGTCTTCTACATTTCAGCAAACTTGGAATTGAATTGAATTTTGCTAGTTCTGTCGGATCCACTCCCCCCAAATGAGATGTTTTTTGGTGGATATACATGTTAGGTTATACATATATTGTAGATCAGGGCCATTTTATTGTAAGAACTATATCTTAAACATGTTGTTCATTAATGGACAACCCCTTGTTCAATGCTACAATGCCCCAAATAACACACTTCACAAAGAACAAAATTACAGTCAAAAGGTCGTCATAAAATGTAACATTTATTGAAAAATAATAAAAACTGGAATAGGGCAGCATGGGGAATGTAATCTCACAGTGAACACAATGAAAAAGGGCCATGTGAACAACATGATAACACCGCATGGATATAACATATAAACTAATATGTACACCACCACTTATTGCAGAGATTATAAGATGAGAGCAAAATGTATGGCATCACGCACATGTGCAAATAGGTAAGTACCACAACGATTGTCCATAGCATAGCTCAAAGTACACAGTGGTAGAGAATCAACCAGTAAACATAATTACCCAATGGTGTAGAATCAGTGGACACACGGCCGCCCCGACGCGCGTTTCGGAGTGAAAACACTCCTTCCTCAGGGGGCGCAAATAAGGCTAATAACAATGCGTGCTCATCTCCTGGTCTAGCGCTCTTCCAGAAAACTTGGTGCTGAGTCTCCTGGTGGCCACTTCAGTCAATCAGCGGTCTCTGGTTGTCTGCGGCCTTCACACTTCCATCAAATGGAACAGTTATATCTGATGGAAGTGTGAAGGCAGTAGCCCAGTGGCCACCACTGATGGGCTGTAGTGTTCATGTGATGTAACAATGTCATGTGTACAGAGGGAAATACAGTGCCAACATTGATGGAATGGCACAAGTCCGAGAAATGTGTGTTTTTATTTTATTTTGGGCACTATAGGATTGGAAAAGGGATTGTTCAGTAGCGAATAACCACTTTTAAATATGTTCTCATGACTCGTTGTATGGACCAAGCACTTAAGGCTGTAACACAAACATGTAGCATTGAGCACACAAGCTGGCCAAGGCATCCTTTACCCAAGTTAGTGAGAGTGAGTCTGATGTGTGATCACTATGTTCTCTACATCAACCAAACTATAAAAACCCAAAATAAAAACATAACAAGCAAATACCCCGTAGTAAAGAAATAAATAGCAATAGTGCATAAAAAAAACATAGGGTGCTTGCTTAACAGAATTTTGATCAAAACAATGTATAAGCCATCCCACCACATCACGGTGACCCTATTCAGGACGGTCCTACCTCTAGTATTATAACCTTACTATTTGTTAAATTACGTTCATGTGAATAAGGGCTGAGAAGGACTGAGACTCGGCTAATGGACGCCCAGGCTCAAAGAAAAAGGGAGGCCGCACCTTTATTTGCACAGAGTGCAAAAAAACTGAAACAAAAAACCTAAAGAGATAAACTGGAATGTAATTTGGTGCACAGGCAGCATGTAGGTGCATGTTCACACTAGTCACTAAACAGACAAAACCCAAGCTAAAAACATAATAAGCAAATAACTTCTGTAAATAAATACTAGAGGTCAGGACCATCCTGAACAGGGTCACCATGAAGTGGTGGGATGGCTTATTCTTTTTTTTAATTAAAATTATGTTAACTAAGCATCCTATATTATTTTCATGCACTATTGCTATTTATTTATTCATTTATTTTCTGAAGGGTATTTGCTTATTATGTTTTTATCTTGGGTTTTGTCTATTTAGTGGCCAGTGTGAATATGCGCCTACACGGTGCATGCCTACCAACTTATACTACAGTTCATCTGTTTAGGTTTTTTGTATCAACAAAACTGTGCCTCAACTCTGATGTATCACTACTAAGCTCTGTGACTCAACTTTGCTGTGTAACCCCTATTTTTTGTGCCGTAATTCAGATGTGTTAACTGGTACGCTCTGTGCCCCAACTCTGATGTGTAACCGCTAAGGTCTGTGCCTCAATTCTTAAGTATTACGACTAAATTCTGTGCCACAGCTTTGATGTATAACTACTAGCAGTGTCGGACTGGGGTGCCAAGGGCCCACCAGTAACATTGACTTTTGGGGGCCCACTTTTCACCTGTATAAAAATATTTCCCTACCCTCCTTCACAAATTTACCTATATCTCTATAAAATAATGAGATGCTGCTTTATTATATTTATTGCACTCCCTTATTATACAGTGCCCTCTCTTGTTATCTACAGCACCGTCACTTACATATTGAATTATATAGAGCCCGGTTTTTTATTACATACCGTCCTGTCTTGTTAGCTGTATAATGCAATGATGGCTGAAGCTTCTTTTCTAAAGGAGGAGGTGATGGACTGGTAGTCCGGTCACCAGCTCCTCCATCAGCAGTCATTTTATATCTAACAAGAGAGGGACTATGTAAAAAAAAAAAGAGGGCGCTGTGAATAACAAAAATAACAAGAATACACTATGTAAGAGACAGCACTGTACATAACAGCAGAGGAAGCTATATAATAAGGGACGGCACTATATATAACTAGAGAGGATGGTAGTAATAAGGGACAGTGTTGTACATAACAAAAGAGGAAACTGTGTAACTATGAATGGTGTTACACATAATAAGTGAGTACACTATATACTAAGGGACTGTGCTATACATAAGTGAGTACACTATATACTAAGGGACTGTGCTATACATAATGATATGGAAATTTAATTAGGATAAAAATATCCTTCTGTGTTTGCTGCTTGCTTCTCCAAATCTCTATATAATGTCTTTTTGAGCGCTCAGAACGAAATGAGGACTGTCCACACGAAAGTGTCAGTATAACAGTTCGTCAAAAACATACATTTATTATTCATTCAAGGTTTTATACGTTTACAAAAAAGGGGCTGGTTAGTCAATTAACATACAATTAAAAGCTGCTAGATTATTGGCTGTTCTAGTGTAAATATGATAATTATGATAATCATGATTAAAAGAGCTGAAGTTGCAGAATTATTGTTTATATTCTTGTGACCTAGTTGTCTTGCATAACTATAATGTAAACAACAGATATCTAATAGGACTTTTTGTACTTCATGTATTTGTTCCTTTACGAAGGCCTTATGAAAGCCTTATGAAGGCCAGATTTCTTTAAAAAGACTGATTATATCTGGCCTAGAAATATGTGAGCACAGGGTTTTTTAGCAAGTGAGATCTATCTAACTGTGAATACATATATGTGAATATATTTTGAATATATGGAATACATATATATTTCCATGACAGTCCCCCCTTAGATACCACTTGCCCTAAAAAACCTGCTCCTGGCCCAAGCGCTGCAACTCTTTTGTTCTGCCTGTGAGTTGAGACACCCCTAGCGCATGTCTCCCCCACCGAATATAGACTTTTCGCAAATGGGCGGTCAGGAGGACTATCCCTGTCGGGGGTTTATGTGTTTGCAATCATAGTCTCCTTATTTGATAGGATGTTTCATCAAGGATGTGTATTCTCAGTCTGGAGGTAGTTCGGAGATCTAGTCAAGCCAGGCAGTTCCATCCGGACTGGTGCGAGGTCCAAGATGGTGAGTGGCATCAAATTGGTTGTCTCCTGAACAGTTTTTTCCATTTTCCTGCGGATACAAGGAATAACACAGCAACCAGTACTTAATGCAAAAATGAGAACCCCCATAATGGCTGTCCCAACCTGTGCCAACATTTTCTGCCACCCACTCATCCACCCAAAGTATCGATCCCATGGGTCAGTGACACCTGAGTTCTGTTTCAGTTCCTCTGATAACTCAGTAAGTTTCTGTATTGCCATTGTGACTTTACCATTTGGGCCAGTGTTGTATGGGATGTGGGTGCAACAGGTGTCTTTGATCATTTTGTAAACACCTCCTTTCTCAGCTAGAATCATATCCAAAGCCATTCTATTCTGGAATGCCATAATGGAAGTGGGGCCTAACTGTGCTGCCAAACCTTTTACAGCATCTATGGTGAAGTTAACAAATCTCTGCTGGTTATAATAGATGTAATTTATCCAATCAACATTTTTGTTTATAGTGACTCAAATCCTGCTTTAACTTGGTCTCTGGCCTTGAACTCATCAGGTAGGTCATCTGGTCATCTGTCTGGTCAGTCAGAGCATCCACGACATCCTTCATGGCTTAGGTGTCTCTCCTGGTACGGGAGCTTCCTTGCAATGCGATACGTGGATTCAAACAGGCTTTCCCTCTAGTTACACAGAGGTTGATGTCATCTGGGGCTCTTGGACAGGATCATCAAATCTGGCAGTGAGGAGAAAAACTCGAGAATGGACATTAGTTTTTAACCAATTCAATTACATAAGTGTTATGATTTGGTAGCTGAGGAGAGCAGGCAAAAAAAGCAATACACCAGAGAGGTTGGAATCTATGGGATTGCAGTACCCTGACTAACCACCACAACTAAAGGCAGCCGTGGAGCGTTCCTACGTTGGTCCTAGACGCCTCGTCACAGCCTGAGAAGCTAACTACACCTAAAGATAGAAAAAGGAAAGCTATCTGCCCCGGAGCAGATCCCCAAAGAACATAGGAAGCCCCCAAACATGTAATGGCGGTTAGACAAGAGGAAATACAGACACAGACAGAAAATAGAATGAGCAAACGCTGGGGTCCAATCTGTCTAGATAGAAGAGGATAGGAAAGGCACTTACTACAATCCCAAAAAACCCTGAAAAGTACCAACTCTACTAATTACAAAAACACCTGAGATCACACGACCTCTACCACCTAAATTAGTTCTCTGGTGTAACAAAAACTAAACAGCAACCACTGAAAAAAACTGGAAAAGGCAAATGAACAAACAGTGGCTGAACTAAACTGAGAGGAGCATAAGCCCCCCGAAGGGGACCCGGCAGACCCCCACAGAAGTGCAGGACAAAATGCAGGCACCAAAAAACTAAAAGAAGAAAATGTCTTATCTGTTAGCAGAAGATGCAGGCACGAAACAGCTTTTCTGGGTCTCTGGGAGTGTGCCTTATGCTAAACAGTGCAATAGGGAGTGTGTCATGCCATGGTTTGCGTGTCTCTTGGGCAATTTTTCAGCATTCTATTCTTAAGTGTTTCGTTCAGTTTTTCTACCTTCCTGCTGCTCTGGGGGTGGTAAGGAGTGTGTAGGCCTAAATCTGACCCTACTGCTAATCGGGTCTTGTGTGTCAGATTTGCTGTGAATGCGGGTCCCTGATCACTTTCTATCATTTCTGGAACCCCGTATCTGCACACTATTTTCTGAAAGTAGCTTCTTTGCAGTAGTCTTTGCTGACTTGGAAGGCTTCTGTTCATCTTGAAAATACTTCTTTTGACCACAATGGCGTATTTGAATCCTTCACTTGGCGATATCTGGATGTGGTCTATCTGGATCCTTTGAAGCTGGTAGAGTGGTCTTTTCCGGATGAGGTGAGGGGGACTTTCTTCCATACGTCCAGGCTTGCATTTGCCGCAGGTCATGACAGCTGCTGGTGAATTTGGCTGTTAGGGTGGAGATCCCTGAAGCGAACCAGTAAGCACCAATCAGATCATTCATTTGTGTCTTTGATATGTGGATGTGGGTCCATCTACCCATTGGACCACCATAGGGTGCATACTTTGTGGTAGGCAGAGTTTGAAGTCTATTATTGATAGCCTTCTTTCTTCACGTGTTGCTTTTTTCGCATTCAGCTCTTCTTCTCCTTTTGGAGCTTGGTCTTGTAACTTCTTGAGCAGATCCCAGGACGTCTTTTTGTCAGGTTTCTTGTCTTTAGTCGTCATGTAGTAGCCGTCCGGCTCTACGACCTCTCCCACTTCTCCATGTTGTCTTCCTTTGGCTGCTTCTTTGGCTGCCATGTCCGCCATGTTATTGCCTCACGCCTCTTCTGTTTTCAGTTTTCCATGCACTTTGATTTTTCAAATTGCCACCATTTTGGAAGTTGGAGTACATCCAGCAGGTCCCTGAAGGCTCCATGATGTTTCACGGTTGTCCGTTTGCTGTGATGAAGTCCCTTGTAGCCCAGATGGGTCTAAAGTCGTGTGCTATGCCATGCGAGTACCTGTAGTCCGTGTAGATGTTTGCAGTCTTGCCTTCTGCCATCTGGCAGGCCTTCGTCAGCGCTATCCGTTCTGCTTCCTGGGCTGACAGGCTAGGTGACAGACTTCTGGACCACAGGATTTCTTGATTGCTGGTCACTGCACTTCCTGTGTTGAAAACTTCTTCTGGAGCCATCCAAGTATCCCCCTTGGGAGTGGGAGTAGAGTGGCCGGGCTGAGGACTGTAGGTCTGGAGACGGTGACATTATGAGACAAAGGCAATAAAGGCGCCACAAAGATGCCTGGCGGCGGGGAGATTACTGTTGGTTGAGCTTGATTGAAGATTGCCAAGATGTCATGCGGAGTGAGAGTTTCCAGTGGCTGTCCAAGAGTGATGTCAGCAACCTTGTCCAGGAGGGTGTGTGCTGCAGATACTGCCATCAGGCAGGAGGGTGTTCTTCTTGCAACTGGATCCAAGCGGGCTGAGAGGCAGCCTAAAAGTCTCTGTTTTCCCCCGTGAATCCGTGCCAGGACTCCAATAGCATGACCTTCTTTCTTCCATCAGGTAGACGGAAAGACTTTTCATAGTCAGGTAGGCCTGGAATTGGCACTGAGACTGTGGAGTTCTTCCAATCTCCTGAATGGGTTGAAGGCTGCGTCTGATAGAAGGAGCGGGGTTGCGTTGATGCAAGCGCACAGAGGCTGCATTAGGACTGAGGCATCAGGGATCCAGGTTCTGCAATATGACACTAGACCAGGGAAGGCCTGCAGCATTCTTGGAGTTGTTGGGGGAGCCATGTTCTCCACAGTGGTCTTCCAGTCTTTTGACATGTGTTTCAGTCTTGTGGGCAATACAGTGTCCCAGGGATGTAACTTGCTTCTGGCATCACTGGACTTTGTTCTTCCAGACCTTGCGTTGCTGTTCTTCCAGGTAGAGTAGGAGAGATAAGGAATAGACTGTGCAGGTGTTGATGTCAACCACACAAAATAGAAGGTCATCCACGTGTTGTAGAAGAGTGACTCTTGCATATTCTGCAATCCAGTTGACGAGGATGGAGGACATTGTCTTGGTGAAACTTGAAGGGCTTGTTTTGAGCATCTTGAGACAACACTGTCCATATGCACTGCACTGGTGCGTGAAAGCAGGCCTCCAGGTGGAGGGGAAACACTGAAGAAGGTACTGGCCAGGTTGATCACCGTGAATACCGTTGCGGTGACTGGGACTCTTGAGAGCAGAGTGTGATGGTTCAGCACTGTTGGGGTTTCAAATACCGTAGCCTCTTTCGCGGCCTCCAGCCTTGCACCATTCTGAACTCAGTGGGGTTTACAGTCTTTTTATTCACTGTGGAAAGCTGGGATTGATTCCGATGGGCGAGGCAGCCCAGTTTGGCCTTGTCCTTCAGTATGCGGCAGGGGACTCCTATCTGCTGGTGCAGAGCTGGCGGGAAAACAAGCCGTCTACTAGGATCCACATCATGAGAGATGACGACCAGCTGGCTTTCTTGTTCTCCACCAAGACAGTTACTGTGTTAGCACCTGTTCTGGTCACAGGGGGTCTTCTTGTTGGGACGTCTCCTTAAACGGCTGCTTTTTTCTCAGCACGGGCCATCAGTAGTTTCTTTTTCTCCAGCTCGGTCTCAGGTCAGTATTTGTGCACAAGTTTGAAGAGCTGAGTGGCCTTTTTCCGGTCTAGGGCCTGGGTGAACTGGTTGATTGCAGGGGCACCTCCTGGTGCTTGCAAAAGATGAACCTCTGGCGTTAGAGCTGGATGAGGTGTTGCCATTCCATGAAGCGAGTAGAGTCCTTCTTGAGTTGAATATCCTGGCCAATGTCAAAGTTCTCAGGCCGTCTTCTTAGGCGAGTTCACTTAGACCTTCAGTTGGTCAGAGACATCTTGACTCTGGGTGATGGAGTGGCTTTTCTGGTACTATGTCCAGCACCTCCTGTGATAGGTCTGCAGTGTGGTTGTTTGAGGTTCCTGTTTCTTCTTGGGTCAGGGGTGAAGAAAGTGTTATGGTCCCATCTTCCTGGAACACTCTGGTCGCTTTCAGCTTCTGCAGTAGGTCCACTCCCAATAGGTTGAGGGTGCAGGTTTTTTACACAACAAACTGGGACATGATGGAGTGTTCTGGCTGAGTCCACACGCTCAGGGGCTTCATAATCTGGAAATATCTGACTTGACCATCAATTCCCATGCAGGAAGCAGAAGATTCTGGTTGCGGACTTCCACAAGAAAAGATATGACTACGCCATCCACTCTCAGGATATTGGTCCCACTGGTGGGGTTCCTTGTGGACTTGGTGTGCTCTTGTCCTATGGACGGGGTTCTTCACTGCTTTCTGTGTTTCTTCTTTTCTGGGTGAAGTCAGTGTTCTGCACTTGTTCCGGAAATGACCAAACTCGCCACAGTTGTAACACTTGACATTCCTTCTGTCCCGGCGGGACTCAATCCTTTTTGCTACTGTGAGCAGGGTATCCATTGCTATTGACATGTACTCAGGCCTGGCTGCTACCAGTGGTTTCCTGATTGGTTCTCTCAGTACATGCACAAAAGCCTGTGCCAACATCCGTCTGTGTGTCTGATCATGGGTAATGAGGCCCAAATCTTGAAACACTTGCATCATTCTGTCATGGAACTTCTCCACAGACTCTGTCTTGTCTTGACTCGTGACATGTAGGCTGAGAGTTTGTCCTGTCAGTCTGCTTTTGGCCCATTCTCTGAGTTGCTCAATTAGCTTTGGTGCTGTCTCCCAGGCATACGCATCTAACTCTGCTGGATGCTTGAAGTATTCTCTCATAATTGACCAGAATGCATCACCTGCTTTTATTTCCATTTCGGTCCAGAGATCAATCCAGGCTGCTGTATACGTTTGCTGGATCTGCTGCATTTTTTGGCAAAATAGCATGGGGTGTATCCCTGGGTCTGGCAGCATACTGATCACCTGGCTTGGGATGAAGGGCTCATAGGATGGTGCCTCTACCTGTCCCTGCTCTATTGGTGCTTGTGTTTTTCTTCCCTAGTATTGGGCAGCATGTGTGACGTTGCATCTTCATCTTCATCAGATAAGAAGTGACATGGTGTACTTGGTGCATACACTGGGTGAGATTTGGGCTTTAAAGTTGTCTTGCTGCATGGGGATTTCCCACTTCCTTGCTGAGGCTGCGGTGGATCAGTGTCATGTTCCATGCTAGCAGCCCTGTAGCTATACCACCCCCCTGTGAAGCCCTAGCTGTGGACTGTTGTGTCTGGGGGCTACATGTAGCGTTTTGTGTAGGGAGATCTGCACTTTCTTCTCCTGATATAATGACTGGCAATGTTTGTACTGTGCTTGGGATAGACAAGGTGCCCTGTGCTGGAAACACTGAATACAGGGACACCACATTGCTTGGATTGGGCGTTGACCCAGTTGATGACGAAGTAGAAAAAAGAGGAAGAGAAGGGAGGTGTGAGGGAGGAGCGAGAGAAAGAGGAGGGGAAGGAGAGAAGAGTGAAAGGGGGAAAAGAGAGAAAGATGGAGGAGAGAGAAAGAAAGATGGAGGGGGAGAAGTAGAAGAAGATGAAGAACAAGATTTGAGAGTTGGAGAGGAAGAGATAGAAGAAGAGGAAGATGAAGAAAATGGATGTGTCAGAGATGTGATGGAGGGAAAAGAAGGAATGAGAGGGATGGCAGCGAGGAAAGAGGAGAAAAGTCTGAAGAAGAAAGAGAAAGGGACTGAGAGAAGAAAAAGGAGAGGGTGTCCCCCTGTGACTTTTGAGAGGGGATGGTTGAAACAAAAATGCCTTCTCCCTGTGGAGAGAGGCGGGGAGCGTTTTTTCCCTGTACAAGGCTCCTTACTCAATGAGAGCAGCCTACACCTGTCCCGTGTCTCCACATGATGGACATGTGATGTGTGTGACTCTGAATTCTGCTCTTGTGACATGTCAGTGATCTTTTTCTCACAGATGATTTAACACCTTTTCAAACTTATTCACATAAAAAAAAAAAAAAAAAAATCATTTCCTGGTCCGTTCAAATTAACTTGCTGTATCTTTTACACGATGCACTGCTGCTCTTTTATAGCAGATGGTAATCTATTAATAAACTTTCCCGTTACCTTTCAAATAACAAAAAACAAGAAAAAACATTTCATTATGCAGCGTAAAGGCTGCCTGTCTATTTGCTTCTCACGTACTCTGACATTCTATTCACATGCCTAGCCCTTCGATTCTTACGTACTGTGTCTATTTCAAAAACCTATTCAACAAAGGTGATTTAAAAATCTGAAAACTTCTGCACTCTGGTTCTGTTTGTTCTCGCCGAATGCCCGACGGGAGGGGCTACTCAGACCACTGCGTAGTTTGTGTCTGCTCTCCCTCAGCCTGTAATTCTCCTTATCTATGTGACCTTGTTCTAAAGCAAGCTTGTAGAAAAAAAAAAAAAATGGCTGGAGAAATAAAGCTCTAAAATAAATTGCTTAGAGAAAAAAATCTCTCCAAAATCATTTAAAAATGTACTTAAGAGAAAAATTTTAAAAAACAAAAAGTTAGATTTAGTAAAAAACTCTAGAAAAAGAAAACAAAAAAAAATAAATTCACCAAAAAGGGGAGAAAAGAAAAACCGTATTAATCATAAAACTCTGAAAAACAACCCTTGTTACTAAAACAGCTAATTAAAAATCTCTGGAATGTCAGCTGGCTGCTTCCCCCATCCCTTCCTTATATCTCTGCTTGCTGTCTCTATAGGCACTGAAATCACGTATCAAAAATAAAAAAAATAAAAAAAATTATTATTCCTCAGAATAGCAAAAAATGAATATAGTTCAGTCTGAATGCCTGAGAATTTTCACATTAAAACCTGTAGCCAAAAAACTAGCTTAAAAAAATAAAAATCAAAGCCAAGAAACAGAATGCCTGATAACGTGATTAGCAGAGGAGGGGGGGTTAAAGGGTTTTCTCGCTGCTGCAGCCAGCACACTGCTCTGAATGAGATACTGACAGACCGCACGGAGATGTGATTTAAAGCGACAGTACCTGATACAGACAGTTGACAGGTACAATGAGACAGACACCCGGGAGAATACGAATCCCTCTTTTGATGATCTGTGACACATACAAGCTGCTCTTGGTAACTGGTAACTCACCAATTGCACTGAGCGCGGTGAGGCTCAAGGTTCTATCGCTCTGTACCGTACGCCCTGGCTGGTGCGCCGGTCACAGTAATCTGCAATAGCCTTCATCAAAATTCTCACTATCCACGTCTGATTTGACTGGGATGGCCTCCGGTGCATGGACAATTATTGTGAGAACTTATCCAAACAAAGCTCCTGCCCTTCACGTCTGATTTGACTGGGATGGCCTCCCAGTGCGTGAAAGTTTACTGCAGAAACTTAACCGAACAAAGCCCTCGCTTCCACAACTGGATTTTTTGGGATAACCTCCCTCCAATGTGTGAAGAATATCTGCGTGGACTTATCCAAAACAAAGCTCCCGCCCTTCACGTCTGATTTGACTGGGATGGCCTCCCGGTGCGTGAAAGTTTACTGTGGGAACTTATGCAGCAATTGTCTTTTGCTATACAGCCCCCAGAAATCAGCAAGCAAAAACACAGTCACCGTTCCAACTTTCTCCCGGTTCACATAAAACATGAAACATATACAGCACAGCAGCAACCAACTCGGCTTATATCCCAGGGCTTTTGGATAAGGGTATGGACTTTTTACACAACCTGGGAATGCGGTGATGACCACGTCCGACCGGCTGGAAGTGTAGGCTAGGACTAGGCACAGGGAACATTCAGGTAAGATGACAAAGTTTTCTTACCTTACTGATGGAGCTGCAGTCTCCGTCCCGTGTGCCAAGGCCAGGGCCAACACCCCCGTCTCTCCGGTCGGCCGGGTCCTCGTGCGTTTCGTCCAATGCCCCGCGTGCAGGCGCCAACTGATATGGAAATTTAATTAGGATAAAAATATCCTTCTGTGTTTGCTGCTTGCTTCTCCAAATCTCTATATAATGTCTTTTTGAGCGCTCAGAACGAAATGAGGACTGTCCACACGAAAGTGTCAGTATAACAGTTCGTCAAAAACATACATTTATTATTCATTCAAGGTTTTATACGTTTACAAAAAAGGGGCTGGTTAGTCAATTAACATACAATTAAAAGCTGCTAGATTATTGGCTGTTCTAGTGTAAATATGATAATTATGATAATCATGATTAAAAGAGCTGAAGTTGCAGAATTATTGTTTATATTCTTGTGACCTAGTTGTCTTGCATAACTATAATGTAAACAACAGATATCTAATAGGACTTTTTGTACTTCATGTATTTGTTCCTTTACGAAGGCCTTATGAAAGCCTTATGAAGGCCAGATTTCTTTAAAAAGACTGATTATATCTGGCCTAGAAATATGTGAGCACAGGGTTTTTTAGCAAGTGAGATCTATCTAACTGTGAATACATATATGTGAATATATTTTGAATATATGGAATACATATATATTTCCATGACAATAAAAAGTGGCTACACTCTATACTGAGGGATGGTGCTATACATAATAAGCGAGTACACTTTATACTAAGGGACTGTGTTAGACATAATAAGTGATAATAACGTCTTCCTCCACCTCCCCTGTTCCTAAATTCATTATAAATACCCCTTTCTCCCATCCCAATCCCCCACACCCCTCATTGTCATCCTCCCCCACATCCCATTATTGTCTTCTCCACCACCCCATGATTTCCCTCTTCACCACCTCCATCATTGCTTTCTCCCCACCACCCCATTATTGCCCATTCCACCACCTCCATCATTGCCTCCTCCCCACCACCCCCATAATTGTACTTTCCACTGCAACCATCATTGTCTTCTCCCCTACCACCCCATCATTACCCATTCCAAAACCTCCATCATTTCCTCTTCCCACACCACCCATCATTGTCCTTTCCACTGCCATCATCATTGTCTTCTCCCCACCACTCCCATCATTGCCCATTCCACGACCTCCATCATTTTCTCCTCCCCACCATCTCCATCACTGTCTTTTCCCCACCACCTCATCATTGACCATTACACCACCTCCATCATTTCCTCCCCACCACCCCGATTATTGCCCATTCCACCACCTCCAGCATTTCCTTCTCCCCTACCACCCCCATTATTGCCCTTTCCACCACCCCATCATTGCTTTCTCCCCTACCACCCCTATCATTGCCCTCTCCATCAACCCAATAATTGCCTTCTGCCCAATCACCCCCATCATTGCCCTCTCTGTCAACCCAGTCATTGCCTTCTGCCCCATCACCCCATCATTGCCCTTTCCGTCAACCCAATCATTGCCTTCTGCCCATCACCCCATCATTGCCCTTTCCGTCAACCCAATCATTGCCTTCTACCCATCACCCCATAATTGCCTTCTCCGTCAACCGAATCATTGCCTTCTGCCCCATCATCCCATCATTGCCCTCTACTGCATCTACACACACACACAGCACCATTCACCTCTCTGTATCCACACACACACATGCCCTCTCCTCCACCCACACACACAGACACACACAGCACCATTCACCTCTCTGCATACGAACACACACAAAACACACAACACACACACCTCACCTCTGCGCATGGTATCCTGCAGCTGCAGCATCGCCGGCAGCTTCCTTCCTTCCTGAACAATGTCATTCAGCCGCTGCTGTGTGAGACGGGAAACGCGGGCAGGAAGCAGGACGGGTCCCTGCAGCTCCGCTCCGCTGCCATTTTCTCTTGCAGGCAGCGGAGGGCAGCGGAGCTGCAGGGATCGCTCCCTGCCCGCCGCACATGAGGACAATCTGGCCAGGGGACCCCTGGAGCCTCGGGGCCGGATATACAGGCCAGATTGCCCTCATTATTAGCCGTCTTGCAGGGGCCCCCCTCCACCTCCGGGCCCCAGTGCAACCACACCGGTTGAACTGGCCGTATGTCCGCCCCTGAGGTGTACCCGTCAGGATCAGGATGGTCCATAACCTTTGTAGTTCACCTCACTACGTTCCAGCAGGTCACAAACTAGACGGGGGCAGATCAGGTTCTGTCTGTTAAATGGCCACAGTGTGAATGTGCACCTACGTATTATATAGGTTTTGCTTTAATCGTCTACTCCAGTTAGATATGTAATGTGGTGTTTGTCTGACACAGCCACATGTCCAGGATACGATTTCTATTTGATGGTAACTAGTAAGGGAAAATTGTACTGATGTACATGCAGAAACAATGGAGATTGGTATTTACATGTTGGCTATATGATCTTATGTTATTGTGCAGGAGAAAATCTTCTAAAAAAGTGCAACAATAGGCACGTCCTATCGTCAACCACAAGATCATATTGTCTATACAAAACGTTCTTTCCAAACAGCCCAGTGATAATAGCATCATGCCAGAGAACTGGCTCGTCAACGATATGTTAGGAAACTTGTTATGGGATACTCTGCAAATCCTTGAAACCTGTATTCAGTCCTTCTGTCCGTGAAGTAAGACATCCAATGACAACAGATCACTTCCCAGAAGCAATCGAATTTCCAGGAGCTGTTGTTCTCAGTAATGACGTGCATGGTTCTGAACCAAGTATTGAGCTTCCATATTTTCGGTAAAGAGTTTTACTTCTTGCTAAAGCTTGAAGCTTATGAAGTTCACAGTTACTTCATTACCCATGTAACCTAGGAAAATCCAGGCCCAAGAACTTGTCATCTTCAGTGGAACTGAAATGGATGCTGCATTAGGAAAGACGATCTCTTCATTCTTCACCGAGCAATGGAACGACTGTGAAATAGATTAAAGGAAAACTCTATTCGAAGCTGAAAATTGGGGTGTGGTATAGTGTTTGGATCTATTCACTAGCTGTAGCTATGATAGATGTGTGCTCCCTGTTTTCACTGTTACAGTATGGTTTCTACATTGCAGCAGCCTTCTTGGTTTTCCCATGTAGAGTAAGTACTTTGCAGTCTTTCTCCTGAACTGTTCATATTTAAGAGTTCTTCCAACTTTAGGTCACCTTTTATTCATGCAGAAAATGTGAACTCTAGAGATGACCAATAACTGAAATGCTCAGGTGTTCGTTGCTCGAACTGAACAATTCCTGATGCTCTAATGCTCATTTTTAGTAACGAATGTAATGGGAGTCAGTGGGAAATCTGAGCTTTTTTCCGGCAGACCCTACAAAGAGGTCTAGGGGAGTAGTGAAAATGTTGAAATGGATGAGAAAAGTGTTGAATGGAAGGAGAACAGCATGTGAAAGACCCCTGAAAGCATCTCTGACTCTCAGATCGCTGCTGAGAACAATTGTGTCACACTTTTACTCCAATGTAAGGGATGGCAATAAAACATTCAAAACTGACGAGAAATTGCATTTTACAGAAAAAAAAAATGTTAAACATTTTTTTCCTGTATATTAACTTGTGCATAAGGCAACATTTCAAAAAGAGGGACTTAGATACATCTTGTATTAGATATAAAGGAGGACCTCATACACATTCTGTTCAAATTGTCATGTAGTGGTACTTCTAGACTCATAAAGCTATGCACTAAGTGCAAATCCTGCCAAACGTTAGAAGCAGGGTCATCCATATACCCTTGAAGGCATCAAATCTATTGCCTCATTCAAATATTGGGAACAAAGTATAGTTGTGGTACTCCTACACTCAAAGGCTTTGCACAAAGTGCAAAGCCAGCAAAAAAATCATAGACCCCTAGAAGGCAACTGGCAGGTCACATTCAAGTATAGAACATTAAAAACACTTTATGTGCTGCTATCATTTGGTGATGTGTAAAAGTCGGGTGTAAGCCAGGCAAAAGTGTCTGTGTGTTATGACCCCATTATGGCACTAAAAATCAGCTCAGACAATACGGTAGTGGCAGGGCAGCCCAACACCTCCAATGTACAGAGGGACAGCTCATGACAGGTGTCCAGCTTTGAAACTCAAGAGCTGAGGATCACAGAGGGATTAGGGTTTTGGGTGGGTGTTATAAAATTGGCACAGGCCTTTTACAGTTTACCCCTGCCTCTGCTGTACCTGATGTGCCTCTCCCTCACCTCTCCTCCTTGATTGTGCCAGGAAGCTTGCCTCTGCCACTAGCTTTGTCTGATGGGAATTTTTCAACATTTTTTCCACAATGGCCTTCTGGTATAGCACCATCTTAGAAGACCTCTCCACCTCAGGAAGAAGAGATGAAAAGTTCTCTATCTAGTGTGGGTCTAGCAGGGTGAACAACCAGTACTCATTTTTGGACACGATGAATGTAATGCGAAGGAGAGACAGCGGTACATAAAGTCGGCCATTTATGCCATGCTCCATATAGCCAACACTTCCCTGCCTCCACCATGATGATGATGTGTAGCCCAGCTACGCAGGCACACATAAAGTCCAGGAGAGTGCACAGGAAGGTAACAGCAACGCTTGATATTCATTCACTGTCACTCACACTTTCAGACACACCCATCTGAGATATAAGGGGGAGTGACACGTGGCAGTGGAGTCTAGCTTCCTGTCTTCGGACAGTGTAGTGAGTCAGTCTAGCTTCCTGTCTAAGGACAGTGGAGTGAGGGAGTCAGATCTTGAGGAAGCAGTGTTCAGTCGAACTTCAGTCTGTTAGCTTCTGTCTAAGGACAGAGCAGCCATTCAGTCTCGGTCCAGTCTGGACTTTGGAGGAAACTGAGAGCTGTGCAGCGAGCTCTGGAGGAAGCTGACATTTTCCACAACTGCCACAAGTGCTTATGTTAAGAGCGGGAAGCAGGGCGAAGGGCACAGTGGAGAAGACAGAGAAGTGCTACAGGTATTGGATTACTTGCACTAAATTGCCGGACACCGGGGTCCGAAGTGTTGCTACTGTTTCAAGCATAGTAACAAGAAACCCGGAGGCATCTGGACTACAGGTCGCAGAGAGCAGCCCTAAGTGTCAATACGTAACCGGAGTCAGGTGGAACAGGGACTTTGAGCGGGGCCCACGCAAAAGTAAGGACTTAGTTTCATCACATAGAAGGCTCCACCACAATGTTGGCCGGGCAGTACAGCTATTGAGAGAGCTGGAGATTCAGAGTTAACTTCGCTTCAGGCAGGTTGGACTCACATGTACATTGAAGTTAAGGAGGCCTCTAACCTGCTCAGCTGTTACCGGAATGTGCACTCTCCACCCCGACCAGCTCCCGGGATCTGCTTGAATCATCTGCCAGTAAAAGGTATGGAAAGAAACTGCAATGTGTGTGACTGAATCTTTATCTACACCCTACATCATCACCACCATAGACTTCCAGGGACCCGTCTCACCTGTGGGAGACTTACCACCCAGCTGCCCCCATAACATCCCCTGTGAAGACCCTTACAGCAGCGCTGGTCCAATTGACCAGAGACCACAGGTGGCGTCACGAACTACCTATCCTAAATAATCCCCTGTAAATATCTTCCCCCCATTGTATGAGCGCCCAGGGCCACGGACCGAGTCCCGCTGCCAGTGACAAATCCCATAGACTTTCATGGGCTCGGTGCCGAGTACCCCATTGCCCTGGTACGAAGTGCGACTCAAATCTTTGGCGTCACGAACAGGATGCGAAACTTGCAATTGTGAGTCCTGTGTGCCTATATTGACTGTTTGTGCAGAAAAGACTGTTGCTGCATTTGGCGCCAAATACCGCCATTTTACCGCCATATTCGCGCCCTCAGGCGCTGGTGAAGAAGGGGGGCGTACCTGAAAAAGCGCGCTGTTGCCTGGCTCCGCCCCCAACTCTGATGCGGCGGCAGGTCCTGTGGAACAGGAAGTGAACGCTCTGACATCAGAGCGCCAGCGACAAAGGTCCTGTCTCCACCGCCCCCAAAAAGAGCTGTACCTGATCCTCTATGTCATGGAGAAGGTGGATGCGGTGCTGGAAGATGTGGCCTGCCACCGCAAAGGAATGAAGGAGATTGAGAAACGCTGGCGTACCCGGAAACAGCGGCTGCTGTGGGACGCCGTGCTCACCCCTCCAGAACGAAATCGTTGCCTGCGTCCCCTGTGCCACCAACGCCAGCGGCTGAAGGGAAACCGGAGACCAGCTATGAAGGAGCTGAACCCGACTCCACCGAGGAAGCGGCGGGAGACGGACCGGTATACCAGCCAGGCCAGGAGGCCACAGCGGAGCACAGTTCCCCGGTAGGGACACCGGAGGGAACCCAGCCGTCAGTGATGGAGAGCGACTGGGAAGAGATGGAGCAGCGACAGCAGCAGGTAACCAGCGATGATATCCCTGCTGCAGATGATGACACCCTGCTGGAACCCCCGACACCCCCACCAGCCCAGTGCACACCAGCCACACAGACCCCGATGGTGGAATCGATGATCCTGGTGTTAGGCACTGGGCCCATGAATAGGAACGGTCCTGTGCTGGCACCGCCACCAGGTGTCACCCCAAGCAAAAGTGAAGACCGGTAGGACCCAGACAGGGGTTTACCGCATTCTAGAAATTGTAAAAAGTTTGAAGAAATATTTGCCATTTTTGCACTTTATTATTGTGTATGTATAGTGTTTACATATTGAGTAGAATACCCGGCTGGGTACAAGGAAAAGGAATTTTGAAAAATTAAAAAGTAATGATTGCCTATTTGCTAGAATACCCCGGTTGGGTAAATCCAGTTGAATTATATTGAGTATACTTGAAAATTGAAGTTAATATATGTGTCTATTACTATGCCATTGGACTGAGAGGCTGTGGACTGTGCCAGCCCAAAAACTTTCTCTTGTAAATAGTTGCGCTTCGGTGCATTATCTTGGTTTTACACAAAACCACTACTATTAATCTACCTCTGAAGAAAAACCCGTATGGTGTGGCCTAGAGTGAGGTTTGCAGTCAGAAGTCCTGCAGCCCACCCAGGACCCACGTGGGAGGTTTTTGGTGCGGGTCCTCCACAAGAATACTGTCTTATACTGTGAATATTTATGAGGAAAATGTTTTGATCCTTTTGTATTTTTCCATTGTACAAATTGTAACGTTCAAGAAGTCTTACCTCCCGCATGGGAAGTGTTAATATGTTGATGTTAATGCAAAACAAAAATGTTCTTTTCTCTTTTACAGCCCGGGAGTGCTGTGTTTTACCAAGGGGGGATGTGTAGCCCAGCTACGCAGGCACACATAAAGTCCAGGAGAGTGCACAGGAAGGTAACAGCAACGCTTGATATTCATTCACTGTCACTCACACTTTCAGACACACCCATCTGAGATATAAGGGGGAGTGACACGTGGCAGTGGAGTCTAGCTTCCTGTCTTCAGACAGTGTAGTGAGTCAGTCTAGCTTCCTGTCTAAGGACAGTGGAGTGAGGGAGTCAGATCTTGAGGAAGCAGTGTTCAGTCGAACTTCAGTCTGTTAGCTTCTGTCTAAGGACAGAGCAGCCATTCAGTCTCGGTCCAGTCTGGACTTTGGAGGAAACTGAGAGCTGTGCAGCGAGCTCTGGAGGAAGCTGACATTTTCCACAACTGCCACAAGTGCTTATGTTAAGAGCGGGAAGCAGGGCGAAGGGCACAGTGGAGAAGACAGAGAAGTGCTACAGGTATTGGATTACTTGCACTAAATTGCCGGACACCGGGGTCCGAAGTGTTGCTACTGTTTCAAGCATAGTAACAAGAAACCCGGAGGCATCTGGACTACAGGTCGCAGAGAGCAGCCCTAAGTGTCAATACGTAACCGGAGTCAGGTGGAACAGGGACTTTGAGCGGGGCCCACGCAAAAGTAAGGACTTAGTTTCATCACATAGAAGGCTCCACCACAATGTTGGCCGGGCAGTACAGCTATTGAGAGAGCTGGAGATTCAGAGTTAACTTCGCTTCAGGCAGGTTGGACTCACATGTACATTGAAGTTAAGGAGGCCTCTAACCTGCTCAGCTGTTACCGGAATGTGCACTCTCCACCCCGACCAGCTCCCCGGGATCTGCTTGAATCATCTGCCAGTAAAAGGTATGGAAAGAAACTGCAATGTGTGTGACTGAATCTTTATCTACACCCTACATCATCACCACCATAGACTTCCAGGGACCCGTCTCACCTGTGGGAGACTTACCACCCAGCTGCCCCATAACATCCCCTGTGAAGACCCTTACAGCAGCGCTGGTCCAATTGACCAGAGACCACAGGTGGCGTCACGAACTACCTATCCTAAATAATCCCCTGTAAATATCTTCCCCCCATTGTATGAGCGCCCAGGGCCACGGACCGAGTCCCGCTGCCAGTGACAAATCCCATAGACTTTCATGGGCTCGGTGCCGAGTACCCCATTGCCCTGGTACGAAGTGCGACTCAATGACTCTCTATTTCCTCCTTCATCTCTCTCTCTTCCTCCTCATTCCATACTAAGCCCATCCACGTAGGAGAGACGGGACAAAGGTTGTGTGGCTATTAGCCTTTGTTGCGTTAGTCACCAGCTCCTGTTTCTCCTCCTTAGCATCGACCTCCTCAATGTTACCCAATCCTGCCCTGAGCAGAAGAGATGAGGCTGGGCTGGTCAGAATCTCTCTGTTTTATGTCTTCCTCCATCCCCACCTGGTCTGCATGCAAAGCTTCATGTTTAATTGTGAGCAGCAACTGTTTAAGTAGGCACAGAAGCAGGATTGCTGCGCTGACTATGGCATCATCGCCGCTCACCATCTTTTGTGGAGTCCTCAAAGTTTGGAGAACCACACAAATGTCAGACATCCATGCCCACTCTTCAGTTGTTATGTGCAGAGGCTGATCAGAATACCGATGGTGTGTTGGAGCTGTTATTCCACAACTGGCCTCTGCTGCTCACAAAGCCTTGTCAGCATGTGTAGTATCGAGTTCCAGAGTGTGGTGACATCACACACTAGTTGTAAGCTGCACTTGCATGCATCAGGGCATGAGAACCCTCACTGCTGTATGGGGCCCGGTGATTAGGGGGGGCCCGCCGCCCGAGCACGCAGGTCCGCGCTCGGGCCCGGGGGCCCCCAACATTTTGAGGCTCCCCCTGCTCCCCAAGGGGCCCCCAGCTAGCGGCACATCACGCAGCCGCTATGGGGGCCCCTGTGTGGCAGGGGGGCCTGCCTGCCCCCAGCGCCGACTCCCCCCGCCGCTGCTTTGAACTATAACC
The DNA here is from genome assembly GCA_033576555.1 of Oophaga sylvatica. NCBI lineage: Eukaryota > Metazoa > Chordata > Amphibia > Anura > Dendrobatidae > Oophaga > Oophaga sylvatica. The sequence goes on along the minus strand of JARQOD010000005.1, from coordinate 13,372,861 downwards.
GGCGTCTGCCGGCACAGTTCAAAGCGATGATGGATGAGAGAGCGTCAGCTGACGCCCCCTCTCCCATCATTCCCTGCTCTGCCTCTGACACAGCGCGCTCACTGTGTGCCGGGCAGAGCAGGAGACAGGAGCTATGAGCAGCGCTGGCACGAGGATGAGGTGAGGAGTGTTTTTTTTTTTTTTCTAAAGCTGTCAGTGCATTACTGAACTGTGGGTGGGTGGAGGAGAGATGAAGGCTGGACAATGTGGGCCCTGCTGTACAATGTGGGCCCTGCCGTATACTATGTGGGCCCTGCCGTATACTATGTGGGCCCTGCCGTATACTATGTGGGCCCTGCTGGACAATTTGGGCCCTACTGTATACTATGTGGGCCCTGCTGGACAATGTGGGCCCTGCCGTATACTATGTGGGCCCTGCTAGACAATGTGGGCCCTGCCGTATACTATGTGGGCCCTGCTGGACAATGTGGGCCCTGCTGGACAATGTGGGCCCTGCCGTATACTATGTGGGCCCTGCCGTATATTATGTGGGCCCTGCTGGACAATGTGGGCCCTACTGTATACTATGTGGGCCCTGCTGGACAATGTGGGCCCTGCTGTATACTATGTGGGCCCTGCTGGACAATGTGGGCCCTGCCGTATACTATGTGGGCCCTGCCGTATACTATGTGGGCCCTGCTGTATACTATGTGGGCCTGCTGTACAATGTGGGCCCTGCTGTATACTATGTGGGCCCTGCTGGACAATGTGGGCCCTGCTGTATACTATGTGGGCCCTGCTGGACAATGTGGGCCCTGCCGTATACTATGTGGGCCCTGCCGTATACTATGTGGGCCCTGCCGTATACTATGTGGGCCCTGCCGTATACTATGTGGCCCTGCTGGACAATGTGGGCCCTGCCGTATACTATGTGGGCCCTGCCGTATACTATGTGGGCCCTGCCGTATACTATGTGGGCCCTGCCGTATACTATGTGGGCCCTGCTGGACAATGTGGGCCCTACTGTATACTATGTGGGCCCTGCTGTACAATGTGGGCCCTGCCGTATACTATGTGGGCCCTGCTAGACAATGTGGGCCCTGCCGTATACTATGTGGGCCCTGCTGGACAATGTGGGCCCTGCTGGACAATGTGGGCCCTGCCGTATACTATGTGGGCCCTGCCGTATATTATGTGGGCCCTGCTGGACAATGTGGGCCCTACTGTATACTATGTGGGCCCTGCTGGACAATGTGGGCCCTGCTGTATACTATGTGGGCCCTGCTGGACAATGTGGGCCCTGCCGTATACTATGTGGGCCCTGCCGTATACTATGTGGGCCCTGCTGTATACTATGTGGGCCCTGCTGTACAATGTGGGCCCTGCTGTATACTATGTGGGCCCTGCTGGACAATGTGGGCCCTGCTGTATACTATGTGGGCCCTGCTGGACAATGTGGGCCCTGCCGTATACTATGTGGGCCCTGCCGTATACTATGTGGGCCCTGCCGAAACTATGTGGGCCCTGCCGTATACTATGTGGGCCCTGCTGGACAATGTGGGCCCTGCCGTATACTATGTGGGCCCTGCTGGACAATGTGGGCCCTGCTGTACAATGTGGGCCCTGCTGTACAATGTGGGCCCTGCCGTACAATGTGGGCACTGCCGTATACTATGTGGGCCCTGCCGTATACTATGTGGGCCCTGCTGTACAATGTGGGCCCTGCTACTATATACTATGTGGGCCCTGCCGTATACCATGTGGGCTCTGCTGTACAATGTGGGCCCTGCTACTATATACTATGTGGGCCCTGCCGTATACCATGTGGGCTCTGCTGTATAATGTGTGCCCTGCTACTATATACTATGTGGGCACTGCCGTATACTATGTGGGCCCTGCTGTACAATGTGGGCCCTGCTACTATATACTATGTGGGCCCAGCCGTATACCATGTGGGCTCTGCTGTACAATGTGGGCCCTGCTACTATATACTATGTGGGCCCTGCCGTATACCATGTGGGCTCTGCTGTACAATGTGTGCCCTGCTACTATATACTATGTGGGCCCTGCCGTATACCATGTGGGCTCTGCTGTACAATGTGGGCCCTGCTACTATATACTATGTGGGCCCTGCTGTATACCATGTGGGCTCTGCTGTATAATGTGTGCCCTGCTACTATATACTATGTGGGCACTGCCGTATACTATGTGGGCCCTGCTGTACAATGTGGGCCCTGCTACTATATACTATGTGGGCCCTGCCGTATACCATGTGGGCTCTGCTGTACAATGTGGGCCCTGCTACTATATACTATGTGGGCCCTGCCGTATACCATGTGGGCTCTGCTGTATAATGTGTGCCCTGCTACTATATACTATGTGGGCACTGCCGTATACTATGTGGGCCCTGCTGTACAATGTGGGCCCTGCTACTATATACTATGTGGGCCCAGCCGTATACCATGTGGGCTCTGCTGTACAATGTGGGCCCTGCTACTATATACTATGTGGGCCCTGCCGTATACCATGTGGGCTCTGCTGTACAATGTGTGCCCTGCTACTATATACTATGTGGGCACTGCCGTATACTATGTGGGCCCTGCTGTACAATGTGGGCCCTGCTGGACCATGTGGGCCCTGACGTATACTATGTGGGCCCTGCTGTACAATGTGGGCCCTGCTGGACAATGTGGGCCCTGCTGTATACTATGTGGGCCCTGCTGGACAATGTGGGCCCTGCTGTATACTATGTGGGCCCTGCTGGACAATGTGGGCCCTGCCGTATACTATGTGGGCCCTGCTGTAAAATGTGGGCCCTGCCGTGTACAATATGGGCCCTGCCGTATACTATGTGGGCCCTGCCGTACAATGTGGGCCCTGCCGTATACTATGTGGGCCCTGCCGTATACCATGTGGGCTCTGCTGTACAATGTGGGCCTGCTACTATATACTATGTGGGCCACGCTGTACACTATGTGGGCCCTGCTATATACTATGTGGGCCGTGCTGTATACTATGTGGGTCCTGTTGTATACTATGTGGGCCACGCTATATACTATGTGGGCCATGCTATATACTATGTTGGCTGTGTTATATACTATTGGGAGATATATTATATTTTATAGGGTGACTGTGTTATATACTTTGTGGCTGTGTTATATACTATGGGGGGCTACGTTATATTCCTTTGGGGAGGCGGGCTGTATGATATTGTATTCGGGGATACATTATATTCTATGAGGGGCTGTATTATATTTATTATATTCTATGAGGGTGATTGCATCATACACTTATGAGGGGGCTACATTATACTGTATGAGGTGGATACATTGTATTCTATGGGGGGCTAGATTATATTGTATGGGGGCTTCATTATACTTTTATGAGGGAACTACATTATATTCTATGGGGGCTGCATTATACTATATGAGGGCTACATTGTATTTTATGGAGGGGCTACATTATACTATATAAGGGGGCTCAATTATATTCTATGGGGGTTTACATTATACTCTGTGGGGTGGTTGCATTATACTCTGTGGGGTGGTTGCATTATACTCTGGGTGGTTGCATTATAACTCTGGGGTGGTTGCATTATGCTCTGTGGGGTGGCTGCATTATGCTCTGTGGGGTGGCTGCATTATGCTCTATAAGGAGGACTCTAACTGACTAACTGTGGGTGCATTAGACTGGATCGCTTGAATCATTATAAAAGTATGAAGACTCAATGTGTGTGCTGTCTTATTAACCTACATCATCAATGATTGGTACTACTGTGGATGACTTGCGTGCCTTTAACATATGTGAGACCTATAGAGCGTGTAATTACCAGACTACAGTGCACAATACTAGTCTATATTTAATATCATTGAGAGGCTCAGGCAGGAAGTTGGTAATTAACTTTATGGGCTAGGATGCGATGTACATTGCCTGTAGAGTGGACTAAGGGGTCTCATTTCTTTCAATCTCGGCTTGTTCTCATTATACTAAGCATACGGAGCGGACAAGTGTGTGGTATTATTTGCTATCACCAAGCCCCTAAATGACTCCTATATTCAAATCCGAGAGATGAGGGGTGGTCAAATGTAGTCTCCCATATGGTTGCATGCAAAGTTAATGTTTTTTCCACTGTTAAGTAGGCCGAGAGGATTTTGCGTGAAGTTTATCGCGTTTTGTGGAGTCAAGAGTCTTGGAGTGGAATTGCCCCGGTATGGGGGTGTGGAATCCATGGTGGTGGAGTGTTCCAAGGTGGCCCATAAATCTTGCAGTATGGGGTAGCCCGAAATTCCTGAGTGGCATCCCTGGGTAAGCTGGCACTTGCATGCACTGCAGCAGCACTGCAGAGCAGAGGCAGCTGTAGCCAACTTGGGGAAATGGGCACTGATGCGGCTATCTTGAACAGAAGCTCTGGCAAATCTCGGTAGGTTGTCAGAAACTGCTGAACTACCAAGTTGATCACATGTGTGTGAGCTTGCCAAGCTTCACAGCTGCCACCAGTTAACACCCATTTTCACACACAACCATGCCTAGTTGGAGGTTCAGTGGCAAAAATTACTGATGTGTCTGGTCTTTTATTCCGGTAAGTAACTCTGCTGCAGCGTGCGGTTTGTCTCCTAGACAAATTAGCATCAACAAAACCTGTTGCTCCTACACTGAGGCAACTTCCAGCTTCAGACTGAAGTGAATGACGTACTCTGAGATAGCACATCGGAGATTAAGTATGAGGAAGAGCAGGAGGGGGTGCATAAACTGCTGTAGGAGGTGGAGGAAACCCCGATCGAAATAGAGCCAGCAATCCTCGGCGTTCCATACCAGGGTGTGAATAGGCCCCAGCCTCCACAATATTCACCCAGTGTGCCATCAGGGAAATGTAGCATACCTGCCCACAAGCGCATATCCACGAGTTGGTTGGTAAGTGGAGAATGCCAGTAAGTGGATTGGTAAGGGCAAGGATGATGTTCCTGGATATGTACTCGAACAAGGAGGGGACGCCACACTGGGAGAAAGGTGGCGGCTAGAGACCAGGTACCGAGGGACAACTGTCGCCATGAGTCGGCAGAAATCATCAGTGTCAACAAGCTGAAACTGAAACATTTTCACAGCAAGCAGCTTGGAAATGTGTCCATTTAGTCTGTGTGTTTCTCTTTCGTTCCAAGTCCTGGGATAGGCACAACTGAATGCTGTGCTGTGACAAGGATTTGGAATTGCCTGATGATGGTAAGCCAAAATGTGCAAGGATGGGTGCAGGGCAGGATAAGTCGGTGCCAGTATTTTGGACAAGGGATTGGGAAGCACCTAGCATAAGGGAAGAGGCAGTGGTGTCAACTGATGGCAACAATTATTTACCCAGGCATTCAGCCCACCGAGTTGGGTGCTTAGATGACATGTGTCTGATCATGCTGGTGGTGGTTAGGCTCTTATTGGTCAGTCCCCTTCTGATCTTGGCATGGCACAAGTTTGAAATGGACATTTTGTTTGTCTCAAACTCTTCCAAAACTGGAGAACACCTAACACTTTTGCGGAGAAATTCAAGTGTGTCGGTGCTCTGTGGAAAAATTGCCCACCTTCTCCCTATCGTCACCCCACTGCCTCTTCTTGTCTCTTTTGGTGCTGCCGATCCCTCCCCCTCCCTGGACTTGCTCTTCAAGCTAGCTTCCCAGGTTGAAACTTTGTCATTCACCACATCGTCTTCCACCACCGCACCCTGGCCCTCCTGACTTTGTGACTTAACAACAAGATTTAGTGGAAACTGTGTCTCATCATCATCTTCCTCATTAGCAAAAGTTGACGTTCCCCACCACCATTTTCTTGTGGCTGTGGCTGCTCTAAGTTTTGTGCATCACTAAAGAGGATGTCCTCCTGTCCCTCTTGGAGCATGCAAGTTGAGAAGTTATAATCAAGAAATGTTGTGGTAAAGAGTTCCTCCGAGTGTCCTAGTGTGGGATTACTAGTCTCTTGGGACTCAGCATGGTGGAAGGACGGAGAATCAGGGTGAGGATTAAATGATCCAGCCTGTAGGCTGTTGAGACTGAGCCGTGTTGAAGACTGAGTAGTGCTACCAAGCCTGCTGGAAGCATTATCTGCTATCCAACCGACAACCTGTTTGTACTGCTCTGGTTTCAGAAGTGGTGTGCGGTGCCTCCTGGGACAGGAATCTATGTGTAGTGGATGGGCATGTTTCTTGTGCTCCAGAAACAGATGTAGTCACACCTGAACCATGTCCTCAGCATATGCATGCACCATCATCAGCATGGTGGCTCAGTGGATAGCACTGCAGCCTTGAAGCGCTGGAGTCCTGGATTCGAATCCCACCAAGGACAACATCTGCAAGGAGTTTGTATGTTCTCCCGTGTTTGCGTGGGTTTCCTCCGGGTACTCCGGTTTCCTCCCACACTCCTAAAAAACATACTGATAGGGAATCTAGATTGTGAGCCACATCGGGGCTGGGACGATAATGTGTGCAAACTGTAAAGCGCTGCGGAATATGTTAGCGCTATATAAAAATAAAGATTATTATTATTATCAGCACTTCTACTTCAAAGTACTGCAGTACTCAATAGGGCAGATAAGTACGCCTGCGCAGGAGTGCAATTCCAGGGAGTGATGAAGCAACAGGAGGCCGGCATCGCAAGAAGATTGGAGGCGCCGGACCCAGACCTGCAACACCAATTGGACTGGACCACCCCCTGGGTGAGTATAATAAAAGTTATTTTTCTTATCTTGCAGGTCTGATCGGGGGCTTATCTACAGCATTATAGAATGATGTACATAAGCCCTGAAAGGCAGTGGCCGAATCTTATAGTGGCCAAAACAGGTGACAGGTTCCTTTTAACCCTAGAAAATTTTAAAGCATGTAATACTCGATGAACCAAAATATATTACATTCCCCTCCCCCCCCCAAAAAAAAATCCAACTATATCTTGGGTAACGGACTGTACAGCTCTAATCCCTGTCTACTGATGTATTCACCCACCTTCCTTGCTCCTGTGACTTTCTCTCCCTCCCTAGACTAAATGCAGAATGTATGTGATACAAACAGCAAAGCAATTAGCCTTTGGAAGGGCTGTTAGTATGATGGTTCAGCTTCAGCTCCAGTTCCAACACTAAAGGCCTCTGATTCGTTATACTGTGCACACAGGCCTTGACCAGCACTCTCTCCCTCCAATATGAAGTGTCACTGAGCTGTGCAATGATATCAGTGTGCCGAGCCAGGTGGCACCTGTCCTTTTATAACACCTGATGATGTCACACAGCCGGCCAATCACAGTAATGCCACAACCAAGATGGCTACAGTGACGCACAGGCAATTCCCACATGTTTATTTGGTGTGCAACAGACACTAAGGGGAGAGGATTCGAGTTTTACATAGAGCACCGCCCAATACTTGTTGAGTAACGAATACATAAGAGCACAGTGGTACTCTAGTCACATTCGAGCATCTCTGTGCTCAATTGTTTATCCCCAGTGAACACCCAATGTTGTTTCCATTGTCCACACAGGACATATTCTCGATAAGATCTATCCTTCCAATGTGGTTGTCCTCTTCTGGACATTTGGAGACAATTATGATGTCAAAGCTGCTTCCCACTGGAGGGTTCTCTGGTGCACTGGTGGGTTAGTTGTATTTCCTGCAGACTTCATGTCATGCAAAGGGGGTAAAAATATGCATGTCGCAAGGTGAAAATCTGCATGCAGATTTTTTAAGGAGTTGTCATCATCGGAGTGCTCAGGCATGCTTGTTTCTGGATTGCGTATCGCCTGTGCTTGAGCGCCATACTTGCATGTTTTTCGGCTGTTAGACAGCCAAAAAACAAGTGGGGATTGCCTGCTTACACTGAAATGCCCTAGCCATGATGGCTACTGGCATTACTGTGGTTGCTGGCTGCATCGTATCATCGGGTCTTATATAAGACCCAGTGACGCGATGCTCGGCACACTGTCCTCTGAAAGCAGTTCAGAGAGAGTTGATCTATGAGGGAGAGCTTAGATTAGAGCAGGCATAAACACAGTGTGTAATTGCTATTGCAGTACTAGTATACCACTGCTGCACTATTTGAGTCGCACGCCAGGGCCTGTGGGGTACTCGGCACCGAGCCCGTTCACTTCTATGGGGGATGTCACGGCGACACAGCTCGGTCCGTGGCCCTGGGCGCTCACTGAAAAGGGGATATTTACAGGGGATTAAAGGTTTGTTGGAATGTTCGTGACGCCACCTGTGGTACCTGGTCAGCGTGACCAGCGCTGCTGTATAGGTCCGCTGAAGGGTTGGTGTTGGGCAGCAAGGTGTTAAGCCTTCCACAGGCAAGGCTGGGGTCCTTCAGGGTAAACGGAGTGTGGGGGTGCAGGACGGAGAAGGGGAGTTCAGCCGCAGGAGTAATAAGGCAGACACACACACAAAAGTCTCTTTCTGTACCTTTACGATGGTATTGCAGGCACGTCCTGGGGTGCTGGCAGGGTGAAGGATGCACGTCCAGTTCTTCCCACTGAGTAGGTGTAGGCCTCCTTACTCCTGTAAGTGAGTCTCTGACCTGTATGAAACGAGGCCTAACTCTGTCTTCAACTTTACACCCGGCTGACTTTGTATAGGGCTTTCTATTGGAAGGACACAGTCTCTAATGGCGGTACCTGCCAGACTCCTGTCTTCCTAACCCAGCCACGTATCAACACCTATGGGCTCCTGCGACTTGTAGTCCCGCAGGATCTCCGGTATTTCCTGCTAGGCGTGAAGGATCCAGCAAGCTCGGACCCGGCGTTCGGTTAATCAGAGTAGAGGTAAGCTATCAATGCAGTTTCCACCTTTGTCACTCTTCTCTTACTCCACTCGCCTTTCGTCCTACTCAACCCTCACATAAGCACACTAGCAGATGGTGGACTGCTTCTTCTCCTTTCTTCACCGCTCTCAAAGCGTCGGCACGCTTGCTCACTGAAATGCACTCAGTTGACTCAGTTCTGACTAGGCTGGAGTGGCTATCTTTCCACTTGTACTAGCCTCCACACGTTGAACTAAGCTTAGAGCTGCAGATTTCAGGTTCTTTCAACAACTGCTGTTCTCTCTCCCTCCTCTCCAAGAGAACTAACAACTCTTAACTCCTCTATGAGGTGACTAAGCTGAGAACTGATCTACTCTCCACGTAGACTCAGACTAATCTGCTCTCTGAGTGTCTTCACCATCCTTATATACTCTAAAAAGGCTCCCTCTGGTGGCTCTAGGGATTGGTGAAGATGTGTGTATGCATATTGGGTCCTCTAGTGGTCATTACCTTTGGTGCATCCCTCTGGAAATGAGATTCCAAGCGCAGCTGGGCTCTACATCTTCAAATAAAAGTTCTTTTCAGGGCTACATGCTGTCCTTTCTCTAGTAAAACTGCTGTTACCTCCATTCAGTGTAGGGATAACTGGTGGAGGGGGGACAGGTTTGTATTAGAGGCATCTAGGCAGGGTTTATTTTCTTACAGTCCTTATACAGGTATACTGCTGCTGCAACCTAAAACAAAAAGTCCTTTTCAGGGCTACATATTTTCTTTTTCATATTAATATCGAAAGTTTGCAGGCCTATATTATATATCTAATTTAAACTGCACAATTCGTCCGGTAAAGGACGGGAAAGTGAACGTGCTGCTGATGGTGCACGCAGAGGTCAAGTCCATGTGCCAGGTGAAACTGTGCCTGCTGCAGGAGCACAACTAGGACGCTCATCCACGAGACCTGGCTTCCTGTCAAACTTTACAGGGGGGTGCAGAAACCCACTCTTAAAGCCAGAACAGTGTAAACTCGTGGTCAGTTGGATGGCAGATAATGCTTCCAGTATGTTTCGCAGCACCACTGTGTCTTCCACATGGTTCAATGTCACTCAAGAGTCTAGACAACATAATCCTCAGAATGATAGAATAAAATCCAACTCATAGTGATTGAATCTTGAGGGTCTTCGGAGCCCGGAAGTGCCTTTATCAAGGCATGGAAAATGCAAAATAAAGAGACTCCAGCTCCACAAACTGTGATTCTTTAATTCTTTATTCACATCAGCAATTTGGAGGACATACACTGTCAGCTATACAAATTCACATCATGATTAAGGGTGCGTAGACACCTGAAACGCGTTGATGCGAGTCATGTAAATTTGTCTATTAATTTTGCAATATACTCCTCACCCTGATCCTCCTTCCTCCCACTATGGCGACTCCCAGAAGACAAGTAACCCCACACTCGGACACTCTGAGGAGCCCTTTACATTTCCATTTATGGATTCTGGACTCTTGTCCTGCAAGTTCTAAGAGGGACATGAGGAGATCAGGTAGTGATGCCCAAATATTTGAGCAGCCGAGGTCAGAAGAAGAAAATGGTGGGGAACTCAATTAGTGTCTCAAGAGGTTGATGATGATGAGACACAGTTGCCAACAAATGATATTGTTAAGTCAACAAGTAACTCTAGTGTGGAAGTGGAAGGTGGTGGACGATGAAGTAAATGACCCAAACTGGGAAGTGCCATGCAGAGCAGGGACAGCAGCGCAGAGAGGGAGGGATCCATAGCACCACGACATGCATGAAAAGGCAGTGGGGTGGCCATAGGGAGAAGGCTGGCAACTGTTCCCCAGAGCATCCAAATGCATCAAGTTCCCAGCCAAGGGTTCGGTGTTACCAAGTTTGATGCTTTTTTAAAGAAAATGCAGATGATAAAAGATTAAGAACATTTGCAACCTGTGCCATACCAAGATAGGCGGGGCGGGACCCCTGGGTCCACAATCAGTGTCTGTGGGGACACAACTACCTCTTCCTTTGTGCTACATGCTTGCCATTTCCCTGTCCAGAATGCAGATGTGGATACTTCGCTACCTGCAGTTGTCGTTGCACATTCGTAAGCACCATCAGCAGCCACGTCCAATTCTTTGATGAGCGAACGTTATCGGAGCACGTTCGCTCATCACTATTTTATTTCCCCATCAACTTTGTCATCTAAAGTAGTCATAGGTGGCAGGAAAATACGGCGAGAGATGGCCCGGCAATTAAGGGGTGGAGAAGGCTTTTTTTTCTCCTTTTAATTTTGCCTTATATATAAGTCATTATATAGGAAAGAATGTTTCCTAGCGTTTTTTTCCTGTAAAATCTATTTTATCTTCGGTTCTGTATGTTCTATTGACAGCCTGTAAAAGTGAAGTAATACTCTGACAATATTGTTTTCAGCAGCTACCTGGGAGTCAGAGATGAATCCAGGCATATACTAGCTAAGGTTTCCATCTATTTCTTGCAGAAAAATGCTTCAGTTTCCCATTGATTTCCATTATACTCGGTACGTGAGTCGAACCCGTCCGAGCGTCTAACCTGCTCAATTTGAGTACCGAGCGCTTTAGTGCTCGATCATCACTACTCAAATGTTTTCGGAAGCGGACCACTTCCCAGTCTCCCAGGTTTCCGCTTGCCTGATGATTGACAGTTCAGATCAGAGGCATGATGGAGCTGCTAGTCCAAACTGTGCACTCTCTTACAGATCTTGGAAGAGATGCATGGGGACCCCATGGATGTCGGTGAATTGTGGATGCGCTTGTTTAGCCACGTCCAAAGGGAGGGCGAGTCTGTGACCCAATATATGAAAGTGCTTCAGGAGATTCACACCACGATTGCTAAGCGGGATGATGTGGGTGTGGGGTCTAATGATGTAGTTTTGAGAGATCATCTAGTGGTAAGCCTTAGGGATGCGCTGCTTAAACAGGCCTTGCAGCAGCGGTTACGAGTTAATACGCGCAAGTCTTTTCTAGAAATCGGGGTGGAAGCGTGTGTGCGCGAGCAAGAGCAGGGGATGGCAGCCTCAACAGGGAAGGTCCGGAGCGGGGAGGTATCTGTTCCACCCGCAGCTGAACCAGGTTGGGTTAGAGAAATCCAGAAGGAAATCCAAGACATGCGAGAAGAGTGGTCAGGCCTGAGAAACCCCCCCCCCCGGAGGTGCCGAACTTTTCCGGAGGCAGAAACAACCCCGAACCCAGTCCGGAAATTTGGCAATCCCAAGCAGAGAGACAGATGATTTTTTTTAGATGTGGGGACACTGGACATTATTCCCGAGGATGTGCAAGACGGGTAGGCTACTGACCCGCCGGCCATTGCTCCATGGCTGGGGGACACCGCCCGGAGCCTGAGTTGCCAAGAAGGAAAGAAGGAAGTTCCACAAGTTTAGTATCCCTGACCCCTCTCATGTGGGCTGAAAAGGATGGCCGGGCCGTCTGTTGTCTGGTTGATACCGATTCCCAAGTGACTACCATGCCAGAGACCTATTACTGACGTCATTTTTCTGTGGCGATGTAGCACAGTGATCAAGTTGACAACGGCCAACCAATTACCCTTCCCGGTTGCAGGGGTGATCTGGATGCAGATTACTGTGTGTGGCAAAGATGTGGGCCGAAAGCGAGTAGTGTTGACCACCGGAGACCCTGGCAATGGCCCCACAGTGATGCTAGGGATGAATGTGCTGCAAGAACTCGGAACCATCCTAGTCAGTGAGTTATCCGATGCTTTCCTCAATCAATGGAGCCCCCTCACCCCCCCAAAGGAAGGTGTTCCAACAACTGATATGGGTAGTCCAGGCTCAAGAAACGTCAAGAGAAGGAAAAGTCCTGGGGAAGGTGGTCGTTCCGGTCACTGCCAACCTCATTTTACCGCTTGGCCAGACTGTGCTTACGCTGTGCCTGCGAGCCTGTACACCACTCGAAGGAGTAGAAGTTCCGCCCTAATAGACCAACTGCCTTCAAGACTCCTTATTGTCTGTACATTAACCACCGTCCGCAACGGTAATGTAGTGGTGCGTTGTGTTAATCTAGGAGAAGAAGATCTCACGCTCTTGCCCAAGAGTGAAATGAAGCAAGTACTGAGTATTCCGGAAGAACTGACTCAACCAGAGGCCGTTCAGTTGGCGGTGAAACAAGGAGATCCCTGGACTGTAGCCGTCACCGTGTCCTCAGAGCCTTCGCCCAGCACCATGAGAGAAGGCCGCCGGATCCTGGAACAGATGTGGGCTGAATTGACGGGACTCTCGTCGCAACAGGTACAACAGGTGGAAGCAATGATGGGGTGGTACCAGGATTTCTTTGCCTGCCATGACGATGATTTCGGGTGCACCACAGCCATAACTCACGAGATTCCTATAGGAAATGCCGCATCGATTCGGGAACGCTATCGGCAGATCCTGTCGGAAATGTACCAGGAAGTGAAAGAAATGCTGGCACACATGCTGCAGAGTGGGGTCATAAGGGAGAGCCAGAGCATGTGGGCAACCCCCATTGTTCTAATTCGGAAGAAGGAAGGAACCCTACGTTTTTGTGTTGACTACCGGCGACTCAATGCCTGTACAGTGCGGGACACTTATCCACTACCAAGAATTGAGGAGTCGTTGTCTGCCCTGGGAAAAGCTAAGTATTTCTCGGCATTAGATCTGGCCAGTGGATATTAGCAAATGCCCATGGCTGAGCAAGACCGGCCGAAGACAGTGTTCATATTGCCTATGGGATTGTTCAAATTCAACCGGATGCCCTTCGGCCTTACCAACGCGCCTGGAATCTTTCAGCGGGTAATGGAGCGGTGTATAGGAGACCTGAACTTTGAAGCTACCCTTATTTATCTGGACGACACCATTGTCTATGCGGCTACTTTTGTGGAGCATCTCCGGCGGCTGGAGCAGGTGTTGAGTCGGCTGCAGAAGCATGGCCTGAAAGTGAAACCGCAGAAATGTCACCTTTTCCGTAAGCAGATTGAGTACCTCTGACATGTTGTATTCGCTGAGGGAGTAAGACCTTCGCTTGAGAAGATAGCAGCAGTATAGGACTGGCCCACCCCGAAGACAGTGAAGGACGTGCGGGCCTTTCTGGGACTTACTGGGTACTATCGCCGGTTCGTGAAAGACGTCACTCGTATTGTTAATCTATTGCTGGAAGCGTTGAAAGCAGTGCCTTCTGGGGCAAAAAATCAGACCATTCAGTGGGGGGATAGTCAAGAAGAAGCTTTTCGAGCCCTGAAGATGGCCCTGACTGAAGCGCCCGTGCTGGCCTATGCAGACTTCTCTCAACCTTTCATTCTTCACACCACTTGCCAGGTGACTCCCCATTCCCGCACCAACTGGACTTTCCGATACAGCAAACCGTCTTCCAGGTGAAGCCTCTCCCATGTCGGAGAATCTGCAGATTTTCCGACATGGGAGAGGCTTCACCCGGGGTTAGATGGCCGAGTCAGCAGCGCAAGCCATCTGTCGAGACTTCATCCGAATATATGGATGTCCGAAGAAGATCCATTCCGATCAAGGCGCTTGCTTCCAAGGTCGAGGAGGAGCTCCACCACCTGTATCGGATTGAAAAGTCCAGGATGACACCCTATTATCTGCAGGGGAACGGAGCCTGAGTGCGTTTCAACCGGATGCTGATTCACATATTTGAAACATTGGAAGAAGACAGGACTGAGTATGCAGCTGATTTGGTCTGGGTGTACAGCAACCGAGTGCACAGTACAACCGGGTACACGCCATACACCCTGCTGTTCGGTCGAAAGGGATGAGAGATTACCGAGCTGGAGTTGGACCCAAAGTAGGACTACCCACGGACGGGGGTGCACAACTGGGTCCGTGAACATCGGCATCGCTTGCAGACCAAGTTTTGGGAACTTGAACATCATGAGACAACGCCCCTGAGAGGGACAGCTCTCAAGGCGGGAGACCGAGTATTGGTCCGAGACAAGCGACCTCGAGGCAAGCTAAAGCATCGATGGGAGAAAACTCCGTATCGGGTGAAACGCCAAATTGGATCTGATGGTCCCATCTATGAAGTTCAGCCTGAGGGGGAAGAAGGGGCCCTACCCGAGTGGTTCAACAAAGCGTGCTACGTCCTTGCTTGTCATGAGATCCCGAAAGAGAAGAGAGAGCGCCGAGTGTTCCCGAAATGTCCACTCCAGTGACCTTCGATTGTGATGAAGAAGAACCACCTGCTTCACCTCCCAATTTAGACAGTCCGCTGTTATGTTTTGGTAGCTGAGGAGAGCAGGCAAAAACGGCAATACACCAGAGAGGTTGGAATCTATTGGATTGCAGTACCCTGACTAACCACCACAACTAAAGGCAGCCGTGGAGCGTTCCTACGTTGGTCCTAGATGCCTCGTGACAGCCTGAGAGATTAACTACACCTAAAGATAGAAAGAGGAAATTTATACTGCCCTGGAGCAGATCCCCAAAGAACATAGGAAGCCCCCAAACATGTAATGGCGGTTAGACAAGAGGAAATACAGACACAGACAGAAAATAGTATGAGCAAACGCTGGGGCCCAATCTGCCTAGACAGAAAAGGATAGAAAGGATACTCACTGCAATCCAAAAAAACCCTAAAAAATGCCAACGCTACTAATTGCAAAAACACCTGAGACCTCTACCACCTAAATCAGTTCTCTGGTGTAACAAAACTAAGCCGCAGCCACTGAAAAAACTGGAAAAGGCAAATGAACAAATAACAATGGCTCCAGCGGAACTGAGAGGAGCCCCAGCCCCCCGGGGGGGGGGAACCTGGCTAACCTCACAGAAATGCAGAGAAATATGCAAATGGTAAGCACAAAAACAAAAACAGAAAATATCTTATCTGAAAGCAGAAGAAGAGGCAAGACTCAGCAAGCTTCCAAGTGAACCAGGAACCACAGTTGAGACAAGAACAATTGATCACTGGCAACCATGATGGGAGGTAACCTCCCTTATATCAAGCCAGTCTGTGAATCCTGATTGCCAATCCTCATTGAATGGTTCAGTACTGTTTGTAACCACCAGAGGGAGCTTCTGCTCAGAATTCATTTCCAAAACATTCACAACAGTACCCCCCCTTGAGGAGGGGTCACCGAACCCTCATTTGTGCAACCAGGTCGGTCAGGATGAGCTCGGTGATACGCACGGATCAGTCTCCTAGCATGGATGTCCGAAGCAAACACCCAAGAATTGTCCTCCTGACCATAACCTCTCCACTTAACCAAATACTGGAGTTTCCGTCTAGAAAAATGAGAATCCAATATTTTCTCAACCACATACTCCAGATTGCCCTCAACCAAAACAGGGTCAGGAGGCACAGCCATAGGAACCACTGGCTCGACAAACCTCTCCAATAAGGACTTGTGGAACACGTTATGGATCTTAAATGTCCCTGTAAGAAGTAAACGAAAGGAAACAGGATTAAGAATCTCCATGATCTTTTAAGGTCCAATGAACCTAGGCTTAAACTTAGGAGATGCAACTCTCCTGATGATCAGGTTCAACCCTCATTATCACCTGAGTAGAAAACTGGGGTTTATTCTCAGCCAAAGGGTAGAATCAATCCCCAGTAGGGAATAGACTTCCGTAGGGGTATCAAGGGAAACCCACAACGTTTGGCAAAATCAAAATCCATCAGGTTAATAGCTGCTCCCGAATCAACAAAAGCCTGAGCAGAAAATGTGGACAGGGAGCAAATCAGGGTAACAGTCAACAGAAATTTAGTCTGAACACTACCCAAGACAACTGAGCGTGCAAAACGTCTTCTCCGCTTAGGGCAGACAGAAATAGCATGAGAGGCGTCACCACAATAGAAACATAACCCATTGCGTTTTCGAAACTCATGACGCTGTGCCCCAGAAGCCACTCTATCACACTGCATGGGTTCAGAAGCTGGCTCACAAGGCAACACCATTCCACGCATACCTCTACGCTCACACAAACGTCTGTCAATTTGAATTGCTAATGACATAGAATCATTGAGACCAGAGGGAGCAGCGAAACCCACCATAACATCTTTTACATTCTCTGACAGCCCCTTCCGAAAAAGGGCTGCAAAAGCATCATCATTCCATTTGGTTAGGACTGCCCATTTTCGGAATTTCTGACAGTACAACTCAGCGTCCTCAAGCCCCTGATTTAATACCAACAAGGTTCTTTCAGCTTGATCAGTGACATTAGGCTCATCGTACAATAACCCCAGAGCCAGAAAAAATGCATCAACATCACTCAAAACAGGGTCCCCAGGTGTCAGGGAAAAAGCCCAATCCTGAGGATCGCCGCGCAGGAGAGAGATGAAAATTTGAACCTGCTGTGCTGTGTTCCCTGAGGACTTAGGTTTTAAGGCAAAAAACAACTTACAGTTATTTTTGAAATTCAGAAATTTGGCCCGATCTCCCAAAAACAAATCTGGCATGGGAATCCTAGGTTCCACAACCGGTAACCCAGCAAGATAGACAGCAATACTCCGAACCTCAGTGGCAAGCTGATCCACACGGCCAGACAGCTGTGCAAGCTCCATTGAGAGAAAGAAAAAAAATCCTCCTCAGCACCCAAAAGGGAAAAAATGCAAGAAACAGAAAAAAAAAAAAAATCTCTGACAATTTTTTTCTTTCCACACTATTTTTCCCTTCTGTGAGTACCATACAATTTTCAGTTTGGCCGGTGATACTGCAATGTTTTGGTAGCTGAGGAGAGCAGGCAAAAACGGAAATACACCAGAGAGGTTGGAATCTATTGGATTGCAGTACCCTGACTAACCACCACAACTAAAGGCAGCCGAGGAGCGTTCCTACATTGGTCCTAGACGCCTCGTCACAGCCTGAGAGATTAACTACACCTAAAGATAGAAAGAGGAAAGCTATCTGCCCCGGAGCAGATCCCCAAAGAACATAGGAAGCCCCCAAACATGTAATGGCGGTTAGACAAGAGGAAATACAGACACAGACAGAAAATAGTATGAGCAAACGTTGGGCCCAATCTGCCTAGACAGAAAAGGATAGAAAGGATACTCACTGCAATCCAAAAAAACCCTAAAAAATACCAACGCTACTGATTGCAAAAACACCTGAGATCACACGACCTCTACCACCTAAATCAGTTCTCTGGTGTAACAAAACTAAGCCGCAGCCACTGAAAAAACTGGAATAGGCAAATAAACAAATAACAATGGCTCCAGCGGAACTGAGAGGAGCCCAAGCCCCCTGGGGGGGGGAACCTGGCTAACCTCACAGAAATGCAGAGAAATATGCAAATGGTAAGCACAAAAACAAAAACAGAAAATATCTTATCTGAAAGCAGAAGAAGAGGCAAGACTCAGCAAGCTTCCAAGTGAACCAGGAACCACAGTTGAGACAAGAACAATTGATCACCGGCAACCATGATGGGAGGGAACCTCCCTTATATCAAGCCAGTCTGTGAATCCTGATTGCCAATCATCATTGAATGGTTCAGTACTGTTTGTAACCACCAGAGGGAGCTTCTGCTCAGAATTCATTTCCAAAACATTCACAACAGTCCGCTGCCCACTGGCTCAGGGGAAGAGCACGAGAACCAGACACTCACCAGGTGGTAACTCAGTTGAACGTCCCTGTCCTCAACTGCTCAACCTGATTTACGCTGCACAGAACGAACGACAGCTGGAATACCTCCCAATCGTTATGAACAAGACCAATTTATTTGGCAAGGGATCGTTCAACAGATGGAGGAGTGTCAACATCTACTGCAAGAACTCTCGCCCGTGGAATGGCGAGCTAAAGAAAGGGGAGCGTAAGGAGGAAGTCTGGGCTGCCAGTACCTGTACCGAGCCGGGTCCAGAAATGTTGAGGCTGTCTCCTGCGTTGCCTGGGGGAAGAAATGAGGGACTTGACCAACCCCATGACCCGGGTAGGAGGGGCGAGATAAAAAAAAAGCACGCAGCAGCAGGCAGTTTGGCGGAAAGCAGCAGCAGCGCGCAGTCGGGTATCGTTCTCCGTCCCCTGAGCACCAGCGCCGCGACAGGATGCGTTTGTTGGCTCCTGCCGTCTCCAGTAGGACTGCTGAGGAGAGAGGTGCTGTGCGCTCATTGACCGTGAGTACCGTGCACGTGCGGAGGAGAGAAACCCAAGGACCGGACATACTCTTGCGGCCGTACCTGCCGGTTGCTGTACCCTGGCTATGGCCTTGTTTGCTCCGGACGCACAAGTTCATGGACTAGGGGCTCAGTGGAAGGTACTGGAGACCGATCGTTGCCTGCCAAAGACAGAGCATCGTTCCAAGGACCCCTTTTGTGGAAATTTCCCCTGACCGCTGCCAGCGCTATAACCCCTGCAGATCATCTGCTGTGGAGGAGCATAAAGGACACAATAAGTTCCTTAACTGGACTGCTATTGTTTTCTGCATTTGTTGATTCTATTTTCCATCCCTTAACCATTTATCTACCTGCGAGAAGTAAATACCCTGTTAATTAAACTGTTAAGTTTTGTTAACCCTTGCTCTGCCTCCTGTCTGTCACTGCATCCCGCAACCTGCTTATATTAGGGACTGTGGGAGCCATCCTACTGTGTTGGGGTCACTATAGGTGCATAATACTGCGTTGGGGTCAATGTAGGAGTATCTTCCTTTTTGAGGGTACTGTAAAGTCATGCTGTGTGTGTGGAGGATCCTGTGGAGACATTCACTGTGGGGGTATCATACTGTATTTTGGAGGCTCGGTTGTTGGCTTCACACTTTATGGGGGCAATGTAAGGGATATCTTAGTGCATGGAAACATTAAAGGGCTTCAATAGGAAAAAAAATACTTTGTCAAAGTTGCAAAGTTGTCAAATATGCTCTTCTGTGACCCGCCGAATATTACTTTTTGTGGGGGAGGGTTGGAGGCATCCAATCAGTACTTCTGCTATGGGTCCCCCATAATTCCTTCGTACGCCCCCTGGTGACCACTATTTGCATACATATATACATGTAGTAATGGGATGATCTGATCTATCAGCTATACAATATGCTGTTACTCTGTGCTACACAGACTTTATTTTGTCCCACCCATCTAGTCAGACAAAATGGACAACATAAAATTGGGTTAATCAAAGAAGATAGGACAAAACACGAAAGGCCAAAGGCAAAAAGGCACAAGAACAGAATGTAAGCTATCAGATACTTTAGACCTCCAAGTGTCCAGAAGAAAGCAATGAAAACTCTGAAAAAGAATATTGTACGAGTCAATAGAAACCAACAATCTATAGAAAATCATACAGAGTTTGGGCTTTTAGAAATATGGTTTGACTATTGTAGACAGGATCTGTTTATGATCATTTAGATGAAGTGTGACACCCCGGACCTTCATTTCATATCAGTTTGCCGATCATCTCAATATCATACAGCCAGATCGTTATCATGTTTCCTCCGAACCATATCAATTGCTGGATAGTGTGAGAGGATAGCCCATTCCTAAGCTCCAAAGGGAGCTGAGCAGATGTTCAAGACTCATCGCTTGGCACGTGGAAGCTGTTGATGATGTTTAAGAGTGGAGGCTTCTTGGCGAGCAGGAAACTCTTGTGAACTTGTGGCCCGTGATGTATTATTTTCCCATACATACATGCCTGTACAGATTTTCAAGAACAAGTATTGTTATGTCTGAGGTTTTCTATAACAATTACATTTACATGAATTGAAGCTGTTGCCATTATCTTGAGCATTCAATCTGGATATGTTATCAAAATTTAAAGGGGGTTGTCCAGTTTATAAAATCCATTTTCAAAAGCCCTTCTAAGAATTTTAGAGAGTATCCCGAATTTGAGACAGAAAGGAGAATGGCTACAAAGAGCACCTCTATCTCTGGAGGACCCATCATGTCCATGCACAAATAAAAAATTCTAGTTATTTCAATGGCCACAATATACTGCTTTAAGTCTCATGTGGAGACGCTTCAGAAAAAATAAATATGTACTGCCATATTCCACTGTAGATTACAGCTGCAGTGGTCCAATAGACTGTGATTAACTATTTTTTGTGGATCCCTATAAACAAAAAGAAGATTGTAAAAAGTGGACAACCCATTAGAGCCTATATAGTAAACAAGAGAAAGATACAGACATGTCCTCTCAATAAATTATCAGGTCCAATATTGGAACAACGTTAAAAAAGGGCAAATTTCTCCATTTACGCTTAATTAGTATCCAGTTTTTAGCTCTAATTGGCATGTGAATTGTGTAGCAAGTGTTTAACTGCATTAGCGAGACACCATAGGTGCAATAAAGTATTTCATGATGCCCATTAAAATCAATGAGATATCTGTGTGAAGGCCATCTTATGGCTTTAAGGCAGGACATGACAGGTCATCCAAAAAGAGAGATGTTCTTTGTAACCAATCTTCACTCCTTTAATTAATTGGATGTTGTCACGATTCCTCCGCTCAGTGAATGATCGCTATGCTCTTCCATGGAAACTGTCTTGCTGAGCTGTCTGTGCCATGATTGACAGCTTGGCTATCCAATACTGTGATGCTGGGCTGTCGGTGCATTTATTGACAGCTCTGCTGTCCAATCTGTGACTGGGAGGTGCGGGACCTTCTCCAGGTGTTAAGTGTTCTGGTGATTGACCAGCTATTTAACTGAGTTGCCTGCCCCTGATCTCTGCCGGATGTAGTTTGTGCTTCTTGGTGAGTATTAGCCTGATTCTATTGCTCTGAGTTCTGATCTTCTGCTGCCTGACCCTTTGGACCGTGTTCTGACTATCCCTTTGTCTTGTCCTTTGGCTTGTGATCTGCTATCTCTTGTTATTGACCCTGGATAGTGACCTGACTTACGCCTTTGTCTTTTCCCTTGGTTATCTACGTACTCTCTTGGTATTGACCCTGGAATGTCTGACTCTTCTGCCTCACGGCCTGTCCTTGAGTAGTGACTAGTGTCTCAGATGTATGCTTTCAAATTAATGGGGCCCTTATTAGTGTCCTGAGTCCTCAACTGTCTCTTATTGAGATTTCCCATTATCACAGCTTTTGAAAAATGAAGAACTGTACTGAATAGTTCAGCTGAGGCAAGAAAATGGACAGCATGTGACTTAAAGATGAGTGTCTGGGCAAAGGGTCTGAATACTTGTGTGATATTTCAGTTTTTCTTTTTTAATAAATTTCCAAAAATTTCTACATTTTGTTTTTTTTTCAGTCAAGATGGGGTGCAGAGTGTACATTAATGAGAAAAAATGAACTTTTTTGAATTTACCAAATGGCTGCAATGAAACAAAGAGTGAAAAATTTAAAGGATCTGAATACTTTTCCTACCCACTGTATATGAGAAGGTGTTTGGGGTTATGTGGGTGAGTTTATGTGTATTGAAAGACAACTATTCTGAGAGTGAGCAGTCAAATGGAAGAAGACCTATAATTGAGAAGCAAGTTGGCAGATTGAGGGATGCCCGTGAATGATGGAGTGCATAAGAGAACCTGTGAGCAGTTGGGTTCTGTAACTACCATAATGATTCCAGTATATGGTATAGGTTGGACGCTCAGATACTGGGAACAAATGCATGAACCATAAGATCTTCTGAGAATCCAGAAGGCCTGTGAGTCTGACAGAGACGCACCATTTCTGTGGTCAGAGAAACATATAAGCCACTGTCAATGGAAGAGCATAGAAAAGACTGGTTACTTGGAGGCCATTACTCAAATTATATTGTGAGGCCAGAGAAGAGCCCACAATTGACTCAACTATAATACATATATTTCCATTGCTCCTACTCCTATAGGATACAACTGATGACAAGTATTCTATGTGACAGAACTGAAGGAGGAAAATAATTTCAATGTCAAGTTCAAGTTGAGCGAATCACCTATACTGTTGTTCTAGTTCATGTGTAAGTGGTTATAGTAAAGAGACAGCATCACAGTGCCAAACTCCTGGACTGATAACACCACCTTGTTGTCAAGACTGTTCCCTGAAAGAACAAAGGGCTGATGGGTGTATATGTTAGTGCATACATAGCTGTGGCTGGTCAGGTTATTTCATGAAGAGTAGTGGTGCAAGGACCCACCTAGGTGCTCGGAGATCGTTTGCAGAAATGCAGTTGTGGGTGGTCAGCCGAGAAGCTACAGATCCCAGGGAGGTGCTGGGTCCATGTAGAAAAGTGGCTGGTGCAACCCTTTGCGTAAGAAAAAGGTAAGCAGACTGTGGCAGGAGAGTGCCCACCAGAGCAAGAGTGGAAACAGAAGGATTGTGTAATAGCTGCCAGCTATCTTTGGAGAGACTTGACTCAAGCGTTTATGAGGAAGCCCTCACTGTCCTTCAGGTCCTGGTAAGAGACAACTTTAAAGTGAATATTAGGTTCTACAAACCTTCAAGCTGTCTCCAAGCATGTAACCACCAAGTATTGTGTGCCTCTTCGTGGCAGTAACCACTAAGCTTGCTGCGCCTCTGTGTGAGTGCAAAAACTGTAGCTAATCTTTCATTAACAGCTGAGTTCTTACATATTCTTCATTTTTACTCATTTCCTGAAGAAAAATGAACAAATGGTAGCAGATTGTAAGATTAATAAGTGCTTCATCCCTAACCTCAGATGTCGTCTTTGCAAATTGATTAGCAAAAGTGTAGTATGTATATCTGGGACGCTCGTGTTGGCGGTTACGTGATACTATCTCCTGTTTATGGATGTGTTTCATGCTTTAATAAATCACATTAATGCTGGTGCTAAATTAGCGGTGTAGAGGTTAACAATAAAGTCAACCACACAGCAAACCACAGGACATCTCCTATCTGAACATTAGCAATAATTAATTGTTTGGCCGCTGCGGTTTGGCCTTGGTTCAGGGTTGCAGTATTGATAGAGAGAGGAAAAGTGTCTGTAGCCCTGAAGTCCTCACAGTTATAATGAAATTAAACAGATGTCCGGTGTAGTCATCATTGGAAACTCTCGTAGATCTGTAAGAAATGAACTTTTTTGTTTAGGTTTGGGATGAATGAAAAACAAGGTCTTCAGTTTCTTTCCCTATGAACAGCGGCCATAAGGAACTTTGCTTTATTTCTTGAACCCGCTATTAATTTAATATCTGATATTCATAGTTTAAATCAACATTGTCTTTTTATTATTTCCTACACGCTCCATAGGGGCAGGAAATCACCATTCTTTGCGTAGAGCTTACCCTACTCCTCTAGAAAGGAACAGATTCCACAACTGGGGTGTGTCTGGTTTTCCTTCTTCCTATGGTGCATAGTAATATTGCTTCCCCCCCACACAAATATAGCTTCACATTTCGTTTAGAGAAACCTCTATGGATTAAATTAATTCCATGCGCGTCAATAGGATTTAACCCCTTCATGACATCCGTCGTACAAGTACAGCCAAGTCGGTAGCGGGTGTTCGGAGTAGGCTCACGCGGTGATCCCGCCCCCCAACTGGCATGTGATGGCTGCTTGTTATAGCCAGGACCACTCTTTAACAATCACAATCCGCCCACTATTGTTAACCTGTTAAATGCTGTTGTCAAACGCTGACAGTGGCATTTAACTCACACCAGCATTCCATCACCTGTGATGTGATCGCGGGTCGATGATGCTGTGACTGCTGGAGGTCCACTGAAGACCCCCATGCTGGTCATTATGGAGCTCCCTTGAAACCCAGCCTGTGGCCAAACATCAAAGGAGACTGATTTTCGCTATAAGGCCGAGGTCACACACAAAAATCTGATGTTGGGAGCTGCTCCATAGATTAACATTGGTCCGACTGCAATGCGATATTTCATCGCATTGCAGTCGTCCGTTTTTGTCGCCAGTGTGACCCTGGCCTAAGCAGTGATAACATGGCATTGCTTTATATAGCACAAACAATCAGACAATCCAGCTTCAAGTCACCCAAGGAGACAATTATAAACAGTGAAAAGTAAAAAAAAAGTTTAAGGCTAAGTGCACACGTTCAGGAATGTTTGCAGAATATTCCTGAGCAAAAACTGACTTTTTTCGCGGTAAAAACTCGCTTTTTTTGCGCGGATTTTGCGCGTTTTTGGTGCGTTTTTACCGCGATTTTTCCCTGAACTTTCTAGGTCAATAAATAGCGGGAAAAACGCTAGAATTCTGCTAAATTAATGAACATGTTGCTTCTTTTTCCGCTATGCGTTTTTTTCGCGGAAAAAAACGCACCATGTGCACAAAAATTGCGGAATTCATTCTAAATGATAGGATGCTTAATTCATGCGTTTTTTATGCGTTTTTTATGCGTTTTTTCCCGCGGATAAAACACAAATAATACTGAATGTGTGCACTTAGCCTTAAAAAATATAAAAATAATCATAAAAGTTCAAATCACCTCCCTTTTCCCACATTAAGGCTAAGTGCACACGGCAGGAATTTTCGCGTTTTTTTCGCGTTTTTTCCCGTGGCAAAAACGCAAAAAAAACGCAAGCATTAAGCATCCTATTCATTTAAATGGATTCCGCAATTTTTGTGCACATGCAGCATTTTTTTCCGCGAAAAAAACGCTTCGCGGTAAAAATAGCAACATGTTCATTAATTTTGCGTAATCTCGGCGGAATTGCCGCCATAGGAATGAATTGAACCACTCACTTTCCGCATGTGGCTATGCGGAATGTAAGCGGTTCATGTGCGGATGGTACCCAGGGTCCGGAGGAGAGGAGACTCTCCTCCAGGCCCTGGGTACCATATCCCTGGTAAAATAAAAATAATGATATTCTCACCTTCCGGCGGCCCCCGCAGCCTTCCCGCCTCTCAGCGACACTCCCGTTCCCAGTAATGCATTGCGAGAATCATCACCCAGATGACGTAGCGGTCTCGCGTGATGCTACGTCATCTGGGGTCTGCTGCAATGCATCCTTGGGAACGCGATTGGCCGGGAGCGTCGCTGAGAGGCGGGAAGGCTGCGGAGGCCGCCGGAAGGTAGAATATCATTATTTATTATTTTTTTTATTATTTTTACATTAGATCTTTTTACTATTGATGCGACATAGGCGGCATCAATAGTAAAAAGTTGGTCACACGTGTCAAACACGTTGTTTGACTAGTGTGACCAACCTGTCAAACAGTTTTCCAAGCGATGCTACAGATCGCTAGGAAAACGCTAGCATTCTGCAAGCTAATTACGCTTGCAAAACGCTAGTTTCTGGCGGGAATACGCATACAAAAAAAATACTTATTTCCCGCGGCAGGGAGGTGCGGGATTGCCGTGGAAATTTCCGCGGCAATTCCGCAACGTGTGAACTTAGCCTAAAAATAAAGAAAAGTTCAATTTGTCAAAATATAAAAATAATTAACCCGATTGGTAAATAGTGTAAACAAAAAATAAAAATTAAGAACAACAAAATTCCTTTTTTTCGGCTGTTGCATTTCCACAAAAAATACTGTAACAAGCAATCAAAATGTCGCCACTATCCCAAAATGGTATAAGTAAAAAATGTCGCCTCGCCCCACAAAAAATAAGCCATCACACAGCTCCATCAACCAAAAAATAAAAACGCTACTGGTCTCAGAAAATGGCGACACAACCCAAAATTTTCAGATTTTTTTCACCACTAAAATAATTTAAAAAAAACTGATATCACCGTAATTGTACTAATGACCAGAATCCTATTGTGAGGTTGTTTTTTTACCACAAAATGTACACCTTAAAAATAATTCCCCAAAAAGACATGTAAGAGTTGCTTTTTTTTTCACAATTTCTCCCCACTTGGATTTATGTCTGGACAAAAAAAAATAAAAGAGTTTTGGCTTTGTGAAGAAGGGGAGTAAAAATGCAAAATTGGAAATTGGCCCCGTCATGAAAGGGTTAAACAAAACCATAGCAAATTTACATGGAATTTTGCTGCAGATCAATGGGTCAAATATAGGCAAAATTGGGGAAGAAAAACATGAAAGTAATTGGAGGCCTTAGGGGTTTCTCAATATCTTTGGTGGCCGACAGCGGTAAAAGGCTTTAAAGTAGTTTGTTTTTCTGGATTAGGCCATCAATATCAGATTAAGGCCGGGGTCACACTTGCGTGTGCAATGCGAGAAATTCGCGGAAGTCTCTCGCATCAATACCCGGCACTTGGGACCGGAACGTTCAGCTGCATAGAAATACATGCAGCTGAGTCGCTTGCAGTACCAGGGCTTATGGGGTACTCGGCACCGAGCCCGTTCACTTCAATGGGGAATGTCACGGGTAGCACGATTCGGTCCGTTGCCCTGGGCGCTCATTCAAAGGGGATATTTACAGGGGATTATAGGAATTGTTTGTGACGCCACCTGTGGTTTCTGATCAAGGTGACCAGCACTGCAGGGTGAATCCTCAGAGGGGTTGTTACTGGGCAGCAAGGTGTTAAGTCTTCCACAGGTAAGACTGGTCCCTCTAGGTATATGGCGGTGCAGGGTGCAGGCAATAAGGCAGACACACACAAGTCAATCTCTTTCCATACCTTTACTGGTGGTATTTGCAGGTATGTCCCGGGAAGCTGCTCAGGGTGGAGGATGCACATCCAGGTAATCACTGAGTAGGTTTGAGGCCTCCTTACTTCCAATGTGTATGAGTTCCTACTTGCATGAAGCGAAGTTTAACTCTGAATAGAACAGCTACGCCCGGCCGACATTGTGGTGGAGCCTTCTTGTGGACAGAACTAAGTCTATGTCTGCAGCGTCCTGCTAGACTCCTGTTCTTCCTGACCCCGGTTACGTATCAGCACTGTTGGGCCCCTTCTGCGACCTGAAGTCCAGCAGGGTCCCCGGTTTCTCCCACTAGCCGTGAAGGAACTAGCAAGCTCGGACCCGGTATCCGGTTGGGCAGAGTGGAGGTCAGCTATCGTTGCTATATCACCTCAGTCACTCTTTCTTCTTCTTTACCACTCGCCTGTCGCCCTACTCACACCCTTAACATAAGCACAGGCAACAGTAGGTGTAGTCGTCAGCTTCCTTCTATCCACAGCTCACTGACCGTGTCTCAGTCGGCTCGTTGTTATAATAACTGTAGCTCCCTTCCTTCTTCTCCTTCATAGGCTCTGTCCAGAGTAGCTATCAGGACCTTCCGTCAGACTGATTTCATGCTCACTCCGAGAGTCACTTTCCACGTTCATAGGGAACTAACAGTCAGCCTGTTCTGAGGTAACAGCTTGCAATCTTTCCTCTGTCTGATCTGACAGGAATCACCAACCATCTGAACACACACTGGCTCAGACAAAGCTCTGACTAGAAAAGACCCACTGCTATGTCTCTCACTACCTTATCTTGTCTAAGGCTCCCTCTGGTGGCACTATAGGGAAGTGTGAGTGTGAATGAATATCAGGTATTTGTGCATTACCTTCTGTGCATCCTCCAGGGAACATGTGTCACCAAGCGCAGCTGTGCCACACACAGCCTCACACTCCGGTCCTGAGTGCCGGCGGCAGTGCCGGGTATTGAGGCGAGAGACTCACTTGAGTTTCTCGCATTGCACTCGCAAGTGTGACCCCGGCCTTATGGCGCTTTAACTCCAGTAACTGCTGCCAATCAGTTGACCAAAGGGGTTTCTGAGCGCTCATGGAACACTATGGCCCCTTTAATCGTCTGATCTGTGTACAGATAATGGATAAATCTCTGTTAATCTCTGGTTATATTTCTAAGTAATCTTCCTCGTGTCTAATGGTCTATTCACCTTCTAATTGTGCAGTCAGTCTGCCATATAAATCGGATGGAGATCGGAACGCAATGCTTGGACTGGCTGGTGGCTCTCACGGCCTAAGCGTGACAGCTGCTTAGAAATATATGAAGTTGCCAAGCATGAGTCGGGACAACCGATGGCCAGTCCGAGCTTTGCAGTGTGATTTTAGACAAATTTCTACAGCTCTCTGACTGCGCCCTTAGGCTCTTGCTCTTTCCATGGTTACCAATATTGGTGTTGCCAATTTATGGATGCTTTAGTCTTCCCCCTACCTAACTCCAATCCCACAGAGAAAATCAAATTTTGTGCATAAACCTTGCCCTTTTCTGACTGGACCACCACAAAATTCCCAGGACTATTTCTGAAAAATTTAACCAGTCTTTGCAAATTTGGGAGTTTGTATAAATGATTATCTGGTGTCAAAAACCTGTTCTTTCAACAAGGCTGACAGAAGATGAAACTGGAGGCTTCCCGCATATAGACAATCACTAATGAAGATAAAATCTCGCAAAATTCAATTAGGACAAATTAGTTTTGGTCAAAATAAAACTTGGTCTTAATCAAGAGTGCACCAAAAAACATTTATACTGACAGCTCTCCAAACTCGAAAGCATAATATAGATGTTTAAAATAATAAAAAGGTATACCCACCTGCCAAAGACCCACCTCTTATCTGTTCTACCACCACAGCACCCAACCTTGTCCTCCACTTACTCCCTTTGGTTATTGTCAACCATGTGCATCATGCTTTACGTAGCCAGTAAGGTCTCGTTAGGGTTAGATAGACCTGAACACTGTATGGAGCATTTGAAGGACCAGTTTGGGGAGCTGCGTTGGTAGGACAAGTGAGGAGTAGGTGAGAATAATCTACAATATTACATTATTTCATGCAATAAAATGCAATTTAATTATGTAAAAATCATACAATGCGATTTTCTGGTTTTTATTATTAGATTCTATCTCAGAACACAGGTGAAGGTGAAGTGTTATGTTTAGGTAGCTGAGGAGAAAAAGCAAAAACAGAAATACACCAGAGAGGCTGGAACCTATTGGATTGCAGTAACCTGAACAAACCACACAACAAGAGGTAGCCGTGGAGCGTTCCTATGTTGATCCTAGATGCCTCGTCAAAGCCTGAGAGATAACTACACCTAAAGGCAGAAAGAGGAAAGCTATCTGCCTCGGAGCAGATCCCCAAAGAAAATAGGAAGCCCCAAACATGTAATGGCGGTTAGACAAGAAGAAGCACGGACACAGACAGAAAATAGAATGAGCAAACGCTGGGGCCCAATCTGTCTAGACAGAAAAATACAGGAAAGGATTCTCACTGCAATCAAAAAAAACCCTAAAAATACCAACTCTTCTGATTGCAAAAACACCTGAGATCACACGATCTCTACCATCTAAATCAGATCTCTGGTGTAACAAAACTAAGCCGCAGCCACTGAAAAAACAGGAAAAAGCAAATGAACAAATAACAGTGGCTTCAGATAAACTGAGAGGAGCACAGGCCCCCAGGAGGGGACCCGGCTGACCTCCACAGAAGTGCAGGGAACTATGCAAAAAGCAAGCACAACAAATAAAAGCAGAAAATATCTTATCTGAAAGCAGAAGATGCAGGCAAGACTCAGCAAGCTTCCAAATGAACCAGGAACCACAATTGAGACAAGAACAATTGATCACCGGCGACCATCATGGGAGGGAACCTCCCTTATATCAGTCCAGTCTGTGATCCCAGATTGCCATTCCTCGCTGTGAGGTTCAGTACTGTCTGCAACCACCAGAGGGAGCCTCTGCTCAGAAACCATCTCCAGCACATTCATAACAGTGAAGCGTACCTACGATAAAAATTACAGACCTCTCCATTCTTTGTAAGTGGGAAAACTTCTGTGACTCACTATTCCAAAGTTATGCCCCCTGAAAATCATGATGCAAATTTTCCCTTCAACCAACTAGGCGTGTACCACAGAACTTCTCTGTATGCACGGCCCTTTTTTGATTCGACACAGCATCAGAGGAGAAAAAGCAAACACCCACAGGAAATTTTGTGGAAGTAGCAATCTAGTTGGATGAAGGGAAAATTTGCACCCTTTTTATCGGGAGGCATAACTTTGGAACGGAGGAGCACAGAAGTAAAAGGAAAACTGTTTCAGAATCAGTTGAGCAGCAAAAATTGCAGGCGATACTTAGTTTAAAAAAAAAAAAGTTCAATGAAAGTTCCTCTTTACATAAAGAAGAAAGAGGTGTTCACATGTAGTAATTCTCAGATTCTCAATAAAATAATCTTTGGACCAATGGGTCCGTTCTTTTCTCATACAGAACACAGGAATTGTGCAAAGACGTTTATTAAAAATGGCAAAAATGAAAATGTGTCTGATTCCTGCAAACTTTTCCTAGCAAGTGAGGTATGGATGTATACAGAATGCTATATAAACATGGAGAATATGTGCAGGAATGGAAAATATGTGAGTACAGGGCAAGGACAATTCAGAGTAATAAGAAAGCTTTCTGCCATTATTAATCATCTAAGAAAGGAGACATATTTATCCTTACATGGATTGTCAATTTAATTTTAAAAGATGTGCATTAGACATGATGTTTGTGGCACCTACTGTTATGAGCTCAGTTGCAACAGCTTTATTATATAATGGATTGCAACCGAATCCGGGGTCCGCGATGCAGTTTATGTTGACTGCTGCCGAACACCCCCAGAGTATGAGGGTCAAACTGACAACAGAAATCAACATTAGATCTCGCCTGTGTTACTTCACACTAGGGGAGATGTAGAATTGGCACTATCTCTGTTAACGTCACGGGAGATGTGCTATCGACTGGCGTAGATGTAGCATTGTTAATAGCACAGAAGCCACTTTCCAGATATTAGATTTGCATTATGTGCTGCAAGCTGGTATAGACATAGCCCTGTTGACTGCACAGAAGCTACGTGCCAGCCGCTAGGAAGTGCGTGCGACTAACGCCAAGCGTACGAGCTACCAGCCGGCGTGATACCGGACTGAGCCACTCTCTGTTCAGCTTGGCAGGCGATGCCCAGGTTACGCGCCCCGCAGTCTGCTCAGGGTGTATAGCTACCCTATATTCGTAGCAAGACTGCACCACGTTAGCTACAGGTTGTGCGCCCCGCAGTCTGCTCAGGGTGTATAGCTACCCTCTATTCGTAGCAAGACTGCACCAGTTTGGCTACCTGCTTGGCATAAGTTAATCCTGCCTGAAGGACCTGTGCTAATTAGCCGAGCGAACTCTGGCATCGGCAGGTCCCGGAGAGCAAAGCTAGAGAGCACGTGGAGCCCAGATTCTGGTACGTCCATACATGAGCACTGCCTCTAGTAATATGATCTGACCGCACCGTGTCCCCCGTGTTCCAGTTTATATGTGGATTGTGAGAACGTAACCACGGAAGACCCAATAGCATCTCATCCAATCCTCCAGGAAGGATAAGGAATGAGATATCCTCCCGGTGACCCTGAGGAAACAACATGGTGAGGGGAATAGACTGGTGGGTGATCTGTGTGTCTAACATGGAACCGTTGACTACCCTGATGTTTATGGGTCTGGACAGTAATTCCATAGGAACGGCGTGCTTCTGGGCAAAGGTTGATGACAAAAAATTGCCATCTGTCCCAGAATCCACCACCGCCTTGGCAGCAACCGTGGTTGTTCCGAAAAGCAACGTCACCTTATAGGCTAGTCTGGAGGAAGAAGTCTCTGAGTCTAGCACACCTCCTCCGATGGTGGTTAGACACTCTCGTTATCCTGCCAGCTTGGAACCCTTATTATTGGGGTACTCCAAGAGATGCATAGGACGGGAATGAGGGGACCATTTCCCGGTCTGGGAAATATCCATTGGCTCCGGTTCCGTGTCTGGGACCATGGATTCGGAAGTCAATTTAGAAAATGACGGTGCCAACAGAAACCGAGGTTTAGAGACCTTCAGCTCCAACTTGCTTTCAGCATGACATAAGTCAATACGGTTGGTGAAGGTCATTAACTCTTCCAGGGAGGTTGGAATCTCCCTGGTGGCTAGAGCATCTTTTACATGCCCAGCCAAACCCTTCCAGAACGCCGAATTAGCGACGGTTCAGACCAATCCAGTTCTGCCGCTAATGTCCTGAACTGGACGGCATAATGACTGGTGTAGGTCGAACACTGCAATAATGTAAGCAGCTTATGAGCTGTATCATGTGTGTGGCCCAGCTTCGCAAGGCACACATGTCTCCTGGAAAATGCACAGGAAGGTAACTGTAAAGCTTGATATTCATTCACGCACACTTCTCAGCATTGCCACTAGAGGCATATCAGACTATTTAGTAGTGTGACGTAGCAAAGTTAGTGTTCAGTCTGTTTCCTGTCTTCGGACAGAGAAGATCAGCACAGATAGATTCCAGTCAGACAGACGGAGGGAGAGGAGAGAAGTCTGAATCCTGACAGAGCTTGTGTAGCTCATCTGACAAGAAAGTGGAGGCTAGTACGGGTGAAGTGAATCATCCTAGCCTAGTCAGAGCCACCCCTTAACCTGCTACTCAGAACAATCTGCCTGCGTTCCTAAGAAGGAAGGAATGGAATTACAGCAGTTATACCAACGAGTCAACTGAGTCAGGTCAGTGAGCGCTGAAGGAAATGTGACCTTGGCACGATTGCTACACGTGCTTATGTTAAGAGTGAGAGCAGGGCGAAGGGCGAGTGGAGAAGTAAGAGTGACAAAGGGACAGATCACCCTCACTCAAATTAGCCGGACACCGGGTCCGAAGCGTTGCTAGTGCTTCACGCCTAGTAATAAGAAAACCGGAGGCTTTCTGGACTACAAGTCGCAGAAGGTAGCCCTAAGCGCTGATACGTAACCGGAGTCAGGGAGAACAGGGACTTTGATCAGGACCCTGCAAAAGTAAGGACTTAGTTCTCTCAACATCTGATAATCAGAGACATAGAAGGCTCCACCACAATATTGGCCGGGCAGTTGTTATTAACCCCTCTCTGCCATCAGACGTACTATTCCGTCCATGTGACCCTGGACCTAATTCCCATGTACGGAATAGTACGTCATAGGCGATCAGCTGCGCTCCCGGGGGGAGCGTAGCTGATCGCCGCCGGGTGTCAGCTGTATATCACAGCTGACACCCAGCACTATGTGTCAGGAGCGGTCACGGACCGCTCCCGGCACATTAACCCCTAGCACACCGCGATCAAACATGATCGCGGTGTGCCCGGGGCACAGGCGAGGATCGCGCAGGCAGGGGGCTCCCTGCGCGCCCCCCTGAGACCCTCAGAGCAGCGCGATGTGTCGCGCTGTTCCGAGGGTCCGTCCTCCCTCCAGGTCCCCGGATCCAAGATGGCGCCAGGGTCCTGCAGGGAGGCGGCTTCCTCAGTGCCTGCTGAGAGCAGGCGCAGAGGAAGCCTGCAGCGATGCCAGAGCGATCGCTGGTGTGACAGAGTGCTGTGCACACTATCACACCAGCGATCTGCTAAAATACTGTGATGTCCCACCCTGGGACAAAGTAAAAAAGTAAAAAAAATAAAAATAAAAAGTGGTAAAAAAAATCATCAAAAAAAAAAAAAAAATTCCCCAATAAATTCATTTCTTCCTGTAAATAAAAAAAACAAAACAATAAAAGTACACATATTTGGTATTGCCGCGTCCGTAACGACCCCCCCTATAAAACTGTCCCACTAGTTAACCCCTTTAGTGAACCCCTTAAAAAAAAAAAAAAACTAAGCAAAAAATCAATGCTTTATCATCATACCGCCGAACAAAAAGTGGAATAACACGCGATCAAAAAGACAGATATAAATAAACATGGTACCACTGAAAACGTCATCTTGTCCCGCAAAAAACGAGCCATCATACAGCATCATCAGCGAAAAAATAAAAAAGTTATAGCTCGCAGAATGAAGCGATGCAAAAATAATGATTTTTTATAAAAATTGTTTTATTCTATAAAAGCGCCAAAACATAAAAAAGTGATATAAATGAGGTATCGCCATAATCGTACTGACCCGAAGAATAAAACTGCTTTATCAATTTTACCACACATGGAACGGTATAAACGCCTCCCCCAAAAGAAATTCATGAATTGCTGATTTTTGTTCATTCTAACCTCCCAAAAATCGAAATAAAAAGCGATCAAAAAATGTCACATGCTCAAAAATGGTACCAATAAAAACGTCACCTCGTCCGCAAAAAATAAGACCTGACATGACTCTGTGGGCCAAAATATGCAAAAATTATAGCTCTCAAAATGTGGTGATGCAAAAAACTACTTTTTGCAATAAAAAGCGTCTTTTAGCGTGACAGCTGCCAATCACAAAAACCCGCTATAAATAGTAAATCAAACCCCCCTTTACTACCCCCTTAGATAGGGAAAAATAATAAAATTAAAAAAATGTATTTATTTCCATTTTCCCATTAGGGTTAGTGTTGCGGCTAAAGTTAGGGTTAGGATTGGCGCTAAAGTTAGTATTAGGGTTATGGTTGGGATTAGGGTTAGGGGTGTGTTAGGGTTAGGTTTGTGGTTAGGGTTGGGACTAGGGTTAGGGGTATGTTGGGGTTAGGGTTGGAGTTAGAATTGGGGGTTTTCTGCTGTTTAGGCACATCAGGGGCTCTCCAAATGTGACATGGCGTCTGATCTCAATTCCCGCCAATTCTGCGTTGAAAAAGTCAAACGGTGCTCCTTCACTTCTGAGCTCTGCCATGCGCCCAAACAATAGTTTACCCCCGCATATGGGGTATCAGCGTACTCTGTACCCCAAGAGTTATTGTGCAATTTGTCCTATTTCTTCTGTTACCCTTGGGAAAATAAAAAACTGGGGGCGACAAAATCATTTTTGTAAAAAAAAAAATATTTTTTTGTTTTTACGGCTGTATGTTATAAATTTTCTGTGAAGCACTTGGGGCTTCATAGCGCTCACCACACTTCTAGATAAGTTCCTTGTGGGGTCTATTTTCCAAAATGGGGTCACTTGTGGGGGGTTTCCACTGTTTAGGCGCATCAGGGGCTCTCCAAATGCGACATGACGCCCCAGACCATTCCATCAATGTCTGCAATCCAAAACGTCACTACTTCCCTTCCGAGCCCAGACGTGCACCCATACAGTCGTTTTCTCACACATGTTGGGTATCAGCGTACTCAGGACAAATTGGACAACAACTTTTGGGGTCCAATTTCTCCTGTTACCCTTGTGAAAATAAAATATTGGGGGCAAAAAAATCATTTTTGTAAAAAAAAAAAGGATTTTTTATTTTTACAGCTGTACGTTATAAACTTCTGTGAAGCACTTAGGGGTTCAAAGTGCTCAACATACTTCTAGATAAGTTCCTTGTGGGGTCTATTTTCCAAAATGGGGTCACTTGTGGGGGGTTTCCACTGTTTAGGCGCATCAGGGGCTCTCCAAATGCGACATGACGCCCCCAGACCATTCCATCAAAGTCTGCAATCCAAAACGTCACTACTTCCCTTCCGAGCCCAGACGTGCACCCATACAGTCGTTTTCTCACACATGTTGGGCATCAGCGTACTCAGGACAAATTGGACAACAACTTTTGGGGTCCAATTTCTCCTGTTACCCTTGTGAAAATAAAATATTGGGGGCGAAAAAATCATTTTTGTAAAAAAAAAAAAGGATTTTTTATTTTTACGGCTGTACGTTATAAACTTCTGGGAAGCACTTCGGGGTTCAAAATGCTCACCACACATCTAGATAAGTTCCTTGTGGGGTCTATTTTCCAAAATGGGGTCACTTGTGGGGGGTTTCCACTGATTAGGCACATCAGGGGCTCTCCAAATGCGACATGACGCCCCAGACCATTCCATCAAAGTCTGCAATCCAAAACGTCACTACTTCCCTTCCGAGCCCCGACGTGCGCCCATACAGTAGTTTACTCCCACATATTGGGTATTAGCGTACTCAGGACAAATTGGACAACAACTTTTGGGGTCCAATTTCTCCTGTTACCCTTGTGAAAATAAAATATTGGGGGCGAAAAAATCATTTTTGTAAAAAAAAAAAGATTTTTTATTTTACAGCTGTACGTTATAAACTTCTGTGAAGCACTTTGGGGTTCAAAGTGCTCACCACACATCTAGATAAGTTCCTTGAGGGGTCTAGTTTCCAAAATGGTGTCATTTGTTGGGGGTTTCCACTGTTTAGGCAGATCAGGAGCTCTCCAAACACGATATGGCATCCAGCCAATTCTGCGTTGAAAAAGTCAAACGGCGCTCCTTCCCTTCCAAACTCTGCCATGCACCCAAACAGTGGTTTACCCCCACATATGGGGTATCAGCGTACTCAGGACAAATTGCACAATAACTTTTGGAGTCTTGTTACCCTTGGGAAAATAAAAATTGGGGTGAAAAGATCAATTTTGTGGAAAAAATATGATTTTTTAATTTTACGGCTCTACGTTATAAACTTGTGTGAAGCACTTGGGGGTTCAAATTGCTCACCAAAGATCTAGATAAGTTACTTAGGGGGTCTAGTTTCCAAAATGGGGTCACTTGTGGGGGGTTTCCACTGTTTAGGCACATCAGGGACTCTCCAAATGCAACATGGCGTCCAATCTCAATTCCAGTAAATTTTGGTTGGAAACAGTCAAATGGTGCTACTTCCATTCCGAGCTCTGCCATGCGCCCAAACAGTGGTTCCCCCCCACATATGGGGTATCAACGTACTCAGGACAAATTGGACAACAACTTTTGAGGTCCAATTTCTCCTGTTACCTATGGGAAAATAAAAAATTAGTGACTAAGAGATAATTTTTGTGGGAAAAAAATAGGATTTTTTATTTTCATGCCCGGGCATTATAAACTTGTGTGAAGCACTTGGGGGTTCAAAGTGCTCACCAAAGATCTAGATAAGTTCCTTAGGGGGTCTAGCTTTCAAAATGGGGTCACTTGTGGGGGGTTTCCACTGTTTAGGCTCATCTGGGGCACTACAAACGGAACATGACCCCCATCAATGTTTGCATTCCAAAACGTTACTGCTTCCTTTCCAAGCCCTGCCGTGCACCCAAACAGTTCCCCCCCCCACATATGGGGTATCAGCGTACTCAGGACAAATTGGACAACAACTTTTGGGGTCCAATTTCCTTGGGAAAAATCAAAAATTTGGGACTAAAAAATCATTTTTGTGGAAAATTGTTTTTTTTTTTTTCACACCCAGGCATTATAAACTTTTGTGAAACACTTTGGGGCTCAAAGTGCTCACAACAGATCTAGATAAGTTCCTTAGGGGGTCTAGTTTCCAAAATGGTGTCACTTGTGGGGGGTTTCCACTGTTTAGGCGCATCAGTGGCTCTCCAAACACGACATGGTGTCCAATCTCAACTCCAGCCAATTTTAGTTTGAAAAAGTCAAACGGCGCTCCTTCCCTTACGAGCTCTGCCGTGTGCCCAAACAGTGGTTTTCCCCCACATATAGGGTATTGGCGTACTCAGGAGAAATTTCACAACAACTTTATCTGCCCATTTTCTCCTTTTACCCTTGTCAAATAAAAAAAAAGTTTGTAAAAGATCATTTTTGTGGCTAAAAAGTTAAATATTAATTTTTTCCTTCCACGTTGCTTCAGCTCCTGTGAAGCACCTGAAGGGTTAATAAACTTCTTGAATGTGGTTTTGAGTACCTTGAGGGGTGCAGTTTTTAGAATGGTGTCACTTTTTGGTATTTTCTGCTATATAGACCCGTCAAAGTGACTTCAAATGTGAGGTGGTCCCTAAAAAAATGGCTTTGTAAATTTTGTTGTAAAAATGAGAAATCACTGGTCAACTTTTAACCCTTATAATTTCCGAACAAAAAAAAATGTTGGTTCCAAAATTGTGCTGATGTAAAGTAGACATGTGGGAAATGTTATTTCTTAACTATTTTGTGTGACATATTTCTCTGTTTTAAGGGAAAAAAAATTCAAAGTTTGAAAATTGCAAAATTTTCAAAATTTTCGCCATATTTGTGTTTTTTTCAAAAATAAACGCAAGTTATATCGAAGAAATTATACTTCTAACGTGAAGTACAATATGTCACGAGAAAACAATCTCAGAATCGCGAAGATCCGTTGAAGCGTTCCAGAGTTATAACCTCATAAAGAGACAGTGGTCAGAATTGTAAAAATTGGCCCGGTCATTAATGTGCAAACCACCCTTGGGGGTGAAGGGGTTAAAAGAGTTGCACTTGACTTTATGCAAGTTGTACTCACACACAGAAAAAGGATAAAGGAGGCCTCTAACCTGCTCAACAGTTCTCCTGAATTTGCATTCTCCAGCCTAACCAGCTTCCCGGGACATACCTGCAACATCTACAAGTAAAGGTATGGAAAGAGATTGCATTGTGTGTGACTGAATTCTTATCTGCACCCTGCATCACCACCATAGACTTTGAGGGACCAGTCCCACCTGTGGGGGACTTAACACCTAGCTGCCATCACATCCCCTCAGAGATCTACCCTGCAGCGCTGGTCAATCAGATCAGAAACCACAGGTGGCGTCACGAACTACCATAACTACAATCCCCTGTAAATATTCCCCCATTGCATGACCGCCAGGGCCACGGACCGAGCTCTGCTGCCAGTGACAACTCCCATAGACTTCCATGGGCTCGGCTCCGAGTATACCCCATAGCCCTGGTATCCACACATGTGGTGCGCGTCACATGTGTGACCTGAGGACTGAGGAGCACACTCTTTAGGGTTCTAAGAAAGAGACAAACATTGGTCACTACCGGATCACTCCGTTCCCACAGAGGAGTAGCCCACTCCAAGGCCCTGCGGGTAAGCAATAGGATAACAAAATCCACTTTAGCCATTTCGGAGGGGAACCATGCCTCCATCATTTCTAATTGAATGGAGCATTGATTAATGAATCCTCTGCAGGATTTATTGTCCCCAGAAAATTTTTCCGGCAGAGCAAAATGTGGTAGTGACACTTTATAAGATACCGTAGCTTGCACAGCAGCAGAGCTTACGAGATTTGCTGCTTGTGCGGCCGCCTGAGTAGCTACTGCAGTGAGATCAGCAACTGGAGCGGCCTTCTCCAGAGACCTAAGTCTGGCCTCTAGTTGCTGAATGTAGCGCTGTAGCTGCTGGTCATCAGCCATGATCGGCTAGACCCAGGCGGTCAGATACTGTTATGAGCTCGGTTGCAACAGCATTATTATATAATGGATTGCAACCGAACACGGGGTCCACGATGCAGTTTATGTTCTCTGCTGCCGAACACCCCTATAGTATGAGGGTCAAACTGACAATGGAAATCAACATTAGATCTCGCCTGTGTTACTTCACACTAGGAGAGATGTAGAATTGGCACTATCTCCGTTAACGTCACGGGAGATGTGCTATCGACTGGCGTAGAAGTAGCCCTGTTAATGGCATAGAAGCCACTTGCCAGATATTAGATTTGCACTATGTGCTGCAAGCTGG
This sequence comes from Oophaga sylvatica, assembly GCA_033576555.1. Lineage (NCBI taxonomy): Eukaryota > Metazoa > Chordata > Amphibia > Anura > Dendrobatidae > Oophaga > Oophaga sylvatica. Next base: position 13,333,132 of record JARQOD010000005.1, on the reverse strand, counting down.
TATAGACGTAGCCCTGTTGACTGCACAGAAGCTACGTGCCAGCCGCTAGGAAGTGCGAGCAACTAACGCCAGGCGTACGTGCTGCCAGCCGGCGTGATACCGGACTGAGCCACTCTGTTCAGTTTGGCAGGCAATGCCCAGGTTACGCACCCCGCAGTCTGCTCAGGGTGTATAGCTACCCTATATTCGTAGCAAGACTGCGCCACTTTGGCTACCTGCTTAGCATAAGCTAATCCTGCCTGAAGGACCTGTGCTAATTAGCCGAGCGAACTCTGGCATCGGCAGGTCCCGGAGAGCAAAGCTAGAGAGCACGTGGAGCCCAGATTCTGGTCCGTCCACACATGAGCACTGCCTATAGTAATATGATCTGACCACGCTGCACCGCGGACAGACAAGCTATTTAAGGGCTAAGCTCCGCGCCCAGCCATCTCGTCAATCGCATCACCGATGACGTCATCCGTGACCAATCAGGCGACGCCAGGTCAGAGGATCAGCTGACATTAAGCACCAATCATGGCTCGCCATGTCACGGACATGCTCAGTGCAGGCATTTCTGGACTTAGGCTTATAAGGGTGAGTTTCCACGGTCAGCAAACGCTGCGTGTTTGGCGCTGTGCGCTGGCGCAGCGCCAAACACGCAGCGTCCAGATGTTACAGCATAGTGGAGGGGATTTCAAGAAATCCCGTCTCCACTATGCGTAACAATACGCAGGTGGCAAACCTGCGTAAACGGACATGCGGCGCGTCTTTTCAGACCGCAGCATGTCCTCGCGTGTTGCGGCGACGCTGCGTCGCCGCAACAGAATTTCACACAGGGCTATGTAGCCCTGCGTTCTTTCCGGAGGTGTTCCGGAGGTGTCCTGAACACCTCCGGAAAGAGCGCGCGTCAGGGGGCGGGGCTTAGACGGAGCGGAATTTCCGCTCCGTCCAAAGCGCTGTGGTTCCGGACCGTGGAACCACAGCCTAACAGCCTTTTCTTATTCCGCAACCTAGGTTTAAGGATACTATGCACAAAACCCTGAGTAGCTATTTGTGCCTCTCGGGTATTGGCTAGGCGTTGGGATCAACGACAAAGCTGAGCAGCATCTGCCGGGTCTGGATGGGAGACCACAGATTCCTCGAATCCAGGTTCAGATCCCGCCGTCGTCCGATGCCTAACACCTACTAATATAGAAGTATAACAGGTCCTACTTCTTACTAATATAGAAGTATTAGGGTATGTTTCCACGGTCAGGAAACAGTCCGGATTAGCTGCGTGTTTGAAGCTGTGCATTGGCGCAGCGTCAAACACGCAGCGTACAGATGTTACAGCATAGTGGAGGGGATTTCAAGAAATCTCCACTGTAAAACACGCAGGCGGAAGACCTGCGTTTCTGGACATGCGGCGCGTCTTTTCAGACCGAAGTGTGTAGCCCAGCTACGCAGGCACACATAAAGTCCAGGAGGGTGCACGGGAAGGTAACAGCAACGCTTGATATTCATTCACTGTCACTCACACTTTCAGACACACCCATCTGAGATATAAGGGGGAGTGACACGTGGCAGAGGAGTCTAGCTTCCTGTCTTCGGACAGTGTAGTTAGTAAGTAAGTCAGATCTTGAGGAAGGAGTGTTCAGTCGTACTTCAGTCTGTTAGCTTCTGTCTAAGGACAGAGCAGCCATTCAGTCTCGGTCCAGTCTGGACTTTGGAGGAAACTGAGAGCTGTGCAGCGAGCTCTGGAGGAAGCTGACATTTTCCACAACTGCCACAAGTGCTTATGTTAAGAGCGGGAAGCAGGGCGAAGGGCGCAGTGGAGAAGTTAGAGAAGTGCTACAGGTATTGGATTACTTGCACTAAATAGCCGGACACCGGGTCCGAAGCATTGCTAGTACTTCACGTCTAGTGATAGAAAACCGGAGGCATCTGGACTACAGGTCGCAGAGAGCAGCCCTAAGTGTCAATACGTAACCGGAGCCAGGTGGAACAGGGACTTTGAGCGGGGCCATGCAAAAGTAAGGACTTAGTTTCATCACATAGAAGGCTCAACCACAATGTTGGCCGGGCAGTACAGCTATTGAGAGAGCTGGAGATTCAGAGTTAACTTCGCTTCAGGCAGGTTGGACTCACAAGTATATGGAAGTTAAGGAGGCCTCTAACCTGCTCAGCGGTTACCCGAATGTGCACTCTCCACCCCGACCAGCTCCCGGGATCTGCTTGAACCATCTGCCAGTAAAGGTATGGAAAGAAGCTGCATTGTGTGTGACTGAATCCTTATTTACACCCTACATCATCACCACCATAGACTTCCAGGGATCAGTCTCACCTGTGGGAGACTTACCACCCAGCTGCCCCATAACATCCCCTGTGAAGACCCTTACAGCAGCGCTGGTACAATTTACCAGAAACCACAGGTGGCGTCACGAACTATCCTAATAATCCCCTGTAAATATCTCCCCCCATTGTATGAGCGCCCAGAGCCACGGACCGAGTCCCGCTGCCAGTGACAAACCCCATAGACTTTCATGGGCTCGGTGCCGAGTACCCCATTGCCCTGGTACTAAGTGCGACTCATCTTTGGCATCACAAACAGGACCCGAAACTTGCAATTGTGAGTCCTGTGTGCCTATATTGACTGTTTGTGCGGAAAAGACTGTTTGCTGCATTTGGCGCCAAATACCGCCATTTTACCGCCAAGTTGGCGCCCTGAAGCGCTGGTGAAGAAGGTGGGCGTGCATTCGTGGGCGTGTACCCCCCTGAGGCGCGAAAGATATGGCCGCCCTCTCCAAATGCTACTACAATGTGCGGTCCTGCCCCACTGCTAAAGAAATCCGCCTCCTCTTCATCCTCTATCCGAAGAGGAGGAGACGCAAATCCCGCCTCCACGGAAGAGACCGGACTGTTCCTGATGGAACCTACACTCTGGCCTGGGACGAGATGGCGGAAGGACAGGAGAATCTGTGCCGAGGACCGGAAGATTTCCTACCTGTGCCGGAGCTGTCCCCAGATAGGGACACCGACCCCGCCATGATGGAGCTGCGGAAGGAGAATGAGGAGCTAAGAAGGAAGCTTCAGAGTCGTGTTGATCTACAGGAGACGGAGAGGCGCTGGCGTGCCAAGACACAGCGGCTGCTGTGGGACGCAGTGTTCTCTCCCACAAGCCTAACGCCGTCTCCTGATTTCCCAAGATCGCTGCTGAGAAAGGCTGAGGGACGACCGGAGGTTACCACCGAAAGTGCTGTACCTGATCCCACCGATGCGGAGGTGGAGGAGAAGGAGGCTGAGGAGGTATTGCCCGGACCGGAGTGCCAGTCAGGCCAGGAGGCCGCAGCAGAGCACCGCTCCCCGGTAAGGTCACCGGAGGGGTCCCAGCCATCGTTGCCGGAAGTCGACTGGGACGAGATGGAGCGATTAGATGACGTCACCTATGCCGTTCAGTGGGAAAGTGAGTGGCGCCGTCGTGAAGAGGAGCAGCTACGCCAAAAGCAGGAGGAAGAGAGAGACATCCAGCGGTCCCGACAGAAGCAGCATGAAGAGTTCATAGCTGACAAGGAGAGCGTACGCCGAGAAAAAGGTACCCGACGGGAACCGCGGCGGCAGGGGTGCGTTATTGAGTTTCAGCTCCGCAAGGGCTGGGGCTTCATCCGCGAGCCGGGCCTCTATCCAGGGGTCTTTGTGAGCCGCCGGGACGTGGAGTCCCACCTGCCCATCGGTCACCCTGGGAGGGACCTGATTAATGGGGACATTGTGAGCTACACCCGTCACTGGGGTTTGAAGGGGTGGTATGCCCTGAACGTCTCCATAGTTAGTGACCCCGTCCCCGACGCCGTTGCCGAAGTGTCTCAGTCCCGAGCACCCACCGCACCAGGCCGTGCACCAGCATCGCCCCCTGCATCGCAAAAAGCGGCCTGCTTGGCATCGCAACCAGCATCGCAAGCCAGATCTCACTATGTGGCACCATCCGCAACGCCACTTGCATCATATATGACAGAGGTACCCGATGGGACCTTAGTTAGAATGAGGACTGTGGCCACGCAAACACTGATATCGGGCCATGACTTATTTGTTATGAGATCCAGAGAACATCGCGTTGTTCCGGCCCAGGTGTGGAAGACGTAATTGAAGTCTGCAAGAAATGTGAAGACCGGTAGGACCCAGACAGGGGTTTACCGCATTCTAGAAATTGTAAAAAGTTTGAAGAAATATTTGCCATTTTTGCACTTTATTACTGTGTATGTATAGTGTTTACATATTGAGTAGAATACCCGGCTGGGTACAAGGAAAGGAATTTTGAAAAATTAAAAAGTAATGATTGCATATGTTGCATAGTATACCCCGGTTGGGTAAGGTTAAATTATAATGTGAATACTGGAAATGTAAATAAGTGTCCTTTACTATGTCTATGGACTGCGTGGCTGTGGACTGTGCCAGCCCAAAAACTTTCATGTAAATAGTTGCACTACGGTGCATTATCTTGGTTTTACATGAAACCACTACTATCTACCTCTGAAGAAAAACCCGTATGGTGTGGCCTAGAGTGAGGTCTGCAGTCAGAAGTCCTGCAGCCCACCCAGGACCCACGTGGGAGGTTTTTGGTGCGGGTCCTCCACAAGAATATTGTCTTGTAATATGAGAATGTTTTGATACTTTTGTAATTTTCTACTGTACAAAATGTAACGTTCAAGAAGTCTTACCTCCCGGATGGGAAGAGTTATAATGTTTATGTTAATGCAAAACAAAATATTCTTTTTGTCTTTTACAGCCCGGGAGTGCTGTGTTTTACCAAGGGGGGATGTGTAGCCCAGCTACGCAGGCACACATAAAGTCCAGGAGAGTGCACAGGAAGGTAACAGCAACGCTTGATATTCATTCACTGTCACTCACACTTTCAGACACACCCATCTGAGATATAAGGGGAGTGACACGTGGCAGAGGAGTCTAGCTTCCTGTCTTCGGACAGTGTAGTTAGTAAGTAAGTCAGATCTTGAGGAAGGAGTGTTCAGTCGTACTTCAGTCTGTTAGCTTCTGTCTAAGGACAGAGCAGCCATTCAGTCTCGGTCCAGTCTGGACTTTGGAGGAAACTGAGAGCTGTGCAGCGAGCTCTGGAGGAAGCTGACATTTTCCACAACTGCCACAAGTGCTTATGTTAAGAGCGGGAAGCAGGGCGAAGGGCGCAGTGGAGAAGTTAGAGAAGTGCTACAGGTATTGGATTACTTGCACTAAATAGCCGGACACCGGGTCCGAAGCATTGCTAGTACTTCACGTCTAGTGATAGAAAACCGGAGGCATCTGGACTACAGGTCGCAGAGAGCAGCCCTAAGTGTCAATACGTAACCGGAGCCAGGTGGAACAGGGACTTTGAGCGGGGCCATGCAAAAGTAAGGACTTAGTTTCATCACATAGAAGGCTCCACCACAATATTGGCCGGGCAGTACAGCTATTGAGAGAGCTGGAGATTCAGAGTTAACTTCGCTTCAGGCAGGTTGGACTCACATGTACATTGAAGTTAAGGAGGCCTCTAACCTGCTCAGCTGTTACCGGAATGTGCACTCTCCACCCCGACCAGCTCCCCGGGATCTGCTTGAACCATCTGCCAGTAAAGGTATGGAAAGAAGCTGCATTGTGTGTGACTGAATCCTTATTTACACCCTACATCATCACCACCATAGACTTCCAGGGATCAGTCTCACCTGTGGGAGACTTACCACCCAGCTGCCCCATAACATCCCCTGTGAAGACCCTTACAGCAGCGCTGGTACAATTTACCAGAAACCACAGGTGGCGTCACGAACTATCCTAATAATCCCCTGTAAATATCTCCCCCCATTGTATGAGCGCCCAGGGCCACGGACCGAGTCCCGCTGCCAGTGACAAACCCCATAGACTTTCATGGGCTCGGTGCCGAGTACCCCATTGCCCTGGTACTAAGTGCGACTCAAAAGCAGGTCCTAGTCCGTTGCGGCGACGCTGCGTCGCCGCAACGGAAATAACACAGGGCTATGTAGCCCTGCGATCATTCCGGATGTGTTCCGGAGGAGTCCTGAACACATCCAGAAAGAGCGTGCGTACAAAAGGGGCGGGGCTTTGGGCGGAGCGGAATTTCCGCTCCGTCCAAAGCGCTGTGGTTCCGGACCGTGGAACCACAGCCTAACAGGTCCTACTTCTTACTAATATATAAGTAGTAGATGGTGGCCTGATTCTAACGCATTGAGTATTCTAGAATATGTAGCAGTGACGTGCGTGGTTCAAATCCTGCGCCAATTCATGGCCGGACTGCGCCTGTCGCTGATTGGTCACGTCCGGCCAGGCGCAACCAATTAGCGACGCAGGATTTCTGTTACAGACAGAATTAGATTATTATATAGTAGATTACAGGTTCTCCTCCTTACTAATATATAAGTATTACAGGTCCTCCTCCTTACCAATATATAATAATGTATAAGTAATACAGGTCCTCCTCCTTACTAATATATAAGTATTACAGGTCCTCCTCCTTACTAATATATAATAATGTATAAGTAATACAGGTCCTCCTCCTTACTAATATATAAGTATTACAGGTCCTCCTCCTTACCAATATATAATAATGTATAAGTAATACAGGTCCTCCTCCTTACTAATATATAAGTATTACAGGTCCTCCTCCTTACTAATATATAAGTATTACAGGTCCTCCTCCTTACTAATATATAAGTATTACAGGTCCTCCTCCTTACTAATATATAAGTATTACAGGTCCTCCTCCTTACTAATATATAAGTATTACAGGTTCTCCTCCTTACTAATATATAAGTATTACAGGTCCTCCTCCTTACTTATATATAAGTAATACAGGTCCTCCTCTTACTAATATGTAAGTATTACAGGTCCTCCTCCTTACTAATATATAAGTATTACAGTTCCTCCTCTTTACTAATATATAAGTATTACAGTTCCTCCTCTTTACTAATATATAAGTATTACAGTTCCTCCTCTTTACTAATATATAAGTATTACAGTTCCTCCTCTTTACTAATATATAAGTATTACAGGTCCTCCTCCTTACTAATATATAAGTATTACAGGTCCTCCTCCTTACTAATATATAAGTATTACAGCTCCTCCTCCTTACTAATATATAAGTATTACAGGTCCTCCTCCTTACTAATATATACGTATTACAGGTCCTCCTCCTTACTAATATATAAGTATTACAGGTCCTCCTCCTTACTAATATGTAAGTATTACAGGTCCTCCTCCTTACTAATATGTAAGTATTACAGGTTCTCCTCCTTACTAATATATAAGTATTACAGGTCCTCCTCCTTACTAATATATAAGTATTACAGGTCCTCCTCCTTACTAATATATAAGTATTACAGGTCCTCCTCTTTACTAATATATAAGTATTACAGGTCCTCCTCCTTACTAATATATAAGTATTACAGGTCCTCCTCCTTACTAATATATAAGTATTACAGCTCCTCCTCCTTACTAATATATAAGTATTACAGCTCCTCCTCCTTATTAATATATAAGTATTACAGGTCCTCCTCCTTACTAATATATAAGTATTACAGGTCCTCCTCCTTACTAATATATAAGTATTACAGGTCCTCCTTCTTACTAATATATAAGTATTACAGTTCCTCCTCCTTACTAATATGTAAGTATTACAGGTCCTCCTCCTTACTAATATGTAAGTATTACAGGTCCTCCTCCTTACTAATATGTAAGTATTACAGGTTCTCCTCCTTACTAATATATAAGTATTACAGGTCCTCCTCTTTACTAATATATAAGTATTACAGGTCCTCCTCTTTACTAATATATAAGTATTACAGGTCCTCCTCCTTATTAATATATAAGTATTACAGGTCCTCCTCCTTACTAATATATAAGTGTTACAGGTCCTCCTCCTTACTAATATATAAGTATTACAGGTCATCCTCCTTACTAATATATAAGTATTACAGCTCCTCCTCCTTACTAATATATAAGTATTACAGGTTCTCCTCCTTACTAATATATAAGTGTTACAGGTCCTCCTCCTTACTAATATATAAGTATTACAGGTCATCCTCCTTACTAATATATAAGTATTACAGCTCCTCCTCCTTACTAATATGTAAGTATTACAGGTCCTCCTCCTTACTAATATATAAGTATTACAGGTTCTCCTCCTTACTAATATATAAGTATTACAGGTCCTCCTCCTTACTAATATATAAATATTGTGGGCGATATCAAACTGTATGGGGACTATTAGGAACATCATCCGGAACTGTCGGGGCTGTCACCCAGGTTTCATGGGGGAAAGCTTAAGGCCCCGGACTGACCTCTGCACCTAGGAGTAGGGGGCGTGGCTAAGAAAAAACGGCCACAGCGTGCAGGAAATCAGTTAGTTGACGCAGGAACGTGCAGCGCAGGAGGGCAGTGTGAGGGCTTCTGTGAAAAAGCCAACTGCCAGAGAGGGCCAAAACGAGCAGAGGCAAAAAGCTGCTAACAGAGACTGCCGACAACGACGTACCTGGTCCCAGCTGACAACGCTGACCGTGAGTAACAGGACGCCCAGTCAGGACATCAGTGTGCGCATGCACTGACAGGAGAATTGGGACACCCGCTGTGAGTGGTTTCCCTTTGTACCTGAGTCGAATCACTCGTTGTCTCTTTACACAGACAGGGGGAAAGACTGTGCTCTGTCCGGCTCGTCGTTTCCTGACACACCGATCACCGACCGGACCACGAGGAATCACCACCGCCACCAGGAGCCAAAGCGTCTTCTTTTCCAGGACTACACGGGCCATGAGGAATCACTGCCAGGACGCCATCTTTACCAGGAACATACCAGACCCCTTACACGCCACTGCTTTGGCGCCAACATCCTAAACTAACCGCATTCTGAAGTCGTCTGACTGATAAGTTTGCTAATCTTGAACTTCCTTCGCTATTCTTCACACCCATTTACCCTGAGTTACGTACCCTGTGTCCCTTTATACTTTTTTTCCCCCTGCGAGGAGTATACCTGTTAAATTAAACCCCACGTTAACCCTTGCTCTGCCTCCGACCCGTTACTGCATCTTAGAACCTGCTCACATAATCATGGGGATGTGACATGCCAGGCCAACTTATCAAAATCGGAACCACGGATGCTGGCAGGTAGGAGGCACTTCAAGAGGCTCCCGTCTGGTGGCCGGGGAATACTGATGAGTAGTGTTGAGCATTCCGATACCGCAAGTATCGGGTATCGGCCGATATTCGCGTTATCGGAATTCCGATACTTAATTCCGATACTTTTTCCATATCGTATACCGGAATCGGAAGTTCCCATAATTCTTTGAGAGGCAATGTGATTTTAGTCAGCCAATGAGGAATCCTACGAAGTGTGGGCACATCCTGTAATGCTGCGGTCATCTTAACTAATGGCATGGCTGTGATTGGCTGCTGAAATGATGTCAGAATGCACTATAAAAGGCGCCGCCGCCATTTTAGCGTCACTGTGCTGTGAACTCAGTAAGGGACAGAACGCTACTCTGCTCACTCTGAGGGACAGTTAGATATTGCGATTTTGTGTACTACTGTGCTTGAGGCAGGCTAGTTTACCAACCGCTGTGTAAAGCTTCATTTTGCCAGTGTTGTTTTAACAGCTCTGTGCAAGGTGTGTGTGTGACAGTGCAGGTGACGCTGCAGTTTGCTCTGCATCCACCGCTGTTTGTAGGCATCTGCACGTGTCACTGACTCTTTTTTTTTTTTTTTTTTTTTTTATTTTGTGGAATTGGTGCAGCTCCATTATATTAGAAAAAAAAATCAAATCTATTAGTGTGACGTGCTTCCATCCGTATACAATACATTGGTTGCAAACACTATAGAAGTACAGAAAGGAGCTTTTCACAGATTGTGGACAGTTGTGTTTCAGTGTTCACTTCAGTCTGTGTTTTTTACTTTTTTGAGTGCAGATCACGCTCCAGTTACATGTTCAAGCACTGCTGCTTGTACTCTGCTGAGCGTGTCTCAGTGGCTCATCCTTTTCATTTATCTCCAATTGGTTCTGCTACATTCCATTTAAAATAAATCTAATCTATTAGTGTGACGCGCTTCCATCCGTATACAATACATTGGTTGCAAACACTATAGAAGTACAGAAAGGAGCTTTTCACAGATTGTGGACAGTTGTGTTTCAGTGTTCACTTCAGTCTGTGTTTTTTACTTTTTTGAGTGCAGATCACGCTCCAGTTACATGTTCAAGCACTGCTGCTTGTACTCTGCTGAGCGTGTCTCTGTGGCTCATCCTTTTCATTTATCTCCAATTGGTTCTGCTACATTCCATTTAAAATAAATCTAATCTATTAGTGTGACGCGCTTCCATCCGTATACAATACATTGGTTGCAAACACTATAGAAGTACAGAAAGGAGCTTTTCACAGATTGTGGACAGTTGTGTTTCAGTGTTCACTTCAGTCTGTGTTTTTTACTTTTTTGAGTGCAGATCACGCTCCAGTTACATGTTCAAGCACTGCTGCTTGTACTCTGCTGAGCGTGTCTCAGTGGCTCATCCTTTTCATTTATCTCCAATTGGTTCTGCTACATTCCATTTAAAATAAATCTAATCTATTAGTGTGACGCGCTTCCACCCGTATACAATACATTGGTTGCAAACAATATAGAAGTACACAAACGGGCCTTTCACAGCTACTGAACATGGGTTTTTAATTTTTAACTAAAATATGTATTTTTTCAAATGACACAAATATAAGTAATGTTGAAGAGGAATAGTCCTACATCCATTGTTTGCACAATATTACAGGTGTACATCATGTCCCTTAATCAACAATGTATTATTATATTTACTTGTATGCTTTTATTTAAAAGCCAAGAACACAGAAGGATAACCTTCGCACTGCAGCTGTTGTCAAAGTTCAACCCACATTATGCACTTCCAACATTGCAGCATTTGAGGCATGATGTGAGTTGGATTGGTCAAAGTTATGGAGTGAGAAGGTTCACCATCAGTACCCTATAGCATAAGTATGCTTTTGTGTTAGCATTTGTGTTAGACATGTGGATATCTGCCATAATATGTCACAATTATTTAGTTACAGATTTGTTACCAACACTAATCATTGAATGGTTTTAAATTTGACGTTTCACTTGTTTACAGCTTAGAAATAAGGGTGTAGCCTGATATCTATGTGTAGCACTAGCCACTTTAACATGTCATGTTTTTTTAAACATGTGTAGGTAGGTAGCAGTAATTTTTGCCGGACACACAGCAGGGGAACAGCAGGCGTTACTGAACCCCACTATCACTATAGCTTGTGTATTGGTCTGTGGACACGACACTTCTGAGCAGCAACTGGCAGTGTTGTAGCCCAGGGAGTATAGCTCAGGTGGTAGAAAGATGAACATAACAGGAGACATGGAAAACGTTGTCACCAGTTAGTTAATCTGAAACCGGACAGGCAAATTCAGGCGAGATCCATGCCTAGTTCATTTTCAGAAAAGTAAGCCGTTCTACATTATCGTAGGATAGTCGCATGCAACGGTCTGTTAGTACACCACCTGCAGCAGTAAAGACGCGCTCCGATAATACACTGACAGCAGATCAAGCCAGCACCTCCAATGCATACTGGCTAAGCTCTGGCCATGTATCCAGCTTAGAGACACAAAACTTGAATGGGGAAGAGCCATCTGGGAGTACACTGAGAGGGCAAGACATGTAGTCTGTCACCATCTTACGGAAATGTTGCCTCCTGCTGACTGGAGCCGTCTCGGATGGTGTAGACATTGGTGGCGCTGCCACAAAACTTCGACACATTTGGAACATACTGTTCTTGCCCTGTGCAGAGGCGCTGCTTGTGCTCCCTCTTGTTGCAGAGCTGTCTCCACTGCCTCGACGCACAGAGCTGCTTTGTAAATCAGTAGCAGCAGCAGTGCTCTCGGCTGGAATGGAGAACATTATGGATTGCACCAGTGTGTCTTGGTACTTCCGCATTTTACGCTCCCGGTTCAACGGTGTGATGAGGCTTTGTAAGTTGTCCCGGTAGCGAGGGTCTAGGAGGGTGTACACCCAATAATCAGACGTGGTGTGAATGTGTTCGATGCGGCGGTCGTTTCTCAGCCACTGCAGCATGAAATCAACCATGTGCTGCAGACTCCCAACTGGCCAAGAAACGTTGTCCCCTGCAAGAGGCGTCATCTCCGCCTGCTGTGCATCACCCCACCCTTGGTCTACATACTGACTAGAGCATTGTCTACCTCCCTCTGGAGCGATGTCTTCCTCCTCCATTGACTCCTCCTCATCCTCCTCACAAAGTCCTTCAAATACATATAAATTTACAAAATTTAAAACTCAAAATTTAAAAACTTTGTATCATAATTCTGTAACATCAGTTTATGGAAACACAATAGCATTACAAAAGGATAGACAAAAAATGTACATTATGTGCTTTGTAAATACATTAAAAGTTTGTAATGGTTATGAAAATATAGACAGCGACTCTGGAGGTTCAATTGTTGATACAGCATGGTACTTTGAAAGTCCTCCAGCCCTTTGTGAGGAACCACGTTGCGCTGACTGTCCAGAAGGTGATGGAATTTGTGACTCCTCATCCTCCTCACAAAGTCCTTCAAATACATATAAATTTACAAAATTTAAAACTCAAAATTTAAAAACTTTGTATCATAATTCTGTAACATCAGTTTATGGAAACACAATAGCATTACAAAAGGATAGACAAAAAATGTACATTATGTGCTTTGTAAATACATTAAAAGTTTGTAATGGTTATGAAAATATAGACAGCGACTCTGGAGGTTCAATTGTTGATACAGCATGGTACTTTGAAAGTCCTCCAGCCCTTTGTGAGGAACCACGTTGCGCTGACTGTCCAGAAGGTGATGGAATTTGTGACTCCTCATCCTCCACCTCTTCCAAAACCTCATGCCTTAGTGCTTGCAGTGTTTTTTGAAGCAGGCAGATAAGGGGGACAGTCAGGCTGACTAGTGCATCATCTGCACTCGCCATCCGCGTTGACTCATCAAACGCACGCAAAACGTGGCAGATATCCTTCATAGAGTTATTCGCCACTCATTACACTGGCAGTGGCTGCCCATTCATTATAGGATCCAATTCTAATTACTGGTTCTCACCAACATAGCTCTCCACAGCGCAGCACCCCCCTACATCTCCTCCCTTATTTATATTTATCGGCCTAACCGACTGCTGCACTCTGCAAACGACCTTCGACTAACCTCTGCACTAATCCGTACCTCCCACTCCCAACTCCAAGACTTCACCCGCGCTGCGCCAATCCTCTGGAATGCTCTACCCCAAGAAATTAGGACTATCCGCAATTTCGATGGTTTCAGGCGCTCCCTCAAAACACATTTGTTCACAGTGGCCTATCACATTCACTAATCAAAGTCATTCTATGTGTAATTCTGTGTGTGTAGCCCATTCACTATCTCCATGCATCCCTCACTTCCTTAAAATGGCTGGACCATCATTGTAAAAACACCATTGTATATAAACACCTGTACTTTGTATCTCCCACACCTCATTGTAGATTGTAAGCTTTCACCAGCAGGGGCGGCTGATTTTGCTTTAATTATTGTATTGTTAACGTTGTTACTTATGACTCGTGTTTTGAAACTGTTAAACTGTAAAGCACTGCGGAATATTATGGCGCTATATAAATAAATAATATTATTATTCTTATTATAGAGGCCCACTCAGTAGTGGTGAAGTGTGAACGCCGCAAATTGCGAGTTGACTGCGCCTGATGCAGCTGATACTCCATTACTGTTGGCTGCTGCTCACACAACCGCTCCAACATATGTGTGTCGACCCGCCACCACAATTGTGGATTACCAGGGCAATGGGGTTACTCAGAGCCGAGCCCATGGAAGTCCACGGGGGTTTTGTCACAGGTAGCTGTGGCTCGGTCTGTGGCCCGGGCGGTCTGGCGTATGTTGGGGATATATTTACAGGGGATTGATTTATGTACAGTTCGTGACGCCACCTGTAGTATTCTGGTAATTAGTACCAGCGCTGCTGTAGATCTCTGAGGGGATGGTGAGGCAGCTAGATGTCGGGTCCCCTACAGGTGGGACTGGTCCCTCAAAGTCTATGTGAGTAGTGAAGTCGAGTGCAGAAAAAGAACACAGTCTCACACGGTCAGCGTCTTTCCATACCTTTACTTGCAAGTTGTTAAGGCAGGTCCCAGGGAGGCTGATCCAAGGAGAGTGTATCTTGAGACGGCAGCTGGACAAGTTAGGGGCCTCCTTTAACTCCAATAAAACGAGTACAACCAGCCTGAAGCGTAGTTCCCTCAAATCTCCAGCTAATCTTTAGCTGTACCTGCCCAGTCAGCTTAGTGTTAGGGGCCTTCCTGTGAAGGAGCTGAATTCTTATTTTGTCCTGCAGAACTTCAAAGTCTTCACTCCCCCTGACCCCAGTTACGTACTGACTATAAGGGGCTTGTCTGCCGCGACCTAGGGTCCGGTAGATTCCTGGTTTTCCTATCACCGTGCCTGAAACAACAGTGACCCTTCGGTCCCCAGTGACCGGTAGCAATGTGCTGGACTTCTGCAATCCTGTAGCACTAATTCTATAATCCACTTGCCTTTCGCCTTGTCCACGCTGGTAACATAAGCACTCAAAACTAGCCAAGGGTCGAGCAGTCACTTCTTTCCTTTTCCTTCCAATGAAGTTAGCCACAGATGCTCAGTTATCACAGGCAGGAGCACGTCTCTGAACCTGATACCGTCCTCTAGACAGGGATGCTGAAGACTTTCCGTGCTAATACTTCTTCTTTCCTCAGTATGTGTTGAGAAGGTGATACAGCTCTGACTAGACTAAGGTGTATCCCAAACACCTATACCAGACTCCACGATATGAACTGGTGAATAAGCAGGCTAGACTCTTTCCTCCCTCCAAACGTCTTCTCACAAAGAGTCTAGACTCTACTCCACACGTCCTCACTGTCCAAAGACAGGAACTAGACTAATCACTCTAACACCTACTACCTTGACCACTCCCTCTAGAGTATACTCCACTACCCTAGGGGTGTGTCTAGTGTGTGTCGAGTGAATGGATATTTAGCATTAAACTGCCGTCTCGCCATACACTCTCCAGGGTACTGCGTGTGCCTACCACCAGGGCTACACATTCCCCCATGGTAAACGACAGCACTCCCGGGCTGTAAAATACAAAAGACATTTTGTTTATGCAATAAACATTGAACAATAACATCTTCCCATCCGGGAGGTGAGAACACCTTGAACGTTGCAAACTTTATAGAAAAATACAAATATTAAATAGCATTCAATAAATATACAAATACTTGTGAAGGACCCGCACCAAACCTTCAACGTGGGTCCTGGGTGGGCTGCAGGACGTCCGATTGCAGACCTCACTCAGTGCCACACCACACGGGTTTTGTTTTTCAGAGGTAGTTATGGTGGTTTTTGTAAAACCAAGATAGGGCACCGAAGCGCAACTATGTACAAGAAAGTTCTGGGTTAGCATAGTCCTTAACCTCAAAAGTCCATTTGTAAAGAAAGACATATTATATTAAATCGCATTATAAAAGTGCAACTGTTTATCATTTATCATCTATCATTTACCCAGCCGGGCATTCTATAATTAGAAATATATATTCACTATATATAACCTGTGCAAACTTTTTCAAAACATTTTAAACTTTTTGCTTTTTACTTTTGGTAGATCCGATAGGGATCTCACCACACTTTCTTACTATTTATTCATCTTCTAATAATACACCTTCCACTACATCTTTCACCCCGGGGGCTGGAATGATGCAATGAGCCCTAGATCCCAAGACCAGCAAATCATGTGCTGCGATCAGGGTCTGGGTCGCGACAGTTCTGGTGCGAACCTCTAGGGGCGCAACGGGTATACTCTCTCCGCGTGACACCGATTGCGTCTCCATCACAGTCAACGATATAGACCGCGTCAGGGTTTGCGATCTAAGCTGGGTCGCATGTTGCGATGTGGAGGTGGCTTTAACTTGCGATGAACTCTGGGTCGCTTGTTGCGATGACTTTGCAGGGGGCGATGCTGGGGCACGGCCGGATGCTGCTTGAGCTGGAAACGGGGACGCTGCGGTAATGGTGACGGTACCTGCGTCTGGGACGGGGTCACGGACGATGGTGACGTTAAGGGCATACCATCCCTTCATTCCCCAATGCCGCGTATAGGTGACATATCTCCATTCGCTAAGTCCCTCCGGGATGACCTTGCGGCAGGTGGGATTCTACGTCACGCCTGCTGACAAAGACCGCTGGGTAGAGGCCCGGTTCACGGATAAAGCCCCAGCCCTTCCGGAGCTGGAACTCAGTCACACACCCCTGCCGCCGCGGTTCCCGTAAGGTACCTTTGTCGCGACGGACAGTCTCCTTGTCAGCAATCAGCTCGGCATATTGTCGCTGGCGGTTCTTCTGAGTTTCCCGCTCTTCCTCCTGCTGACGCCTCTTCTTCTCCTCACGACTCTGCCATTCTTGTTCCCACTGGGCGGTGTAGGCGACGTCATCCAGGCGCGCCATTTCGTCCCAGTCCACATCTGGTAGTGACGGACAGACCCCTCCGGTGTCCCTGCCGGGGACCGATAATCTGCTGCGGCCTCTTGGCCGGGCGGGCGTTCCGGGATTGGCTGTACCTCCTCAACCTCCTCCGCCTCCACCGCTTCACCAGTGGGATCGGGAACGGTACTTTCGGGGGCAGCCTCCGGTTGCTCCTTCGCCTTGGGCAGCAGACTCTTCGGTATTTGGAATCGTGGGGGTTCGTTGAGGGGAGAGGACGCCGTGCTCGTTAGTTGCCACTTCAGCAGGTTACATCGGCGTCTCTCAATCTCCTCCAGTCCAGGTTGGAAACTCTTTAGGCGTGCGTTCTCCTCCTGTAGCTCTAGCAACGCCTGTTGCAGGTGCAGGATCGCATAAGACTCCGATGCCGATGGCAGCTTGGCGGGGGCACGGGGCCTGCCTTCCTCCGCTGCCCCACTCGGCTGCACACATCCTGCCTCCATCATGTTCCAGAAGATTCTCTCTTCTTTCTGCGGAGACATCCGGTCTCTTCCGTGGAGGTGGGGTTTGCGTCTCCTCCTCCTCGCAGGGAAGGTGAAGAGGAGGCGGACCTCCTTTGCTGTAGGGCAGGACCGCATGTTGTAATAGCACTTTGAGAGGGCAGGCATTTTCTTCGCGCCACAGGGGGGTAGACGCCCACGAAGGTACGCCCACCTTCTTCTCCAGCGCCTGAGGGCGCGAATATGGCGACAAAAATGGCGATTTTGGCGCCAAAAGTGCAAACAGTCCTTTTTCACAAAAACAAGTCCTTAGGCACACAGGGCTCGCAATTCCGCGAGTTTCGCATCCTGTTCGTGACGCCAAAGTTGTGTCGACCCGCCACCACAATTGTGGATTACCAGGGCAATGGGGTACTCAGAGCCGAGCCCATGGAAGTCCACGGGGGTTTTGTCACAGGTAGCTGTGGCTCGGTCTGTGGCCCGGGCGGTCTGGCGTATGTTGGGGATATATTTACAGGGGATTGATTTATGTACAGTTCGTGACGCCACCTGTAGTATTCTGGTAATTAGTACCAGCGCTGCTGTAGATCTCTGAGGGGATGGTGAGGCAGCTAGATGTCGGGTCCCCTACAGGTGGGACTGGTCCCTCAAAGTCTATGTGAGTAGTGAAGTCGAGTGCAGAAAAAGAACACAGTCTCACACGGTCAGCGTCTTTCCATACCTTTACTTGCAAGTTGTTAAGGCAGGTCCCAGGGAGGCTGATCCAAGGAGAGTGTATCTTGAGACGGCAGCTGGACAAGTTAGGGGCCTCCTTTAACTCCAATAAAACGAGTACAACCAGCCTGAAGCGTAGTTCCCTCAAATCTCCAGCTAATCTTTAGCTGTACCTGCCCAGTCAGCTTAGTGTTAGGGGCCTTCCTGTGAAGGAGCTGAATTCTTATTTTGTCCTGCAGAACTTCAAAGTCTTCACTCCCCCTGACCCCAGTTACGTACTGACTATAAGGGGCTTGTCTGCCGCGACCTAGGGTCCGGTAGATTCCTGGTTTTCCTATCACCGTGCCTGAAACAACAGTGACCCTTCGGTCCCCAGTGACCGGTAGCAATGTGCTGGACTTCTGCAATCCTGTAGCACTAATTCTATAAATCCACTTGCCTTTCGCCTTGTCCACGCTGGTAACATAAGCACTCAAAACTAGCCAAGGGTCGAGCAGTCACTTCTTTCCTTTTTCCTTCCAATGAAGTTAGCCACAGATGCTCAGTTATCACAGGCAGGAGCACGTCTCTGAACCTGATACCGTCCTCTAGACAGGGATGCTGAAGACTTTCCGTGCTAATACTTCTTCTTTCCTCAGTATGTGTTGAGAAGGTGATACAGCTCTGACTAGACTAAGGTGTATCCCAAACACCTATACCAGACTCCACGATATGAACTGGTGAATAAGCAGGCTAGACTCTTTCCTCCCTCCAAACGTCTTCTCACAAAGAGGTCTAGACTCTACTCCACACGTCCTCACTGTCCAAAGACAGGAACTAGACTAACCACTCTAACACCTACTACCTTGACCACTCCCTCTAGAGTATACTCCACTACCCTAGGGGTGTGTCTAGTGTGTGTCGAGTGAATGGATATTTAGCATTAAACTGCCGTCTCGCCATACACTCTCCAGGGTACTGCGTGTGCCTACCACCAGGGCTACACATATGTAACGAGGAATTCCACCTGGTGGGTACGTCACATATAATGCGATGTTCATGAAGGTGAAATCTGCGTTGCAGAGCTGCAATCAGCGATCTGGCCATGCTGGAACGTCGCAAGTGAGCGCACTCTAGGCGGACCTTGTGCAGCAGTGCATCAAGATCCGGATAGTCCCTCAAAAAACTCTGCACGACCAAGTTGAGCACATATGACAGACATGGTATGTGACTGAGGTTGCCAAGGCCAGAGCTGACACCAGATTTCGGCCATTGTCACACACTACCAAGCCTGCCTGTAGATTCTCTTCCAAAAACCACACGTCGCTCTCCTGCTTTATGGCATTACAGAGCTCCTGCGCTGTGTGGCTAAGATTCCCCATGGAAATTAATTTCAGGATGGCCTGTTGACATTTGGACACGGCTGTGCTCATATCGGTCGCAACAGGTAAACGTTCACGGGTCCATGTGGAGGTAGACCGTGACGGCTCCTGCAGCGATGATTCTGAGGAACTGGAATAGGAGGAGGAATCAATGTGTACAGACTTGATTCCTGCAATCCTTGGAGTTGGCAGAACACGTACAGCGCCACTCGCAAGATCAGTACCCGGCTGCACAACATTGACCCAATGGCCAGTGAGGGAAAGGTATTGTCCCTGGCCATGGGTGTTAGAACCCTCTTGTTAGGTTTTGTTTCAGTTTGCTGGTCACATGACCTTTTTTCCCTATTTAGTCTGGCTCCGCCCTTCTGGCTTTGCTTGACTTCATTGTATTATCTACTGTTAAGCTAGCCAGGTGCTTAGGTGCCTTAATCTGTGAGTTTTGCTTGATGTTAGGATCACAAAGTATTTATTTTTCTGTTTAATTATCCATGCTACAATTTATGTTAGGAGATGTCCACCTTTTCTCCCAGTCCCTAGATCTTGTAGGGATTACTCCCTCGCAACTATAGGTCTTCGTTCACACTAGATGAGGACTTTAGCGGGTCTGGTCGCAGGATCAGGTTCCCCGTTACATCGTAGGGATTCAGCTTAGTTGTATTGTAGGGACAGAATTCCCTTCTTTCCTTACTGGTTGTAGCAGATCATAACAACGGGTACTGGTCCA
This sequence comes from Oophaga sylvatica, assembly GCA_033576555.1. Lineage (NCBI taxonomy): Eukaryota > Metazoa > Chordata > Amphibia > Anura > Dendrobatidae > Oophaga > Oophaga sylvatica. The sequence goes on along the minus strand of JARQOD010000005.1, from coordinate 13,313,336 downwards.
CGCATCGGTGGTCAGGTGGACCTTGCTACTGAGGGCTTTTAGTAGCGCATGTTTAATTTTTCCCTCAACATGCTTTTGCAGACCAGGGACGGCTTGCCTGCTGAAATGAAATCGGCTTGGCACATTGTATTGTGGGATTGACAATGATATTCAGTTACGGAAACTGTCTGTCTCCACCAGCCTGAATCACAGCATTTCAAGGGACAGGAGTTTTGCAATGCCAGCATTCAGAGCCTGTGCTCGTGCATGGTTTGCGGAGTATGGCCGTGTTTTATCCCATGCCTGTGCTACCGCTGGCTGTTTTGTGGCCTGGGAGTGTGAGGATGACAGGGAACTTGCTGCTGTGTGTGGAATAACAGTTTGTCTCTGGACAACAGTGGCCGAGGTTCTTCCATGGCGATCCTGTGAGGAAGCATAACCAGCTGTGTGTGAGCTCGATGAAGAGGCTTCAACACAACCTGAAGATGTAGGTGCTGCTGTAGGTTGGCCTACATCTCCAGTGTGTCTTTGTAACTCAACTACGTGCTTTGTCCGCACATGTTTCCACATATTTGTGGTATTGAGGTGACTGACACTTTTAGCTATTTTTAATTTTTGATTACACAGCTTGCATTTCACATAGCAAATATCATGTGCAAGTGTGTGAAAAAAGGACCACGCAGTGCAAGTCCTGGGAGCGCACGTTTTGACTTTTGGAAGACAACTGCTCCGAACAGGTGCCAAACTGGAGGCTACAGGCAACCGAGTCTGCAGCCTAACTCTCCCTCCTGTTTGTACCGTTGGGGCAATGTCTTCCTCTATCTTCCTTCTATCACTAACCATTTCTCTAGGCCTCTCCCAGCTTTCAACCAAAGTACTGGTTCTCACCCACAAAGCTCTCCACAGTGCAGCACCCCTCCTACATCTCCTCCCTCATTTCTATCTATCGGCCTAACCGACTGCTGCGCTCTGCAAACGACTTTCGACTAACCTCTGCACTAATACGTACCTCCCACTCCCGACTCCAAGACTTCTCCTGCTCTACGCCAATCCTCTGGAATGCTGTACCCCAAGAAATTAGGACTATCCACAATTTGCATGGTTTCAGGCGCTCCCTCAAAACACATTTGTTCAGAGCGGCCTATCACATTCACTAATCAAAGTCATTCTATGTATTCTGTGTAAGTGTGTGTGTGTCTCTAGCCCATTCACTATCTCCATCCCTCAGTCCCTTAAGATGGCTGGAACATCATTGTAAATGCACCATTGTATATAAACACCTATACTTTGTATCTCCCCCATCTCATTGTACATTGTAAGCTGTCACGAGCAGGGGCGACTTATTTAGCTTAAATTATTGTATTGTTAACGTTGTTACTTATGATTTGTGTTCTGAAACTGCTAAACTGTAAAGCGCTGCGGAATATGATGGCGCTATATAAATAAATATTATTATTATTCCTCTGAGCTGCTCCCACCACCTTCCTGTTCTTCATGCCATGTTGGGTATTGGACCTCATCATCTCCACTACCCTCTTCCAACACCTGCTGTTGGGTGGTCTGGCCAGCACCATGCTCAACAGAAACTGGCACCTGGGTCTCATCATCATCATCAGATGCGTTCTGCGGTGTGCTGACCATCGGCACTGTCTCACCCGCCTCTTCAGATTCAGAGAGACACAGCTGTTGCGCATCACTGCATACTCCCTCTTCTTCACATTACAGAATGCTGCTTGGCTGGGCCCCTGTTTGCAAGCCAATAGATTCTGAGAACAGAAGCAGACACTCAGCTGGCTCCTGTACAGAACTCTCTGACTGCCTGGGCAATTTGCCAGGCGGTGAAGAGACAGATGGTTGCCCAACAGTGCTGTGGTCCTGAGAGGAGGTGGAAGCAATTGAAGTCGATGCATTGGCTGAGATCCAAACAACAACGGCTTCAATTTGTTCTTCCCGCAGCAGGGGGGTACTCCGAGCTCCTACAAAAGTGCGCATAAAGGAACGCTCACGGCCCGGGGAAAACTGGTGGATGCTGTGTCACTGGGGGCCGCAGCAGCCACAGAATCCCCACGTCCTCTCCCTGAAGAAACTCCACGACCACGTGCCTTACTCCCTGCCTTCTTCATCTTGGTAGATTGATAAAGAAAGTCTGAAAAGTTATAAGGCCTAAGTGTGGTTATTCCGCAGAGACTGCAGTGAACACTGCACACAACTGTTCAGTAGGTGTGAAAGGCCCCTTTGTGTACTTCTATAGTGTTTGCAACCAATGTATTGTATACGGATGGAAGCGCGTCACACTAATAGATTTTATTTATTTGTAATAGAGTGGAGCAGCAACAATTAGAGAAAAATTTCAAGGATGTGCCAGTGACACACGCTCAGCAGACTACAACCAGCAGTGGTTGAAGAACTAACTGGAGCGTGATCTGCACTCCAAAAAGGAAAACCTCAGACTACAGTGAACACTGCACACAACTGTTCACTACCCAACGCGTCTCAGCAGGAAGGCAGTCCGTGCGTCAAAACAAAGGCGCAAGCATACATCCACGTACCCTGTTTATAAAGCTATATAAAAAAAATTATGTAGTAGTGACGCACACTTTATTGAGGTACAGTATTACATCGCCATTCACCATCTGTGGCTATGCAGTCTCATCTATATATACCTTATCTATCCGTTGTCATGCTTGCAAGTCGACAGTCAGGCATAAATAGCAATTTTCACTATGCACTATGCACTTTTTAAAGGTTATGTTTGTTAATAAACATGATTATTGCCACATATTATGAGTATTACATGATGGAAATTGTATAATTTTGTATAAACTGTTTAGTGACATTATTCAGCAAATGTAACATTTTAGTAATGTCACAGATAACTTGTAATGCTGATGATGTTTTGAAGTCAGACATTCATTGTCTATACAATAAAAATGGTGTACATACTGTTACTTATCCATCATTAATGGATTCAGATATGTACTTGTATGCTTTTATGTACAACCGTATAGCAGATTCCTTAACTAATTTATTTTGTGGTTTGCATTGCTGTTCAACATGTTAATGTATGTGTTTATGTTTGTCAATTCTTTATTTATCTAGATATTAGTTTAAATGAAATCATCATCTTATGGTAGTAAAGGTTATCTTTCTCTTGTTTGAAGTATAGACATTTAAAATTGACAGGTAACAAGGAAATTACTTGATCTAGTATTTAAACATCCTCCTTGACCCTGGGCTCCAACACCGCCAGTTGTTGCTCGGAAGTGCTGTTAGCACAGTCAACACTTGCTCCTGTGTTACTGGGGTTCAGTAACGTCAGCTGGTCCTCGGTTGTGCCATTGGCTCTTTTCCTTCTGCTGCCCCTCCGGGTTCCAGTACCGTCAGCTGGTTCTCCGCAGTGCCTTTGGCCTAGGTGCCTCCATCTTGGTATCCGAGTTCCAGCAACGTCTGCTGGTCCTTGGTAGTGCTTTGGAGCACAGGTACCTCCTGCTTAGTAACCGTGTCCCAGTAACGTCAGCTGGTCCTCGGTTGTGCCATTGGCTCTTTTCCTTCTGCTGCCCCTCCGGGTTCCAGCACAGTCAGCTGGTCCTCGTTACTTGCATTGGCTCTTGTACCTTCTGCTACCCGTCCGGGTTCCAGTACCGTCAACTGGTTCTCCGCAGTGCCTTTGGCCTAGGTGCCTCCATCTCGGTATCCGAGTTCCAGCAACGTCTGCTGGTCCTTGGTAGTGCTTTGGAGCACAGGTACCTCCTGCTTAGTAACCGTGTCCCAGTAACATCAGCTGGTACAAGATTGTGCTACAAATACAAGATACGGAACAAGAGACACAAGAACAATAAGCAGAAGATCTAAAAGCAGAAGAACATGAAGTATAAGACCAAAATGAAGAGCAAAATATATGCTCTAAATTCTAAGCAGAAGAAGACTAAGCAGTGTATGGGGGTGAGTCCGTTCCTCCTCGTGGTGCCCTGGAAAATGCCTGCTGCTGCAGGCTAAACTGAACACGGACAAATACTGTTGTAATTTAAATCTTTTGTGACAGCAAGAACGGAAGGATGAAAAATTCATACTTTGACAGATTACAAGTACAGGATTCTCTGTCACAAATAAGAATATGATGAAGAAGATGAAGCAGAATATGAATAAGAATAATAGTTTAATAAGAAGAATATGAGTAATGTTAACAAAGATGAATAGCAAGAAGTTTAAGAAGAAGATAAAGAAGGTGAAGATGAAGAATAATTTGATGAAAAAGATGATGCTGCAGAAGATTATGAAGGAGAAAGTGTGTGAAAAGTTAAAAAGGTGAAGATGAAGAGCATGGAAGTTGTGTAATATACATATTTGCCAAAATATAAAAAACGTTAACATTGTCAATTTCTTCGTCAATCCGAACATCTTTAAAAAAAAAAATATTTATGCTATTCCATTTGATTGGGTTAAACATCTATGCCTTTAATGTCTCCTCAACCTTCCCCAATACATTCTACATTACTCTTTCTTGTTTTCCTTCATGTACAATTAACCAACAAGGCAAGAATGGGTTTTTTTTAATTTCGATATTTTGTTCCCATAGACTTACATGGGACTTCCGGTATCGATATCGGGTATCGCCGATATTTTAGTGATATCGGCGATACCATTCCGATTCCGATACTTTAGGATATCGGAAAGTATCGCTCAACTCTACTGATGAGTCCACTGAATCAGGATCCTGTCTATGAGCATATTCATGGAAAAGAAAAAAAAAATTCATGAAGTAAAACCAATCTCGGTAAATGAAATTTTCCCTGTGTTTTTGACTTGGTAACTATTTTGGTAAAGTAGTTTAATAGCAAGTAATAAAAATATATCAAGTGCTGGATGGACAAGAAAGGAAAAAACTTTCTGGTAGATATTAATACAAGTGGCTACTATTTCTCACCCGCTCTGTAATAATAGTAGAAGCTGCTGTGTCACGTAAAATTTATTTTTATTTTAACATCACAGAGTCGGCTTTGTTCCTAGGCAAGACAGCGAGCATCTCGGCCCCTCTGAGCTGCGTCGTAGCCTCGAGCATCGGTATATAAGCTTCACATGTGGTTCCCATTTCGTATCCTGAAAAGTAAATGTCATAGCAACAGAACTTTGGGAAGAAATGTTTCAGGGTTTTGGGAGATAATGTCTCTGCAAAAGGAAATTATTTTCAAGGTGATTTGACCTTAAATCTTAGAACACGGCCTTCATGTCAAAGCTGCCGATGTACAGAAAGAAAAAAAAACTTTTTTTTTAGGGTGACTATGAAAAGGTTTAATGAAATTATTATTTTTATTTGAAATGAAAATTGGCAATAATCTCGAAATTCTACATTCGATTATCAGAATGGATGCATCTAGGGGAATATGTACCACAGAGACTGTCTGAGGTGCCACGGACAGAAGGGTTCTAGATTGCGTTATCCTCCTGGTATGAATCTCGGACATCACCACCTCCTCAGGGAAGGAATTCCAGATTCTCACTGCCCTAACAGTAAAGAATCCTCTTCTATGTTGGTGGATAAACCTTCTCTCCTCCAGACACAGAGAATGCCCCCTTGTGACTGTCACCTTCCTTGATATAAACAGGTCCTCGGAGAGATATTTGTATTGTCCCCTTATATACTTATACATGGTTATTACATCGTCCCTCAATCGTCTTTCTACTAGACTAAATAATCCTAATTTTGCTAATCTCTCTGGGTATTGTAGTTCCCCCATCCCCTTTATTAATTTTGTTGCCCTCCTTTGTACTCACTCTAGTTCCATTATATCCTTCCTGAGCACCGATGCCCAAAACTGTACACAGTCCTCCATGTGTGGTCTAACCAGGGATTTGTACAGAGGCAGTATAATGCTCTCATCGTGTTTCCAGACCTCTTATAATGCACCCCATGAGCCTGTTTGCCTTGGCAGCCGCTGCCTGGCACTGGCTGCTCCAGGTAAGTTTATCATTACCTTGGATCCCCAAGTCCTTCTCCAGCAGTGTCAACTCTGCCATGCTGCTGTGACACTTCTGCCTGGACTGTGTGACAAACTCAGCTCTGCCGCTTGTCAACTCTGTTTTACAGCTGGTTTAGCGCAGTTCTGCTACAAAGTCAGCTGAACTGCATCTGAGTCAATGCTATTTTCCTTCTGGATTGCAACTGCTGTGTTTTTTTCTGCAGCTTCATCTCTCTAAGTTCCCAGGATTCCAGTTCTGCTCCTCCTGTTGTTGCCAGCTACATCAGTCTCCATAGTTCCACCTGTGTCTATTTCTGCACCAAGGCCATCTGTCTGTGTTGCAAAATAATTGCTCATCCTTTAATAGCAGGCATACTTTGGACACTATGATCCCTGTGCAACTTGTCCCAAGCCTCAAAGTTTGCTTCTTATAAATTCTGTGAGTTTAGAGGCCTTTTTACATGGCACTCACTGAAGAATTATAGGTGTGATTGTGCCTAATACCACAGCCATGAATTTCTGTTGAGCAACATTTTGGAACTGTATTGGCGTCAACATGACACTTTTACAGTGAGAACCAGTGATAGAGGAGGGAGTCGCAGGATCTCTGCCCTAGATCTCACTGTCTTATAGGCACCTACGAACGTCAAGATGACAGCATCTTCAAAGTAATGGTGTCACTTTATTATGCTGCTTTTGCTTGCAGTGGCTGAAGAGGAAATGGTGACTTTGGACATTGGGGAGAAGATTAGGCGAGTATGAATGTTGTCTTTGGGAGCTGCAGCACACTGGGGGCATCATTACTGATGATGGGACTCTGGTGGCATTATTGCTAGTGATGAGTGAGTATGCTCGTTGCTCGGATTTTCCCAAGCATGCTTGCGTGGTCTCTTGAGTATTTGGGCGTGCTCGGAGATTTAGTTTGTGTCACCACAGCTGCATGATTTGCTGCTACTTGACAGCCTGAATACATGTGGGGATTGCCCGTTTGTTGGGGTGAGTTTCCACGGTCAGGAAACGCTGCGTGTTTGGCGCTGTGCGCTGGCGCAGCGCCAAACACGCAGCGTCCAGATGTTACAGCATAGTGGAGGGGATTTCAAGAAATCCCGTCTCCACTATGCGTAACAATACGCAGGTGGCAAACCTGCGTAAACGGACATGCGGCGCGTCTTTTTAGACCGCAGCATGTCCTCGCGTATTGCGGCGACGGTGCGTCGCCGCAACATAATTAACACAGGGCTATGTAGCCCTGCGCTCTTTCCGGAGGTGTTCCGGAGGTGTCCTGAACACCTCCGGAAAGATCGCGCGTCATAAAGGGGGCGGGGCTTAGACGGAGCGGAATTTCCGCTCCGTCCAAAGCGCTGTGGTTCCGGACCGTGGAACCATAGCCTTAGGGAATTTGTTAGCTTTATGATGTGCACATGCACTTTATATACAAGGCTTTTTGACTAGTTGCTATTTGCTGATTGCAGCAGTTATTATCTGATTTGTGCCTCTTTATGGTATTACATGGATATTATAATATGTGCTTGTTATGTGATTCCTAGATAGGATATACTCATATTTTGGGTGTCACTTTTTTAGTTCCCTGTATTGAATTTGCATTATTTTTTAAATAATTATGGAATAAAAATTTGTTACATTTTATCACTTTTTGCAATGGATACTCTTTTGCCTAATAACATTTTTTTTTGGGGGGATGTATTGTGATATCAGTAGATGTCTGTAGCACTGAAAAGTCTTGACCTTATCAGATACCTCTTTGATTTGGGCACCGTTAAGACAGCACACGTCTGGTGAAGTAATGTTCAGTCAGCAGATAGAGGCTTCTGTTCCTCTCAGTAAGGAATACCCCACGACCACCACTCTCCATTTCTTCTTCACCACAGTGCTTCTTTTTTTCCCTTCAAGAGGCTTCTGATTTCCTACTGGAGTGTTCTTAGTGGGCAAAGCACTTTTTTGATGTACATATTTGTAGTTGTCCTGCGTGAGAACCTGGTAGCGGTCCTTCAGCGGTATGGGTGTTAACTGCATCTTCATCCTCCTGCTTCTTTAGCTCACATGGTTTACTTGTTTCCATCACTGCTGACTAGAGATGAGCGACTGCCTTTTTTAGGGTCGAGTCGAGTTTCATGGAACCCGACTTTCTCAAAAGTCGAGTCAAACGAAATCGGCCGACTATCGGGAAAAGTCAGAGGTCCGACAGAAACACGAAACCCAATGCAAGTCAATGGGGAAGCAAAGTCGGCAGTGAGTGGAGGACAGTAAACACACCTACAGTGCCCATTTCAATGCCAACAACATCAATTCTTATTACTTAATAATAATAATCTTTATTTTTATATAGCGCTAACATATTCCGCAGCGCTTTACAGTTTGCACACATTATCATCGCTGTCCCGGATGGGGCTCACAATCTAGATTCCCTATCAGTATGTTTTTGGAGTGTGGGTGGAAACCGGAGTGCCCGGAGGAAACCCACACAAACACGGGGAGAACATACAAACTCCTTGCAGATGTTGTCCTTGGTGGGACTCAAACCCAGGATTACAGCGCTGCAAGGCCACCGTGCTGCCCAAGCCCAAGCCCTTAAGCTTGGCAACCTTCATTTACTTTATAATAATAGTTACGCATTGAAAACTGGGGGTTATTTGTCTAAAGTTGTGGGGGAGCAGGGCTGGCTCCAGGTTTTCGTGGGCCCCGGTTGAAAGAGTCTCAGTGGGCTCCTTTAACACATACCACAATTCATGATGCTCCAATACGGCACAGAAATATAGGTATAGTACAATGAAAAATACTTCACTTCTTACATGACTGATATCTATGTTAAAATCTACAATAGCTCAAAAACCAAACAGTATATTACTCCATACAGTATTATGGGCACCACATAGTGCGCCATACAGAATAATGAGCCCCATATATTGCTCTATACAGGATAATGAGCCCCATATAATGTTCCATACAGTATATGATGAGCTCCACATAATGCCACAGTATATGATGGTCCCCATATAATGTGCCATAAAGTATAGGATGGTCCCCATAGAGTAGAATGAGCCCCACATATTGCTCCATACAGTATAATGAGTCACATATAAAGCTCCATACAGTATATGATGGGCCCCATATATTGCTCCATACAGAATGGGCTCCATATAATACTCCATACAGAACAGGCCCCATATGTGCTCCATATGAGTCTCCACACCCTATATGACGCCTCATAAATAATGAACTCCATATGATGCTCCAGTATTTGATGGGCCCCATGGATGATGCTCTAGTGTATGATGGGCCTATATAATGCTCCATGTATAATGGGCCGCATATGATGCTGCAGTATATGATGGGCCCCATGGATGATGCTCCAGTGTATGATGGGCCAATATAATGCTCCATATATAATGGGCCCCATTTATAATGCTCCAGTGTATAATGGGCACCGTATATGATGCTCCAGTGTATGATGGGCCTATATAATGCTCCATATATAATGTCCCCCATTTAGAATGCTCCAGTGTGTGATGCGCCCATGGATGATGATCAAGTGTATGATGGGCCCCATATATCATTCTCCAGTGTATAATGCTCCCATATATTGCTCCAAACATTAAAAAATATGAAATACCTCTCCTCGCTGGGCACTGCTCTACTCTGGACTCCTCAGCGTCACCATCTTCCAGCTCTCTGCACTTGGACTGTTCAGGCAGAGGGCATACAGACGTGACGTCATTGGGCTCTCTAACCTGAATGTCACTGTCAGGAAACGCGGAAGACGTCACAGCGGTGGAGCAGGGAGAGGTAAGTATTGCAAGTGCTGTGGCCCTGAGCAAGCAGGGGGTGCACACTTGTGGGCGACGGCACTGGCACAGGGCTCCTCATAGTACGCCGGTGTGTCTGACGGTGAGTGGGCCGCCCCACCATCAGAGACACCGGTGTACTATGAGGGGCCCTGTGCCAGTGCCGTCGTCCACGAGTCGGCCCCCCCACCTGCTCAGGGAACCGGCACTTGCCCGGGTGCGCCAGGTGCTGACACCGGCCCTGGGGGGGTACAGTCCAGTTAGGGAGGTGAAAAAACTGGCATATGTTGAGGTGTAGGCTGGACGTTCAGCAGCTGCAAATGGAGGAATTGGAGAAGTCGGAGGAAGAGGAGGACAAAGCGAGCCATTTTGCTGGCAACCTATGTGTCATCAGGGGAAGGTGTTAAAAAATCCTTTGAAACCCAGGCATGGTTCATTTTAATGAAGGTGAGATCACCTACATTTTGGGTCGACAGCCGAGTCCTTCTTTCTGTCAGGATTGATCCAGCAGCACTGAAGACTCTTTCTGATAGCACACTACCAGCAGGGCAAGCGAGCTCCTGTAAGGCATATTGTGCCAATTCCGGCCAGGTGTCCAGTTTACAGGCCCAGTAGTCAAAGGGAATGAACTGTGAGGGAGAACATCGATAGGGTAGGAGAGGTAATTTTGAACCATAGTTGACAACTGCTGTCTCCTGTCTGCTGCAATCGATTCAGTATTACCAGTCGTGTGAGCGTTACTCGAGAAATCAGTCCACAACATGGTCATGAAACCCCTGTCTCCAACGCCACTTCGGCTGTGTGCACCACGAACACCTCTTCCATTTGGCCCAGTACGGCTCGTGGTAGAACCTGCACCGCTGCTGTGTGCTGGGAATGCCTCTAACAAACGGTTTACCAGAGTTGCTTGTTTGTTCGCCAATATTAGCTCTAGGTTCTCCTGTGGCATGATGTTCTGTAATTTGCCTTTATAGCGTGGATCGAGGATGCTGGCCAATCAGTAGTCGTCATCTTCATCATTTTGGCAATGCGGGGGTCCCATTTTAGGATCCGCAAGACATAATCATGTGTGGCCCAGCTGCGCTTGGTGACACATGTTCCCTGGAGGATGCACAGAAAGGCAAATCACAAACACCTGATATTCATTCACATCGACACTTCCCAATAGTGCCTCTAGAGGGAGCCTTAGAATATATAAGGGTGTGGGAGACGCAGCAGTAGAGGATTCTAGCCAGACAATGATTCTAGTTGTTGGTTGTACCTCAGACTGATCAGTTCTCCTCAGAGCATCGGAGTGAGAGGATTTCCTGTCAGAGCGTGTTAGAGAAAGACAAGCTGTTACCTCAGAGCAGGCTGACTGTTAGATCCCTGAAAACGTGGAAAGTGACTCTCGAAGTGAGCATGAAATCAGTCTGACGGAAGGTCCTGATAGCTACTTTGGACAGAGTCTATGAAGGAGAAGAAGGAAGGGAACTACAGTATTTGTAACAACGAGTCGACTGAGGAACGGTCAGTGAGCGGTGATAGAAGGAAGCTGATGACTACACCTACTGTTGCCTGTGCTTATGTTAAGGGTGTGAGTAGGGCGACAGGCGAGTGGTGAAAAGGAAGAAAGAGTGACTGAGGAGAAATAGCGACGATAGCTGAACCTCCACTCTGCACTACCGGACATCGGGTCCGAGCTTGCTAGTACCTTCACGGCTAGTGGGAGAAACCAAATACCCTGCTGGACTTCAGGTCGCAGAGGGGCCCTTCAGTGCTGATACGTAACCGGGGTCAGGAAGAACAAGAGTCTAGCAGGGCCCTGCATATAGAGACTAGTTCTGTCCAAAAGAAGGCTCCACCACAATGTCGGCCGGGCGTAGCTGTTCTATACGGAGTTAAACTTAGCTTTATGCAAGTTGGGAACTCACACACTTTGGAAAGTAAGGAGGCCTTAAACCTACTCAGTGATTACTGGATGTGCATTCTCCACCCTGACAGCCTCCCGGAACGTGCCTGAACCCACAACAGTAAAGGTATGGAAAGAGACTTTTTGTGTGTGTCTGCCTTATTGCCTGCACCCCTGCACCGCCATACATCTCGAGGGATCAGTCCCGCCTGTGGGGGACTTAACATCTTGCTGCCCAGTATCAACCCCTCAGAGAATCTACCCTGCAGCGCTGGTCATCCTGACCAGGAACCACAGGTGGCGTCACGAACATTCTATAATCCCCTGTAAATATTCCCCCCCTTTGAATGAGCGCCCAGGGCAACGGACCGAGCTGCGCTACCCGTGACCTCTCCCCCATTGAAGTGAACGGGCTCGGTGCCGAGTACCCCATAAGCCCTGGTACGTGCGACTCAATCACACATGTGGGCCAATGTTCCAGGTGTCAATGATGCACTGCCAGTGGTGGGTGGAGGAGCACTTTCTGCAAAATCCACATCCCTCCTGTCACGCACAAACCCTGTACCTGACCTTGGCAAACCAACATTTTCTCTTGTCCCCTGAGAAGCATCCTCCTCCCCAAAATAATCATCCTCCTCCTCCTCCTCCTCTTCCTCTTCTTCCACAACCTCGTCCAGGACAATTCACTGAGCAGACAATGGCTGTCTGTCATCAAGGCTTCCCTCCTCCTCCTCCTCTTCCTCCTCCGCTGCATACGCCTGATCCTTAACCCCTTCAAGACCCAGCCTATTTTGACCTTAAAGACCTTGCCATTTTTTGCAATTCTGACCAGTGTCCCTTTATGAGGTAATAACTCAGGAACGCTTCAACGGATCCTAGCAATTCTGAGACTGTTTTTTTCGTGACATATTGGGCTTCATGTTAGTGGTAAATTTAGGTCGATAATTTTTGCGTTTATTTGTGAAAAAAATGGAAATTTGGCGAAATTCTGAAAATTTTGTAATTTTCAAATTTTAATTTTTATTCTGTTAAACCAGACAGTTATGTGGCACAAAATAGTTAATAAATAACATTTCCCACATGTCTACTTTACATCAGCACAATTTTGGGAACAACATTTTTTTTTGTTAGGAAGTTATAAGGGTTAAAAGTTGACCAGCGATTTCTCATTTTTACAGCAAAATTTACAAAACCATTTTTTTTAGGGACCACCTCACATTTGAAGTCACTTTGAGGGGTCTATATGGCAGAAAATACCCAAAAGTGACACCTTTATAAAAACTGCACCCCTCAAGCTACTCAAAACTACATTCAAGAAGATTATTAACCCTTCAGGTGCTTCACAGGAAGTAAAGCAACGTGAAGGAAAAAATGGACATTTTAATTTTTCCAACAAAAATTTTCTTTTAGCATCAATTTTTTCATTTTTACATGGGCATCAGGATAAAATGGATCCTAAAATTTGTTGGGCAATTTCTCCTGAGTACACAGATACCTCATATGTGGTCATAAACCACTGTATGGGCGCACGGCAGGGCTCAGAAGGGAAGGAGCGCCATTTGACTTTTTGAATAGAAAATATGCTGGAATATTTAGCGGTTGCCATGTCGCATTTGGAGAGTCCCTGTGTGCCTAAACATTGGAGCTCCCCCACAAGTGACCCCATTTTGGAAACCAGATCCCCTAAGGAACTTATCTAGATGCATAGTGAGCACTTTGAACCCCCAGGTGCTTCACAAATTGATCCATAAATAAAAGAAAGTACTTTTTTTTCACAAAAATTTTCTTTTAGCCTCAGTTATTTTCATTTTCACATGGGCAACAGTATAAATTGGATCCTAAAATTTGTTGGGCAATTTCTCCTGAGTACACAGATACCTCATATGTGGTCATAAACCACTGTTTGGGCGCACGGCAGGGCTCAGAAGGGAAGGAGCGCCATTTGACTTTTTGAATGGAAAATATGCTGGAATATTTAGCGGTTGCCATGTCGCATTTGGAGAGTCCCTGTGTGCCTAAACATTGGAGCTCCCCCACAAGTGTCCCCATTTTGGAAACTAGACCCCCTAAGGATCTTATCTAGATGCATAGTGAGCACTTTGAACCCCCAGGTGCTTCACAAATTGATCCGTAAAAAAAGAAAGTACTTTTTTTTCACAAAAATTTTCTTTTAGCCTCAGTTTTTTTCATTTTCACATGGGCAACAGTATAAATTGGATCCTAAAATTTGTTGGGCAATTTCTCCTGAGTACACAGATACCTCATATGTGGTCATAAACCACTGTTTGGGTGCACAGCAGGGCTCAGAAGGGAAGGAGCGCCATTTGACTTTTTGAATGGAAAATATGCTGGAATATTTAGCGGTTGCCATGTCGCATTTGGAGAGTTCCTGTGTGCCTAAACATTGGAGCTCCCCCACAAGTGACCCCATTTTGGAAACTAGACGCCCTAAGGAACTTATCTAGATGCATAGTGAGCACTTTAAACCCCCAGGTGCTTCACAGAAGTTTATAACGCAGAGCCGTGAAAATAAAAAATCATTTTTATTTCTCAAAAAATGATTTTTTAGCCCACTATTTTTTATTTTCACAATGGTTACAGGAGAAATTGGACCCCAAAAGTTGTTGTCCAGTTTGTCCTGAGTACGCTAGTACCCCATATGTGGGGGGAACCACTGTTTGGGCACACGTCAGGGCTCGGAAGGGATGTAGTGACGCTTTGAAATGCCGACTTGATGGAATGGTCTGCGGGCATCTTGTTACGTTTGCAGAGCCCCTGATGTGCCTAAACAGTAGAAACTCCCCACAAGTGACCCCATTTTGGAAACTAGACCCCGCAAAGAACTTATCTAGATGTGTGGTGAGCACTTTGAACCCCCAAGGGCTACACAGAAGTTTATAACGCCCGGGCATGAAAATAAAAAAATCATATTTTTTCCACAATCAGGATCTTTTAGTCCCCAATTTTTTTATTTTCCCAAGGGTAACATGAGAAATTAGACCCCAAAAGTTGTTGTCCAATTTGTCCTGAGTATGCTGATATCCCATATGTGGGAGAAAACTACTGTATGGGCACACGTCGGGGCTCGGATGGGAAGTAGTGACGTTTTGAAATGCCCACTTGATGGAATGGTCTTCGGGCGTCATGTTACGTTTGCAGAGTCCCTAATGTGCCTAAACAGTAGAAACTCCCCACAAGTGACCCCATTTTGGAAACTAGATCCCCCAAGGAACTCCTATAGATGTGTGATAAGCACTTTGAATCTCCAAGTCCTTCACAGAAGTTTATAACGCAGAGCCGTGAAAATATAAAATCATTTTTTTTCCACAAAAATAATTTTTAGTCCCCAATTTTTTTTCCCAATGTTAACAGGAGAAATTAGAACCCCCAAAGTTGTTGTGCAATTTTTCCCGAGTACGCTGATACCTCATATGTGGGGATAAACCACTGTTTGGGCATACGTCGGGGCTTGGAATAAAGGGAGCACTGTTTGACTTTTTGAACGCAAAATTTGCAGAAATCAATGGTGGCGCCATGTCACGTATGGAGACCCCCTGATTTGCCTAAATAGTGGAAACCCCTCAATTCTAACTCCAACCCTAACCCCAACACACCCCTAACCCCAACCCTAACCCCTACACACACCTAACCCTAATACAAACCCTAATCATAACCCTAACCCCAACACACCCCTAACCCTAATCCCAACTCTAACCATAAACCTAACCACAAGCCTAACCCTAATTCCAACCCTAACCCTAATTCCAACCCTAACCCAAATTCCAACTCTAACCGTAATTCTAACCTTAACCCTAATGCTAACCCTAACCCTAGTTCTAACCCTAAGGCTGGGTTCATATTGCGTTTTACCAGCCCGTTCAACACGTAGCGTTGACCGGCTGGTAACGGTATAGCATAACGCGATCGCGTTATGCTATACCGCTAGCGCAGATGAATCAGCAGATAATCAGTCGCGGATCAGCAGCAAAATCCGCCGCGGATCAGCAGCAAAATGCGCCGCGGATCAGCAGCAAAATCAGCCGCGGATCCGCAGCAAAATCCGCCGCGGATCAGCAGCGAATAAGCAGCAAAATCAGTCGCGGATCAGCAGCAAAATCCGCCGCGGATCAGCAGCGAAATCCGCCGCGTATCAGCAGCGAAATCCGCCGCGGATCCGCAGCGAAATCAGCCGCTGATCCGCAGCGAAATCCGCCGCGGATCAGCAGCGAAATCCGCCGCGGATCTGCAGCGAAATCAGCCGCGGATCAGCAGCGAAATCAGCCGCGGATCAGCAGCGAAATGAGCCGCGGATCAGCAGCGAAATCAGCCGCGGATCAGCAGCGAAATCAGCCGCGGATCAGCAGCGAAATCCGCCGCGGATCCGCAGCGAATCAGCAGCAAAATCAGTTGCGGATCAGCAGCGAAATCCGCCGCGGATCCGCAGCGAAATCCGCAGCGGATACGCAGCGAAATCCGCGGCGGATCAGCAGCGAAATCCGCGGCGGATCAGCAGCGAAATCCGCGGCGGATCAGCAGCGAAATCCGCCGCGGATCAGCAGCGAAATCCGCCCCGGATCCGCAGCGAAATCAGCCGCAGATCAGCAGCGAAATCAGCCGCGGATCAGCAGCGAAATCAGCCGCGGATCAGCAGCGAAATCCGCCGCGGATCCGCAGCGAATCAGCAGCAAAATCAGTTGCGGATCAGCAGCGAAATCCGCCGCGGATCAGCAGCGAAATCCGCCGCGGATCCGCAGCGAAATCCGCCGTGGATCAGCAGCGAAATCCGCCGCGGATCAGCAGCTATATCCGCCGCGGATCCGCAGCAATATCCGCCGCGGATCAGCAGCAAAATCCGCTAGGAAAAAAAAAAAAAATTCTTTATTTTTTTATTTGTCCCTACCTATGATAAAGGGGGGGTTCATTTACTTTTTTTTATTTTGATCACTGTGACAGTTTATCACAGTGATCAAAATAAATTTTTGAACACTGGGGGGCGCACTGCGCATGCGCCGGCCGGCGGGCGCACTGCGCATGCGCCCGCCATTTTCCAAGATGGCGGTGTCTCGACCACGCACCACAATTGTGGTTTACCAGAGCAATGGGGTACTCAGAGCCGAGCCCATGGAAGTCTATGGGGTTGTCACAGGTAGCGCTGGCTCGGTCTGTGGCCCTGGCGGTCAGGCGTATGTTGGGGGGGATATTTACGGGGGATAGGTATATATACAGTTCGTGACGCCACCTGTAGTTCTCTGATCATTAAGACCAGCGCTGCTGTAGATCTCTGAGGGGATGGTGTGGCAGCTAGATGTCAGGTCCCCTACAGGTGGGACTGGTCCCTCAAAGTCTATGGAATTAATGATGTCGGGTGCAGGTAAATAAATCAGCCTCACACCATCCAGCGTCTTTCCATACCTTTTACTTGTCAGATGATAAGGCAGGTCCCAGGGAGGCTGGTCGGGTGGAGGATGTGCTTTGAGATAACAGCTGAACAGGTTATGGGCCTCCTTCACTTTCAAAATGGTGAGTCCGACTAGCATAGAGCCAAGTCCACTCCGAATACTCCAGCTAACTCCTTAGCTGTACTGCCCGGTCAGTTTTGTGGTCGGAGCCTTCCTTTGATGGAACTAGGTTCTTGCTTTTGCTGATCAGGCTCAAAGTTCCTATTCCACCTGACCCCTGTTACGTACTGACACTCCAAGGGCTGCTTGCTGCGACCTAAGTTCCAGTAAGACTCTGGTTTTTCTATCACTATGCCTAAAGCTATAGTGACACTTCGGTCGCCAGTGACCGGGAACAATGTGCAGGATAGTCCAATCCTTAAATGCACTGCTATATCTTCTTCCACTGCGCCCTTCGCCCTGTCCGCGCTTGTAGCATAAGCACTCCACACTTCCTAGGTCATGCAGGTTAATCCCTTCTTACTTCTTCCCAGAGCTTGCTAACAGGTGCTCAGTAATCTTCTAGTTCAGGAGCACGTCACTGAACTCCACTGTCCTTGGGACAGGAGACTGAAGGTTCTGCTGCTGACTCCTCTCTGAGTCCAGACTGAATGCCCTGTCCGACGACAGGAAACTGACTGACTGACTGACTGACTTTCACTAGCCTTTATAACCTATGGGTGTGTCTAAGTGTGTGATGGAGTGAATGTTTATTGAGCATTAAACTGTTACCTCTCCGCACATCCTCCAGGGTACTGCGTGTGCCTTCACACCAGGGCTACACATTCCCCCATGGTAAAATACAGCACTCCCGGGCTGTGAAATACAAGAAGACATTTTGTTTTTCATTAACAATAAACATTAACTCTTCCCATCCGGGAGGTACGAATTTCTTAAACGTTGCATTATGTACAGTAGGAAAATACAAAAAGTATTAAAGCATCAAGGCATTCAATATATACACAGTATTCTTGTGAAGGACCCGCACCAAACCTTCAACGTGGGTCCTGGGTGGGCTGCAGGACATCTGGATGCAGACCTCACTCAGTGCCACACCACACGGGTTTTATATTCAGAGGTAGTTGAGGTGGTTTCATGTAAAACCAATATAATGCACCGAAGCGCAACTATTTACAGGATACAGTTTTTGGGCTGGCTCAGTCCTCAGCCACGCAGTCCATTATAAGACACATTTTCAAATAATTCACATTATATCAGATTCTATTTACTCAACTAGAGTATTCCCTATAAACTTGGTGCAAATATGCGACCACTTATCACATAAATACCATAAAGTGCAAAAACTCTCTTTATCTGCTTACCCAGCCGGGCATTCTATTTTTGACAATATATGTAAACATTATATACTCATATCAACGGTGCAAACTATTTTCACTTTTATAAAAACTTATATACATCTTCTTTTGTTGCGGTAAACCCTGTCTGGGTCCTACCGTTCTTCACATTTTCTTGCAGGCTTCCATTATACTTTCCATCCCGGGGGCTGGAACAATACGATGATCCCTAGATCCCATGACAAATAGGTCGTGACCTGCTATCAGGGTTTGGGTCGCTACAGTCCTCGTGCGAACCACTAGGGGCGCAACGGGTATGTCATCCTTGTGAGACGCCGATTGCATCGCAGCTTGCGTTGCAGGTAGCGATTCAGCTGTAACCGCAGTTTGCGATGTAGAAGGAGGACAAGGCAGTGAAGAGTATGCAGGCGGTGCTTCGAACTGCGAGGGACATTCAGGGGGCGATGCCGGGGCACGGCCCGGTGCAGCGGAAGCTCGGGACTGTGATGCGCTGGTAATGGTGACGTTACCTGCGTCAGGGACGGGGTCACGGACGATTGTGACATTAAGGGCATACCATCCCTTCATACCCCAGTGCCGTGTATAGGTGACGATGTCTCCATTAACTAGGTCCCTCCCCGGATGGTCTTGTGGTAGGTGGGACTCTACGTCGCGTCGGCTCACAAATACGCCTGGGTAAAGTCCCGGTTCTCTAATGAAGCCCCAGCCCTTCCGGAGCTGGAACTCTGTCACACACCCCTGCCGCCGCGGTTCCCTTAGAGTACCTTTTTCCCGGCGGACACTTTCCTTATCCGCGATGAGCTCTGCATGCCGCCGCTGTCGGTTGCGCTGAGCCTCCTGTTCTTCCTCCTGCCGGCGTCGCTGTTCCTCTTCGCGACGCTGCCACTCACGTTCCCACTGGGCGGCGTAGGCGACGTCATCCAGGCGCGCCATCTCATCCCAGTCGACGTCTGGTAATGATGGACAGGACCCCTCCGGTGTCCCTACCGGGGATCGATCATCTGCTGCGGCCTCCTGGCGGGCGGGCGCTCCGGAACTGGCGGTACCTCCTCAACCTCCTTCGCCTCCACCGCTTCATCGGTGGGATCAGGGTCGGTACTTTTGGGGGTAGCCTCCGGTTGCTCCTTAGCCTTGGGCAGCAGAAGTCTTGGTAGTTCAAATCGTGGGGGGTCGTCGAGGGGAGAGAACACAGCGTCCCACAGCCGCCGCTGTATCAGGGTACGCCGGCGTCTCTCGATCTCCTCCATGCCAGGTTGTTGCGAAATCATCTTCTTTAACCTGGCATTTTCCTCTCCAATCTCCAGCAAGGCTTGCTGCAGGTGCAGGACCACAGATGGTTCTGGTTCTAGTGGCAGCTTGGCTGGGGAACGGGGCCTGCCTTCCACCGCTTCCCTGCTCGGCTGCACACGTCCTGCCTCCATGATGTTCCAGAACAGTCTCCCTTCTTCTACCAGAGCCGTCCGGTCTCTTCCGTGGAGGCGGGGTTTGCGTCTCCTCCTCTTCGCAGGGAAGGTGAAGAGGAGGCGGACCTCCTTTGCTGTAGGGCAGGATCGCATATTGTAATAGCACTTTGAGAGGGCAGGCATTCTCTTCGCGCCACAGGGGGGGCACACGCCCACGAATCCACGCCCACCTTCTTCTCCAGCGCCTGAGGGCGCGAATTTGGCGGCAAAATGGCGGATTTTAGCGCCAAAAATAGCAAACAGTCCTTTTTCACAAAAACACCTCCACAGGCACACAGGGCTCGCAATTTTGCGAGTTTCGCATCCTGTTCGTGACGCCAAGTTTGTCTCGACCACGCACCACAATTGTGGTTTACCAGAGCAATGGGGTACTCAGAGCCGAGCCCATGGAAGTCTATGGGGTTGTCACAGGTAGCGCTGGCTCGGTCTGTGGCCCTGGCGGTCAGGCGTATGTTGGGGGGGATATTTACGGGGGATAGGTATATATACAGTTCGTGACGCCACGTGTAGTTCTCTGATCATTAAGACCAGCGCTGCTGTAGATCTCTGAGGGGATGGTGTGGCAGCTAGATGTCGGGTCCCCTACAGGTGGGACTGGTCCCTCAAAGTCTATGGAATTAATGATGTCGGGTGCAGGTAAATAAATCAGTCTCACACCATCCAGCGTCTTTCCATACCTTTTACTTGTCAGATGATAAGGCAGGTCCCAGGGAGGCTGGTCGGGTGGAGGATGTGCTTTGAGATAACAGCTGAACAGGTTATGGGCCTCCTTCACTTTCAAAATGGTGAGTCCGACTAGCATAGAGCCAAGTCCACTCCGAATACTCCAGCTAACTCCTTAGCTGTACTGCCCGGTCAGTTTTGTGGTCGGAGCCTTCCTTTGATGGAACTAGGTTCTTGCTTTTGCTGATCAGGCTCAAAGTTCCTATTCCACCTGACCCCTGTTACGTACTGACACTCCAAGGGCTGCTTGCTGCGACCTAAGGTCCAGTAAGACTCTGGTTTTTCTATCACTATGCCTAAAGCTATAGTGACACTTCGGTCGCCAGTGACCGGGAACAATGTGCAGGATAGTCCAATCCTTAAATGCACTGCTATATCTTCTTCCACTGCGCCCTTCGCCCTGTCCGCGCTTGTAGCATAAGCACTCCACACTTCCTAGGGTAATGCAGGCTAGTCCCTTCTTGCTTCTTCCCAGAGCTTGCTAACAGGTGCTCAGTAATCTTCTAGTTCAGGAGCACGTCACTGAACTCCACTGTCCTTGGGACAGGAGACTGAAGGTTCTGCTGCTGACTCCTCTCTGAGTCCAGACTGAATGCCCTGTCCGACGACAGGAAACTGACTGACTGACTGACTGACTTTCACTAGCCTTTATAACCTATGGGTGTGTCTAAGTGTGTGATGGAGTGAATGTTTATTGAGCATTAAACTGTTACCTCTCCGCACATCCTCCAGGGTACTGCGTGTGCCTTCACACCAGGGCTACACAGCAGCGCCCATGAAGAGGCCCGGGCGGACGCCGTGACCGATCCAGGGACATCGGTGGATCGGGAGAGGTGAGTAGGGGGGTCGGATGGTTAGGGGGGGGATCGGAAGGTGGGGCAGCGGAGCAAAGGAGGAGGGGAGCAGATAGTGACGGCGGTGACCGATCACCGCCATCTTTTGGTGGCGGCGGCCGATCGCCACCGTGACTACGTGTGGGGGGGTCAGGGCTCGGTGTCCAGCCATGGCAGATGCTATTGCAGCATCGGCCATGGCTGGATTGTAATATTTCACCAATTAAATTGGTGAAATATTACACATTGCTCTGATTGGCTGTTTCACTTTTAACAGCCAATCAGAGCGATCGTGGCCACGGGGGGGTTAAGCCAACCCCCCTGTGGTGAAGCACAAAGGGTCCTGTAACTGCGGGTCGGGTGACCTTTGAGTGACCCCGGTCTCCCGGCCCGCAGGAACGCGATCCTTTCATGACGCAGGGTATGCGTCATAGGTCGGATTGGCACCGACTTTCATGACGCATACGCTGTGTCAAAGGTCGGGAAGGGGTTAATGTGCGTCAAAGTTTGCATGAGCAGACGCATAAGTGGGATGCTCATGCTTATGATGGCGTCGTCTGCAATTGCCAGCCATGTGCATTCCTCAAAACACTGAAGGACTTTACAGACGTCTTTCAGCTTTGACCACTGCACACCCAACAACTCGATGTCTGCCCTCAAACTGCCTGCCCGTGTATCCTCCCACAAATGCATTACAGCCTGCCTCTGTTCGCACAGCCTCTCAACCATGTGCATGATGGAGTTCCACCTTGTTGCAACGTCTATGATTAGGCGGTGCTTGGGGAGGTGGAGCGATCGCTGCAGTCTCTGCATACGACTGGGCGAGCACAGTCTTCGCACCTTATGGAGCAGGGTTGTTAACTCCGGATAATTATGTAGGAAGCACTGCACCACCAGGTTCAAGGTGTGAGCCTGGCAAGGTATGTGTCTGAGTTTTTCCAGGGCTATGGCCGCCACAAAATTACGGCCGTTATCACTGACTACCTTGCCTGGCTCAAGATGTAGACTGTCCAGCCATGACTCAGTTTCTCGCTGCAAGTAGTTGGCCAGTACCTCCGCGGTGTGTCTGTTGTCGCCTAAAGACATCATCCTTAAAAAAGCCTGCTGATGCTTACCACTAGCTGTTCGATAGTGGGACACCTCGTGTGCAGCACTGGCAGCTGCGGATGGAGTGCTAGTGCCACTGCGCTCTTTCGACGCGCTTTCACTTCTGGAGGAGGAGGAGGAGGGTCGAATGCCTACAGCCAACTGTTGCCTATACAGTGGGCTAGGCAGCACTGTCCCACCGCTGCTGTCCCCTGTGGGCCCTGCATCCACCACATTAACCCACTGCGCAGTGATGGACACATAACGGTCCTGGCCATGCCTACTGGCCCATGCATCTGTTGTGAGGTGCACCTTTCCACTCACTGATTGTTTGAGTGCATAGACAATGCGGTCTTTCACATGCAGGTAGAGGGCAGGAATGGCTTTTCTAGAAAAGAAGTGCTGACTGGGTAGGTCATAGCGTGGGACAGTGTAGGCCATGAGCTGTCGGAACGCTGCGCTTTTAACCAAACGGAAGGAATCATCTCTAATGAGATCAGTTTGATAATGTAGGTGTTCAAAGCCAGTGTACGCGGATGAGAGGATGAGTACTTTCTTGTCCTACTCAGAGTGTCTTTTAGGGTGACCTGTAATTGAGAGCTGCATATGGGGGGAACTAGCGGTGGACTTGGCGGACTGAGAGGGGTTGGTGATGGTGGTGATGGCCTAGATTCAGTCTTTTGGTGCATAAACATTGTGACTCCCTGACTGATTTGGCCTTGCGACGACACCTCAACATTTCTTTCTGGTGGTGTGCTAACCGGTGGGCTTACAGTGGGGGAAGTGATGTAGCGTTGCTGGATACCTTCAGTCGGAGCAGGTGCACATGTGCTACCTGAGGTATTGTAGTCCGTCCACGCTTGCAAGTGCATGGTGTTTACATGTATAAGCATGCAACTGGTATTCAAATTTCGGAGATTTTTCACTCAGCTAAAGGTCCTTCAACATTTCTTTCAGATAACCTTTGCCTCATCAATAGGATTTTGGTCAAAAAAGTGCCGCACTGCACTCTTTCTACTATGGTACAACTTTTCAGGGCTTGCACGCTGTGCTAATTTGACCGTCTGGCCAAGCTGTCCTGTAACTGTGTAGCCCTGGTGTGAAGGCACACGCAGTACCCTGGAGGATGTGTGGAGAGGTAACAGTTTAATGCTCAATAAACATTCACTCCATCACACACTTAGACACACCCATAGGTTATAAAGGCTAGTGAAGTCAGTCAGTCAGTCAGTCAGTCAGTTTCCTGTCGTCGGACAGGGCATTCAGTCTGGACTCAGAGAGGAGTCAGCAGCAGAACCTTCAGTCTCCTGTCCCAAGGACAGTGGAGTTCAGTGACGTGCTCCTGAACTAGAAGATTACTGAGCACCTGTTAGCAAGTTCTGGGAAGAAGTAAGAAGGGATTAACCTGCATGACCTAGGAAGTGTGGAGTGCTTATGCTACAAGCGCGGACAGGGCGAAGGGCGCAGTGGAAGGAATTCAGAAGTGCCTTAGGATTGGATTATCCTGCACATTGTCACCGGTCACTGGCGACCGAAGTGTCACTATAGCTCCAGGCATAGTGATAGAAAAACCAGAGGCTTACTGGACCTTAGGTTACAGAAAGCAGCCCTTGGAGTGTCGGTACGTAACTGGGGTCAGGGAGAGTGGGAACCTTGAGTCAGTGCACGACAACAGTAGGAACTCAGCTCTCTCAAAGGAAGGCTCCGACCACAAAACTGACCGGGCAGTACAGCTAAGGAGTTAGCTGGAGTATTCGGAGTGGACTTGGCTCTATGCTAGTCGGACTCACCATTTTGAAAGTGAAGGAGGCCCATAACCTGTTCAGCTGTTATCTCAAAGCACATCCTCCACCCGACCAGCCTCCCTGGGACCTGCCTTATCATCTGACAAGTAAAAGGTATGGAAAGACGCTGGATGGTGTGAGGCTGATTTATTTACCTGCACCCGACATCATTAATTCCATAGACTTTGAGGGACCAGTCCCACCTGTAGGGGACCTGACATCTAGCTGCCACACCATCCCCTCAGAGATCTACAGCAGCGCTGGTCTTAATGATCAGAGAACTACAGGTGGCGTCACGAACTGTATATATACCTATCCCCTGTAAATATCCCCCCCAACATACGCCTGACCGCCAGGGCCACAGACCGAGCCAGCGCTACCTGTGACAACCCCATAGACTTCCATGGGCTCGGCTCTGAGTACCCCACTGCTCTGGTAAACCACAATTGTGGTGCGGGTCAAGACATAACCCTTTTTGTTTTTTTAACTCGTTTTTGGACTGCTACGGGCCTACCAGATAACCGCAGCTGCGATGTCGATGCCTGCTGCGGATCCTCCTCCTGTTCTGAGCTATTGCCAGCGGCACCCTCTTCCCCCAATGGATGCCAATCCGGGTCAACAACTGGGTCATCCATCACCTCCTCTTCAATTTCATCTGCACCTTCCTCTGTGTCACCGTGTAAGGTGGTATAGTATGCGGGAAGGGGCACCTGAGTTTCATCAGGGTCAGATTCTGGCTCAGTAGACTGCGAGGGCAATGTAGTACTGTGGGTGAATGTGCCAGCAGAATCATCTAGCAGTGGCTGTGCATCAGTGCACTCCATGTCAGATTCATGTTGGACTGGGGAATTCAGGATTTGACTTGATAAGTTAGGCATGGTATGTGAAAAGAGCTCCATGGAGTAATCAGAAGTGTGGCCTGCCGCATCCTTCACTTGAGGTGGGGGTGAAGGACACAAGGAAAGGTGTTGTTCCTGACCAGTAGCCTGCACTGACGACTCAGTGCTTGCATTTTTTGAAAATTCAGAAGAGGAGGCGATAGAGCTGGAGGCTGTTTCGGCAATGTTAGCCAAAACCTTTTCCTGATGCTCCGGCTTTAAAAGCGGTTTACCTACTCCCAGAAAAGGGAGCCGTCCAGACCGTCTGGAGCCAGACGATGACGCAGGCTCAACACCTCCTGCCTTAGGTGCTATTGTGCTTTTGGCACTACCAGCAGATGCACCACCACCACCATCAGTACCATTTGGCCCCCCTCGCCCACATCCGCGGCCTCTTCCACCATACTTCCTCATGTTTGAGAAAATGTAGCCAAACTTCAAGCAGATATATGGTACTGTATCAGAAGCGTACAGCTGTATACGGTGAAGGGGAAAGTTTCAATCTCTGTATATATTTGAGGAGTCACACACAGACGCTCTCAGGCTCAGTATGGATTAGACCAGAATATAAAAAGTAGAAAAAGGGTACTGTATCCGAAGATACCAGGTGTATATACTATTGGGGAAAATTGTAAATCTCTGTATATATTTCAGGAGACACACACAGACACTCTCAGGCTCAGTATGGATTAGACCAGAATATAAAAAGCAGAAAAAGGGTACTGTATCCGAAGATACTGTGTGGCCCAGCTGCGCTTGGTACACATGTTCCCTGGAGAGTGCACAGATAAGGTAATTGTGAAACCTGATATTCATTCACATTCACACATGTCCAACACTGCCACCAGAGGGCATCTTAAACTATTTAAGTCAGTGTGATGTAGCAGTAGCCATTCTAGTTTTCAGTTTCAAGTCAGAGAGAGTGTGTGATTTCCTGTCAGACAAGACAGAGGAGGGAGAGGAGAGAAGACTGGATCCTGACAGAGCTTGATTAGCTCACCTTGAATTGAAGTGGAGGCTAGTACGGGTAAAAGGAATTACTCTAGCCTAGTCAGAGCTATAGTCAAAACTGCTATCTCAGAACAAGCTGCCTGTAGTCTCTTAGAACGTGGAAAGTGACTCTCGGAGCTACAGCATGTATACAGTCTGACGGAACGTCCTGTGAGCTGCTCTGGACAGAGTTTTGAAGGAAAGAAAGAAGGGGATTACAGCAGTTATAGCATCGAGTCGACTGAGAGCAGATCAGCGAGCATTGGAAGGAAAGCTGACAACTACACCTACTGCTACCCGTGCTTATGTTAAGGGTAAGAGCAGGGCGACAGGCGAGTGGTGAAAGAAGGACAAGTGACCTAGGTGACAGACCGCCTTCACTAAATTGACCGGACACCGGGTCCGAAGCATTGCTAGTACTTCACGGCTAGTGATAGAAAATCCGGAGGCCTTGCTGGACTTCAAGTCGCAGAAGGTAGCCCTAAGTGTTGATACGTAACTGGAGTCAGGGAGAACGGGACGGAGTAGGCCTGATCAGCCACAACGACTTAGTTCTTTCCAACATCTGATTATCAGAGACAGAAAAGGCTCTACCACAATGTCGACCGGGCGTAGTTGCTGCATCACGAGTTAAACTTGACTTCATGAAAGTTAGGACTCACATATATTTTGAAAGTAAAGGAGGCCTTACACCTGCTCAGCAATTACCTGAATGTGCATTCTCCAACCTGACCAGCTTCCCGGGACATACCTGCCAACAACATCAGTAAAGGTATGGAAAGAGACTGAATTGTGTGTGACTGACTCTTTATCTACACCTTGCACCACCATAGACTTCGAGGGAACAGTCCCACCTGTGGGGGACTTAACATCTAGCTGCTTAATAACATCCCCTCAGAAGATTCACCCTGCAGCGCTGGTCTATTTGATCAGAAACCACAGGTGGCGTCACGAATTATTACTAAAATCCCCTGTAAATACCCCCTTTGAATGAGCGCCCAGGGCAACGGACCGAGCTGTGCTGCCAGTGACATTCCCCATAGACATCCATGGGCTCGGTGCCGAGTACCCCATAAGCCCTGGAACCCTGTATTTGGTGCGACTCATTCTTTGGCGTCACGAACAGGATCCGAAGCTTACTGGATGTGAGTCCTGTGTGCCTATTGGACTGTTTTGTGCAAAAAGACTGTTTGCTATTTTTCTGATTTTTGGCGCCATTTTCCGCCATTTTGCCGCCATATTCGCGCCCTGAGGCGCTGGTGAAGAAGGTGGGCATGCATTCGTGGGCGTGCACCCCCCCTGTGGCGCGAAAGCAATGGGCGCCTCTCTAAATGCTACTATAATGTGAGAGCCTGCCCCACTGCTAAAGAGATCCGCCTCCTCTTTATTTTCTATGCCAAGAAGAGGAAGCGTAAGTCCCGCCTCCACGGAAGAGACCAGACTGTTCCAGATGGAAAATACAGTCTGGCCTGGAGAGAGATGGCGGAAGGACAGGAGACTCTGTGTGGAGGAGCGGCGGCGCGCAGGCCCCGTTCCCCAGAAAAGCTGCCGCCTGTACCGGAGCCGTCCCCGGGTCGGGACACCGACCAAATTATGTTGGAGTTGGAGGAGGTGAATGCGGTGCTCAGGGACATGATTCAGCGCCGTGAAGAGATGGATGAGACGGAGAGAAGCTGGCGTGCCCGGAAACAGCGGCTGCTGTGGGACGCAATGCTCTCTCCCCTAGGAACGAAGCCATTACCTGTGATCCCTGTGCCACCACAGCCAGCAGCTGATGAGAAACCGGAGGCCGGCCCCGAAAGAGCTGATCCCGACTCCACCGATGATCCGGTCGGAGGGACGGAGGCTGAGGAGGCCCTGCTCATTCCAGAATGCCAGCCAGGCCTGGAGGCCGCAGCGGAATGCAGTCCCCCGGTAGGGACACCGGAGGGAAGCCAGCCGTCCATGATGGAGGTCGACTGGGACGTGATGGAGTATCTGGACGATGTGACCTATGACATCCAGACCGATAACGAATGGGGACGCAGTGAGCAGGAGCAGCGACGCCAGCAGGAGCAGAGAGAGGTGTGTTATGTTTCGGTAGCTGAGGAGTGCAGGCAAAAAAGGCAATACACCAGAGCAGTTGGAATCTATGAGATTGCAGTACCCTGACTAACCACAACAACTAGAGGCAGCCGTGGAGCGTTCCTACGTTGGTCCTAGACGCCTCGTCACAGCCTGAGAAACTAACTACACCTAAAGATAGAAATAGGAAAGCTATCTGCCCCGGAGCAGAACCCCAAAGATAATAGAAAGCCCCCAAACATGTAATGGCAGTTAGACAAGAAGAAATACAGACACAGACAGAAAATAGTATGAGCAAACGTTGGGGCCCAAACTAACTAAATAGAAAAGGATAGGAAGGGTACTTACTGCAATCCCAGAAAACCCTGAAAAGCACCAACTCTACTAATTTCAAAAACACCTGAGATCACACGACCTCTACCACCTAAATTAGTTCTCTGGTGTAACAAAATCAAAACAGCAGCCACTGAAAAAACTGGAAAAAGCAAAGGTACAAACATCAGAGGCTGAACTAAACTGAGAGGGCAAAAGCCCCCCGGAGGGGACCCTGAAGGCCTCCACAGAAGTGCAGGACAAAATGCAAAAATCAAGCACAAAAACAAAAAGAAGAAAATGTCTTATCTGTTAGCAGGAGATGCAGAGACGACACAGCAGGCTACAAAGGAAACAGGAATCAAGGATTCAGACCAGAACAATTGATCACCGGCAACCCTGATGGGAAGGTGACTCCCTTATATAAGACCAGTCAGTAACACCTGATTCCCAATCCTCACAATCTTCACAATCTTCACTGGACAGACCAGCACCGCTTGTAACCACCAGAGGGAGCCTCTGCTCAGAACTCATCCCAAGCCCACTCACAACCGTACCCCCCCCTTGAGGAGGGGTCACCGAACCCTCATTTGAGCAACCAGGTCGGTCAGGATGAGTTCTATGGTACGCACGGATGAGTCTCCTAGCATGGATGTCCGAAGCAAACACCCAAGAATTGTCTTCCTGACCATAACCTCTCCACTTAACCAAATACTGGAGTTTCCGTCTAGAAAAACGAGAATCTAATATTTTCTCAACCACATACTCCAGATTGCCCTCAACCAAAACAGGGTCAGGAGGCACAGCAGCAGGAACCACTGGCTCAACAAACCTCTTCAACAAGGACTTGTGGAACACGTTATGGATCTTAAATGTCCCTGGAAGAAGCAAACGAAAAGAAACAGGATTAAGAATCTCTATGATCTTATAAGGTCCAATGAACCTAGGCTTAAATTTAGGAGATGCTACTCTCATAGGAATATTTTTTGAGGACAACCAGACCAAGTCACCTACTTTAAACCGAGGACCATCAGTCCTATGCCGGTTAGCAAACCGCTGGGCCCTCTCCTGAGAGAGGGACAACCTCTCCACTACCTGGTCCCAAATCTGTTGCATACGCTCCACAACAGAGTCAACACCTGGACAGACAGAAGCCTCCTTCTGTCCTGAAGAAAATCGAGGGTGAAACACAGAATTACAGAAAAACGGAGACATCAAAGTGGCAGAGCTAGCCCTATTATTAAGAGCAAACTCAGCCAAAGGCAAAAAAGAGACCCAGTCATCCTGATCAGCAGACACAAAGCATCTTAGATAAGTCTCCAATGTCTGGTTTGTTCTCTCAGTTTGACCATTGGTCTGAGGATGAAATGCCGAGGAGAAAGACAATTGAACACCCAGTTTAGAACAAAAAGTCCTCCAAAATCTGGAAACAAACTGGACTCCTCTGTCAGACACTATGTTCTCAGGAATGCCGTGTAAACGAACCACGTGCTGAAGGAACAACGGCACCAATTCAGAGGAGGAAGGCAACTTAGGTAATGGCACAAGATGTATCATCTTAGAAAACCTATCACAAATCACCCAGATGGCGGTCATTCTCTGAGAAACAGGAAGGTCGGAAATGAAATCCATAGAGATATGGGTCCATGGTCTCTTGGGCACAGGCAATGGCATCAACAAACCACTAGAGCGAGAGCAAGGCTTGGAGCGAGAGCAAGTCCCGCAGGACTGCACAAATTCCCTGACATCACGAGACAAGGTAGGCCACCAAAAGGACCGACTAACCAAGTCTCTGGTACCAAAAATTCCGGGATGCCCAGCCAACGCGGAACAATGAATCTCAGACATCACACTCTTTTTCCACTGGTATTCAAGCAGCTGACAGCACTCGGGAGTTAGCACGGATGCACGTTCAGGCGTTCAAGGATCCAAATGAACAACAGTCCAACGAAAAAATAGGAACAGCATCCAATCCAGGTGAAGTATAACAAGTCTTTATTCAGCCACCATAAAATACGACGTTTCGGCCATTTTCAGGCCTTTATCAAGTATACAAAAACAGGCAAAATGGTGTCCTTAAATGGTGTGGAGGAGCCAATCACCATCCAGGAACCGCCCATAATACAAATAGACATATATACAGAATATACAACGATAATCAATTTAAAACAGTGATCAGAGCTCAGAATAGTGACATCATAGAAAAATACAGCAGTGTTATAATTGTGCATATAATATGCCATAGATTACTCCATATTAACAATATCACCATTTAGTCTGCCAATCGATGATCTGTTACTGCACACTCCCATTCTGGTGCTGCACCAATCATGTACTCACTAGCAGCAGCGTCCTCCATATCCAATCAGTGTCAGTTCAGCAGCGCTTAGTCAGAGCACTTATCCAATAGCCCACAGGATAACAAATCGGGAGGCACACCTAACTCACTCCCCACTGTGTGGTAAACAAAGGCACATGTTCAGAAGTCATCATAGCAAACGCCCAGTGGATCATGTGAACACCAGCGTCATCAGACACCCAGTCACATGACCGCAAGCATCATCCGAGGTCTAATCACATGATAGTCCCATCATAAGCCTCTATTCTAAGCTGAAAACACTAAAATAGCGCGCGATCACCGGCATCATCCGACACCTAAAAAAAGAACACGCATGCACAATAAACTCTATCATTATTTATATTACTCCAGCTATGTCATCAGGAAACCTGCAGGTCACATGACCGTCAGTATTGGCATAATGTAAGCAAGAGACCGCACATACGGATCTATATAGAATGGAAGATTAACAATATAGCAGACACCTAAAGAAATATATATAATATCTACAAAATAAATGATGTCATCAGGAACCATTAAGTCACCACTCCGATCACTCCAGATAATAATCCTACGAAAACAACAAACATAAGTAAAATATATATCTAAAAACAAACACAGAATATAGATGCAAAAATTACCTAGCACAAATATGCAAATTATATTCGATATTCAACCCCTTTGGTTGCAATGTCTCCAAAACGGAGATCCACCGGAGTTCTTTCTGTTTAAGCAACTTAGTCCTGTCACCACCTCTCCTGAGGGGTGGAACCCCGTCAATAACTCTAAATCTCAGCTGACTGACCAAGTGTCCACATTCTACAAAGTGCTTAGATACCGGCAGTTCCATCATCTTCGTCCTGATAGTACTTTTGTGTTTACTTATCCTAGCCTTAACTTCCATCGTTGTCTCGCCTATATACATGAGTCCACACGGACACACGAGCATATAGATTACAAAGCTAGATGTACAAGAGTACCGTTCCTGGATCCGAAAGCGTTGACCCGTGCGTGAGTGGCCAAAACTGTCACCCTTGATCATATTGCCACAGCATGCACAATTCAAACATGGAAAATTTCCATTTTTTGGAGGGCCCAAAGTTAACTGTCTGGATATTTTGGAGGATCCAATGTCAGATTTGACCAACTTATCTTTCAAATTACGCCCTCGCCTATAAGAAAGCAATGGCTTGTGCGCAAATTCAGCTACTTCCGGTAAACCTCTATGTAATAGACCCCAATGCTTATTCAAGATATTCCCTATTTTACCACTAACAGGGCAATAGGTAGAAACAAAAGGGACTCTTTTAGGGGAAATCTTAATACGTTTGTTTCTCACATCTTCCAATGTTGTCTTCAAGGCTTTCTCCTTGAATTTTCTAAGATCCTTCTCAGGATACCCCCTTCTGATGAACTTCTCACACATCTGATCAAGCCTCCTGTCCAATACAGTCTCGTCCTTTACTATCCTACGTACTCTCAGCATCTGACTCCAAGGCAGAGACTCTATCATTTTCCTTGGATGATTACTATCAAAAACCAGGAGACTATTCCTGTCTGTGTCCTTTATAAACAAATCAGTGCATAACAATCCACTGTGCTTGTACACTAAAGTATCCAAAAATTGAATCTGGTCAAAGGAGTGTGTCATTGTAAACTTCAGCTCGGGAAATATCATGTTAAGATGACTATGGAAAGATACCAGATCATTCATGTTCCCCTCCCAAACACAAAAGATATCATCAATGTAGCGCCACCAAGCTCTGACATGGCGCCAGTGGATGGAATTGTACACATGCTGGTCCTCGATTCCTTTGCACAACCCCGCAGAAGAAGGAGACAGCAAACAAGGGAAAGGAAAAATGGACAATGTGGCAAAAGGAGGCCAAGGAGAGGTGGTAAGAAACACCGGCGACAGAGAAGTGGACAATCAGATGCCGTGCACCTCCCGCAATCTGTCCATGAGAACCCGGAACGAGGGGAAGAAGAGAGCCACACAGAACAAAAGAACTTAGTGGTAAATATTTCATCTTGCACACTTACTGATGTGGACTATAATGTATTATCCAAAGGACTGTCGTTTTGCCCTACCAATTATCCAGATTGGTTTAACATTGAATGTGACCTTTTTGCCTTTTTTAGAAGGCTAAGATTAGCAGTATATTTCAATGAGAGTGATGACACACCTATTGCTGCAATTAGTGATGCCCCTAGGGGTTTTGCTTTACATGATTTTGGTCTTTATAACAAAAGTAACTTTCAACCTTCTGTTAAAAATAATTTTGTGGAATCATATATCCAATTGGTTGAAAGGGACATGGCTAGATTGAAACGTGAGGGTGTAGGTCCATTCAAAAGAGGGAATTTAACACACAGTGAGAGACAGGTGTTGGATAGGCTCTCAGGTAACAAAGCTATCACCATCAGGGCAGCCGACAAAGGCGGGGCCCTGGTGGTGATGGATACCCATAAATATAGGGCTGAGATTTGTGGTCAATTGTTGGACACGGCAGTTTATGTTAAGTTGTCTAAAGATCCCACACCTTGTTTTCAAAGTGAATTGAGAATACTGATCAATGAGGCATTATCTAATGGTTTGATAGACCAAAAACTCTCTGATTTTCTTTTGGTGGAGTTTCCAGTGACACCTATTCTGTACACCCTGCCTAAAATCCATAAAAATCTGATGGATCCCCCTGGACGCCCAATTGTGTCTGGGCGGGGCTCTCTATGTGGTAAGGTATCCATTTTTCTAGATAAAGTGTTACGTCATTTTGCTATTGAGGCCAAATCTTATATCATGGATACTAACCATTTTCTGAGTAAGATTGAGGGTCTGGACATCACAGAGGATACTATTCTCGTTTCGTTTGATGTTGTATCATTGTACACCTCCATTAAACATGAACGTGGTTTGGAGGCTGTTGGTGTGGCGCTGGCGGGCTCTGACATGGCCCCAGGTGGTACACAGCTGGTCCTGGCACTGTTGGAGTTTGTCCTCAAGAAGAATTTTTTTTTTTTGGGGATGAGTTTTTCCTGCAGTTGCGTGGTACCGCCATGGGGTCCAATGTGGCGCCCACTTATGCAAACATCTACATGGCGGTACTCGAGGACCAGCATGTGTACAATTCCATCCACTGGCGCCATGTCAGAGCCTGGTGGCGCTACATTGATGATATCTTTTGTGTTTGGGAGGGGAACATGAATGATCTGGTATCTTTCCATAGTCATCTTAACATGATATTTCCCGAGCTGAAGTTTACAATGACACACTCCTTTGACCAGATTCAATTTTTGGATACTTTAGTGTACAAGCACAGTGGATTGTTATGCACTGATTTGTTTATAAAGGACACAGACAGGAATAGTCTCCTGGTTTTTGATAGTAATCATCCAAGGAAAATGATAGAGTCTCTGCCTTGGAGTCAGATGCTGAGAGTACGTAGGATAGTAAAGGACGAGACTGTATTGGACAGGAGGCTTGATCAGATGTGTGAGAAGTTCATCAGAAGGGGGTATCCTGAGAAGGATCTTAGAAAATTCAAGGAGAAAGCCTTGAAGACAACATTGGAAGATGTGAGAAACAAACGTATTAAGATTTCCCCTAAAAGAGTCCCTTTTGTTTCTACCTATTGCCCTGTTAGTGGTAAAATAGGGAATATCTTGAATAAGCATTGGGGTCTATTACATAGAGGTTTACCGGAAGTAGCTGAATTTGCGCACAAGCCATTGCTTTCTTATAGGCGAGGGCGTAATTTGAAAGATAAGTTGGTCAAATCTGACATTGGATCCTCCAAAATATCCAGACAGTTAACTTTGGGCCCTCCAAAAAATGGAAATTTTCCATGTTTGAATTGTGCATGCTGTGGCAATATGATCAAGGGTGACAGTTTTGGCCACTCACGCACGGGTCAACGCTTTCGGATCCAGGAACGGTACTCTTGTACATCTAGCTTTGTAATCTATATGCTCGTGTGTCCGTGTGGACTCATGTATATAGGCGAGACAACGATGGAAGTTAAGGCTAGGATAAGTAAACACAAAAGTACTATCAGGACGAAGATGATGGAACTGCCGGTATCTAAGCACTTTGTAGAATGTGGACACTTGGTCAGTCAGCTGAGATTTAGAGTTATTGACGGGGTTCCACCCTCAGGAGAGGTGGTGACAGGACTAAGTTGCTTAAACAGAAAGAACTCCGGTGGATCTCCGTTTTGGAGACATTGCAACCAAAGGGGTTGAATATCGAATATAATTTGCATATTTGTGCTAGGTAATTTTTGCATCTATATTCTGTGTTTGTTTTTAGATATATATTTTACTTATGTTTGTTGTTTTCGTAGGATTATTATCTGGAGTGATCGGAGTGGTGACTTAATGGTTCCTGATGACATCATTTATTTTGTAGATATTATATATATTTCTTTAGGTGTCTGCTATATTGTTAATCTTCCATTCTATATAGATCCGCATGTGCGGTCTCTTGCTTACATTATGCCAATACTGACGGTCATGTGACCTGCAGGTTTCCTGATGACATAGCTGGAGTAATATAAATAATGATAGAGTTTATTGTGCATGCGTGTTCTTTTTTCAGGTGTCGGATGATGCCGGTGATCGCGCGCTATTTTAGTGTTTTCAGCTTAGAATAGAGGCTTATGATGGGACTATCATGTGATTAGACCTCGGATGATGCTTGCGGTCATGTGACTGGGTGTCTGATGACGCTGGTGTTCACATGATCCACTGGGCGTTTGCTATGATGACTTCTGAACATGTGCCTTTGTTTACCACACAGTGGGGAGTGAGTTAGGTGTGCCTCCCGATTTGTTATCCTGTGGGCTATTGGATAAGTGCTCTGACTAAGCGCTGCTGAACTGACACTGATTGGATATGGAGGACGCTGCTGCTAGTGAGTACATGATTGGTGCAGCACCAGAATGGGAGTGTGCAGTAACAGATCATCGATTGGCAGACTAAATGGTGATATTGTTAATATGGAGTAATCTATGGCATATTATATGCACAATTATAACACTGCTGTATTTTTCTATGATGTCACTATTCTGAGCTCTGATCACTGTTTTAAATTGATTATCGTTGTATATTCTGTATATATGTCTATTTGTATTATGGGCGGTTCCTGGATGGTGATTGGCTCCTCCACACCATTTAAGGACACCATTTTGCCTGTTTTTGTATACTTGATAAAGGCCTGAAAATGGCCGAAACGTCGTATTTTATGGTGGCTGAATAAAGACTTGTTATACTTCACCTGGATTGGATGCTGTTCCTATTTTTTCGTTGGACTCTTTTTCCACTGGTCCGGGACAAACAATTTTCCAACAGGGCAGCGCTCGGGCCTATCCTCCTGACACCCCTCCAGAGCAAGTCTCAAATTAGGTGAGATGGCGGAAAGAACTACACCCTCTTTCAAAATAACAGAAGGATCAGATAACTCAGGAGAGTCCGCAAGGAAGCTCCTCGAGAGGGCATCCGCCTTAACATTCTTAGTGCCAGGAAGAAAGGAAACCACAAAATTAAAACGTGTGAAAAACAAGGCCCACCTGGCCTGTCTAGGATTGAGTCGCTTGGCAGATTCCAGATAAACCAGATTCTTATGGTCAGTAAGGACCACCACCTGATGTTTGGCTCCCTCCAGCCAATGTCTCCACTCTTCAAAAGCCCACTTCATGGCCAATAACTCCCGATTACCCACGTCATAATTACGTTCAGTAGGAGAAAATTTTCGAGAGAAAAAGGCACAAGGGTTACTTTTAGAGGTCTCTGGAACTTTTTGGGACAAAACGGCACCTGCCCCAATTTCAGAGGCATCAACCTCCACCTGAAATGGCAGAGAAACATCAGGCTGCGTAGAACAGGAGCAGAAGTGAATCTCTGCTTAAGTTCCTGAAATGCAGAGACTGCCTCAGGAGGCCAATTCACCACATCAGAACCCTTTTTGGTCAAATCAGTTAATGGTTTAACAATAACCGAGAAATTACCAATAAATTTACGATAAAAATTGGCAAAACCCAAAAATCTTTGAAGAGCCTTTAATGAAGTAGGTTGGACCCAATCACAGATGGCCTGAACCTTGACCGGGTCCATTTTAATAACAGATGGGGACAAAATGAATCCCAGAAATGAGATCCTCTGTACGCCAAAAAGACACTTTGATCCCTTCACATACAGAGCATTCTCTCAAAATCTGGAATACAGTTCGAACATGTTTCACATGAGAGTCCCAGTCATTAGAAAAAATCAAGATATCATCCAAATAAACAATCAGAAATTTATCCACAAAATCCCTGAAAATGTCATTCATGAAGGACTGGAAGACAGAAGGAGCATTAGTGAGCCCAAAGGGCATCACTAGGTACTCAAAATGCCCTTCAGGGGTATTGAATGCCGTCTTCCATTCATCCCCGTGCTTAATGCGAATAAGGTTATACGCCCCCCTGAGGTCAAGCTTGGTAAACCAAGTAGCGTTTTTCACCCTGGAAAACAGATCAGAGATCAAGGGTAAAGGATATTGATATTTCACAGTAATATTGTTCAAGAGATGATAATCAATACACGGCCTTAATGAACCATCCTTTTTGGCCACAAAGAAAAAACCGGCACCTAAGGGTGAAGAGGATGGTCTGATATGACCCTTCTCCAATGACTCCTTGATATAAGACCGCATAGCGTCATTTTCAGGTACAGACAAGTTAAAAAGGCGACCTTTAGGGAATTTACTACCAGGCACTAATTCAATAGCGCAGTCATAGCTCCTATGGGGAGGCAAGGATGCAGATTTACTTTCGCTAAATACATCAGAAAAATCAATCAAAAAGTCAGGAACATCCTGAGCCTGGGGGGAGGCAGAAAAAACAGGAGTGTTGGTATTAACACATTGGCAGCCCCAACTGGTTACAGACACAGATTTCCAATCCAAAACAGGATTATGAGACTGTAACCAAGGGAAACCCAGTACGATAATATCATGCAGATTATACAGAACCAAAAATTTGCAGCACTCTTGATGATCAGGTTCAACCCTCATTATCACCTGAGTAGAGAACTGAGGTTTATTCTCAGCCAAAGGGGTAGAATCGATCCCCAGTAGGGGAATAGACTTCTGTAGGGGTATCAAGGGAAACCCACATCGTTTAGCAAAATCATAATCCATCAGGTTAATAGCTGCTCCAGAATCAACGAAAGCCTGAGCAGAAAATGAGGACAGAGAGCATATCA
The DNA here is from genome assembly GCA_033576555.1 of Oophaga sylvatica. Classification (NCBI taxonomy): domain Eukaryota; kingdom Metazoa; phylum Chordata; class Amphibia; order Anura; family Dendrobatidae; genus Oophaga; species Oophaga sylvatica. Next base: position 13,275,239 of record JARQOD010000005.1, on the reverse strand, counting down.
GAGTGACAGTTAATAGAAACTTAGTCTGAACACTACCCAAGACAACTGAGCGTGCAAAACGTCTTCCCCGCTTAGGGCAGACTGAAATAGCATGAGAGGCATCACCACAGTAGAAACATAACCCATTGCGCTTTCGAAACTCATGACGCTGTGCCCCAGACACCACTCTATCACACTGCATGGATTCAGAAGCAGGTTCACAAGGCAACACTATTCCACGCATACTTCTCCACTCACGCAAACGTCTGTCAATTTGAATCGCTAATGACATAGAATCATTGAGACCAGAGGGGACAGGGAATCCCACCTTAACATCCTTTACATTATCTGACAGACCATTCCGAAAAAGGGCCGCCAAAGCATTCCACTTGGTCAGGACTGCCCACCTACGGAATCTGTGACAGTATAACTCAGCGTCATCAAGCCCCTGATTTAATGCCAACAAGGCTTTTTCAGCTTGATCAGTGACATTAGGCTCATCGTACAATAACCCCAAAGCCTGAAAAAATGCATCAACATCACTCAAAACAGATCCCCAGGTGTCAGGGAAAAAGCCCAATCCTGAGGATCGCCACGCAGGAGAGAGATGACAATTTGAACCTGCTGCGCTGCGTTCCCTGAGGACTTAGATTTTAAGGCAAAAAACAATTTACAATTATTTTTGAAATTCTGAAAGTTAGCTCGATCCCCTAAAAACAAATCTGGCATGGGAATCCTAGGTTCCACAACAGGCAACCTAGCAAGATATGCAGCAATACTCTGAACCTCAGCGGCAAGCTGATCCACACGGCCAGACAACTGTGCAAACTCCATTGAGAGAAAAAATCCTCCCCAGCACCCAGAGATACAGAGGGAAAAAAAAAAAAAAATGCAACAAACAGAAAAATATCTCTGACAACTCTGACAACCGTTTTTTCTTTCACAAATTTTTTCCCCTCTGTGAGTACCATACAATTTTAAATTTTAGGCCGGTGATACTGTTATGTTTCGGTAGCTGAGGAGTGCAGGCAAAAAAGGCAATACACCAGAGCAGTTGGAATCTATGAGATTGCAGTACCCTGACTAACCACAACAACTAGAGGCAGCCGTGGAGCGTTCCTACGTTGGTCCTAGACGCCTCGTCACAGCCTGAGAAACTAACTACACCTAAAGATAGAAATAGGAAAGCTATCTGCCCCGGAGCAGAACCCCAAAGATAATAGAAAGCCCCCAAACATGTAATGGCGGTTAGACAAGAAGAAATACAGACACAGACAGAAAATAGTATGAGCAAACGTTGGGGCCCAAACTAACTAAATAGAAAAGGATAGGAAGGGTACTTACTGCAATCCCAGAAAACCCTGAAAAGCACCAACTCTACTAATTTCAAAAACACCTGAGATCACACGACCTCTACCACCTAAATTAGTTCTCTGGTGTAACAAAATCAAAACAGCAGCCACTGAAAAAACTGGAAAAAGCAAAGGTACAAACATCAGAGGCTGAACTAAACTGAGAGGGCAAAAGCCCCCGGAGGGGACCCTGAAGGCCCCCACAGAAGTGCAGGACAAAATGCAAAAATCAAGCACAAAAACAAAAAGAAGAAAATGTCTTATCTGTTAGCAGGAGATGCAGAGACGACACAGCAGGCTACAAAGGAAACAGGAATCAAGGATTCAGACCAGAACAATTGATCACCGGCAACCCTGATGGGAAGGTGACTCCCTTATATAAGACCAGTCAGTAACACCTGATTCCCAATCCTCACAATCTTCACAATCTTCACTGGACAGACCAGCACCGCTTGTAACCACCAGAGGGAGCCTCTGCTCAGAACTCATCCCAAGCCCACTCACAACAGAGGTGCAGCAGTTCCGTCAGCGGCACCATGAGGAATTTCCCCGCCGACAAGGAGAATGTCCGGAGGGATAAAGGTACGCTCCGGGAGCCGTGGCGTCAGGGGTGCGTTAGCGATTTTAAACTCCGCAAGGACTGGGGCTTCATCCATGAGCCAGGCCTATACCAAGGAGTATTCATTAGTCGCCGGGATGTGGAATCGCATCTGCCCATGGGCCACCCGGGAAGGGATCTCATAAACGGGGACATCGTCAGCTATACGCGGCACTGGGGACTTAAAGGGTGGTATGCCTTAAACGTCACCCGTGTCAGCGACCCCGTCCCCGACGCCGGTAATCTACATCATGCCACAGCGTCCCAAGACCCAGCTCCAATAGCACCCGGCCATGCACCAGCATCGCAACCTGCGTCCTCCTTTGCATCAAGATCTTACCCAGCACAACAACCTGCGACCTCAACTGCGCCACTGCGCACACCTGCATCATACCCAGCAGTGCATCAGGATTGTGCGTCCTATTCTGCAACGCAACCGGATGGTGCGTCCTCAGCTAAATCACAGCACAAGCCTGCGTCTTGAATGGAAGATTTGTACCTGCATGAGGCACCCGTGGGGTCCCAAGAAGATCGCTCAAATGCGACAAGGACTGTAGCCACGCAAACGCAGATCGCAGGCCATGACCTTCTGGTAATGAACTCCAGAGGACATCGCACACTTCTAGCCCCAGGAGTGGAAGATGTCACTACCATTTGCAAAGAAGAAGAAAACCAGTAGGACCCAGACAGGGTTTACTGCACCTGTATAAAGTTGAAGAAGTTAGATGAAGAAGTTGCACTTTATTAATATTGTGAAAGATGTTTGATAATGTTATTTGCCAAATGTGATGATGTTTGCATAGTATGCATAGAATACCCCAGTTGGGTAATGTGGAATATTTAAAAGGAGTTAATTAGAAATGTGATTTTACTTGAAATGTTCATGCAAGGACTGCGTGGCTGAGGACTGTGCCAGCCCAAAAACTTTCATTGTAAATAGTTCGCACTTCGGTGCCCCATCTTGGTTTTACATAAAGCCATATTTATCTACCTCTGTAGAAAAACCCGTATGGTGTGGCCTTGAGTGAGGTCTGCAGCAATGAAGTCCTGCAGCCCACCCAGGACCTACGTGGGAGGTTTTTGGTGCGGGTCCTCCACAAGAATCTTGTCTTATATATATTTATGTGGAAAATGTTTTGATATTTTTCTACTTGTCTATGTATACATTGTAACGTTAAAGAGTCCTTACTTCCCACAAGGGATGAGTTATATGTTAATGTTATCAAATGCAAAAATGTTTTTCTTTTCTATTTCAGCCCGGGAGTGCTGATGATAACTAGGGGGGATGTGTGGCCCAGCTGCGCTTGGTACACATGTTCCCTGGAGAGTGCACAGATAAGGTAATTGTGAAACCTGATATTCATCCACATTCACACATGTCCAACACTGCCACCAGAGGGCATCTTAGACTATTTAAGTCAGTGTGATGTAGCAGTAGCCATTCTAGTTTTCAGTTTCAAGTCAGAGAGAGTGTGTGATTTCCTGTCAGACAAGACAGAGGAGGGAGAGGAGAGAAGACTGGATCCTGACAGAGCTTGATTAGCTCACCTTGAATTGAAGTGGAGGCTAGTACGGGTAAAAGGAATTACTCTAGCCTAGTCAGAGCTATA
>JARQOD010000005.1:13060347-13271600 GCA_033576555.1 Oophaga sylvatica | reverse complement strand
AGTACGGATGATCGAATATTATCCTAGTCTAGTCAGTGCTGATATTAAGAGCGTGAGCAGGGCGAAGGGCGCAGTGGAAAGAATTATAGAAGTGCTTGAAGGATTGGACTATCCTGCATTAGTCACCGGTCACTGGGGACCGAAGTGTCGCTACAGCTTCAAGCGTAGTGATAGAATAGCCAGAGGTTCGCTGGACTTCAAGTCACAGGAACAAGCTTTGTTGTCAGTACGAAACCAGGGTCAGGTAGAACAAGAACTTTGAGTCAGTGCACGACAAGAGAAGGAACTTAGTTCTATCCATTAGAAGACTCGACCACCATGCTGACCGGGCAGTACAGCTACAGAATTAGCTGGAGTTTTTGAGTGAACTTAGCTTCTGCAAGTTGGACTCGTTACATGGAAAGTTAAGGAGGCCTCTAACCTACTCAGCCGTTACCTTGAAACGCATCCTCCATCCACCCCAACAGCTTCCCGGGACCTGCCTTATCATCTTGGAAAGTAAAAGGTATGGAAAGAAGCTTTAATGTGTGAGACTGTGTCATTTAACTGCACACCTTCACGACATCATAATCACTATAGACCCTGAGGGAAGAGTCCCACCTGTAGGGGACCCGACATCTAGCTGCCACACCATCCCCTCAGAGATCTACAGCAGCGCTGGTCTTAGTGATCAGAAAACTACAGGTGGCGTCACGAACTGTTATATACCAGTCCCCTGTAAATAATCCCCCTAACATACGCCTGACCGCCAGGGCCACAGACCGAGCCACCGCTACCTGTGACAACCCCATAGACTTCCATGGGCTCGGCTCTGAGTACCCCGTTGCCCTGGTAACCCACAATTGTGGTGCGGGTCACGACAAATTTGGCGTCACGAACAGGATCCGAAACTTGCAGCATTGCGAGCCCTGGTGTGCCTGTGGAGTGCTTTGTGAAAAAGACTGTTGCTGTTGTTTGGCGCCAAATACCGCCATATTTGCCGCCATATTCGCGCCCTAAGGCGCTGGAGAAGAAGGTGGGCGTACCTGAAAGAGCGCGCAAAGTCTTGGACACGCCCCCGGCTCTGACTCAGCGGCAGGTCCTGCGACAGGAAGTGGACGCTCTGACATCAGAGCGCCTGCGACGAAGGTCCTGTCCCCACCGCTGTGCCTGTGGAATAGCAGCTTCTGAAACCGGTAGGCTCCGTTTAACCAAGGGGGCGCTAATATGTCACAACAACCGGCCGACAGTGCGGCCCCAGCCGGAGGCCCCGACCCCGCACCGCGTGGCATTGTAGCGCCAGATGGGGGCGCAGGCCCAGCACCCAGTCCGGTAGTCCCGCTCATGCCACTAACGCTCCCATATATGCCTGGGGCGAAATGGCTCCCCCAGTACAGCGGTGAGCCAGGTACTTTAGCAGGATTCAAGCGGAAGTTATGCAGCATCCTAGAAATGTATTCCATGCCTGAGAGACAAAAAGCTGCTGTGCTGATAGGGCAGCTAACTGGCGCTGCTGAGAGGGAAGTGGAGACTTGGGATACCGTTGATCAGGAGTCGGTACCTGCGATCCTCTTTAAGCTACATGCCATGTTTGAAGACCGCACAGAAACGGATCTCCGGATGGCCTTCTACCACTGTTCACAGCAGCCAGGTGACAGCATCAGGGACTACGCTTGCCGACTACAAGGAGCCCTGAGAGCCCTTAAGCAGATTAATAATATAAATGCTATCGACGAAAATAAGATGCTGAAAGAACAATTTGTACAGGGATTGAGATCCCAAGAGGAACGCAGAACTGTAAACTGGTGGTCCTTAGATCATCCTGATGCTACCTTTGATGCCCTAAAGGACATGGCAATAAAAGGGCTGCAACCCCTGGGCAAACCTGAGGTGGCAACCCAACATCACCAGGGTGAAGTCACTCTGGAACCGGCAGTACCCCCTTTTCCCCGCTAGTGGCAGAAGCCAAAACGCAGGTGACACCCCTAGTGAATTGGACTGTCTGCGCTCAGAGGTGCGCCAGCTGACTAAAAATCTGGCTGCTGTGATGAGTGCCCTGCAGCTGCGGAAAGAGGAAGAAGGGAAGATCTTATTAGCTGACTGCCCAGAAGACGTCCCGTGGATGAACCGGAGAAGAAGGAAGACGTCGCCCCCCTGGAGGAGGACAACGCCACCCCCAGGAGCGACCTCTGATCAACATCCTCCTCGTCGGGAGATCACCTGTTACTGTTGCAACCGGAAAGGTCATATGTCTCCACAGTGTCCTTTAAACGGGCAGAACCTGGGTCCGAGGGCCAACACCCAGGAGGAGACCCGTCAGGCCCCCTAGACTGGAACCGCAGGTATGTGGGTGGGCGACCCTACCTGTCTATCATTCTAGATGGTATTACAGTTCCGGCATTGTTAGACACTGGGTCTCAGGTGACCCTAATACCTGATGCCCTATATACTAAGTTCTGGTCAATGGACAGTCTTAAACCCCCGAGCCCTGACTTTACCGTGTATGCTTCTAATGGTCTTCCTGTAGAAGTACTCGGGACAAAATGTGTGGATGTGGAAAGTGGGCAGAGAGGAGTTGAAAGACCAGGGGCTTCTAGTAGTAAAGACTGTAAATGAGGAGAACGGTTTAAATATAATTTTGGGTACTAACATTATCAGTAACTGTCTGGGAGAAGTTGTGTTCTTACTCCAACAGCTCGCTGAAATTGCCAGATCAAGACAAAAGGGAGTAATCCAAAGAGAGATCCGGGCCCTGATGTGTCAGCAGCAAGCGAAGCTTACAGACGGCGAAATTGGTAATGTACGGGTCACTGACTCGAATCCCATTGTGATACCCCCAATGAGTGAAATGATAATCTGGTGCAGGGCAGCCATAGGTCTGAGAGGACAGAGCTACCAAGCTGTAGTAGAACCCCACCATTCAGAACATAGACCTACACTTATGACTGCTAGGGGAGTAGTGGAAGTGGTGAATGGAAGAGTACCGGTACGGCTCCTCAACTGGGGAGATGATGAGGTAAACTTACCCGTTATGCAACCATTGCTAAACTACATGCTGTCGACAATAATTCTATTCTCCCGACTGAGTCCTTAGACTCCCGCCAAATAGCGGAGGACAATGACCCGGCAACCCAGGTGGCGGAATGGTGTCAGCAACTCCATGTTGGGACGGACACCACTCCCGCTCACCAGAAGCAAGGGGTATTACGGGTGGTACAAGAGTACCCCAAGTGTTTAGCAAGCACCCACTTGATTTTGGGATAATTAAGGGAGTACAACATCATATCCCTACAGGCAGTCATCCTCCCATCAAGGAGCGGTACAGGCCTATACCCCCAGCCATTATCAGAAGGCTAAAGAAATGTTGCGAGATATGAAAGAAGCCGGAGTAATCAGGGATAATTGTAGTCCCTGGGCAGCACCTCTAGTCCTGGTTAGAAAAAAAGATGGTAGCTTGAGAATGTGTGTGGATTACAGGCAGGTGAACCGCATAACACATAAGGACGCATACCCGTTACCACGTATAGAGGAATCATTAGCTGCTCTGAAAACGGCTAACTACTTTTCTACCCTCGATCTGACTAGTGGGTACTGGCAAGTGGCTGTGGCTGAGGAGGATCGTGAGAAAACGGCTTTCACCACCCCAATGGGGCTCTGTGAGTTCGACAGAATGCCGTTTGGGCTCAGCAGTGCCCCAGGAACATTTCAGAGAGTGATGGAGAACTGCCTGGGACATCTCAATTTTGAAACCGTGCTGCTATACCTAGACGACGTCATCGTGTATTCCAAGACATATGAGGACCATCTGAAGCACCTGGCAGAAGTATTTGAGTCCCTGTCCAGGTACGGGATGAAGTTGAAACCCTCAAAATGCCATCTACTCAAACAGAAGGTACAATACTTGGGGCACATCGTCAGTTCGGAAGGAGTAGCGCCGGACCCAGAGAAAGTCACTGCTATCCAGAAGTGGCCGGAGCCGAAGAACCTCAAGGAAGTGCGACAGTTCCTGGGACTAACGGGTTACTACAGAAGGTTTGTGAAAGATTACACGAAGAAGGCAGCCCCTTTACAGGACCTCCTAGTAGGACAATCCTAAAGAGCAGAAACCCTCCCTTTAATTGGGGTAAGGAACAGGCTGAAGCATTCCAAAAGATGAAAGAGATCCTTACAGGTGATGAGATCTTGACCTATCCTGATTACAGCCAACCGTTCCTGCTGTACACCGATGCAAGTAATGAAGGTTTAGGAGCAGTTCTCAGTCAGAAGCAGAATGGCCAAGAAAAAGTCATCGCATATGCCAGCAGAAAACTCAGGCCAACTGAGAGGAATCCGGAAAATTATAGCAGCTTCAAGCTGGAGTTTCTGGCGCTGGTCTGGGCCATTACTGAAAGATTTAAGCACTATCTGGCCTCCAACCAGTTCACTGCGTTTACAGACAACAACCCCTTAACGCACCTGGACACAGCCAAGCTGGGCGCCATGGAGCAGCGTTGGATGGCTCGGTTGTCCAATTACCAGTTTACCATCAAGTACCGGGCAGGCCGAAAGAATGCTAATGCTGACGCATTGTCCCGAATGCCGCATGAATCTGACACGGAAGAAGAATCGGACGACCTGGAAGAAATTGAGCTACCTGCGTTCCATCGAAATGGGATAGTCCACGAGCAGCGAGTCTACAGAAAGCAGTATGGTGCAACGTTAAATCCCTTACCCCATCACAGCTGGAAAGAGACTCAGGACAGCGATCCAGTGGTCAGCCGTATCAAGGAGTTGTTAAGACAGGAAGGTTCCTCCTTGGAAAAAGATTCACCTATGTCAGCAAAGCTCCTGTGGAACGAGAGAAGCCGGTTGTTCCTATACCGTGAGAAGTTGTGCAGGAGATACGTCAACCCCAGGACCCATGAGATGGTCTGGCAGATAGTGGTCCCCAAGGCAGACGTCCAAATGGTGTTGGAAGCATACCACGATCAAGCAGGACACTTTGGCTGGAGAAAGCTGGAGACCCTGTTGAGGTGCCGGTTCTACTGGGTAGGGATGCACAGCTCCATCGAGAGGTGGTGTCGGAACTGTGGACCCTGTGGTCTCAGAAGAAAGGACTACGGTAGTCAGAGGGCACCCCTGCAGACCGCATGGGTATCTGGAGCAAGTATTAACTGATCAAGGACCTGCTTTTGAGGCTGACCTATTCAAGGAATTCTGTCACATGTATGGGTGTAAGAAAATTAGAACAACCCCATACCATCCTCAAACCAACGGCCTTTGCGAGAAAATGAACCACATTGTCCTTGATTTGTTGAAATCCATACCGTTGGAAGACAGAAATCGGTGGCCGGACGTACTACCTGATTTGGTTGACTTGTATAACCATATACCTGTAAGTTCCACTAACTGCACTCCAGCCTATCTTATGAGAGCAAGGCCCGGAAGACTACCAATGGATTTAGAACTTGGAGTGGTAGAACCGGAGGCAGATGACGCCGTTGAAAACTGGGACATCAATCGGCAAGAGCAATACAGACGAGTGCAAGTCTGTGTAGAAGAAAGTCTCAACAAGGCACGGGAAAAACAGGAAGATATTTACAACAGGAATGCTCCTGCCAAGCCTTTGATGCCTGGAGAAGTGGTATTGAAAAGAAAAAGGAAGATGCACAAATTGGACAACCAGTGGGAACAAGAACCCTACGTCGTACAAGACTCCAAATATGACAACAGAAAAGTTTGTATCATCAGTAAGGACGGAGGAAGAACAATATCCACTGTGTCCAGAGACCATTTGAAATTGTGCCCAGAACCCTTAAAGCTTCGTGAAGAGAACCCTGTCGTCAATCGAGAAGAAAGAAAAGAAGAGGTCATACACACGGATCTGGGAGATTTCCCTGCGGATTGGCCCAGACTGGGAGATGTTGCAGTTTTATCAGCCACAAGAGGAAGTTCTACCTCCAGTTATGCCCATGGTGCCAGTTGAGCCAGTTCAGGAGTTACCTATTCCAGTAACACCCCAGCCTACAGAATCTCAAGAAGGACCATCAGAAGCAGCGCCCCATGCTATGGGATCCCCTGGTGAAGCTGACTCACACCGCCCAGCCATCAGTACGCTTGCCAGATCCATAGAAAGATTGAGACAGTTCTATAGTTTGCCGTTACGCAGAGCAGGTAGATCACAGACTAATATACCTGAAGCTACTCCACGTAGATCAGAGCGAACCACGAAAGGGAAGATACCTATTCGATATCAACAGTAATTCTAGCAAAATAATGTAATTTAACCCAGAAAAAGTTTACCTTATGTGAATATTGTAAAAAGTATTGTTATGGTATTGTGCATTACTAATTAGGAGGAATAATGGACTTCGAGGCTGTGGACTATGTCAGCCCCAGAACTGATAATGTATATAGTTGCACTTTATGCATTCTCGTGGTTCTATATCCAACTGTAACAATTACCTCTGAACATAAAACCCGTGTGGTGTGGCACTGAGCGAGGTCTGCAGCCAGATGTCCTGCAGCCCACCCAGGACCCACGTTGAAGGTTTGGTGCGGGTCCTTCACAAGAATACTGTTTGATATGACATATTTATTGAAAGTATGTTTTTGTATTTTTCTATGTCCATTGTACATAATGCAACGTTTAAGAATTTCTCACCTCCCTGCTGGGAAGAGTTTGATGTTAATTGTTTAAATGCAAAACGAAAATTCTTTCTTTGTCTGTTTCACAGCCCGGGAGTGCTGTATTTTACCAAGGGGGAATGTGTAGCCCTGGTATGTAAGGCACACATTATCCGGGAGGATGAGTGGAGAGGTAACGGTTAAGGCTCGACATCACTCATATACATTTCAGACACACCCAGCAGGGGTGTATAGGGGAGTGTCCTGTAGCACAGTGCAGTCTGAAAGTTTTCCTGTGAGCGTGCAGAGAGTCAGGACTGGTGCCTTTTGGAGAGCCGAGATCTCCTGTCAACACAGGGAGACGGTACAGAAGTGGAGGCTAGTACGGATGATCGAATATTATCCTAGTCTAGTCAGTGCTGATATTAAGAGCGTGAGCAGGGCGAAGGGCGCAGTGGAAAGAATTATAGAAGTGCTTGAAGGATTGGACTATCCTGCATTAGTCACCGGTCACTGGGGACCGAAGTGTCGCTACAGCTTCAAGCGTAGTGATAGAATAGCCAGAGGTTCGCTGGACTTCAAGTCACAGGAACAAGCCCTGTTGTCAGTACGAAACCAGGGTCAGGTAGAACAAGAACTTTGAGTCAGTGCACGACAAGAGAAGGAACTTAGTTCTATCCATTAGAAGACTCGACCACCATGCTGACCGGGCAGTACAGCTACAGAATTAGCTGGAGTTTTTGAGTGAACTTAGCTTCATGCAAGTTGGACTCGTTACATGGAAAGTTAAGGAGGCCTCTAACCTACTCAGCCGTTACCTTGAAACGCATCCTCCATCCACCCCAACAGCTTCCCGGGACCTCCCTTATCATCTTGGAAAGTAAAAGGTATGGAAAGAAGCTTTAATGTGTGAGACTGTGTCATTTAACTGCACACCTTCACGACATCATAATCACTATAGACCCTGAGGGAAGAGTCCCACCTGTAGGGGACCCGACATCTAGCTGCCACACCATCCCCTCAGAGATCTACAGCAGCGCTGGTCTTAGTGATCAGAAAACTACAGGTGGCGTCACGAACTGTTATATACCAGTCCCCTGTAAATAATCCCCCCCAACATACGCCTGACCGCCAGGGCCACAGACCGAGCCACCGCTACCTGTGACAACCCCATAGACTTCCATGGGCTCGGCTCTGAGTACCCCGTTGCCCTGGTAACCCACAATTGTGGTGCGGGTCACGACACATATTCAAAATATATATGTAACAGCCTCCCATACTATATCCACATTCTTTATACCTTTTCTTTTCCATTTTCCCCCATTTCTGTTCTGCTGTTTGAAAGTACTGTAGACTTATATCGGTTTTCCACATTCCAATTTGCTATTTCTAGCTCACCAGCCTAACCCCTCTCATCCTAAGCCACTAAAATAGTGGAGAGCTGGTTAACGGCTGTGAATGGAGTTGCGCTCCGGTCGCTGCTGTTAGAGACAAATGGTATTGAGCCCTCTGTGCATGCACACCACAACACACACATAGTGGTACCAGGGGCGGAACTATCGTGGAAGCAGGGGAAGCAGCTGCCATAGGGCCCGGGCTAGCAGGGGGCCCGTCCCTGCTGCAGCTGTCTCCCCTGCGGCTGTGTTCCGCCGCCCATGGCCTGAGAGTCGGCGGTTCCCTGTGCCGGCTGTCATGCTGACAGCCGGCGCAGAGAAGCTGCTGCGTGCCGTCTCCCAGGAATCAATTGCACTGGTGTCTATACAGACGCCAGTACAATTGAAGCTCTGACCGCCGGGTCAGAGCGACGTCTGCAGCGTGATCATGTCATGTGATCACGCTGCTGACGTCACTCGTCGGCGGCGCCCAGAAGGGTGAAGACTGGTGGTGAGTGTGCTCCACTGTGGAGCTGAAGATACCACCGAAGATTAACGGGGGCACATACTGTGTGAGTGATAACTCTGCATTCTTGGCTGCATTACTACTTGAGGGGCACATTACTACTGATGGGAGAATAAGAGGGCTTATTACTAGTTATGGGGGCATAATGTGCCTGCATTAATAGTTATGCGGGACATGGTTACTAGTAATGGTAGCATAAGGGGGCTGCATTGCTACCAGTCCATTATATTATATTGTGTTTCCATAATGTCTGCTTTAAATACAGCTCTGATTTGGGCAAAAAGCTGGCCGTTATGAGACTGAAGAGTATTTTTTGGGCCTAGAGAATTGCTGTGATTTGCTCCGCCCACTGCTATTGGCTCCGCCCACTATCAGAACCCCGCCCCCCGTTTGGGAGAGGGGGCCCCGTTCAAAATTTTGCTGTGGGGCCCCGCCATTTCTAGTTACGCCACTGAGTGGTACGTGCATATGTGCTAATTGGTTAATGAGCTGTGCCACATATCTAAGGATATTAGACAAATCAGAACATCCTCCAAAAGCCATTAGTCTCCTCAGAGAGAAGCAGTACACTACAACCTTTCAACCAGTCAATCTGTATCTCTTTTTTGCACTGAAAAGGGGTGAGAAGAAACTGAATGAATTGCATGTATAAAAATACACTTCCAAAACTTCAAGTTAGGCTACTTTCACACATCAGGCTTTTTGAATCAGGCGCGATCCGGCGTGTTTCTAAAAAAACGGATCCGGTACCGGATGCGTTTTTTTAGCAATGACTTACATTAGCGCCGGATCGCGCCTGATGTCCCTGCGTTGCATCCGTTTTTGGCCGGATCCGTCGGAATTGTATATTCCGCCGGCCGGACAAGACGTTTTTTGTAAGTTTTTTTTTTTTTCCTGGAGACGCCTGACAGTGCCTGAATCGGCACTTCAGGCGGCGCGGATCAGTTTCTTGACAAATAATAATGTATAATGGGCCCTATTTATAATGCTCCAGTGTATGATGGGCCCCATTTATAATGCTCCAGTGTATAATGGGCCCTATCTATGATGCTCAAGTGTATGATGGGCCCCATATATAATTCTCCAGTGTATAATGCTCCCCATATATTGCTCCAAACATTAAAAAAAAAAGGAAATACCTCTCCTCGCTGGGCACTGCTCTACTCTGGACTCCTCAGCGTCGCCATCTTCCAGCTCTCTGCACTGTGACTGTTCAGGCAGAGGGCATACAGACGTGACGTCATCGCGCTTTCTGACCTGAATGTCACTGTCAGTAGACGCGGAAGACGTCACAGCGGTGGAGCAGGGAGAGGTAAGTATTGCAAGTGCAGGGACCCTGAGCAAGCAGGAGGGGCACAAGTACTTGTGGTCGCCGGCACTGGCACAGGGCCCCTCTCAGTACACCAGTGTCTCTGATGGCGAGTGGGCCCCCCACTTGCTCAGGGCCCCGGAACTTGCCCGGGTGCGCCAGGTGCTGACGCCGGCCCTCTCTCTCTCTCTCTCTCTCTCTCTCCTGTATTTTCAACATGGAAAATGTTATGTTTCCGGGTTGAAAAGGTCAAAAAACCTGATCAGTTTCATCAGTTTTTTTATATCAGCGCCGGATCCGTCCCTTCAGGCATAGGACGGATGGCGCCTGATTCAAAAAGCCTGATGTGTGAAAGTAGCCTTAGTGAGCGATAATATTGTTAGACAAGGGCATGAATGTCTTATCTTTGTGCTGCGGGTGCAATCAATTGCTGCTGAGAAGTTAAGTAATGACTTCAATCAATTGCAAAAATATTTTTTCTTAAAGGAGGTGCCCAAAATCATGGTCCTTAATTAGTGGTTCTACAGCATTTGAGAAAAAAAGCCGTGTTGGATCCTTTGAAGCAGTGGCAGTGCACAGGCTGCAATCATTAGAAGCAGTACCTCATACAGACAAATTTAGGGCCCTTTGACTTCTTTCCTGCAATCCTCTTTCTTGTACTAGACTGTGGATGCCGAGAGGGATTGCATAATCATTTTGTCACTGTTATCCTTTTCCCTCACACATAAAAAAGTGTCTCATGGATCTGGGGAATACTTACCACATATCAGCAGTTTCATTGGTGGAAAGAGAGCTGAGAATAATAATCTTTATATAGCACTAACATATTCCGCAGCGCTTTACAGGTTGAACACATTATTGTCGCTGTCCCCGAAGGGGCTCACAATCTAGATTCCCTATCAGTATGTTTTTTGGAGTGTGGGAGGAAACCGGAGAACCTGGAGGAAACCCACGCAAACATGAGGAGAACATACAAACTCCTTGCAGATGTTGTCGTTGGTGGGATTTGAACCCAGGACTCCAGCGCTGCAAGGCTGCAGTGCTATCCACTGAGCCACCGTGAATGGACTACCTGAGCCCATGATAGCAGTACGGCCTAATGATTGCCCTGGGAGTGACTGAGCAAGTGATGGTGTGAGCGAGTAACTCTAGTCAAACCTAAATCCTCCAATATATGATAATATACAGGGTTCAAATGTGAGTTTAAAACTATGGAATTATAAAGTCAACAATGGCAAAGGTAAAAAATGACATGAATGTGTGAAGTTTAGGTCTAACCGTGGCATCCATTGCTTTCCACCAGTGGTGTTCTCTTGGTCGCTCCTCTTCCTGTTCATCCAGTTGGAGATTCTGGAGTTTCCACCACTGTACATGTTTTCCTCTTTGCCACCAGCTGGTTTCTACTTCTCAGTCATCTTATGAAAACATACCAAGGACTAGAATATATATAATAGACATGGTAAACCATTGAGACGCTCACCAAAAGTCATGTGTGTCATAAGAACCAAAAAAGAGGGAGCTTGATCTCTGATATATAATCAAATAATAATGTTAATAATGAATGCAAAAATACAAAAAATGTAACAAATTTTATTGATCAATAACATAACCAAAAACACATTACAATAAAGTTAAAAACCAGTTAAAGAGAGTAATAAGACCATGTGGCAAAACTAGCAGACAATCAATACATAGTAGTACTCCACACCAGTGAGGGAGTGACGTGCAGTGATGACTATGAGTCAGGGAAGATAATCAAGGGGGCCAGTGTCATATTGATTAAATGTACTCGCCCATAGGTCCCCTACTGTAAAGGACACTAAAGCCTATATACCGAGAGGTACCCTAAAGATGGCTAGTGTGGCGCTCGTGCCCACATAAAGAAATGGTACGAAACCAAAGTGGTATCTAGACATACTACCCTGCAGCGTCACTCACCCATTGTAGAGATCGCTAGATTGCACCGAGGCCCCGACGCCATTTCGCGTTTCCGCTTCCTCGGTGGGCAGTGTGTAATTCTACCAAAAAGCGGGGTTTAAATAGTTCCTGCTGTGATATGATCACGAATCACGCCGTAGCAGACCGGAAGTACCGGCTCCATCTTGGTACTCATCGCCCCAGGACAGGACATCCGGTGTCCGTTCCGTCACTTCCGGCATCACGGAAACACACAGTATGGAACAAGTGTTCCTACAGACGTCATGGATACTAAGTGTTCCGTGCTGATGCCTTAGGCGACGGGGGTACAACGGAGGCACTGACAAGGGGCGAAATAGATGGAGCTATAAAACGAGATGTGTAAACGGTATAAATACATACTTGTGCAAATACAACAATACAGTATGTAGCCTATCAGCCAAATAAATGGGCATATAAATATGAAGATATACATATATCAAAATATGAAAAATCTATATCCATCTGGATCCCAATAATGACCAACATGCATAATATACAAACAAAACGTGGGGACAAATATATAATTATAGAGGCCAAACAAAAGCATGGAAAGGGGATCCTAGATAGTGTTCTTATTCCATAGAATCAGCAGGAACGGTCAAGCGAATATAAACCCAACGAAGGTCCAAAAGTTGAATTGAAGGGAGAAAAACTCATCCTCTAAACTGAAAATAGCACAAAAACACACAATTAAAAACATAAAAAGGTTCTGAGGAGTGGGACAAGAACAAAGGTAAGAAAAAAGAAAAAAGAAGAAATGGAGAAGGAGACATGCAATAACAAAACTAGGATAAACATTACAAAAATGAGGAAAAACTCAATTGTTCATTAAGCCCATGGGGGAACATGGTGTCCAACCTCACTATCCATTTGCATTCCAATTGGGATAGCCTCCGTTTAAGGTCACCACCTCTGATTCCCCCATGGACACGGTCAATACCCAGTTCTCAGTCATCTTGTAGACTCGGCGCATCCTGCTCAACACCCCTTTCCTGCAGTTGGTGCTTTCTTGACTGCATGTGCTCACTAACTACTAATCTCCGGAAGGGTTTGGATGCACCAAGGATACTTCTACAAACCTATGGTATACCAACCCAGGAATCCTAAAGATTCCTTGTTATTATTGATTACGACTCCAGCTACTTTCCTTACGATTCCTTGTCTAACGCCTTCCCTGACCTTCTGCATGTAAATTAGGTTGTAAAAACTCCTCCAGCCCTGATCTATTGCCTGTTTTAACTCTACCTACCATCTCAACAATAACAACTTTGGGGATCTGCAAAAATCAATAACCATGACAAATCCACTATTCTAAGTAGGTCTCGTGTCACAATGGTCTTCAATCCTGGCACAAGACTTTTGGTATATCCTACCATAAAAGTGACAAGCAGTTTAGGTCTATCCGGGTCACTACGATTTTTCTGTAGGAAGACTGGATAAGAGGATTATTGCAGTCACACAGTATTTACATGGATATTCCAGCCAAGAAAGAACTTATTGAAAACCATGTTGTATTTTTAAGATAGAAAGCGCGTCTGTTTCTTCTGTTAAGTGCAGTGCTCAGAGACATGGGGAATCAAGTCCTGGCTCCCATCTCACTATTTCTTAAATATTTTGGAGATTGGATTCAGATATTTTTATATCGTTTTGTTATATTTTCACAGAGGAAATCCCAAGTCCTGTAAAAGCAATTTGTGCTAATGCTGAAGACAGCCAGGAATTTGAGAAAGCGAGCTTAATGTTTCACTGGTCAGCTTTACGAAGCCTTTGGAGAAATCTTTAAGCACATTTTCATGGATTGCCTACCAATGAAAATTGGCTACTACACAGGTAAGGTGCCAAGATGCGTCTAAGTCCATATGGAGCCGGTCCCTGGGCAATCGACTCCATGAAAAATAAAACTACTTTTATGAGGTCTATATTTGATCAAGTTTACACCCAGAACTCTGTGTGATTGTGTCATATGGAGACTTTTACAACCAACTCTCGGACACCCAAGTGAATTTATTGTAAAGTCACCATGTTCTATCAGCAAGACGATTAAGAGTGAGCAGGAGGACAAACTCCAGAATGTCAACACTTCCATCTCTAGAACAGATCGTCGGGACTGATAAAAACCATGCACGTGTAGGATCTGGGCATTTTATTTTATTATGACCACCTCTTCACTATTCTTTCTGCAAAGATAAAAATAATATACAGTATATATTAAATATACTCTATTTACTATGTACAGTGGGTTTGGAAAGTATTCAGACCCCTTTAAACTTTTCACTCTTTGTTTCATTGCAGCCATTTGGTAAATGCAAATACAGTTCATTTTTTTCTCGTTAATGTACACTCTGCACCCTATCTTTACTGAAAAAAAAACAGAAATGTAGAAATTTTTGCAAAATTATTAAAAAATAAAAACTGAAATTTCACATGGTCATTAGAGATGAGCGACTTTGCCTCCGGGAGGGTCGAGTTGGGTTTCGGACCATCCGACTTTAACAAAAGTCGAGTCGAACGAGATCGGCCGACTAGCTCACGGCAAAAGTCGAAGTTCGGCCAAAAAGCAAAACCCGACCCCAATGCAAGTCAATGGGGAATAACAGTCGGCAGTGAGTGGAGGACAGTAAACACACCTACAGTGCCCATTTCAATGCCAACAACATCAATTCTTATTACTTAAGCTTGTCAACCTTAATTTACTTTATAATAATAGTAACGCATTGAAAACTGGGGGTTATTTGGCTAAAGTTGTGGGGGGGCAGGGCTGGCTCCAGGTTTTCGTGGGCCCCGGGCTAAAGAGTCTCAGTGGGCCCCTTTAACACATACCACAATTCATGATGCTCCGATACGGCAGAGAAATATAGGTATAGTGCAATGCCAAATACTTCACTTCTTACATGACAAGACTGATATCTATTGTAAATTCTACAATAGCTCAAAAACCGGACAGTATAGTCCTCCATACAGTATTATGGGCACCACATAGTGCGCCATACAAAATAATGATCCCCATATATTGCTCCATACAGAATAGGCCCCATATGTGCTCCATATGATGCTCCATATATAAAGGGCCCTATATGATGCCCCATAAATAATGAACCCCATATGATGCTCTAGTATATGATGGGCCCCATATATGATGCTCCAGTGTATGATGAGCCCCATATAATGCTCCAAATATAATGGTCCCCATATATAATGCTCCATATATAATGGGCTCCATGTGATGCTCCAGTATATAATGGGCCCCATATATGATGTTCCAGTGTATAATGGGCCCTATTTATAATGCTCCAGTGTATGATGGGCCCCATTTATAATGCTCCAGTGTATAATGGGCCCTATCTATGATGCTCAAGTGTATGATGGGCCCCATATATAATTCTCCAGTGTATAATGCTCCCCATATATTGCTCCAAACATTTAAAAAAAAAGGAAATACCTCTCCTCGCTGGGCACTGCTGTACTCTGGACTCCTCAGCGTCTCCATCTTCCAGCTCTCTGCACTATGACTGTTCAGGCAGAGGGCATACAGACGTGACGTCATCACGCTCTCTGACCTGAATGTCACTGTCAGGAAACGCGGAAGACATCACAGCGGTGGAGCAGGGAGAGGTAAGTATTGCAAGTGCAGGGACCCTGAGCAAGCAGGAGGGGCACAAGTACTTGTGGTCGCCGGCACTGGCACAGGGCCCCTCTCAGTACACCAGTGTCTCTGATGGCGAGTGGGCCCCCCACCTGCTCAGGGCCCCGGCACTTGCCCGGGTGCGCCAGGTGCTGACGCCGGCCCTGGGGGAGTACAGCCCAGTTAGGGAGGTGGAAAACTGGCATATGTTGAGGTGTAGGCTGGACATTCAGCAGCTGCAAATGGAGGAATTGGAGAAGTCGGAGGAAGAGGAGGACAAAGCGAGCCATTTTGCTGGTAACCTATGTGTCATCAGGGGAAGGTGGTAAAAAATCCTTTGAAACCCAGGCATGGTTCATTTTAATGAAGGTGAGATCACCTGCATTTTGGGTCGACAGCCGGGTCCTTCTTTCTGTCAGGATTGATCCAGCTGCACTGAAGACTCTTTCTGATAGCACACTACCAGCAGGGCAAGCCAGCTCCTGTAAGGCATATTGTGCCAATTCAGGCCAGGTGTCCAGTTTACAGGCCCAGTAGTCAAAGGGGAATGAACTGTGAGGGAGAACATCGATAGGGTAGGAGAGGTAATTTTGAACCATAGTTGACAACTGCTGTCTCCTGTCTGCTGCAATCAATTCAGTATTACCAGTCGTGTGAGCGTTACTCGTGAAATCAGTCCACAACATGGTCATGAAACCCCTTGTCTCCAACGCCATTTCAGCTGTGTGCACCACGAACACCTCTTCCATTTGGCCAGTACGGCTCGTGGTAGAACCTGCACCGCTGCTCTGTGCTGGGAATGCCTCTAACAAACGGTTTACCAGAGTTGCTAGTTTGTTCGCCAATATTAGCTCTAGGTTCTCCTGTGGCATGATGTTCTGTAATTTGCCTTTATAGCGTGGATCGAGGGTTCTGGCCAGCCAGTAGTCATCATCCTTCATCATTTTGGCAATGCGGGGGTCCCTTTTTAGGATCCGCAAGACATAATCACACATGTGGGCCAATGTTCCAGGTGTCAATGATGCACTGCCAGTGGTGGGTGGAGGAGCACTTTCTGCCAAATACACATCCCTCCTGTCACGCACAAACCCTGTACCTGACCTTGGCAAGCCAACATTTTCTCTTGCCCCCTGAGAAGCATCCTCCTCACCAAAATAATCATCCCCCTCATCCTCCTCCTCCTCCTCTTCTTTCTTCACCTCATCCAGGACAGTTCCCTGAGCAGACAATGCCTGACTGTCATTAAGGCTTCCCTCCTCCTCCGCTGCAGACACCTGATCCTTAATGTGCGTCAAAGTTTGCATGAGCAGACGCATAAGTGGGATGCTCATGCTTATGATGGCGTCGTCTGTGCTTACCAGCCGTGTGCATTCCTCAAAACACTGAAGGACTTTACAGAGGTCTTTGAGCTTTGACCACTGCACACCCGACAACTCCATGTCTGCCCTCAAACTGCCTGTCCGTGTATCCACCCACAAATGCATTACAGCCTGCCTCTGTTCGCACAGCCTCTCAACCACGTGCATGGTGGAGTTCCACCTTGTTGCAACGTCTATGATTAGGCGGTGCTTGGGGAGGTGGAGCGATCGCTGCAGCCTCTGCATACGACTGGAGTCTACGGGCGAGCGACGGAAGTGCGAGCACAGTCTTCGCACCTTATGGAGCAGGGCTGTTAACTCCGGATAATTATTTATGAAGCACTGCACCACCAGGTTCAAGGTGTGAGCCAGGCAAGGTATGTGTCTGTGTTTTGCCAGAGCTATGGCCGCCACAAAATTACGGCCAATATCACTGACTACCTTGCCTGGCTCAAGATGTAGACTGACCAGCCATGACTCAGTTTCTCGCTGCAAGTAGTCGGCCAGTACCTCCGCGGTGTGTCTGTTGTCGCCCAAAGACATCATCTTTAAGGCCACGTTCACACATTCAGTATTTGGTCAGTATTTTACATCAGTATTTTTCAGCCAAAACCAGGAGTGGGTGCTAAATACAGAAGTGTTTCTATTATACCTTTCCTCTGATTGTTCCTCTCCTGGTTTTGGATTACAAATACTGATGTAAAGTACTAACCAAATACTGAGCGTGTGAACGCAGCCTAAAACAGCCTGCTGACGCTCACCACTAGCTGTTCGATAGTGGGACACCTCGTGTGCAACACTGGCAGCTGCGGATGGAGTGCTCATGCGACTGCGCTCTGTCGACGAGCTTTTGCTTCTGTAGGAGGAGGAGGAGGGTCAAACGCCTACAGTCAACTGTTGCCTATACCATAGGCTAGGCAGCACTGTCACACCACCGCTGTCCCCTGTGGACCCTGCATCCACCACATTAACCCAGTGCGCAGTGATGGACACGTAACGGCCCTGGCTATGCCTACTGGCCCAAGCATCTGTTGTGAGTTGCACCTTTCCACTCACTGATTGTTTGAGTGCATGGACAATGCTGTCTTTCACATGCAAGTGGAGGGCAGGGATGGCTTTTTCTAGAAAAGAAGTGCCGACTGGGTAGGTCATAGTGTGGGACAGCATAGGCCATGAGCTCTCGGAACACTGCGCTTTCAACCAAACGGAAGGGCATCATCTCTATTGAGATCAGTTAGACTGTAAGGTTCTATGTATATATTCCTGAAACTCAGTTTGTTCGTCAGCCATTTTACTTTCTGTCTTGCTGCAGCTATCTTGCCCTCAGTCAAAATGGAGTTTCCAGCTTGCATGTTCCCGCCCTGATTCTCTCCTTTGCTTCTTAAGCAGCCACAGCTGAGCAATCAGTGCTTCAGAATCTAGCCTGCAGTGAACCTGTGACTTGACTCCTGTAAGCCTTGGACCTTGTACTCCAGCTATTCCTACTGAGGAACTCTGAAGCACTTGTGGACTCTGAACCCTGCTCTTTGAAAGACCCACGTTTGCATGGACTTACGGTAACAGAGAAGAAGATCCTGAATCTGTATTGGAGAGTGATTGCTGAGCTTGGATTACTCTGGCCTGCTGTGTCTCCTGTTTCTGTGTCTGCAAACTGTGTGACTATTTCTGCCAACTTGTATGAAGTAATACAGGACTTTTCTATATCAAACCTGTGACTCCTGTGTTTTCATCGCACCCAAGCACAAGACGCTATATGAACTGTACTACATACATTACAAGATTCTGAAGCCAAAACGTTAGTGTCTGCTGGGTCTGGAAGGCTGTGTCTGCTGTACTGTGGATATCAGACGTCCGGTTGTACTTTCTGTGATGACAGTGGTTGTGACTTCTCACAACCATTCCAGGTGAGCAATTCCCTTAAGTTTTTCTTTTTGCAGTGTTACCACAGGTAAACACTATTGTTTTTTTTTTTTTCTCCTTTCTTTTCTCTTTTTTGTCTGCTGTAACTCTGGATATCAGATGTCTGGTTGAAACTTTCTGTGATGATAGTGGTTGTGACTTCTCACAACCATTCCAGGTGAGCAGTTCCCTTAATTTTTTTTTCTCTCTGCAGTGTTGCCACAGGTGAACATTATTGTTTTTTTTCTCTCCTCTTCTTCCAGTAATCCTGTCTTAAAAGATCTGGAAAATGGAGGCCCGCATAAAGGAACTTTGCGGAGTGACTGATAATATCCTTGCAGATTTGCAGAATATAAAGACCCGTTTTACAAATCTACAAGACCTCAATAATCACAATTTGCAAGTGGTTGGACAGACTACCCAGGATTTGCGAGCCAGGATTGAGGTTCTAGAGGGGCGAGTCCAGGCTCCTGCCGTAGCCCCGAGTGCTGGGATTCCCAAGTTGCCCCCTTTTCGTTTTGGCGGTGAACGTGAGAAATTCAGGGGATTTATTAATCAATGCAATCTTTTTTTTTCTGCACATGCTTCACAATTTCCCACTGAACGATCTAAGGTGCTTACTATAATTATGTTGCTTACCAACAAGGCTTTAATGTGGGCAAACCCTCTGATTGAGACTGAGGATGATTGTTTGAATCACCTTGATGATTTTATTTCAGCCATGGGGCAGGTGTTTGATGACCCCAATCGAGGTGCAACAGCTGAAGCAGCCATGTTAGCTTTGCGCCAAGGTAAGCACTCGGTAGCTGAATATGCCTTGGATTTCAGGAGATGGGCCCTTGATACCACCTGGGACAGTTCCGCCAAAAAATCTATTTTTCGAAAGGGGTTATCTCCACTGATTAAGGATGAACTTGCTCGTGCCGACCCTCCCACTGCGTTAGGTGACTTTATTAACTACTGCATCCGTATTGATACTCGTCTGACTGAACGCAGGCAAGAGAGATGGTTCGAAAGCAATCGTACTAACCTTTTCCTACCTTCCTCTCCAGCTAAGGAACCTTTGAGTAGGATTACACGGGAACCTGAACCTGAACCCATGCAGGTAGACTCTTTACAACGACGGGTTAGTGATGCACGCAAGGAACATCGTTTTAAGGAGAATCTATGTTTCTATTGTGGTAAGTCAGGGCACTTCATTATAAACTGCCCCAGCCGTTCTCGTAAGACTACTGCAGCACTCATTCATTGTGAGTGTTGCGAGAGGGGATCTGTCAGGTCCGAGCCTCAGGCTCCAGAGAGATCTGCAGCAACAGATCTTGATTTCTCGGACTTAAACTCCGTTACCTCTGAGGACGTTGACTGTGTAAACGCTGCCATTTTTCAAGTTTCCTCAGCGGTGTCCCAGCTGAGTTGTAAGAAAAACAATTCTCATTGCTTTCTTTCCATCAAACTCTGGGTTGACTCAGCTTGGGTGTCTAGCTCTGCTATGATCGACTCAGGGGCAAGTGGAAATTTTATGGATGTCTCCTTTGCTCTGAAACAGGGAATACGTTCAGTGAAGAAGGCTACTCCAGTACAGATGGAAACTGTGGATGGCTCCCTGCTGACCTCTGGACCAGTGGATCAGGAAACAGAGCCTTTGAGGGTTCTTATGGGTAAAGATCATCAAGAGAAACTGTCCTTTATGCTTATCTCTTCTCCCCACTTTCCCATTATTCTAGGGCTACCATGGCTGCAGGCTCAGAATCCTACCATTAACTGGGAGACCAAGGAATTACACTTTCCAGAGAAACAGATGAGTCCAAAAGTTTCAGCTTGCTCTGTTCCTAAAGGAATCATGTCAGTCCCTGAACTACCAGCTGTATACCAGGACTATGTGGATTTATGTGACAAGAAGAACGCTGACCAGCTTCCTCCTCACCGTCCATATGATTGTCCAATTGAATTATTGCCTGGAGCAGAGATACCTTTTGGTAAGATCTACCCCCTGGGGGGCCCGAGCTAAAGGCTTTAAAGGATTACATAGATGAAAATCTAGCCAAGGGCTTCATACGCCCCTCTTCATCTCCTGCAGGTGCACCCATCTTCTTTGTAAAGAAGAAAGATGGATCTCTGAGACCATGCGTAGACTATAGGGAACTCAATAAGGTTACTATTAGAAACCGTTATCCATTGCCTTTAATCCCTGAGTTATTGGAGAGAGTGCGACATGCCAAAATTTTTTCTAAACTAGATCTTCGTGGGGCCTATAACTTAGTCCGTATTAGACCTGGGGATGAATGGAAGACAGCATTCAGGTCACGCTATGGACACTTTGAATATCTAGTTATGCCTTTTGGTCTGAGTACCGCCCCAGCCACTTTCCAACACTTGGTGAATGACATCTTCAGGGATCTCCTAGATACATTCGTGGTAATTTATTTGGATGATATTCTAATTTTTTCTAACTCCACAGAGGAACATCATGGACATGTGAGAATGGTCTTGGAACGTCTAAGACAAAATCATCTTTACATCAAACTTGAAAAGTGTGAATTCCATAGGACCGAAATTCAATTTCTGGGGTATGTACTGTCTACACAAGGAATTAGTATGGATGGAAGCAAAACCCAAGCCATCAAGGATTGGCCAAGTCCTAGAAATGTGAAGGAGGTACAGCGCTTCATCGGGTTTGCCAACTTCTATAGACGTTTCATTAGAAATTTCTCTGAGGTAGTGTCACCTATCACTCAACTTACCCGGAAAGAGTCTAGGTTTTCCTGGACTCCCCAAGCCCAGGAAGCATTTTCCCGTCTAAAAGATAAATTTACCACTGCACCTATCCTAGTACATCCCAACCCCGAGCTTGCCTTCATAATAGAGGTGGATGCTTCAGACTGTGCCGTTGGAGCTATACTCTCTCAGAGAACAGGTGAGAAGAATGTCTTGCATCCCTGTGCCTTCTTTTCCCAGCAGTTGTCTTCGGCTGAGAGGAACTACGATGTGGGCAATAGAGAGTTGTTGGCCATTATTGCCGCCTTCAAAGAATGGAGACACCTTCTTCAGGGAGCTGCACAGCAAATAGTCGTCCTGACAGATCATCGTAACCTTGAGTTTATCAGGTCGGCTAAGTGCCTGACTCCTCGCCAGGCTCGCTGGAATCTTTTCTTAAACCAATTTAATTTTATCATCTCTTATAGACCAGGATCGCGCAATGGAAAGGCTGATGCACTCTCTAGGATTTACTCAGCAGAGACACGTCCAATTACTCCTCCTAAGACTATTCTTCCTGACTCTAGATTCCTAGGAGTAATTCATAATCAAGACCTACTTAAGGACATCAAGGAAGCATACCATGCGGATTCCTTTTTGGCACAACCCCCAAGGGACGTAAGTCTTGTCTTTAAGAATGGTGTGTGGATTCAGGGACAACGTCTGTATATTCCTGAAACAGTCAGATTAAGAGTATTGCAACTCATTCACGATTCCAAGATAGCTGGGCATAGAGGAATTCTAAAGACACAGGAATTTCTTTCTCGTTTCTTTTGGTGGCCCACTTGCAGGAAGGATGTTTTGAATTATGTCACTTCATGTGAGGTCTGTGCAAGATGCAAAACACCTCGCTCCTCACCAACTGGTCTGTTACAGCCTCTTCCCACCCCGTCCCGCCCGTGGGGATCCATTTCTATGGACTTCATTGTGGAGTTACCAACCTCTCAGGGGAAGAACACCATTCTAGTGGTGGTTGACCGTCTAACAAAGGCAGCTCATTTTATCCCTTGTGTCGGCTTACCCACTGCAAAACAGACATCAGATTTGATGATTAAAGATGTGTTTCGCTTACATGGAGTACCGGATGAGGTTATTTCGGATCGAGGGGTGCAATTCACTTCTAGGTTTTGGCAAAAATTCTGTGCAGCATTGGACATTAAAGTAAACCTTTCTTCTGCTTTTCATCCCCAGACTAATGGACAGACCGAACGAACCAATCAAACCCTGGAGCAGTATCTCCGCTGCTTTATCTGCCACCTACAGGATGATTGGGTGGATCTACTTCCATTAGCTGAGTTCTCGTATAACAACTCTCAGAGTGCCTCCACTAAACAGTCTCCTTTTTACTCTAATCTAGGTTATCATCCTAACATTCTACCACGATTTCCCATAGAAACGCCTTTACCAGCAGTGGCTGAAAGAATCACGTCTTTACAGAAGAATATGGATCTTCTAAAGGAAAATCTGGAATCGGCTCAAGAAAGGTACAAGAAAGCAGCAGATAAATTTCGTAAACCTGCACCAGCTTTCAAGGTAGGAGACTTGGTCTGCCTGTCAACCAGAAATCTTAAGTTAAGGATTCCATCGTCTAAGTTGGGACATAAGTACATTGGACCCTATAAAATCAGTAAAATTATAAGTGCCGTAGCTTGTCGTCTTCAACTGCCCAGAACTATGAGAATCCACCCTGTCTTTCATGTATCCCTACTAAAGGCTGCGACACCCAATACGTTTCCTGGACGTTCCTCTCCTTGCCCTGACCCAGTGCTAGTCGATGGTCAGGAAGAATTTGTGGTGGAAAGGATTTTAGATTCCAGGTTGTATAGAAATCAGTTACAATATCTGATTAAATGGCAGGGCTACCCAGTGGAGGACAACTCATGGAACCGGTCAATAACGTTAATGCTCCTCGCTTGCTCCGTCAGTTTCATCAGAGGTACCCACACAAGCCTGGTCTGAGGTCATCCGGAGGTTGTCCTTAAGGGGGAGTAATGAAAGGTTCTATGTATATATTCCTGAAACTCAGTTTGTTCGTCAGCCATTTTACTTTCTGTCTTGCTGCAGCTATCTTGCCCTCAGTCAAAATGGAGTTTCCAGCTTGCATGTTCCCGCCCTGATTCTCTCCTTTGCTTCTTAAGCAGCCACAGCTGAGCAATCAGTGCTTCAGAATCTAGCCTGCAGTGAACCTGTGACTTGACTCCTGTAAGCCTTGGACCTTGTACTCCAGCTATTCCTACTGAGGAACTCTGAAGCACTTGTGGACTCTGAACCCTGCTCTTTGAAAGACCCACGTTTGCATGGACTTACGGTAACAGAGAAGAAGATCCTGAATCTGTATTGGAGAGTGATTGCTGAGCTTGGATTACTCTGGCCTGCTGTGTCTCCTGTTTCTGTGTCTGCAAACTGTGTGACTATTTCTGCCAACTTGTATGAAGTAATACAGGACTTTTCTATATCAAACCTGTGACTCCTGTGTTTTCATCGCACCCAAGCACAAGACGCTATATGAACTGTACTACATACATTACATAGACAATGTAGGCGTTCAAAGCCAGTGAGGTTTTGTAGTCCGTCTACGCTTGCAAGTGCATGGTGTTTAAATGTCTAAGCATGCAACTGGTATTCAATTTTCGGAGATTTTTCCCTTGGTTAAAGGTCCTTCCGCACTTCTTACAGATAACCTTTGCCTCATCAATAGGATTTTGGTCAAAAAAGTGACGCACTGCACTCTTCCTACTATGGGATAAATTTTCAGGGTTTGCATGCTGTGCTAATTTGACAGTCTGGCCAAGCTGTCCTGCAACTCTTTTTGTTTTTTTAACACCTTTTTGGACTGCTACGGGCCTGTCAGATAACCACTGCTGCGTTGTCGATGCCTGCTGTGGATCCTCCTCCTCTTCTGAGCTATTGTCAGCGGCACCCTCTTCCCCCTATGGATGCCAATCCGGGTCAACAACTGAGTCATCCATCACCTCCTCTTCAATTTCATCTGCACCTTCCTCTGTGTCACCGTGTAAGGTGGTATAGTATGCGGGAAGGGGCACCTGAGTTTCATCAGGGTCAGAATCTGGCTCAGTAGACTGCGAGTGCAATGCAGTGCTCTGGGTGAATGTACCAGCAGAATCATATAGCAGTGGGTGTGCATCAGTGCACTCCATGTCATATTCATCTTGGACTGGGGAATTCAGGATTTCACTTGATAACCCAGGCATGGTATGTGAAAAGAGCTCCATGGAGTAATCTGAAGTGTGGCCTGCTGCATCCTTCACTTGTGGTGGGGGTGAAGGACACAAGGAAAGGTGTTGTTCCTGACCAGGAGACTGCACTGACGACTCAGCGCTTGCATTTTTTGAAACTTCAGAAGAGGAGGCAATGTAAGCCAAAACCTGTTCCTGATGCTCCAGCTTTAAAAGCGGTTTACCTACTCCCAGAAAAGGGAGCCTTCCAGGCCTTCTGGAGCCAGACGATGACGCAGGCTCAACACCTCCTGCCTTAGGTGCTATTGTGCCTTATGGCACAACCAGCAGATGCACCACCACCATCATCAGTACCAGCTGCCCCCCCCGCCCACGTCCGCGGCCTCTTCCACCATACTTCCTCATGTTTGGGAAAATGTGCCAAAAATACCAGCAGATATATGGTACTGTATGAGGAGCGTACAGCTGTATACTGTGTAGGGAAAAGTTTAAATCTCCGTATAAATTTCCGGAGTCACACACAGACGCTCTCTCAGTATGGATTTCACCGTAATACAAAGAGCAGATATACGGTACTGTATGAGGAGCGTACAGCTGTATACGGTGTAGGGGAAAATTTCAATCTCCGTATATATTTCCAGAGTCAGACACAGACGCTCTGTAAGGTTCTATGTATATATTCCTGAAACTCAGTTTGTTCGTCAGCCATTTTACTTTCTGTCTTGCTGCAGCTATCTTGCCCTCAGTCAAAATGGAGTTTCCAGCTTGCATGTTCCCGCCCTGATTCTCTCCTTTGCTTCTTAAGCAGCCACAGCTGAGCAATCAGTGCTTCAGAATCTAGCCTGCAGTGAACCTGTGACTTGACTCCTGTAAGCCTTGGACCTTGTACTCCAGCTATTCCTACTGAGGAACTCTTGAAGCACTTGTGGACTCTGAACCCTGCTCTTTGAAAGACCCACGTTTGCATGGACTTACGGTAACAGAGAAGAAGATTCTGAAGCCAAAACGTTAGTGTCTGCTGGGTCTGGAAGGCTGTGTCTGCTGTACTGTGGATATCAGACGTCCGGTTGTACTTTCTGTGATGACAGTAGTTGTGACTTCTCACAACCATTCCAGGTGAGCAATTCCCTTAAGTTTTTTCTTTTTGCAGTGTTACCACAGGTAAACACTATTATTTTTTTTTTTTTCCTTTCTTTTCTCTTTTTTGTCTGCTGTAACTCTGGATATCAGATGTCTGGTTGAAACTTTCTGTGATGATAGTGGTTGTGACTTCTCACAACCATTCCAGGTGAGCAGTTCCCTTAATTTTTTTTTTCTCTCTGCAGTGTTGCCACAGGTGATCACTATTGTTTTTTTTTTCTCTCCTCTTCTTCCAGTAATCCTGTCTTAAAAGATCTGGAAAATGGAGGCCCGCATAAAGGAACTTTGCGGAGTGACTGATAATATCCTTGCAGATTTGCAGAATATAAAGACCCGTTTTACAAATCTACAGGACCTCAATAATCACAATTTGCAAGTGGTTGGACAGACTACCCAGGATTTGCGAGCCAGGATTGAGGTTCTAGAGGGGCGAGTCCAGGCTCCTGCAGTAGCCCGAGTGCTGGGATTCCCAAGTTGCCCCCTTTTCGTTTTGGCGGTGAACGTGAGAAATTCAGGGGATTTATTAATCAATGCAATCTTTTTTTTTTCTGCACATGCTTCACAATTTCCCACTGAACGATCTAAGGTGCTTACTATAATTATGTTGCTTACCAACAAGGCTTTAATGTGGGCAAACCCTCTGATTGAGACTGAGGATGATTGTTTGAATCACCTTGATGATTTCATTTCAGCCATGGGGCAGGTGTTTGATGACCCCAATCGAGATGCAACAGCTGAAGCAGCCATGTTAGCTTTGCGCCAAGGTAAGCACTCGGTAGCTGAATATGCCTTGGATTTCAGGAGATGGGCCCTTGATACCACCTGGGACAGTTCCGCCAAAAAATCTATTTTTCGAAAGGGGTTATCTCCACTGATTAAGGATGAACTTGCTCGTGCCGACCCTCCCACTGCGTTAGGTGACTTTATTAACTACTGCATCCGTATTGATACTCGTCTGACTGAACGCAGGCAAGAGAGATAGTTCGAAAGAAATCGTACTAACCTTTTCCTACCTTCCTCTCCAGCTAAGGAACCTTTGAGTAGGATTACACGGGAACCTGAACCTGAACCCATGCAGGTAGACTCTTTACAACGACGGGTTAGTGATGCACGCAAGGAACATCGTTTTAAGGAGAATCTATGTTTCTATTGTGGTAAGTCAGGGCACTTCATTATAAACTGCCCCAGCCGTTCTCGTAAGACTACTGCAGCACTCATTCATTGTGAGTGTTGCGAGAGGGGATCTGTCAGGTCCGAGCCTCAGGCTCCAGAGAGATCTGCAGCAACAGATCTTGATTTCTCGGACTTAAACTCCGTTACCTCTGAGGACGTTGACTGTGTAAACGCTGCCATTTTTCAAGTTTCCTCAGCGGTGTCCCAGCTGAGTTGTAAGAAAAACAATTCTCATTGCTTTCTTTCCATCAAACTCTGGGTTGACTCAGCTTGGGTGTCTAGCTCTGCTATGATCGACTCAGGGGCAAGTGGAAATTTTATGGATGTCTCCTTTGCTCTGAAACAGGGAATACGTTCAGTGAAGAAGGCTACTCCAGTACAGATGGAAACTGTGGATGGCTCCCTGCTGACCTCTGGACCAGTGGATCAGGAAACAGAGCCTTTGAGGGTTCTTATGGGTAAAGATCATCAAGAGAAACTGTCCTTTATGCTTATCTCTTCTCCCCACTTTCCCATTATTCTAGGGCTACCATGGCTGCAGGCTCAGAATCCTACCATTAACTGGGAGACCAAGGAATTACACTTTCCAGAGAAACAGATGAGTCCAAAAGTTTCAGCTTGCTCTGTTCCTAAAGGAATCATGTCAGTCCCTGAACTACCAGCTGTATACCAGGACTATGTGGATTTATGTGACAAGAAGAACGCTGACCAGCTTCCTCCTCACCGTCCATATGATTGTCCAATTGAATTATTGCCTGGAGCAGAGATACCTTTTGGTAAGATCTACCCCCTGGCGGGGCCCGAGCTAAAGGCTTTAAAGGATTACATAGATGAAAATCTAGCCAAGGGCTTCATACGCCCCTCTTCATCTCCTGCAGGTGCACCCATCTTCTTTGTAAAGAAGAAAGATGGATCTCTGAGACCATGCGTAGACTATAGGGAACTCAATAAGGTTACTATTAGAAACCGTTATCCATGGCCTTTAATCCCTGAGTTATTGGAGAGAGTGCGACATGCCAAAATTTTTTCTAAACTAGATCTTCGTGGGGCCTATAACTTAGTCCGTATTAGACCTGGGGATGAATGGAAGACAGCATTCAGGTCACGCTATGGACACTTTGAATATCTAGTTATGCCTTTTGGTCTGAGTACCGCCCCAGCCACTTTCCAACACTTGGTGAATGACATCTTCAGGGATCTCCTAGATACATTCGTGGTAATTTATTTGGATGATATTCTAATTTTTTCTAACTCCACAGAGGAACATCATGGACATGTGAGAATGGTCTTGGAACGTCTAAGACAAAATCATCTTTACATCAAACTTGAAAAGTGTGAATTCCATAGGACCGAAATTCAATTTCTGGGGTATGTACTGTCTACACAAGGAATTAGTATGGATGGAAGCAAAACCCAAGCCATCAAGGATTGGCCAAGTCCTAGAAATGTGAAGGAGGTACAGCGCTTCATCGGGTTTGCCAACTTCTATAGACGTTTCATTAGAAATTTCTCTGAGGTAGTGTCACCTATCACTCAACTTACCCGGAAAGAGTCTAGGTTTTCCTGGACTCCCCAAGCCCAGGAAGCATTTTCCCGTCTAAAAGATAAATTTACCACTGCACCTATCCTAGTACATCCCAACCCCGAGCTTGCCTTCATAATAGAGGTGGATGCTTCAGACTGTGCCGTTGGAGCTATACTCTTTCAGAGAACAGGTGAGAAGAATGTCTTGCATCCCTGTGCCTTCTTTTCCCAGCAGTTGTCTTCGGCTGAGAGGAACTACGATGTGGGCAATAGAGAGTTGTTGGCCATTATTGCCGCCTTCAAAGAATGGAGACACCTTCTTCAGGGAGCTGCACAGCAAATAGTCGTCCTGACAGACCATCGTAACCTTGAGTTTATCAGGTCGGCTAAGTGCCTGACTCCTCGCCAGGCTCGCTGGAATCTTTTCTTAAACCAATTTAATTTTATCATCTCTTATAGACCTGGATCGCGCAATGGAAAGGCTGATGCACTCTCTAGGATTTACTCAGCAGAGACACGTCCAATTACTCCTCCTAAGACTATTCTTCCTGACTCTAGATTCCTAGGAGTAATTCATAATCAAGACCTACTTAAGGACATCAAGGAAGCATACCATGCGGATTCCTTTTTGGCACAACCCCCAAGGGACGTAAGTCTTGTCTTTAAGAATGGTGTGTGGATTCAGGGACAACGCCTGTATATTCCTGAAACAGTCAGATTGAGAGTATTGCAACTCATTCACGATTCCAAGATAGCTGGGCATAGAGGAATTCTAAAGACACAGGAATTTCTTTCTCGTTTCTTTTGGTGGCCCACTTGCAGGAAGGATGTTTTGAATTATGTCACTTCATGTGAGGTCTGTGCAAGATGCAAAACACCTCGCTCCTCACCAACTGGTCTGTTACAGCCTCTTCCCACCCCGTCCCGCCCGTGGGGATCCATTTCTATGGACTTCATTGTGGAGTTACCAACCTCTCAGGGGAAGAACACCATTCTAGTGGTGGTTGACCGTCTAACAAAGGCAGCTCATTTTATCCCTTGTGTCGGCTTACCCACTGCAAAACAGACATCAGATTTGATGATTAAAGATGTGTTTCGCTTACATGGAGTACCGGATGAGGTTATTTCGGATCGAGGGGTGCAATTCACTTCTAGGTTTTGGCAAAATTTCTGTGCAGCATTGGACATTAAAGTAAACCTTTCTTCTGCTTTTCATCCCCAGACTAATGGACAGACCGAACGAACCAATCAAACCCTGGAGCAGTATCTCCGCTGCTTTATCTGCCACCTACAGGATGATTGGGTGGATCTACTTCCATTAGCTGAGTTCTCGTATAACAACTCTCAGAGTGCCTCCACTAAACAGTCTCCTTTTTACTCTAATCTAGGTTATCATCCTAACATTCTACCACGATTTCCCATAGAAACGCCTTTACCAGCAGTGGCTGAAAGAATCACGTCTTTACAGAAGAATATGGATCTTCTAAAGGAAAATCTGGAATCGGCTCAAGAAAGGTACAAGAAAGCAGCAGATAAATTTCGTAAACCTGCACCAGCTTTCAAGGTAGGAGACTTGGTCTGGCTGTCAACCAGAAATCTTAAGTTAAGGATTCCATCGTCTAAGTTGGGACATAAGTACATTGGACCCTATAAAATCAGTAAAATTATAAGTGCCGTTGCTTGTCGTCTTCAACTGCCCAGAACTATGAGAATCCACCCTGTCTTTCATGTATCCCTACTAAAGGCTGCGACACCCAATACGTTTCCTGGACGTTCCTCTCCTTGCCCTGACCCAGTGCTAGTCGATGGTCAGGAAGAATTTGTGGTGGAAAGGATTTTAGATTCCAGGTTGTATAGAAATCAGTTACAATATCTGATTAAATGGCAGGGCTACCCAGTGGAGGACAACTCATGGGAACCGGTCAATAACGTTAATGCTCCTCGCTTGCTCCGTCAGTTTCATCAGAGGTACCCACACAAGCCTGGTCTGAGGTCATCCGGAGGTTGTCCTTAAGGGGGGAGTAATGTAAGGTTCTATGTATATATTCCTGAAACTCAGTTTGTTCGTCAGCCATTTTACTTTCTGTCTTGCTGCAGCTATCTTGCCCTCAGTCAAAATGGAGTTTCCAGCTTGCATGTTCCCGCCCTGATTCTCTCCTTTGCTTCTTAAGCAGCCACAGCTGAGCAATCAGTGCTTCAGAATCTAGCCTGCAGTGAACCTGTGACTTGACTCCTGTAAGCCTTGGACCTTGTACTCCAGCTATTCCTACTGAGGAACTCTGAAGCACTTGTGGACTCTGAACCCTGCTCTTTGAAAGACCCACGTTTGCATGGACTTACGGTAACAGAGAAGAAGATCCTGAATCTGTATTGGAGAGTGATTGCTGAGCTTGGATTACTCTGGCCTGCTGTGTCTCCTGTTTCTGTGTCTGCAAACTGTGTGACTATTTCTGCCAACTTGTATGAAGTAATACAGGACTTTTCTATATCAAACCTGTGTCTCATGTATGTTCATCGCACCCAAGCACAAGACGCTATATGAACTGTACTACATACATTACACGCTCACTCAGTATGGATTTGACCGTAATACAAAGAGCAGATATACGGTACTGTATGAGGAGCGTACAGCTGTATACGGTGTAGGGGAAAATTTCAATCTCCGTATATATTTCCGGAGTCACACACAGATAGTCAGCATGTATTTATCTGTGATACCAGCAGGTACACGGTAGTGTGTGAGGAGCGTACAGCTCTATACGGTGTGGGAAAAAATGAACGCTCGGTAACTGTGCAGAAAAAAAGAATAAAAGTATTGGTGCTGTGTAAAAAGCAGTCTGCACAGCAGTGTACACACAGCAATACAGCTATCAGGCAGCCTTATAACCAGCGCTGCTGCACACAAGAAAATCCTCCCCTGTCACTGCACACTAACTGTACAGCACAATTGCTATCAGCACAGCACAGAAAAACTTCTCTTTCCAGCCCTATCTCTCTCCCTACTGATAAACAGGGTCAGCAACCTCTCCCTACTGTTAATATCGGCAGAAGTAAAATGGAGGTCGGAGCTCAGGGCTTTTATAGACACTATGATGCCCCCCAAAGCAAGACAATTACTGCAATGCCCTTCTCTAAGATGGTGGTGGATGCTGCACATGTCATCTCGTTGCTCACAGTGTGCGTCCGTGCTCATTGGCTGAAAAAAGGCGCCTGAAAGCATTCTGGGAAAACCGACTTTGTCGCTCGTTTTGCCAACCGCATGGCTGACTGCACGCTATGGTCGAGTTTCGACTTTGGCTAAAGTCGGCGACTTATGAATCTGACCGACCTGTTTCGCTCAACTCTAATGGTCATAAGTATTCAGACCCTTTGCAAAGTGTTGAGTAGAAGCACCCTTTTGAGCTAGTATAGCTATGAGTCTTCTTGGGAATGATGCAACAAGTTTTTCACACCTGGTTTTGGGGATCCTCTGCCATTCTTCCTTGCAGATCCTCTCCAGTTCCATCTGGTTGGATGGTGAACATTGGTGGACAGCCATTTTCAGGTCTCTCCAGAGATGCTCAATTAGGTTTAGGTCAGGGCTCTGGCTGGGCCAGTCAAGAATGGTCACAGAGATGTTCTGAAGCCACTCCTTTGTTATTTTAACTGTGTGCTTGGGGTCATTGTCTTGTTGGAAGCTGAACCTTCGGCCAAGTCTGAGGTCCAGAGCACTCTGGAAGAGGTTTTCATCCAAGATATCTCTGTACTTGGCCGCATTCATGTTTACTTCAATTGCAATCAGTCGTCCTGTCCCTGCAGCTGAATAACACCCTCATAGAATGATGCTGCCACCACCATGTTTCACTGTTGGGATTGTATTGGGCAGGTGATGAGCAGTGCCTGGTTTTCTCCACAGAAAAAGCTTAGAATCATCACCAAAAAGTTTGATCTTCATCTCATCAGACTAGAGAATCTTATTTCTCATAGTTTGGAAGTCCTTCATGTGTTTTTTAGTAAACTCTATGTGGGCTTTCATATGTCTTGCACTGAGGAGAGGCTTCCGTCTGGTCACTCTGCCATAAAGGCCCGACTGGTGGAGGGCTGCAGTAATAGTTGACTTTGTTTGGCCTTTCTCCCATCTCCCTACTGCATCTGTGGAGCTCAGCCACAGTGATCTTGGAGTTCTTCTTTACCTTTCTCACCACGGCTCTTCTTCCACGATTGCTCAGATATGTTTGACGGCCACGTCTAGGAGGACTTCTGGTAGTCCCAAACTTCTTCCATTTAAGGATTATGGAGTCCATCTTAGGAACCTTTAGTAAAAGCAGAAATTCTTTTGTAACCTTGGCCATATCTGTGCCTTGTCACAATTCTGTCTCTGAGCTCCTTGGCTAGTTCCTTTGACCTCATGATTCTCATTTGGTATGACATGCACTGTGAGCTGTGAGGTCTTATATAGACAACTGTGTGCCTTTACAAATCAAGTCCTATCAGTTTAATTAAACACAGCTGGACTCCAATGAAGGAGTAGAACCATTTCAAGGAGGATCATGAGGAAATGGACTGCATTTGACGTAAATATGAGTGTCTGAGCAAAGGCTCTGAATACTTATGACCCTGTGATATTTCACTTTTTCTTTTTTAATAAATTTGCAAAAATTTCTACATTTCTGGTTTTTATCAGTCAAGATGGGGTGTAGAGTGTGTATTAATGAGAAAAAAAATAACTTTTTTGCATTTACCAAATGGCTGCAATGAAACAAAGAGTGAAAAATTTAAAGGGGTCTGAAAACTTTCCGAACCCACTGTTTATATACTGTATACACTGTAGATTAATTTATCTTTGCACAAAATATATTGATGA
The DNA here is from genome assembly GCA_033576555.1 of Oophaga sylvatica. Taxonomy (NCBI): domain Eukaryota; kingdom Metazoa; phylum Chordata; class Amphibia; order Anura; family Dendrobatidae; genus Oophaga; species Oophaga sylvatica. The sequence goes on along the minus strand of JARQOD010000005.1, from coordinate 13,238,338 downwards.
GGCAGGAGGAAGAAAAAGAATATTGTTTGCACAGTTCTGAGTGTGTGTCCATATATATATATGTTTATATATATATATATATATATATATATATATATATATATACTAGCTATGAACCCGTTCTACACCCGGGTGGCAAGCATTTTTATAGGTATATGGTCTCCCATCCTGGTATGTGCTGCCCCCCTCCTATCCTGGTATGTATGGCACCCCTCATCCCTATCCTGGTATGCATGGCACCCCTCATCCCTATCCTGGTATGTATGGTCCCCTCACACCCAAATAAATCCTGGTATGCATGGCACCCCATTCCTCATCATGGTATGCATGGTCCCCTCACCCCCCAATCCTGGTATGCATGGTACTCACTCATTCCTATCCTGGTATGCATGGTACCTGCTCATCCATATCCTGGTATTCATGGTTCCCTCATCCCCCAATCCTGTTATGCATGGTCCCCTTCTCCCCAATCCTGGAATACATGGTCCTCTCACCCCCCAATCCTGGTATGCATGGTCCCCCCTCATCACTATCTTAGGATGTATGGTACCCCCTCACCCCCCTATCCTGGTATGCATGTTACCCCTCATCTCCCAATCCTGGCATGCATGGCCATCTCACCCCCAATCCTGGTATGCATGGTCCTCTCACCCCTCATTCTGGTATGCATGGTCCCCTCACCCCCCTATCCTGGTATGCATGGTCCCCTCACCCCAATCCTGATATGCATAGTCCCCTCACCCCGCTATCCTGGTATGCATGGTCCCCTCATCCCCCTATCCTGGTATGCATGGTTCTCTCACCCCCTATCCTGGTATGCATGGTCCCCTCACCCCCCAATCTTGGAATGCATGGTCCCCTCACCCCTTAATCCTGGTATGCATGGTCCTCTCAACCCCCAATCCTGGAATGCATGGTCCCCTCACCCCCAATCCGGGCATGCATGGTCCCCTCACCCCCAATCCTGGCATGCATGGTCCTCTCACCCCCCAATTCTGATATGCATGGTACCCCTCATCCCCAATCCTGGTATACATGGCACCCCTTACCTCCCAATTCTGGTATGCATGGTCCCCTCATCCCCAATCCTGGTATGCATGGTACCCCTCATCCCCCATCATGGTATGCATGGTCTTCTCACCCCCCTATCCTGGTATGCATGGTCCCCTCACCCCCCTATCTTGGTATGCATGGTCTCCTCACCCCCTATCCTGGTATGCATGGTCCTCTCAACCCCTATCCTGGTATGCATGTCCCCTCACCCCCCAATCTTAAAATGCATGGTCCCCTCACCCCCCAATCCTGGTATGCATGGTCCCCTCACCCCTCAATCTTGGTATGCATGGTCCCCTCATCTCCCAATCCTGGAATGCATAGTCCCCTCACACCCCAATCCTCATATGCATGGTCCCCTCACCCCCCAATCCTGGTATGCATGGTCCCCTCACCCCCCAACCCTGGTATACATGGCACCCCTTACTTCCCAATTCTGGTATGTATGGTCCCCCTCATCCCTATCGTAGGATGTATGTTACCCCTCACCCCCCAATACTGGTATGCATGGTCCCCTCATCCCCAATCCTGGTATACATGGCACCCCTTACTTCCCAATTCTGGTATGTATGGTCCCCTAATCACCAATCCTGTTATGCATGGCTCCACCTCATCCCTATGGTAGGATGTATGGTACCCCCTCACCTCCCAATCCTTGTATGCATGTTCCCCTCATTCCCAATCCGGGTATACATGGCACCCCTTACCTCCTAATTCTTGTATGCATGGTCCCCGCACCCCCATATCCTGGTATGCATGGTCCCCTCACCCCCCAATCCTGGTATGCATGGTCCTCTCACCCCCCTATCCTTGTATGCATGGTCCTCTCAGCCCCCTATCATGGTATGCATGGTCCCCTCACCCCCAATCCTGATATGCATGGTCCCCTCACCCCAAATCCTGATATGCATGGTTCCCTCACCCCCCTATCTTGGTATGCATGGTTCCCTCACCCCCCTATCCTGGTATGCATGGTCCTCTCAACCCCCTAACCTGGTATGCATGGTTCCCTCACCCCCCAATCCTGGTATGCATGGTCCCCTCACCCCCCAATCCTGGTATGCATGATCCCCTCAACCCCCAATCCTGGAAAGCATGTCCCCTCACACCCTAATCCTGATATGCATGTGTTATGTTTTGGTAGCTGAGGAGAGCAGGCAAAAACGGCAATACACCAGAGAGGTTGGAATCTACTGGATTGCAGTACCCTGACTAACCACCACAACTAAAGGCAGCCGTGGAGCGTTCCTACGTTGGTCCTAGACGCCTCGTCACAGCCTGAGAGGTTAACTATACCTTAAGATAGAAAGAGGAAAGCTATCTGCCCCGGAGCAGATTCCCAAAGAACATAGGAAGCCCCCAAACATCTAATGGCGGTTAGTAGAGTTGAGCGATACTTTTCGATATCCAAAAGTATCGGAATCGGAATGGTATCGCCGATACACAAAAAATATCGGCGATACCCGATACCGATACCGGAAGTCCCATGTAAGTCTATGGGAACAAAATATCGAAATAAAAAAAAACCCATTCTTGCCTTGTAGGTTAATTGTACATGAAGGAAAACAACAAAGAGTAATGTAGAATGTATTGGGGGAGGTTGAGGAGACATTAAAGGCATAGATGTTTAACCCAATCCAATGGAATAGCATTAATTTTTTTTTTTTAGGAAATACGTTCGGATTGACGAAGAAATTGACAATGTTGTTAACCTTTTTTCTATTTTGTCAAATATGTCTGTTTCACAACTTCCATGGTCTTCACCTTTTTAACTTTTCACACACTTTCTCCTTCATAATCTTCAGCAGCATCATCTTTCTCATCAAATTATTCTTCATCTTCACCTTCTTAATCTTCTAAAACTTCTTGCTATTCATCTTTTTGTTAACATTACTTATATTGTTCTTATTAAACAGTTATTATTCTTCATATTCTACTTCTTCATCTTCTTCCTATTCATCCTTTTCATCATATTCTTATTTGTGACAGACATTCCTGTACTTGTAATCTGTAAAACTCTGAATTTTCATCCTTCCGTTCTTGCTGTCACAAAAGATTTTAATTACAACAGTATTTGTCCGCGTTCAGTTTAGCCTGCAGCAGCATCAGGCATTTTCCAGGGGCACCACGAGGAGGAACGGACTCACCCCCATACACTGCTTAGTCTTCTTCTGCTTAGAATTTAGAGCATATATTTTGCTCTTCATTTTGGTCTTATACTTAATGTTCTTCTGCTTTTTGATCTTCTGCTTATTGTTCTTCTGTCTCTTGTTCTGTATCTTGTAGTTTGTCTTAACCTTCTTTGTCCTGTTGGTGATGGTACAAAAGCCAATGGAAGTAACGAGGACCAGCTGACTGTGCTGGAACCCGGAGGGTCAGCAGAAGGAAAAGAGCCAATGGCACAACCGAGGACCAGCTGACGTTACTGGGACAGGGTTACTAAGCAGGAGGTACCTGTGCTCCAAAGCACTACCAAGGACCAGCAGACGTTGCTGGAACTCGGATACCGACATGGAGGCACCTAGGCCAAAGGCACTGCGGAGAACCAGCTGACGGTACTGGAACCCGGATGGGTAGCAGAAGGTACAAGAGCCAATGAAAGTAACGAGGACCAGCTGACTGTGCTGGAACCCGGAGGGTCAGCAGAAGGAAAAGAGCCAATGGCACAACCGAGGACCAGCTGACGTTACTGGGACAGGGTTACTAAGCAGGAGGTACCTGTGCTCCAAAGCACTACCAAGGACCAGCAGACGTTGCTGGAACTCGGATACCGACATGGAGGCACCTAGGCCAAAGGCACTGCGGAGAACCAGCTGACGGTACTGGAACCCGGATGGGTAGCAGAAGGTACAAGAGCCAATGAAAGTAACGAGGACCAGCTGACTGTGCTGGAACCCGGAGGGTCAGCAGAAGGAAAAGAGCCAATGGCACAACCGAGGACCAGCTGACGTTACTGGGACAGGGTTACTAAGCAGGAGGTACCTGTGCTCCAAAGCACTACCAAGGACCAGCAGACGTTGCTGGAACTCGGATACCGACATGGAGGCACCTAGGCCAAAGGTACTGCGGAGAACCAGCTGACGGTACTGGAACCCGGATGGGTAGCAGAAGGTACCCATGGAAATTAAAGTTGAGGCAGCAGGACTGTTTGCCGTTCACACAGCAGGGGAACAGCTGACATTACTGAACCCCAGTAACACGGGAGCAAGTGTAGACTGTGCTAACAGCACTTCCGAGAAACAACTGGCGGTGTTGTAACCCAGGGATGAGAAGAGAACAGGGTGGAGGCAGCAGGACTGTTTGCCGTTCACACAGCAGGGGAACAGCTGACATTACTGAACCCCAGTAACACAGGAGCAAGTGTAGACTGTGCTAACAGCACTTCCGAGAAACAACTGGCGGTGTTGTAACCCAGGGATGAGAAGAGAACAGGGTGGAGGCAGCAGGACTATTTGCCGTTCACACAGCAGGGGAACAGCTGACATTACTGAACCCCAGTAACACGGGAGCAAGTGTAGACTGTGCTAACAGCACTTCCGAGAAACAACTGGCGGTGTTGTAACCCAGGGATGAGAAGAGAACAGGGTGGAGGCAGCAGGACTTTTTGCCGTTCACACAGCAGGGGAACAGCTGACATTACTGAACCCCAGTAACACAGGAGCAAGTGTAGACTGTGCTAACAGCACTTCCGAGAAACAACTGGCGGTGTTGTAACCCAGGGATGAGAAGAGAACAGGGTGGAGGCAGCAGGACTTTTTGCCGTTCACACAGCAGGGGAACAGCTGACATTACTGAACCCCAGTAACACGGGAGCAAGTGTAGACTGTGCTAACAGCACTTCCGAGAAACAACTGGCGGTGTTGTAACCCAGGGATGAGAAGAGAACAGGGTGGAGGCAGCAGGACTATTTGCCGTTCACACAGCAGGGGAACAGCTGACATTACTGAACCCCAGTAACACAGGAGCAAGTGTAGACTGTGCTAACAGCACTTCCGAGAAACAACTGGCGGTGTTGTAACCCAGGGATGAGAAGAGAACAGGGTGGAGGCAGCAGGACTTTTTGCCGTTCACACAGCAGGGGAACAGCTGACATTACTGAACCCCAGTAACACAGGAGCAAGTGTAGACTGTGCTAACAGCACTTCCGAGAAACAACTGGCGGTGTTGTAACCCAGGGATGAGAAGAGAACAGGGTGGAGGCAGCAGGACTTTTTGCCGTTCACACAGCAGGGGAACAGCTGACATTACTGAACCCCAGTAACACGGGAGCAAGTGTAGACTGTGCTAACAGCACTTCCGAGAAACAACTGGCGGTGTTGTAACCCAGGGATGAGAAGAGAACAGGGTGGAGGCAGCAGGACTTTTTGCCGTTCACACAGCAGGGGAACAGCTGACATTACTGAACCCCAGTAACACGGGAGCAAGTGTAGACTGTGCTAACAGCACTTCCGAGAAACAACTGGCGGTGTTGTAACCCAGGGATGAGAAGAGAACAGGGTGGAGGCAGCAGGACTATTTGCCGTTCACACAGCAGGGGAACAGCTGACATTACTGAACCCCAGTAACACAGGAGCAAGTGTAGACTGTGCTAACAGCACTTCCGAGAAACAACTGGCGGTGTTGTAACCCAGGGATGAGAAGAGAACAGGGTGGAGGCAGCAGGACTTTTTGCCGTTCACACAGCAGGGGAACAGCTGACATTACTGAACCCCAGTAACACAGGAGCAAGTGTAGACTGTGCTAACAGCACTTCCGAGAAACAACTGGCGGTGTTGTAACCCAGGGATGAGAAGAGAACAGGGTGGAGGCAGCAGGACTTTTTGCCGTTCACACAGCAGGGAACAGCTGACATTACTGAACCCCAGTAACACGGGAGCAAGTGTAGACTGTGCTAACAGCACTTCCGAGAAACAACTGGCGGTGTTGTAACCCAGGGATGAGAAGAGAACAGGGTGGAGGCAGCAGGACTTTTTGCCGTTCACACAGCAGGGGAACAGCTGACATTACTGAACCCCAGTAACACGGGAGCAAGTGTAGACTGTGCTAACAGCACTTCCGAGAAACAACTGGCGGTGTTGTAACCCAGGGATGAGAAGAGAACAGGGTGGAGGCAGCAGGACTTTTTGCCGTTCACACAGCAGGGGAACAGCTGACATTACTGAACCCCAGTAACACAGGAGCAAGTGTAGACTGTGCTAACAGCACTTCCGAGAAACAACTGGCGGTGTTGTAACCCAGGGATGAGAAGAGAACAGGGTGGAGGCAGCAGGACTTTTTGCCGTTCACACAGCAGGGGAACAGCTGACATTACTGAACCCCAGTAACACGGGAGCAAGTGTAGACTGTGCTAACAGCACTTCCGAGAAACAACTGGCGGTGTTGTAACCCAGGGATGAGAAGAGAACAAGGTGGAGGCAGCAGGACTTTTTGCCGTTCACACAGCAGGGGAACAGCTGACATTACTGAACCCCAGTAACACGGGAGCAAGTGTAGACTGTGCTAACAGCACTTCCGAGAAACAACTGGCGGTGTTGTAACCCAGGGATGAGAAGAGAACAGGGTGGAGGCAGCAGGACTATTTGCCGTTCACACAGCAGGGAACAGCTGACATTACTGAACCCCAGTAACACAGGAGCAAGTGTAGACTGTGCTAACAGCACTTCCGAGAAACAACTGGCGGTGTTGTAACCCAGGGATGAGAAGAGAACAGGGTGGAGGCAGCAGGACTTTTTGCCGTTCACACAGCAGGGGAACAGCTGACATTACTGAACCCCAGTAACACAGGAGCAAGTGTAGACTGTGCTAACAGCACTTCCGAGAAACAACTGGCGGTGTTGTAACCCAGGGATGAGAAGAGAACAGGGTGGAGGCAGCAGGACTTTTTGCCGTTCACACAGCAGGGGAACAGCTGACATTACTGAACCCCAGTAACACGGGAGCAAGTGTAGACTGTGCTAACAGCACTTCCGAGAAACAACTGGCGGTGTTGTAACCCAGGGATGAGAAGAGAACAGGGTGGAGGCAGCAGGACTTTTTGCCGTTCACACAGCAGGGGAACAGCTGACATTACTGAACCCCAGTAACACAGGAGCAAGTGTAGACTGTGCTAACAGCACTTCCGAGAAACAACTGGCGGTGTTGTAACCCAGGGATGAGAAGAGAACAGGGTGGAGGCAGCAGGACTTTTTGCCGTTCACACAGCAGGGGAACAGCTGACATTACTGAACCCCAGTAACACGGGAGCAAGTGTAGACTGTGCTAACAGCACTTCCGAGAAACAACTGGCGGTGTTGTAACCCAGGGATGAGAAGAGAACAGGGTGGAGGCAGCAGGACTTTTTGCCGTTCACACAGCAGGGGAACAGCTGACATTACTGAACCCCAGTAACACGGGAGCAAGTGTAGACTGTGCTAACAGCACTTCCGAGAAACAACTGGCGGTGTTGTAACCCAGGGATGAGAAGAGAACAGGGTGGAGGCAGCAGGACTTTTTGCCGTTCACACAGCAGGGGAACAGCTGACATTACTGAACCCCAGTAACACAGGAGCAAGTGTAGACTGTGCTAACAGCACTTCCGAGAAACAACTGGCGGTGTTGTAACCCAGGGATGAGAAGAGAACAGGGTGGAGGCAGCAGGACTTTTTGCCGTTCACCACAGCAGGGGAACAGCTGACATTACTGAACCCCAGTAACACGGGAGCAAGTGTAGACTGTGCTAACAGCACTTCCGAGAAACAACTGGCGGTGTTGTAACCCAGGGATGAGAAGAGAACAGGGTGGAGGCAGCAGGACTTTTTGCCGTTCACACAGCAGGGGAACAGCTGACATTACTGAACCCCAGTAACACGGGAGCAAGTGTAGACTGTGCTAACAGCACTTCCGAGAAACAACTGGCGGTGTTGTAACCCAGGGATGAGAAGAGAACAGGGTGGAGGCAGCAGGACTATTTGCCGTTCACACAGCAGGGGAACAGCTGACATTACTGAACCCCAGTAACACAGGAGCAAGTGTAGACTGTGCTAACAGCACTTCCGAGAAACAACTGGCGGTGTTGTAACCCAGGGATGAGAAGAGAACAGGGTGGAGGCAGCAGGACTTTTTGCCGTTCACACAGCAGGGGAACAGCTGACATTACTGAACCCCAGTAACACAGGAGCAAGTGTAGACTGTGCTAACAGCACTTCCAAGCAACAACTGGCGGTGTTGTAACCCAGGGATGAGAAGAGAACAGGGTGGAGGCAGCAGGACTTTTTGCCGTTCACACAGCAGGGGAACAGCTGACATTACTGAACCCCAGTAACACAGGAGCAAGTGTAGACTGTGCTAACAGCACTTCCAAGCAACAACTGGCGGTGTTGGAGCCCAGGGTCAAGGAGGATGTTTAAATACTAGATGAAGTATTTTCCTTGTTACGTGTCAATTAAAAATGTCTATACTCCAAACAAGAGAAATATAACCTTTAGTACCATAAGATGATGATTTTACTTTAAAAAATATATGTAAATTAATAATTGACAAACATAAACGCATACATTAACATGTTGAAAAGCAATGCAAACCACAATAAAAATAGGTTAAATAATCTGCTATACGGTTTTAAATAAAAGCATACAAGTACATATCAGAATCCATTAATGATGGATAAGTAACAGTATGTACACCATTTTCATTTGCTGAATAATATCACTAAAAAGTTTTTAAAAATATCTAAAATTTCCATCATGTAATACTGATAATATGTGCCAATCATTTATATTAACAAAAAAAACCTTTAAAAAGTGCATAGTGAAAACAGCTATTTATGCCTGACTGTGGACTTGCAAGCATGACAACGGATAGATAAGGTATATATAGATGACACTGCATAGCCACAGATGGTGAATGGCGATGTAATACTGTACCTCAATAAAGTGTGTGTTACTAAGTACTACATCCTTATTTTTATATAGCTTTCTAAAAGGGTACGTGCATGTATGCTTGCGCCTTTGTTTGGACGCACAGACTGGCTTCCTGCTGTGACGCGTTGGGTATTGGAGCGTCTGTGCGTCTTATGACGCAGACTAACATTCACGGTGCGCATCGTTCATCATCGCAAGCGTACCGACAACACAAAGGCGTTGTCATGACTGCTTTACTCAGTAAACATGCACCTATGATGAAACATACACGCATGTGCCCTATTACATAACAAGATACAAGAAAAATGCGTGTGAGGTGTGACACAGCTGTTTTGTTAAGGTACAGTATTATATCGACATTGTACAGGTGTCGCTATTCAGTCTGATAAATAGATATCATTCACCTATTCTATCAGTTGTCGTTCTTTCAGCACCACTTACAGGTATATATTTTGCTATTGTGACTATGCACTATTGACTTTACCAAGGTAATGCATGATTTTTGTTAGCAATTATCATGTTTACATGAAGGACCTTTATGATATGGGCTGTTAACTTTCTAATCAAATATGTATTTTTTAAAATGACACAAATATAAGTAATGTTGAAGAGGACTATTCCTACATGCATTGTTTGCACAATATTACAGGTGTACATCACGTCCCTTAATCAACATTGGATATTATATTTACTTGTATGCTTTTATTTCAAAGGCAAGAACACTGAAGTATAACCTTCGCACTGCAGCAGTTGTCAAAGTTCAACCCACATTATGCACTTCCAACATTGCAGTATTTGAGTCATCATGATGTGAGTTGGATTTGTCTAAGCTATGTAGTGACAAGGTTGACCATCAGTATCCTATAGCATAAGTAGGCTTTTGTGTTTGCATTTGTTTTCGACATGTGCATATCTGTAATAATATGTCACAATTATTTTGTTACAGATTTGTGACAAAGACAAATCATTTTATGGTTTGAAAGTTGACGTTTCAAATGTTTACAGCTTAGAAATCATGGTGTAGCCTCATATCTATGTGTAGCACTAGACACTTTGAGATGTCATTTTTTTTTTTCACCATGATTAGGTAGCTAGCAGTAATTTTTGCCGGACACACAGCAGGGGAACAGCAGGCGTTACTGAACCCCACAAACACATCAGCGATTGTTTTCATCTGTGCATCTAACACTTCTGAGCAGCAACTGGCACTGTTGAAGCCCAGGGTCAAGGAGGGTGTAGGCAGAGGCCTAGTATGAGACGTTTGAAGTTGAAGTTGTAGTTAGCAGCAGTAATTTTTGCCAGACACACAGCAGGGGAACAGCAGGCGTTACTGAACCCCACAAACACATCAGCGATTGTTTTCATCTGTGCATCTAACACTTCTGAGCAGCAACTGGCGCTGTTGAAGCCCAGGGTCAAGGAGGGTGTAGGCAGAGGCCTAGTATGAGATGTTTGAAGTTGAAGTTGTAGTTAGCAGCAGTAATTTTTGCCAGACACACAGCAGGGGAACAGCAGGCGTTACTGAACCCCACAAACACATCAGCGATTGTTTTCATCTGTGCATCTAACACTTCTGAGCAGCAACTGGCGCTGTTGAAGCCCAGGGTCAAGGAGGGTGTAGGCATAAAATATTGAGTTATTGCCTTGTTACGTGGCCATTGCAAATGTATGTACTTCAAACAAGAATAAATGAAGTTTTACTACAACAATAAAATGATAAATTTCAATTACAAGAATAGAAAAATATTTATACTTGACAGTCCTCTGTGGTTGATAACGTTTAATGGCTAACTGAAAATATGGTAACAAATTCAAAGCTTTCGAGACTACTCAGGTGTCTTCATCAGGCTAAGAGTAAAGCCAAAAATGAAGAATCACATATTTCTACACACAACAGGACACAGGAATAGCTAAGACAAGTGAGGGAGGGACAAGTGAGGGGAGACCGGCAACAAAAAGGAGAACAAGGATGAATTATCAGCGCCACACAATCACAGATAAATTAATGAATTTACCTGTGGCAAAAGACTTTTGTATGCCCGGTCATAGCATCATGGATATGGAATTACTGGTATTAAAATATAACTTCAAATATGAGAAACGTACAAAGGTTTCAGAATATAAGCTCATCATGACCTTTGACACTGTTAGTGATGGAATGAATAGATCACATGGATTTATGTCATTCTATATCAATTAAGGAATCTGCGTCTATGCCCTTCCAGGGTCATGAAAACCCAAAAAAATACGCCAATGAGAGGGCAATCAAACTTTCTATCCTTATCTAGGAACTGTTCCAATATTTATGTTCATCCCTGTGAGATAATGACAGTTCTGATACACGTCACTTACTTGTCTTACTTATTGCACTATTCCTGTGTCCTGTTGTGTATAGAAATATGTGATGCTTAATTTTTTTAGTTAGTCTTTCCCTGATGAAGAGACGTGAGTAGCCTTGAAAGCTTGCAATTTGTTTCCATCTTTTCAGTTATCCATTAAAAGGTATCAACCACTGCTGACTCTGAAGTCTAAATATTTTTCTATCTACTGGCTAACACGGTACAAAGATACACATGTTTTCTAATTTCAAGAAGGAAAAATAAAGAAAATACAAATATAAACGCATATATGCACATGCCAAAAATAAATGGAACAACACAACACCCAAAAAATTGGTAACAAAATATAGTGTTGTAAATTTAAGAATAAAAGTCCATTTTTTTTTTATGAATAATGCTTAAGGAACGCTATGTTAAACCATAACATAGTGAAGACAATGGATTTTGTAATAGTCACTCATCATCATCATCGCAAATTTTATGTGACAGTCACAGACATTTCAATTATTTAAGTTCATAAAATCGTAACTTTCTATAGCATGTATGACATGTCCAGCATGGACTCATCAATGTGATTGATGACACAATAATGTACAATAAAAAATAACCATTTAAAAAAACATTAGGCATTGTTTGTCACAATTTAAGTGTGTGCCTGCAAGTGTAGGTGAAACAAAGGCTACGGATAGCAAAGGTATATTCTATGTCTGTATCAGACAGTGGACAGCCTCTGATGGGTAATGCCGATGTTATACTGTACGTCAATAAAGTCTGCGGCTGAAATCATGCATTTTTTGCTTGTAGAGTGTTGAAGAGGGTAAAAGAATGTCTGGTTGCGCAAAGCTTTATCCGTCAACACTACCTTCCTACTGTCACGCGTAGGGTAGGGTAGCGTGTGGCAATTAGCTGACTATCAAATGTGAGGTTAGGCTGCGTTATTGCGCACTAGGGACGCAAAAAAAAATACAGCAGTAATAATTTAATGTGTAATACTCCACCTATGACAAACAAAAAAATTACGTTCCCTCTTTAACAATGTACAAGACTAACAAGCCTAATGGTTGACGCTGACTTAATTGAGATACAGTATTACATCAACATTGTCCATGAGTAACTATGCACTGTGATACCTATATACCAGTATTAATTTATATCTCTTGTGGTTGTTTCAACAGCACTTGCAGGTATAACTACCTATTGTCAGTATGCATGATGCACTTTCTAGATGTAATAATTTATTATTGGACATTATTACCATGTTTACATGCTGGCCATTTCATATATGGTGTTTGAAGTTACAGTTGGCATCAGTATGTGTATTTTATAATGTCTGTCATAAATAAAACTCGTGATGATGATGATGAGGATTTAATGATTCGTACATCCATTGACTGCATTATCTTACAGGTACAGATAAAGTTCCTTAAAAAGCATTAATTCATAAGTCTGAAATGTACTTTTATGCATTAATTTCAAAATGTGAAGAGTAGACTATGTTTTATTTTTTGTTACCATTTCTAATAGACATGTGCAGATATGCGCTGTGATGACAAATTATTATTTGTCCATATTTGTCATAAAAATTTATCATTCTAGGCCTGCAAAACTTCACAATTTCATGTTTTCAGCATAACAAGCAGGGTGACGGCTCTTCCCTATTTGGAGCATGTTGGTCATGTGTTTTTCTGTCCATGTGTCGGGAACAGGAGACTTCTTGCCGCAACTGGCAGTGTTGGAGCCCAGGGAGTAGAGTTCAGGTGGTAGAAAGATGAACATAACAGGAGACATGGATAACGTTGCGAACCAGTTATTTAATCTGAAAACGGACAGACAAATTCTGCCGAGATCCATGCCTTGTTCATTTTCAGAAAAGTAAGCCGGTCTACATTATCGGAGGATAGTCGCATGCGACGGTCTGTTAGTACACCACCTGCAGCACTAAAGACGCGCTCCGATAATACACTGGCAGCAGGGCAAGCCAGCACCTCCAATGCATACTGGCTAAGCTCTGGCCATGTATCCAGCTTAGAGACCCAAAACTTGAATGGGGAAGAGCCATCTGGGAGTACACTGAGAGGCAAAGCCAAGTAGTCTGTCACCATCTGACGGATACGTTGCCTCCCGCTGACTGGAGCCCTCTCGGATGGTGTAGACATTTGTGGCGCTGCCACAAAACTTTGCCACATTTTTAACATACTGGTCTTTCCCTGTGCAGAGGCACTGCGTGTGCTCCCTCTTGTTGCAGAGCTCTCTACACTGCCTTGACGCACAGAGCTGCTTTGTAAAGCAGTAGCAGCAGCAGTGCTCTCGGCAGTAAGGTAGAACATTAGGGATTGCACCAGTGTGTCTTGGTACTCCCGCATTTTACGCTCCCGGTTCAACGGTGTGATGAGGCTTTTGACGTTGTCCCGGTAGCGAGGGTCTAGGAGGGTGTACACCCAATAATCAGACGTCGTGAGAATGTGGGCGATGCGGCGGTCGTTTCTTAGGCACTGCAGCATGAAATCAACCATGTGCTGCAGACTCCCAACTGGCAAAGAAACGCTGTCCTCTGCAAGAGGCGTTATCTCTGCCTGCTCTGCATCACCCCACCCTCGCTCTACATACTGACTAGAGCGTTGTGTACCTCCCTCTGGAGCGATGTCTTCCTCCTCCATTGACTCCTCCTCCTCATCCTCCTCACAAAGTGAGCCCTGCCCAGCCCTTTGTGAGGAAACACGTTGCGCTGACTTTCCAGAAGGTGATGGAATTTGTGACTCCTCATCCTCCACCTCTTCCAAAACCTCATCCCTTATTGCTTGCAGTGTTTTTTGAAGCAGGCAGATAAGGGGGACAGTCAGGCTGACTAGTGCATCATCCGCGTTGACTCATCAAACGCACGCAAAACGTGGCACATGTCCTTCATAGTGGCCCACTCATTAATGGTGAAGTGTGGACGGCGCAAATTGCGTGTTGATTGCGCCTGATGCAGCTGATACTCCATAACTGCTGGCTGCTGCTCACACAACCGCTCCAACATATGTAACGTTGAATTCCACCTGGTGGATACGTCACATATGATGCGATGTTCAGGAAGGCGCAATCTGCGTTGCAGAGCTGCAATGCGCGATCTGGCCATGCTGGAACGTCGCAAGTGAGCGCACTCTAGGCGGACCTTGTGCAGCAGTGCATCAAGATCCGGATAGTCCCTCAAAAAACTCTGCACGACCAAGTTGAGCACATGTGCCAGACATGGTATGTGAGTGAGGTTGCCAAGGCCCAGAGCTGCCACCAGATTTCGGCCATTGTCACACACTACCAAGCCTGGCTGGAGATTCGCTGGCAAAAACCACACGTCGCTCTCCTGCTTGATGGCATTCCAGACATCCTGCGCTGTGTGGCTTCGATTCCCCATGGGAATTAATTTCAGAACGGCCTGTTGCCGTTTGGCCACGGCTGTGCTCATATCGGTCGCATCAGGTAAGCGTCCACGGGTCCATGTGGAGGTAGACCGTGACGGCTCCTGCAGCGATGATTCTGAGGAACTGGAGTAGGAGGAGGAGTCAATGTGGACAGACTTGATTCCGGCAATCCTTGGAGTTGGCAGAACACGTACAGCGCCACTCGCAAGATCTGTACCCGGCTCCACAACATTCACCCAATGGGCAGTGAGTGAAAGGTATCATCCCTGGCCATGGGTACTGGTCCACGCATCGGTGGTCAGGTGGACCTTGCTACTGACGGCGTTTAGTAGCGCATGTTTAATTTTTGCCTCAACATGCTTTTGCAGACCAGGGACGGCTTGCCTGCTGAAATAAAATCGGCTGGGCACATTGTATTGTGGGACTGCCAATGCCATTAATTCACGGAAACTGTCAGTCTCCACCAGCCTGAATGACAGCATTTCAAGGGACAGGAGTTTTGCAATGCCAGCATTCAGAGCCTGTGCTCGTGGATGGTTTGCCGAGTATGGCCGTCTTTTATCCCATGCCTGTGCTACCGATGGCTGTTTTGTGGCCTGGGTGTGTGAGGATGACAGGGAACTTGCAGCTGTGGGTGGAATAACACTGTGTCTCTGGACAACAGTGACAGAGGTTCTTCCATGGCGATCCTTTGAGGAAGCCGAACCAGCTGTGTGTGAACTGGAGGAAGAGGCTCCAACACGAGCTGAAGATGTAGGTGCTGCTGTAGGTTGGCCTACATCTCCAGTGTGTCTTTGTAACTCAACAAAGTGCTTTGACCGCACATGTTTCCACATATTTGTTGTATTAAGGTTACTGACACTTTTACCTCTTTTAATTTTTTGATTACACAGCTTGCATTTTACATAGCAAATATCATCTGCAACTGTATCAAAAAAGGACCATGCAGAGCAAGTCCTGGGAGCGCCCGGTTTGGCTGTTGGAAGAGAACTGCTCCGAACGGGTGCCAAACTGGAGGCTACAGGCAAGCGAGTCTGCAGCCTACCTCTCCCTACTGTTTGGACCGTTGGTGCAATCTCTTCCTCAGAGCTGCTCCCACCACCTTCCTGTTCCTCACGCCATGTTGGGTCTTGGACCTCATCATCTCCACCACTACCTCTTCCAACACCTGCTGTTGTTGGGTGGTCTGGCCAGCACCATGCTCAACAGAAACTGGCAACTGAGTCTCATCATCATCAGATGCGTTCTGCGGTGTGCTGACCATCGGCACTGGCTCACCCGCCTCTTCAGATTCAGAGAGACACAGCTGTTGCGCATCACTGCATACTGCCTCTTCTTCACATTCCAGAATGCTGCTTGGCTGGGCCCCTGTTTCCAAGCCAACAGATTCTGAGAACAGAAGCAGAGATTCAGCTGGCTCCTGTACAGAGCTCTCTGACTGCCTGGGCAATTTGGCAGGCGGTGAAGAGACTGATGGTTGTTCAACAGTGCTGTGGTCCTGAGAGGAGGTGGAAGCTATTGAAGTCGATGCATTGGCTGCCATCCAACCAACAACGGCTTCAATTTGTTCTTCACGCAGCAGGGGGGTACGCTGAGCTCCTACAAAAGTGCGCATAAAGGAACGCTCACGGGGAAAACTGGTGGATGCTGTGTCACGGGTGCGGCAGCAGCCACAGAATCCCCACGTCCTCTCCCTGCTGCAAATTCACGGCCTCGACCACGACCACGTGCCTTACTCACTGACTTCTTCATCTTGGTAGATTGATAAAGAAAGTCAGAAAAGTTAAGGCCTAAGTGTGGTTATTCCTCACAGACTACAGTGAACCCTGCAGACAACTGTTCAGTATCTGTGAAAGGCCCCTTTGTGTACTTCTATAGTGTTTGCAACCAATGTATTGTATACGGATGGAAGCGCGTCACACAAATAGATTAGATTTTTTTCCACTAAAATGGAGCAGCACCAATTAGAGAAAAATGTGAAGGATGAGGCAGTGACACACGCTCAGCAGACTACAACCGGCAGTGGTTGAAGAACAAACTGGAGCGTAATCTGCACTCACAAAATGAAAAGCTCACAGACTACAGTGAACACTGAAACACAACTGTTCTGTAGCTGTTAAAGGCCCCTTTGTGTACTTCTATAGTGTTTGCAACCAATGTATTGTATACGGATGGAAGCGCGTCACACTAATAGATTAGATTTTTTTCAACTAAAATGGAGCAGCACCAATTAGAGAAAAATGTGAAGGATGAGGCAGTGACACACGCTCAGCAGACTACAACCGGCAGTGGTTGAAGTACAAACTGGAGCGTAATCTGCACTCACAAAATGAAAAGCTCACAGACTACAGTGAACACTGAAACACAACTGTTCTGTAGCTGTTAAAGGCCCCTTTGTGTACTTCTATAGTGTTTGCAACCAATGTATTGTATACGGATGGAAGCGCGTCACACTAATAGATTAGATTTTTTTCCACTAAAATGGAGCAGCACCAATTAGAGAAAAATGTGAAGGATGAGGCAGTGACACACGCTCAGCAGACTACAACCGGCAGTGGTTGAAGAACAAACTGGAGCGTAATCTGCACTCACAAAATGAAAAGCTCACAGACTACAGTGAACACTGAAACACAACTGTTCTGTAGCTGTTAAAGGCCCCTTTGTGTACTTCTATAGTGTTTGCAACCAATGTATTGTATACGGATGGAAGCGCGTCACACTAATAGATTAGATTTTTTTCAACTAAAATGGAGCAGCACCAATTAGAGAAAAATGTGAAGGATGAGGCAGTGACACACGCTCAGCAGACTACAACCGGCAGTGGTTGAAGAACAAACTGGAGCTTAATCTGCACTCACAAAATGAAAAGCTCACAGACTACAGTGAACACTGAAACACAACTGTTCTGTAGCTGTTAAAGGCCCCTTTGTGTACTTCTATAGTGTTTGCAACCAATGTATTGTATACGGATGGAAGCGCGTCACACTAATAGATTAGATTTTTTTCAACTAAAATGGAGCAGCACCAATTAGAGAAAAATGTGAAGGATGAGGCAGTGACACACGCTCAGCAGACTACAACCGGCAGTGGTTGAAGTACAAACTGGAGCGTAATCTGCACTCACAAAATGAAAAGCTCACAGACTACAGTGAACACTGAAACACAACTGTTCTGTAGCTGTTAAAGGCCCCTTTGTGTACTTCTATAGTGTTTGCAACCAATGTATTGTATACGGATGGAAGCGCGTCACACTAATAGATTAGATTTTTTTCCACTAAAATGGAGCAGCACCAATTAGAGAAAAATGTGAAGGATGAGGCAGTGACACACGCTCAGCAGACTACAACCGGCAGTGGTTGAAGAACAAACTGGAGCGTAATCTGCACTCACAAAATGAAAAGCTCACAGACTACAGTGAACACTGAAACACAACTGTTCTGTAGCTGTTAAAGGCCCCTTTGTGTACTTCTATAGTGTTTGCAACCAATGTATTGTATACGGATGGAAGCGCGTCACACTAATAGATTAGATTTTTTTCCACTAAAATGGAGCAGCACCAATTAGAGAAAAATGTGAAGGATGAGGCAGTGACACACGCTCAGCAGACTACAACCAGCAGTGGTTGAAGAACTAACTGGAGCGTGATCTGCACTCAAAAAATCAAAACCTCACAGACTGCAGTGAACACTGAAACACAACTATTCACTATCTGTGAAAAGCTCCTTTCTGTACTTCTATAGTGTTTGCAACCAATGTATTGTATACGGATGGAAGCACGTCACACTAATAGATTTGATTTTTTTCTAATATAATGGAGCTGCACCAATTCCACTAAATAAAATAAAAAAAAAAAAGAGTCAGTGACACGTGCAGATGCCTACAAACAGCGGTGGATGCAGAGCAAACTGCAGCGTCACCTGCACTGTCACACACACACCTTGCACAGAGCTGTTAAAACAACACTGGCAAAATTAAGCTTTACACAGCGGTTGGTAAACTAGCCTGCCTCAAGCACAGTAGTACACAAAATCGCAATATCTAACTGTCCCTCAGAGTCAGCACAGCAGCGTTCTGTCCCTTACTGAGTTCACAGCACAGTGACGCTAAAATGGCTGCGGCGCCTTTTATAGTGCATTCTGACATCATTTCAGCAGCCAATCACAGCCATGCCATTAGTTAAGATGACCGCAGCATTACAGGATGTGCCCACACTTCGTAGGATTCCTCATTGGCTGACTAAAATCACATTGCCTCTCAAAGAATTATGGGAACTTCCGATTCCGGTATACGATATTGAAAAAGTATCGGAATTAAGTATCGGAATTCCGATAACGCGAATATCGGCCGATACCCGATACTTGCGGTATCGGAATGCTCAACACTAGCGGTTAGACAAGAGGAAATACAGACACAGACAGAAAATAGTATGAGCAAACGTTGGGGCCCAATCTGCCTAGACAGAAAAAGGATAGGAAGGATACTTACTGCAATCCAAAAAAAACCCTAAAAAAAACCAACGCTACTAATTGCAAAAACACCTGAGATCACACGACCTCTACCACCTAAATTAGTTCTCTGGTGTAACAAAACTAAGCAAATGCGTAATATGCAAATGGTAAGCACAAAAACAGAAAATATCTTATCTGAGAGCAGGAGAAGAGGCAAGACTCAGCAAGCTTCCAAGTGAACCAGGAAACAACGTTGAGACAAGAACAATTGATCACCAGCAACCATGATGGGAGGGAACCTCCCTTATATAAGACCAGTCTGTGATTCCTGATTGCCAATCCTCATTGAATGGTTCAGTACTGTTTGTAACCACCAGAGGGAGCTTCTGCTCAGAATTCATTTCTAAAACATTCACAACAGTACCCCCCCTTGAGGAGGGGTCGCCGAACCCTCATTTGTGCAACCAGTTGGTCAGGATGAGCTCTGAGATACGCACGGATCAGTCTCCTAGCATGGATGTCCGAAGCAAACACCCAAGAATTGTCCTCCTGTCCTCCTGACCATAACCTCTCCACTTAACCAAATACTGGAGTTTCCGTCTAGAAAAACGAGAATCCAATATTTTCTCAACCACATACTCCAGATTGCCCTCAACCAAAACAGGGTCAGGAGGTGCAGCCATAGCAACCACTGGCTCGTCAAACCTCTTCAATAAGGACTTGTGGAACACGTTATGGATCTTAAATGTCCCTGGAAGAAGTAAACGAAAGGAAACAGGATTAAGAATCTCCATGATCTTATAAGGTCCAATGAACCTAGGCTTAAACTTAGGAGATGCAACTCTCATAGGGATATTTCTTGAGGACAACCAGACCAAGTCCCCCACTTTAAACCGAGGACCATCAGTCCTATGCCGGTTGGCAAACCGCTGGGCCTTCTCCTGAGAGAGGGACAACCTCTCCACTACCTGGTCCCAAATCTGCTGCATACGCTCCACAACAGAGTCAACACCCGGACAGAAAGAAGCCTCCGTCTGTCCCGAAGAAAATCGAGGGTGAAACCCAAAATTGCAGAAAAATGGAGACATCAAAGTGGCAGAGCTTGCCCTATTATTAAGAGCAAACTCAGCCAAAGGCAAAAAAGAGACCCAGTCATCTTGATCAGCAGACACAAAGCATCTCAGATAAGTCTCCAATGTCTGGTTTGTTCTCTCAGTTTGTCCATTGGTCTGAGGATGAAAAGAAGAGGAGAAAGACAATTGAACACCAAGTTTAGAACAAAAGGTCCTCCAAAATCTGGAAACAAACTGGACTCCTCTGTCAGACACAATGTTCTCAGGAATGTCGTGTAACCGAACCACGTGCTGAAGAAACAAAGGCACCAATTTGGAGGAGGAAGGCAACTTAGGTAATGGCACAAGATGTATCATCTTGGAAAACCTATCACAAATCACCCAGATAACGGTCATTCTCTGAGAAACAGGGAGGTCGGAAATTAAATCCATAGAGATATGGGTCCATGGTCTCTTGGGCACAGGCAATGGCATCAACAAACCACTAGAGCGAGAGCAAGGCTTGGAGCGAGAGCAAGTCCCACAGGACTGCACAAACTCCCTGACGTCACGAGACAAAGTAGGCCACCAAAAGGACCGACTCACCAAGTCTCTGGTACCAAAAATTCTGGGATGACCGGCCAACTCGGAACAATGAATCTCAGACATCACACTCTTCTTCCACTGGTCTGGGACAAACAATTTCCCAATAGGGCAGCGCTCGGGTTTATCCTCCTGACACCCTTCCAGAGCCAGTCTCAAATTGGGCGAGATGGCGGAAAGAACTACACCCTCTTTCAAAATAACAGCAGGATCAGATAACTCAGGAGAGTCCGCAAGGAAACTCCTCGAGAGGGCATCCGCCTTAACATTCTTAGTGCCAGGAAGAAAGGAAACCACAAAATTAAAAAGTGTGAAAAACAAGGCCCACCTGGCCTGTCTAGGATTAAGTCGCTTGGCTGATTCCAGATAAACCAGATTCTTATGGTCCGTGAGGACCACCACCTGATGTTTGGCTCCCTCCAGCCAATGTCTCCACTCTTCAAAAGCCCACTTCATGGCCAATAACTCCCGATTACCCACATCATAATTACTTTCAGTTGGAGAAAATATTCGAGAGAAAAAAGCACAAGGGTTACTTTTAGAGGTCTCAGGATCTCTTTGGGACAAAACGGCACCTGCCCCAATCTCAGAGGCATCAACCTCCACCTGAAATGGCAGAGAAGCATCAGGCTGCCGTAGAACAGGAGCAGAAGTGAATCTCTGCTTAAGTTCCTGAAACGCAGAGACTGCCTCAGGAGGCCAATTCACCACAACAGAACCCTTTTTGGTCTAATCAGTCAATGGTTTAACAATAACAGAGAAATTACCAATAAATTTACGATAAAAATTGGCAAAACCCAAGAATCTCTGAAGAGCCTTTAATGAAGTAGGTTGGACCCAATCACAGATGGCCTGAACCTTGACCGGGTCCATCTCAATAACAGATGGAGACAAAATGAATCCCAGAAATGAGATCCTCTGTACGCCAAAAAGACACTTTGATCCCTTAACATACAGAGCATTCTCTCTCAAAATCTGGAACACAGTCCGAACATGTTTCACATGAGAGTCCCAGTCATTGGAAAAAATCAAGATATCATCCAAATAAACAATCAGAAATTTATCCACAAAATCCCTGAAAATGTCATTCATGAAGAACTGGAAGACGGTAGGAGCATTAGAGAGCCCAAAGGGCATCACTAGGTACTCAAAATGCCCCTCTGGGGTATTAAACGCCGTCTTCCATTCATCCCCGTGCTTAATGCGAATAAGGTTATACCCTCCCCTGAGGTCAAGCTTGGTAAACCAAGTAGCACTTTTCACCCTGGAAAACAGGTCAGAAATCAAGGGTAACGGATATTGATATTTCACAGTGATATTGTTCAAGAGACGATAATCAATACACGGCCTTAATGAACCATCCTTTTTGGCCACAAAGAAAAAACCGGCATCCAAGGGTGAAGAGGATGGTCTGATATGACCCTTCTCCAATGACTCCTTGATATAAGACCACATAGCGTCATGTTCAGGTACAGACAAGTTAAAAAGGAGACCTTTAGGGAATTTACTACCAGGCACTAATTCAATAGCGCAGTCATAGCTCCTATGGGGGGGCAAGGATGCAGATTTACTTTTGCTAAACACATCAGAAAAATCAGTCAAAAAGTCAGGAACATCCTGAGCCTGGGGAGAGGCAGAAAAAACAGGAGTGTTGGCATTAACACATTGGCAGCCCCAACTGGTTACAGACACAGATTTCCAATCCAAAACAGGATTATGAGACTGCAACCAAGGGAAACCCAGTACAATAATGTCATGCAGATTATACAGAACCAAAAATTTGCAACTCTCCTGATGATCAGGTTCAACCCTCATTATCACCTGAGTAGAGAACTGGGGTTTATTCTCAGCCAAAGGGGTAGAACCAATCCCCAGTAGGGGAATAGACTTCCGTAGGGGTATCAAGGGAAACCCACAACGTTTAGCAAAATCAAAATCCATCAGTTTAATAGCTGCTCCCGAATCAACAAAAGCCTGAGCAGAAAATGTGGACAGGAAGCAAATCAGGGTAACAGTCAACAGAAATTTAGTCTGAACACTACCCAAGACAACTGAGCGTGCAAAACGTCTTCCCCGCTTAGGGCAGACTGAAATAGCATGAGAGGCATCACCACAGTAGAAACATAACCCATTGCGTTTTCGAAACTCATGACGCTGTGCCCCAGAAGCCACTCTATCACACTGCATGGGCTCAGAAGCTGGTTCACAAGGCAACACTATTCCACGCATAGTTCTACGCTCACACAAACGTCTGTCAATTTGAATCGCTAATGACATAGAATCATTGAGACCAGAGGGAGCAGGGAAACCCACCATAACACTTTTACATTCTCTGACAGACCCTTCCGAAAAAGGGCTGCCAAAGCATCGTCATTCCATTTGGTCAGGACTGCCCACTTCGGAATTTCTGACAGTACAACTCAGCGTCCTCAAGCCCCTGATTTAATGCAACAAGGTTTTTTCAGCTTGATCAGTGACATTAGGTTCATCGTACAATAACCCCAGAGCCAGAAAAAATGCATCAACATTGCTCAAAACAGGGTCCCCAGGTGTCAGGGAAAAAGCCCAATCCTGAGGATCGCCGCGCAGGAGAGAGATGACAATTTGAACCTGCTGTGCTGCGTTCCCTGAGGACTTAGGTTTTAAGGCAAAAAACAACTTACAGTTATTTTTGAAATTCAGAAATTTAGCTCGATCCCCCAAAAACAAATCTGGCATGGGGATCCTGGGTTCCACAACTGGCAACCTAGCAAGATAGGTAGCAATACTCCGAACCTCAGTGGCAAGCTGATCCACATGGCCAGACAACTGTGCAAACTCCATTGAGAGAGAGAAAAAAAAATCCTCCTCAGCACCCAGAGAAAAAGAGGGAAAAAATGAAACAAACAGAAAAAAAAAAAATCTCTGACAACTCTGACAACTTTTTTTCTTTCCACACTATTTTTCCCTTCTGTGAGTACCATATAATTTTCAGTTGGCCGGTGATACTGTTATGTTTTGGTAGCTGAGGAGAGCAGGCAAAAACGGCAATACACCAGAGAGGTTGGAATCTACTGGACTGCAGTACCCTGACTAACCACCACAACTAAAGGTAGCCATGGAGCGTTCCTACGTTGGTCCTAGACGCCTCGTCACAGCCTGAGAGGTTAACTACACCTTAAGATAGAAAGAGGAAAGCTATCTGCCCCGGAGCAGATCCCAAAGAACATAGGAAGCCCCCAAACATGTAATGGCGGTTAGACAATAGGAAATACAGACACAGACAGAAAATAGTATGAGCAAACGTTGGGGCCCAATCTGCCTAGACAGAAAAAGGATAGGACGGATACTTACTGCAATCCAAAAAAACCCTAAAAAAAAACAACGCTACTAATTGCAAAAACACCTGAGATCACATGACCTCTACCACCTAAATTAGTTCTCTAGTGTAACAAAACTAAGCCGCAGCCACTGAAAAAACTGGAAAAGGCAAATGAACAAATAACAGTGGCTCCAGAGGAACTGAGAGGAGCCCAAGCCCCCTGGGAGGGGGACCTGGCTAACTTCACAGAAATGCAGAGAAATATGCAAATGGTAAGCACAAAAACAAAAAACAGAAAATATCTTATCTGAGAGCAGGAGAAGAGGCAAGACTCAGCAAGCTTTCAGGTGAACCAGGAAACAACGTTGAGACAAGAACAATTGATCACCGGCAACCATGATGGGAGGGAACCTCCGTTATATAAGACCAGTCTGTGATTCCTGATTGCCAATCCTCATTGAATTGTTCAGTACTGTTTGTAACCACCAGAGGGAGCTTCTGCTCAGAATTAATTTCTAAAACATTCACAACATGCATGGTCCCCTCACCCCCAATCCTGGTATGCATAGTCCCCTCACCCCCCAACCCTGGCATGCATGGTCCCCTCACCCCCAATCCTGGTATGCATGGTCCCCTCTCATCCCTATCGTAGGATGTATGGTACCCCCTCATCACCCAATCATGGTATGCATGATCCCCTTATCCCCAATCCTGGTGTACATGGCTTCCCTTACCTCCCAATTCTGGTATGCATGGTCCCTCATCCTCCAATCCTGGTATGCATGGCCTCCTCACCCCCTAATCCTGGTATGCATGGTCCCCTCACCCCCAATACTGGTATGCATGGTCCCCCCTCTTCCCTATCATAGGATGTATGGTACCCCCTCACCTCCCCATCAAAGGTATGCATGTTCCCCTCATCCCCAATCCTGGTATACATGGCACCCTTTACCTCCAAAATTCTGGTATGCATGGTCCCCTCACCCCATATCCAGGTATGCATGGTCCCCTCACCCCTCAATCCTGGTATGCATGGTCCTCTCACCCCCCTATCCTGGTATACATGGTCCTCTCAGTCCACTATCAGGGTATGCATTGTCCCCTCATGCCCAATCCTGATATGCATGGTCCCTTCACCCCTAATCCTGATATGCATGGTTCCCTCACCCCCCTATCCTGGTATGCATGGTCCCCTCACCCCCCTATCCTAACATGCATGGTCCCCTCACCCCCCAATCCTGGAATGCATGGTCCCCTCACTCCCCAATCCAGGTATGCATGGTCCCCTCACCCCCCAATCCTGGTATCTATGGTCCCCTCACCCCCAATCCTGGTATGCATGGTCCCCCCCTCATTCCTGTCGTAGGATGTATGTTACCCCTTCACCCCACAATCCTGGTATGCATGGTCCCCTCATCCCCAATCCTGGTATACATGGCTCCCCTTACCTCCCAATTCTGGTATGCATGGTCCCCTCATCCCCCAATCCTGGTATGCATGGCCCCCTCAGCCCCCAATCCTGGTATGCATGGTCCCCTCACCCCCCAATCCTGGTATGCATGGTCCCTTCACCCCCAATCCTGATATGCATGGCACCCTTTACCTCCCAATTCTGGTATGCATGGTCCCTTTACCCCCCAATCCTGGTATGCATGGTCCCCTCACCCCCCAATCCTGGAATGCATGGTCCCCTCACTCCCCAATCCAGGTATGCATGGTCCCCTCACCCCCCAATCCTGGTATCTATGGTCCCCTCACCCCCAATCCTGGTATGCATGGTCCCCTCATCCCCAATCCTGGTATACATGGCTCCCCTTACTTCCCAATTCTGGTATGCATGGTCCCCTCACCCCCCAATCCTGGTATGCATGGTCCCCTCACCCCCCAATCCTGGTATGCATGGTCCCCCTCATCCCTATCGTAGGATGTATGGTACCCCCTCACCACCCAATCCTGGTATGCATGATCCCCTCATCCCCAATCCTGGTATACATGGCTTCCCTTACCTCCCAATTCTGGTATGCATGATCCCCTCATCCCCAATCCTGGTATACATGGCACCCTTTACCTCCCAATTCTGGTATACATGGTCCTCTCAGCCCACTATCCGGGTATGCATTGTCCCCTCACGCCCAATCCTGATATGCATGGTCCCCTCACCCCCAATCCTGATATGCATGGTTCCCTTACCCCCCTATCCTGGTATGCATGGTCCCCTCACCCCCCTATCCTGACATGCATTGTCCTCTCACCCCCCTAACCTGGTATGCATGGTCCCCTTACCCCCTATCCTGGTATGC
Source organism: Oophaga sylvatica (assembly GCA_033576555.1). Lineage (NCBI taxonomy): Eukaryota > Metazoa > Chordata > Amphibia > Anura > Dendrobatidae > Oophaga > Oophaga sylvatica. The sequence continues at coordinate 13,211,943 of JARQOD010000005.1, read as the reverse complement.
ATGGTCCCCTCACCCCCAATACTAGACATCATGGTCCCCTCACTCCCCAATACTGGTATGCATGGTCCCTTCACCCGCCAATCCTGGTATCTATGGTCCCCTCACCCCCAATCCTGGTATGCATGGTCCCCCCCTCATTCCTTTCGTAGGATGTATGATACCCCTTCACTCCACAATCCTGGTATGCATAGTCCCCTCATCCCCCATCCTGGTATACATGGCTCCGCTCCCCTTACCTCCCAATTCTGGTATGCATGGTCCCCTCATCCCCCAATCCTGGTATGCATGGACCCCCCACCCCCCAATCCTGGTATGCATGGTCCCCCCTCATCCCTATTGTAGGATGTATGGTACCCCTCACCCCCAATCTTGGTATGCATGGTCCCTCATCCCCAATCCTGGTATACATGGCATCCCTTACCTCCCAATTCTGGTGTGCATGGTCCCCTCATCCCCAATCATGGTATGCATGGTCCCCTCACCCCCCAATCATGATATGCATGGTCCCCTCACCCCCCCAATCCTGCTATGCATGGTCCCCTCACCCCCCTATCCTGATATGCATGGTCCCCTCACCCCCCTATCCTGGTATGCATGGTCCACTCACCCTCACTATCCTGGTATGGATGGTCCCCTCACCCTATCCTGGTATACATGCTACCTCTCACCCCCTATCCTGATATGTTTGGTCCCCCCTCACCCCTATTAAACTGCACACATACAAAAAAAAAACATTTATACTCACCTTTCATCCCTGTGCTCCAGCGCTGTCCAGTTCTGCTGGACACAGGGGGAGGAGAGCGGCGCCGGAGTACGCGCATGCCCATACCGCGCTGTCCGGCGCCATATTGCTGAAGATACACTGCAAATGTGTCTTCAGTAAAATGGCGCCGGATAGCGCTATGCGCTTGCGTGATTCCGAAGCGTACTCCTGCCACGGTCTCCGGCGAGAAGCACCGTGGCAACGCTCCTCCCGGTCAGGTATGTAGGTATGGCGCCGGAGATCGCGGTATGCATCCAGTGTCTACGCGTACCGCGATCTCCGGCGCCATACACAATCCTCACCACTGGATGCCGTCTTCTTTCTGGAGCCAGACTGCGCAGGCATGTCGCTCTTGAACTATAAAGGCTTCGGACAGAGTGACGCTCCCAGAGTTATATTATAGATACATATATATATATATATATATATATACTAGATGGAGGCCCAATGCTATCGCATCGGGAGGGCGGTATTGTCATGATGGGGGCAGGCTTTGCAGCTTTGAGAATCTCTCCCCCATGTGCTCACCCACCTATCCACTCTCTCTTTCCCCATGTGCTGACTTCTCCCATCTGTGCTCTCTTCTTTGACCTGTCTACCCCATGTGCTATCCCTCTTGTCTGCTGTCTCTCTCCTTCCTGTGCTATGTTCTCCCCTCATGTGCTGTCCCGTTTGAGCTATCTCCCCCCTGTGCTCTGTCTTTCTTACCCATGTGCGCGTCTTCGACGTTGTGCCTTTGCTGCTTTCCATTCATTGTCATTGGCGTACTTTTTAGGAGGAGCCATGTTGGCGTTGATATTTGCTTTTTAAAGGGGTTTTCCCACGAACGAAAGTTCATTTTAAAAATTGTTTGTGTCTGACCGTGTACAGAACATACCACAGCTCCTGGGCAGGGGAGGAAGCAAAAGACAATACTGACATTACAGCAGATGATCGCAGAGGATACATTTTGTGAGGTAAAATATTGTTTAAAAACAGCCAGTGAAATATTTTCCCTCACAAAATGAATCCTTGGTGACACCCCAGCTGACAAGAAGTGAATACAAACAAAATTAAAATAGAAAGAATGCATTTTTTACTACTATAACAAAATTTAATTTTTTTTTATATAAAAACACTTAAAAAAGACAGAGCACACCCTCGGAAGAAGCCATCAGCGAAACGGCACCTATCGGGTGTGAGGGGAACACAGCACTCTGCCTTGTCACCTTCCCTGGGTAGGTAAAATATGTATACTTAGTCCAGTATTGATTTGAGTTGCGCTGAGGGGTCACCGCTGATATTGGTATTGTCCTAACTCACTTTTTCAATTTTCTTCTTTGTGGCTTTCTAATTGCATAAAACCAATGACCCAACCTTCTATTCTACCTCCCCATTTGTATTAACATCTTTTGGCAATTGTTGGTAGGGCCTCTTCTCTACTGGAGGCTTTCCTTACCCTGTCTTTTTTAAGTGTTTAATATAAAAAAAATTATTTAAATTTTTGTTATACTAATAAAAAACACATTCTTTCTATTTTAATTTTGTTTGGATTTGCTTCTTGTCGGCTGGGGTGACCCCCTACCTGATGCCTTTTGAAGTGCCCAACACTAACGAACCTATTGGACTTATAAGATTTGTTATGATTTGGTAGCCGAGGAGGACAGTAACAAAATGGCCAAGGCAGCCAGACACCCAGAGAGGTTGGTAACTAGTGGATTGCAGACCCCTAAACTAACAGCACAACTAGAAGCAGTCGTGGGACGTACCAACAATGTCTTAGACGCCTCGACACAGCCGGAGAGTTAGCTAAGCCTAAAGATAGAAAGGGGAAAGCTAACTGCCCCGGAGTAGTGCCCCAAAGGAACAGGTAGCCCCCACACATATATTGACGGTGAGACAAGATGAAATACAAACGCAGGCAGAAAATAGAGTAAGCAAATGATGGGGCCCTAAACTATCTAGATAGGATAGGACAGAAAAGAGTACTGTCTGCAATCCAGCAAAACCCTAGGAAAAATTCCAACATTACTGATTTTCAAAAAATACTGAGACCACACGATCTCTCCCCACTAGATCAGAACTCTGGTGTGAACAGGCAGTTAACAAGCGGACACTGAAATAACAGGGACTGAACAAATAAACAGTGATAAATGAGAAACAGAGACCAGCACAGGCCCCAGCCGGGGAACCCGACTGACCTCACTCCAGAAGGGCACAAAAACAAAGGAAAACAAAAGCCACAAAACAAGCTGAAAATAACTTATCTGAAGGTTGCAGGAGACAGCAGAAAGCAATCTGACTTCCAAATGGGACCAGGAATGTAACAACTAATCACCGGCGAGGATCATGGGAAGGTTACTCCCTTAAATCTCCCCAGTCATCAAGACCAGATTGCCAGTCCTCACTCACAGCTGATGAAGGACTTCTGTCAACCAAAGCCGCTTCAATACTATCAGCAGCCACCAGAGGGAGACCAAACTCTGCAGTCAGATCCAGAGTGTTCACAACAGAGATTGATATACACTGCTCAAAAAAATAAAAGGGATTTTTTGGCCCTGAGGAAGTGTCAGATTTGCCACGAAATGCGTCGGCACAATGAAGCTTTCAAGAATTTTTCTGTCCTTGTGCGGTCAGCATGGATATATTGGAAAACCCGGTCTTTTTCTTCCTCATCTGTGACCAAAAAAATAAAAGGAACACTTAGGCTAAGTTCACACGTTGCGGAATTGCCGCGGAAATTTCCGCGGCAATCCCGCACTTCTCTGCCGCGGGAAATACGCATTTTTTTTGTATGCGTATTCCCGCCAGAAACTAGCGTTTTGCAAGCATAATTAGCTTGCAGAATGCCAGCGTTTTCCTAGCGATCTGTAGCATCGCTTGGAAAACTGATTGACAGGTTGCTCACACGAGTCACACATAGTGTTTGACACGTGTGACCAACTTTTTACTATTGATGCCGCCTATGTCGCATCAATAGTAAAAAGATCTAATGTAAAAATAATAAAACAAATAATAAATAATGATATTCTCACCTTCCGGCGGCCCCCACAGCTTTCCCGCCTCTCAGCGATGCTCCCGGCCAATCGCGTTCCCAAGGATGCATTGCAGCAGACCCCAGATGACGTAGCATCACGCGAGACCACTACGTCATCTGGGTGATTCTCGCAAAGGACTCCTGGGAACGGGAGCGTCGCTGAGAGGCGGGAAGGCTGCGTGGGCCGCCGGAAGGTGAGAATATCATTATTTTTTATTTTAATTATTGTTTTACCAGGGATATGGTACCCAGGGCCTGGAGGAGAGTCTCCTCTCCTCCAGACCCTGGGTACCATCGCACATGAACCGCTTACATTCCGCATAGCCACATGCGGAAAGTAAGCGGTTCAATGCATTCCTATGGCGGCGATTCCGCTGAGATTACGCAAAAATTAATGAACATGTTGCTATTTTTTCCGCGAAGCGTTTTTTTTGCGGAAAAAAACGCAACATGTTGCCAAAACATGCGGAATCCATTAACATGCGTTTTTTTCGCGTTTTTACCTGAAAAAACGCGAAAAAACGCAAATATTCCTGAACGAGTGAACTTAGCCTTAAACAACAGAATATAACTCCAAGTAAATCAAACTTCTGTGAAATCAAACTGTCCACTTAGGAAGCAACACTGATTGACAATCAATTTCACATGCTGTTGTGCAAATGGAATAGAAAACAGATGGAGATTATTGGCAATTACCAAGAAACACTCAATAAAGGAGTGGTTCTGCAGGTGGGGACCAAAGACCACATCTCAGTACCAATGCTTTCTGGCTGATGTTTTGGTCACTTTTGAAAGTTGGTTGTGCTTTCACACTTGTGGTAGCATGAGACGGACTCTACAACCCACACAAGTGGCTCAGGTAGTTCAGCTGAGGCACATCAATGCGAGCTGTGGCAAGAAGGTTTGCTGTGTCTGTCAGCGTAGTGTCCAGAGGCTGGAAGCCCTACCAGGAGACAGGCCAGTACACCAGAAGATGTGGAGGGGGCCATAAGAGGGCAACAACCCAGCAGCAGGACCGCTACCTCTGCCTTTGTGCAAAGAGGAACAGGAGGAGCACTGCCAGAGCCCTGTAAAATGACCTCCAGCAGGCCACAAATGTGCATGTGTCTGCACAAACGGTTAGAAACCGACTCCATGAGGATGGTCTGAGTGCCTGACGTCCACAGATGGGGGTTGTGCTCACAGCCCAACACCGTGCAGGACGCTTGGCATTTGCCACAGAACACCAGGATTGGCAAATTCGCCACTGGCGTCTAGTGCTCTTCACAGATGAAAGCAGGTTCACACTGAGCACATGTGACAGACATGACAGAGTCTGGAGATGCCGTGGAGAGCGATCTGCCTGCAACATCCTTCAGCATGACCGGTTTGGCAGTGGGTCAGTAATGGTGTGGGGTGGCATTTCTTTGGAGGGCCACACAGCCCTTTATGTGCTCGCCAGAGGTAGCCTGACTGCCAGTAGGTACCGGGATGAGATCCTCAGACTCCTTGTGAGACCATATGCTGGTGCGGTTGGCCCTGGGTTCCTCCTAATGCAGGACAATGACAGACCTCATGTGGCTGGAGTGTGTCAGCAGTTCCTACAAGATGAAGGCATTGAAGCTATGGACTGGCTTGCCCATTCCACAGACCTGAATCTGATTGAGCACATCTGGCACATCATGTCTCGCTCGATCCACCAACGTCACGTTGCACCACAGACTATCCAGGAGTTGGCGGATGCTTTAGTCCAGGTCTGGGAGGAGATCCCTCAGGAGACCATCTGCTGGCTCATCAGGAGCATGCCCAGGTGTAGTAGGGAGGTCATACAGGCACAGGGAGGTCATACAGGCACGTGGAGGCCACACACACTACTGAGCATCGTTTTGACTTGGTTTAAGGACATTACTTTCCACTTTAATTTTGTGGGTGACTCCAAATCCAGGCCTCCATTGGTTAATAAATTTGATTTCCATTGATGATTTTTGTGTCATTTTGTTGTCAGCACATTCAACTTTTACAGAACAAAGTATTCAATGAGAATATTTCATTCATTCAGATCTAGGATGTGTTATTTGAGTGTTCCCTTTATTTTTTTGAGTAGTGTATATGATGCTATTAGAGATGAGTGGATCAAGCTAAATTAAAATTTGCCTGTTCACGTGGTTTTCCTGGGAAATTCTTTCCAATCCCTAGTGCATAATAAATGTAAGATGTAAAAAACAAAATATATGCTTATACTCACCTTACCGCCCACCTCTCCGGCCCCTCCGCTTCTCACCGTCACCCTTCCAGGCCTTACCACGTGTTCAGATCGCCAATGCTTGTGCCGTATTTCCGGGCCTCACACTCGGCCAGGAATTCTGGCTTTGATGGGGCCTAGAAGGGCAAAGTCACATTGCCCACCGTTACATCATGACGCTGTGACCCAGAGCTTTAGTCTGTGTGATTTGTAATGTGTAATCTATGATAAAAAACAACATTGAAATTACGGAATAAGTTTTATTTAACTTATTGTCTTAAGTTTTATTTATATGCATATATTTCTGGCTAAAAATCATTTTTGCAATTTGGTTTTCTTAAAAATTTTGCACAGTTTTGGATTTTACAGGCTTTTCGTTTCCCTGCAAATTCAATGGTGATGTGGTCTGTGGTCACGGATTAGTTGACAGGAGGTCAGAAAATGAAAGATAAGAGTTTCAACTCTCCTGTCAGACCATCAGACAAGCTCACTGACTGTTTGGTTAAATCATTCTGCAGAAACCAATAGACAGTGCAACATTGAGATTATAGTAGACAAACAGAGCATCAATTTAAAAACCCAATTGCAAAATGATTTTTAGCCCCAAAAAGCATGTATTTATGTAAAAAATAAAAAAAATTCCCAAAATTGTAAAACCCTGTTCTTACTGCGGGATGTACAAATGGGTCAAACCTGCATGTGAACAGTTTCCATTATGGATCGACAGTGCCAAGCACCACACAACATGTTTCTCCATTCCCGCTTTACTGGAGTAGACACATCATTACCTGGACAAGCTATATACTGGTTGTTCAAATATTAGTCTTGAAAATGGAAAAGGTATATAAATATTATACATAACCCATAAAATAAGGCCATAAAATAAAACTGACTTCCTTTAGGCTTAAGTTCTAAGAGAGTCACTCATGTTCCCCTACGAGTTTCTTTACCTCCCATTATCCATCCCAACTAAACATATCATGCCTTGGTTTCCTTGACACATCGTGAAGGCCACCGTATCTTTCATACTTACCATAAGGATATATGTGTTTAATCAGGACCTTGACAGGTGAAGACTGCGGAGAGAGGACAGTTTGTTCTCCCGAGTTGTTCAGTCTCCGAGACCTGTATTTATTTTGGAAGGGAATGAATAACATTGTACTGAAGAAGGAAATTAAAAAAGCAGGGTTGTAATTTATGGTAGAGAGTGGAACAGATTGAAAGTTTTTTTTTTCTTTTTCCCCTCTTCCAATGCTCTAATTCCAAACTTACATACATGCCACAGCTGCAACAGAACAGCACTTTTCTTACTTCTGGCAAAAAACAAGAGAGCTTCGATTGCCAGGTCCAGTTTAGCTTCCAAGTACTGAACTGCTTGAAGGTGACATGGCTTGTAAAGCCAATGCCAACAGAAATCAGAAATAGCTGTAGAGTTCAGATCGAGATGTATGGTTCCTGATGGACAGTGACATCTTCATGGACTTTCAGTTCCGAGGAATCTATGACTGTTTTTTTTTGCTTGGAGATACCGACCTTTAGTAATGTCCCAGAAGCTGTCACAATCTGCCATGATTGCTTAATTGGTCAAATTAGATGTTTACTTAAGTTTTAAAATAGTTTGTGCCAAAGTGGAACCGCGGTGATAGAGACGTACAGTCAAGATCTGGTGAACCCATAATCCCGGGAAAACCTGGAATGTAAGAGAAAACTTGATGAGGTAAAGCCTTACTTCAATGGCATCTGTCAAGACATGGCAATGAGTGAGCTGGGATTGATTATATAGTTTTCAGGTGAGACACCATTAAGGCTAAAAAAGTTAGCGACCCACTGAGAGGTTCGCCGTGATGTGGCAGCAGCTTCATACTGTCTGATCAGAAAGTTCAACTAAAAACCTCATGTTCAGCTTTATAATTTTTTGCCTAGCAGCATTAGATCAATGTATGACTTTGGGATGTGAGGTCCATATTTTTTTTCTACAGAAGTGGCATATTGCATGGTCTGTCCCCTCTTTTACTTGGACCAACACTTCTTCCATTTGAAACATGCATTTTAATTAGTAGGGGACAGCAAAAGGGTTTCCGCCTAGTTTTGCTCTTGGCTCACAGTCTGAGAACATATGGAAGGTAAGTTTTGTAGCTCCTTCGGCTCATTTTAATTTGAGGACACTTGGTCTCGTTCCATCTAGCTTTCCTGTGGCGCCACTCCACGCAAAACAAAATAAACCTGCAGTAAATAAACATAATCCTGTTATTATTTTGGGGGTTTGCATTTATGATATTTAATGTACATGATTTTCCAGGTCAGTGATACGAAATGTTCATAGCTTTTTTTTTTTAGTTAAAAATAAAGTTTGATTTGTGATGACATTTTTTTTAGATTCGTTAACATTTTTATTTTCTGTCCAGAGAGCTCAGGGCTTGTTTTCTTGTGTGATCAGTTCACAATTTTATTGATACCAATTTGGGGTACATACAGTACAATATTTTGATTGCTTTTTTTTGGCTTTCTTTTAGGGAAGTGAGGTGACAGAGCAATTCTGGTGTTTTGGTTTTTTTTTATATTTCCGTTAATTAAAAAAAGAATGGATTTACCTGTGGCAAAATACTTTTGTATGCCCGGTCATAGCATGACGGATATGGAATTACTTGTATTAAAATCTAACTTCAAATCTGAGAAGGATAGAAAAGTCTGGGAATATAAACTTATGATGACCTTTGACACTCTTAGTGCTGGGATGAATATATCCCAGAGTTTTATGTCTTTCTACAACAATTAAGGAATCTGCTTCCCTGACCTTTTAGGGTCATCACAACACAATACCAGACCCCAATCAGAGGGTAATAAAACTTTCACTCCTTATCTATGAACTAGTCATATTTATGTTCATCCCTCTGCCATAATGACAGTTCTGCTTCACGTCACTTGTCTTACCTATTGCATTATTCCTGTGTCCTTTTGTGTATATAAATATGTGATTCTTCAGCTTTTGTTTTAGTCTTTGCCTGATGAAGAGACCTGCGTAGTCTCGAAAGCTTGCAATTTGTTACCATCTTTTCAGTTAGCCATTAAAAGGTATCAACCACTGAGGACTCTCAAGTCTAAATATTTATATTTTAATAATTTTCACGGCCCAAACTTTTAAGGATTTGATGGTACCCAATATGTATATATTTTTTAATTTATTTATTTAAACAAGGGAGAAGGGGGGTGATTTGCTTTTTTAAATAATTTTTAAAACTATTTGTTTTTATTTTTTTTGCAGCATATAGGACTAATGGTCTCAAATGAAGTTCAGCCTGTGGTACGGAAGAGAGGAAATGTCAATGATATGGACTTTCACATACAAATGTTTAACGCTCCTAACATACTGTAAATACAGATGTAGTAATCCTCAACTTATCAGACAGCATAATACTTTATTAACATAGCCATGATGTATGTCAATTTACAATTTATAGATTGCTTCATGTATATACGATCAGAACCTCCTTTCCTGCATGAATATATCACCAGAACCATGATCAGTACATGAAAACATCACCAGAACCACCATCAGTACATGGATATGTAACAAGTGGACACAGGGGGGATAGTTGTGGCTGAGTCCACAGAGGAAATGGTCAGCAAGCTTCCCCTCTGGCCCCTTGTACATGAATAGACGGTACCGACACAGTTCTTCCCATAGTTTACCTTGTTCTCTCTCCAGCCAAGGCAGTCCAGACGAATTAGAGTCCAAGGAGACAACCGCTATCCAACAGGGAATAATGTTTAATGAACAAGGGATGGAATAGTATGGAAAAAAAGAGTACAACACTGGATTCCTGATCTTTCCCTGACACTCTCCACAACTGCACCCACAGCAGCTGTAACAGCCAAAAATAGACAGTGGTCCATGCGCTGGAGTCGTGGGCACTTGAAACCCCTTCAACTGGGGCCCTTCCAGAGTCCTGGGGCCTGTGTTGCGGTCTTTAGTCCTGTGGCCTTTGGAACCCCTCCTGAGTCCCGGGAGTCCTTGGAGTCCAGGGGCAACAGACCTCTCCCAACCAAGGGGTCTGGCAGTGCCCCTTCTGTAAAGCACATCTGCACTGGCCAAGGTATCAGGCAGTTCTGAGGAAGCAGCAGCTTGCTCTCTTCTGTGGCTGCAAGTCCAGCCCCTTAATTAACCGTTCACTGTCCCTAGCTATACACAGCTATTTAAAGGGGAACATCCACAATACAATACAAGGCTTAACAAATACAGAACATAAATGACATTACAGTATAAAACACATATAACATACAGGTACATAACATATGTACAGGAAAGTGCACGGGGAGTCACCGGAAGAAGAAGAGGGTGCAATTGAGGGGACTGGCCACCTCCTTACAGATGCAGCACCAGAATCACCATTTGTACATGAATAAAGCATAAGAACCACCATCAGTACATGAAAACAGCATCAAGCTTCGTTCAACGATCGACTGCAATGTCACATCAGCGCCTATGAAATAAAATTGCATTGCATTTAATTAATTTCCAGTTTGTCTTAACAATGGTAAAAATATTTTGGGAGTTGTTAACAGCCATCATCAGGCTGTGGACCATACAGGAACCACAGTAGTGACCAGATGCAGGCAGTATCACAAATAGACATTTACACACAATTTACACATAGGTACCTTACAGGTGATATCTCTTTTTATAATCATTCTCAAACCTTTGTTCTCCCTCTGGTCCAGATGCCATGATAACTTTTCACATCCACAGCTCATCTCAACTTTCCCTGTTCTCCAGCACATCCTGACCCTTAAAAATAGCAGTTTAAAAAGCAGAATAAAAATATCTGCCCATGCTGTGAACGTGAACAAAATAGTTGCCCCTCACTGTGTTGCCTGTACAAATATGTCTTCCACATTGTCCCTCCTACATAGCCTCTGCACTGTTTCCTTCTGTATAATAATGACTACACACTGCTCTCCCATAGGAATAATAACCGACATTCTATCCTCCCTTATGGACCATAACTGCCACTCCATCCCCATTTAATGATATCCCCTCCTTCATGCTTTCCCCTCACAATCCCAATCTTCAGACTAGTGCAGAAAGGTGAGACATAAATGATGATAATCCTCAGCACTGTGTTGCATTTGTGCATGAGGACTACTATTTATTCTCCAACTGACTGACGTTTATTCTGCGGAACTGACTGGAAGAGGGAGAGTTTCAGGAGGGACAGGTTTGGATGGAGAACTGGGTCAGGTGAACATGATGATGCAGTTCCCTGATATAAAAGGACAGCGCGCCAAAACAGGAGTAGATTTGGTGCCAAAGAGAGTAGACAGTATGTGTGTCAAGGAAGACACTGAGGCCAGAGTGTCAGGCCGAGACAGGAAGCGTGAACCAGAAGACTGTGATACACCTCTAAGCAGAACATAGGCAGCACAAGGAAAGCACTGGAACCCAGAAGATGCCGGTCAAGGCACAAAGGCCAGAACTGCACCAAGAAAGCTTTGGAACCCAGACTACACTGGTCAAGGCCCAAAGATCAGACCAGCGCCAGTCAAGAACTGAAGCTCAGACTATACCTGTAAAGAGCCAATGCCCAGCCCTCCTCCCACAGGGTACGAGAGACATTTGCCGTTGGTTAAGCACCGAAGATCCGTGAGGGAACTCTGCTCGGAGGTGGACCTCTGCGGGGGTGAATAGGAGGCATGAGTGAGCCGTACCATTGCTTCTAACACTGACATATGGTACACGGGTTGGCCTGGGCTGGTACAACATGAAGGGTGGGGGCCAGTTCAAGTGAAGTAGGCCCAATGAGTCTTGTTAGACTTTGTCAGGAGGACTTGTGACTAAGGAGGCAGAACTGGAAACTCCAGCTAGGGCCTGTGTTAGAGGAAGAAGCAGTACAGTGCCTCTCATAGCACCAGGATCATTACCTCTGTTAGAAGAATATATAAAAAGAGACTGTTGTAATAGCTAGAGTGAACCTGTGGAATTTTATTTTATATCTATATTGTATATTTTATGGTGTAATTAGTCTGATTTGTATTATTCACTGTTACTATAGTTACCACAATTTCCCACCTTCCTAGAGAAATAAATAGTTTAATTGGTTACTTCCGCCTTGTCCCTGTCTGCATGTTGCATCCAGTCACCTGCTTACATTTGGCATAGTCGGCAGAATGCAATATTCCAGGGCAGAAATGGTGGACCAGTCAGTAACCATGTCCATCAAGGGGAACATTCCCTTGGGGGCTATGTTTAGCAACCTCCTGAAGTTTACGGGAAGCAATCTATTGTTGTAGGACTGTGTAAGGGACCTAACCACATCTTGTGCCTATCCCTAAGCTACCCTAACGCCCTATGTGGGTCCTTCCCTCCGACACCATCATGTGCCTAGTCCCTAGCTGTCACCTCTCAATACCCTAGCTAGTGCACTGGCTGGCAAGGACAGTAGCCTCACCACTGCTGATGGTATAAACACAGGGGGCAGTGACAGGCACGAGACAGACAAGTTAAGGGAATAAGAAACCACACAGCAGAGTACACGGGATCAGGAAACTGAACTCCACAGAAGTAGCAGTTAAATCGCTGGCACCAGAGAGCTCCAAACTCTTAGGCTGGTCTGTATAGAATAACTCTATTACCAACAGTCATTTGATGCGTCATGTGACTATTTAAAGGATGGTGGTAGTGGTCACCACCCACAACAGCTGACCAGCAACAAAACAGTTGCCAGCAAACTGCCAGCAAGGGAAACTGACATTAACCCTTGCTGGCCCAAAAAGGAAAAAAAAACAACATTTAAATTATAGCAGAACCAGACCTGCCACAAAACCAAAAATGAATCATGTCAATGGGCTTCCTGTAGGTTGAGGCAGAGGCCCGAGCCCTGGAACAAAAATCCCCTGTCCTCACAGGTATGGTGCAGTGTCATTAAGTGGCTGCCTGTGGGACAGCAAATTAGGAACCTGACTGGGCTCGGGAGTTATGCCAAGAGATCCGGGACATTAGAGACATATTGTGTAATATTAACGGAACCTTCGCTAATCTCACCATGCCTGGCTCTGTGGTCTGAGATAAAGATAGATTGGAGCGGTACTGCAAATTAACTCGTGTCCCACCGCCTCACACAGTCGACCATCAGAAGAACGTGGAATGCTGGACTTGTGGTGGAAGGGGGCACATCTCACAGGACTGTCCTGTGGCGACTCGAGGGTCAGTGGGTGCTCTCTCTGAACAGAAAAAAACAAAGATAGAAACATAATGATTAAATACCCTGCAGTAAATAAATAAATAGCATACTGCATGAAAATAATATACGGTATTAAGTTAACATGTTTTTTGATTAAAAAAAATGCAAAAGCCATCCAGCCTTTTTACGGCAACCTTAATTGGAACAGTCCTAACTCTAATATTAAAAACATTACTGTTTGTCAAGTGACATGCATATAGATAAGGGCTGAGACGGACTGAAATCAACTAATGGACAACCAGCGAAGGGAGACCACATCAATAATGCCCAGCTCAAGAGAAAAGCAGTCCACACCTTTATATGCACATGATGCAAACAGTCAGAAAAAAACCCACAGGTATAAACTGGGATATAAATTGGTGTGCATGCAGATTGTAAGCGTACGTTCACACTAGCCACTAAACAGAAAAAAACAAAGACAGAAACATAATGATTAAATACCCTGCAGTAAATAAATAAATAGCATAGTGCATGAAAATAATAAACGGTATTAAGTTAACATGTTTTTCAATCAAAAAAATGCGAAAGCCATCCCTCCTCTTCACGGCAACCATAATTGGGACAATCCTAACTCTATTATAAAGGTGTGACCTGCCTTTCTCTTGATCTGGGCATTATTGATGTGGTCTCCTTTGCCTGGTTGTCCATTAGTTGGGCTCAGTCCGTCTTAGCCCTTATCTACATGCATGTCACTTGACAAACGGTAAAGTTTTTAATAAAGTACTTTATAATTCACTTCCCAGATGCTACCCAATCCAGAAAAGACCCAACCATTCGACTGGTGGCAGCCAGCCAGTTGCCTATCCCGGTGGCCGGAGTTGTGTGGATGTCCATAAAGGTGTGCGGCAAAGAGCTGGGCAGAAATGGGATCGTATTGGTAAAAGGCCCCAGAGGAGGGGGGCTCATCGTGACCTTGGGGATGAATGTCTTGAAAGAAGTAGGACCATTACTGGCGATGTACCACAAAGAAATAGCTGGACTCGAGCAACTCATTATCACGCCAGTAAGAGTGTTCCAACAGCTTGTGTGGGTCAACCAAATACAGATGTTACCTGATGCCTTCCAGTGCCTCAGCAAGGTGGTGGTGCCCCCAGAAGCTGTAGTGACCTTACCATCGGGACAGACCATACTCACCATGCCAGTATGGGTCCATCTGTTGCTTGGAATGGATGTCCAGATTGAACCTACGGAAGGGGATAAAAATGACCCCAGGAATGCTGGTTGCCCATACTCTAGTCACTGTACGTAAAGGACGCATACCTGTGCTCTGTATAAATCTAAGCAGAACAAGAAAGAGGTAGCTCAAGTATATGTGATGCTGGAAAATCTCACAAGGGCCGGTGCTACAGAGTTGACGACTCTGAAGGGAGACCCGTGCACTTTGTCGGTATCCTTCTGTGCCAAGGAAGTTCTGGTGAGGCCCAAGCTGGCTGTCATCTTCTAGAACAAATGGAAGCAAAGTTCATCTTGAGACAAGTGGGGCAGGTAGAAACTTTGCTACAATGGTATCAAGGAGTGTTTGCTCGGCACAAAGACGACTTCAGGTGCATCAAGGCCATACAACACGAGATACCCAGAGGAACTATAGACTCCATCCGAGGGAGGTTTTGGCAAATTCCACCTCAAATGTACTAGGAAGTGAAGGAACTGCTGTCACATATGCTGCGACATGAAGTGATATGGCAGAGCTAAAGCCTATCGTGCTAGCTCGAAAGAAGGTTGGGACATTGAGATTCTGTGTAGACTACTGTTAACTAAACACCTGCACCATGCAGGACTCCTACCCTCTGACTCTTACCCTAAGTACTTCTCATCTCACTATCTGGCGAGTGGCTACTGGAAGGTTCCCGTGGCTGTGGGGGATCAGCAGAAGACTGCATTGTCCTCCCCATGGGGCTATTTGAGTTTAATTGAGATTAATTCAGAGCTTTATAGAAAGATGCCTTGGGGACGTGATCTTTGAAGCGACCCAGATATATCCAGATGACATCATGATTTTCTCCCTACCTTCAAACACTATTTTATCCGGTTGGAGCAGGTGTTGGAGCGGCTTCAAAGACACAGGCTGAAGGTCAATCCTCAAAAATGCAACTTGTTCCAGAGAGAGATTGAGTACCTGAGGCACACCGTTTTCAGTGTTGGTGTCTATCCCACCACAGAGAAAGTGGCCTCAGTACAGAAATGGCCTACTATCACATAGAGAGAGCTGAGTGTGTTCCTGAGAATGGCTGGGTATTAATGGAGATTTGTCAAAAACGTAGCCAAAATAGCAGCAGCGTTCAATCAGTTACTAAGAGGGAATGCAGGGGGAGCCAAGCTGCAGCCAATCCAGTGGAGCCCCGGCAAAGAAGAAGCTTTCCAGGCTTTGAGCTTACATTGATGGGAGACCCCAATCTTAGCCTGGGATGGGTGCGCCGAAGCAGAGTTGGGTCGCAAGAATGTCCAAATACCATTATAATATCTCCTATCGTTCTAAATCAGAGAACAAGCAGATGCAGTGTCTCGGGTCACTTGGCAGTTTCAAAGAGAGATGCAGATGAATAGTTTGAAGGCATTGAAATCCCGTATTTCAAGCAGTTTGCAGCATCCGTGGTAGCCACCTATGAGTCCTTGAGGAACCCAGACCCACCCAGATTCTGGACCGCCCCAAAGACGAGTGGTTGCACCTACAGTTGTGCTCAAAAGCTTACCCCAGCAGAATTTTTGCTTGCTTGGCCTTTTTTTCAGACAATATGAATGATAACACCAAAACTTTCTCCACTCATGGTTAGTGGTTGGGTGAAGCCATTTATTGTCAAACTACTGTGTTTTCTCTTTTTAAATCATAATGACAACCCAAAATATCCAAATGACCATGATCAAAAGTTTACATATCCTGGTGATTTTGGCCTGATAAAATGCACAGAAGTTGACACAAATGGGTTTGAATGGCTACTAAAGGTAGTGTGGAGCCCAGCTGTGCTAGGATTCCCACATCTCTTGGAAGGGTGCACTAAAAGATTTAACAACTAGAGGTCCTAATTCATACACACATCTTCACCCATCCCTAAGACCACCAAAGAGAGCCGGATAGGCATATAAAAGGAGGGTGAAGACAGGAAGGTGAGTTCAGTTTAGTTCAGTTGTAAGGTTCTGTGTACATGTTCCTGAAACTCAGTTTGTTCGTCAGCCATTTTACTTTCTGTCTTGCTGCAGCTATCTTGCCCTCAGTCAAAATGGAGTTTCCAGCTTGCATGTTCCCGCCCTGATTCTCTCCTTTTGCTTCTTAAGCAGCCACAGCTGAGCAATCAGTGCTTCAGAATCTAGCCTGCAGTGAACCTGTGACCTGACTCCTAAAGCCTTGGACCTTGTACTCCAGCTATTCCTACTGAGGAACTCTGAAGCACTTGTGGACTCTGAACCCTGCTCTTTGAAAGACCCACGTTTGCATGGACTTACGGTAACAGAGAAGAAGATCCTGAACCTGTTGTGGAGAGTGATTGCTGAGCTTAGATTACTCTGGCCTGCTGTGTCTCCTGCTTCTGTGTCTGCAAACTGTGTGACTATTTTTGCCAACTTGTATGAAGTAATACAAGACTTTCTATATCAAACCTGTGTCTCATGTATTTTCATCGCACCCAAGCACAAGACGCTATATGAACTGTACTACATACATTACAAGATTCTGAAGCCAAAACGTTAGTGTCTGCTGGGTCTGGAAAGGCTGTGTCTGCTGTAACTGTGGATATCGGATGTCCGGTTGTACTTTCTGTGATGACAGTGGTTGTGACTTCTCACAACCATTCCAGGTGAGCAATTCCCTTAAGTGTTTTTTTTTTTTCTGCAGTGTTACCACAGGTAAACACTATTGTTTTTTTTTTTTTTTCTCTTTCTCTTTTTTGTCTGCTGTAACTGTGGATATCAGATGTCCGGGTGAACTTTCTGTGATGATAGTGGTTGTGACTTCTCACAACCATTCCAGGTGAGCAGTTCCCTTAATTTTTTTTCTCTCTGCAGTGTTACCACAGGTAAACACTATTGTTTTTTTTTTTTTTCTCCTCTCCTCTTCTTCCAGTACTCCTGTCTTAAAAGATCTGGAAAATGGAGGCCCGCATAAAGGAACTTTGCGGAGTGACTGATAATATCCTTGCAGATTTGCAGAATATAAAGACCCGTTTTTCAAGCCTACAGGACCTCACTAATCACAATTTGCAAGTGTTTGGACAGACTGCCCAGGATTTGCGAGCCAGGATTGAGGTTCTAGAAGAGCGAGTCCAGGCTCCTGCCGTAGCCCCGAGTTCTGGGATTCCCAAGTTGCCCCCTTTTCGTTTTGGCGGTGAACGTGAGAAATTCAGGGGATTTAATAATCAATGCAATCTTTTTTTTTCTGCACATGCTTCACAATTTCCCACTGAACGATCTAAGGTGCTTACTATAATTATGTTGCTTACCAACAAGGCTTTGATGTGGGCAAACCCTCTGATTGAGACTGAGGATGATTGTTTGAATCACCTTGATGCTTTTATTTCAGCCATGGGGCAGGTGTTTGATGACCCCAATCGAGGTGCAACAGCTGAAGCAGCCATGTTAGCTTTGCGCCAAGGTAAGCACTCGGTAGCTGAATATGCCTTGGATTTCAGGAGATGGGCCCTTGATACCACCTGGGACAGTTCCGCCAAAAAATCTATTTTTCAAAAGGGGTTATCTCCACTGATTAAGGATGAACTTGCTCGTGCCAACCCTCCCACTGCGTTAGGTGACTTTATTAACTACTGCATCCGTATTGATACTCGTCTGACTGAACGCAGGCAAGAGAGATGGTTCGAAAGCAATCGCACTAACCTTTTCCTACCTTCCTCTCCAGCTAAGGAACCTTTGAGTAGGATTACACGGGAACCTGAACCTGAACCCATGCAGGTAGACTCTTTACAACGACGGGTTAGTGATGCACGCAAGGAACATCGTTTTAAGGAAAATCTATGTTTCTATTGTGGTAAGTCAGGGCACTTCATTATAAACTGCCCCAGCCGTTCTCGTAAGACTACTGCAGCACTCATTCATTGTGAGTGTTGCGAGAGGGGATCTGTCAGGTCCGAGCCTCAGGCTCCAGAGAGATCTGCAGCAACAGATCTTGATTTCTCGGACTTAAACTCCGTTACCTCTGAGGACGTTGACTGTGTAAACGCTGCCATTTTTCAAGTTTCCTCAGCGGTGTCCCAGCTGAGTTGTAAGAAAAACAATTCTCATTGCTTTCTTTCCATCAAACTCTGGGTTGACTCAGCTTGGGTGTCTAGCTCTGCTATGATCGACTCAGGGGCAAGTGGAAATTTTATGGATGTCTCCTTTGCTCTGAAACAGGGGATAC
Organism: Oophaga sylvatica; assembly: GCA_033576555.1. Classification (NCBI taxonomy): domain Eukaryota; kingdom Metazoa; phylum Chordata; class Amphibia; order Anura; family Dendrobatidae; genus Oophaga; species Oophaga sylvatica. The sequence goes on along the minus strand of JARQOD010000005.1, from coordinate 13,193,361 downwards.
GTTCAGTGAAGAAGGCTACTCCAGTACAGATGGAAACTGTGGATGGCTCCCTGCTGACCTCTGGACCAGTGGATCAGGAAACAGAGCCTTTGAGGGTTCTTATGGGTAAAGATCATCAAGAGAAACTGTCCTTTATGCTTATCTCTTCTCCCCACTTTCCCATTATTCTAGGGCTACCATGGCTGCAGGCTCAGAATCCTACCATTAACTGGGAGACCAAGGAATTACACTTTCCAGAGAAACAGATGAGTCCAAAAGTTTCAGCTTGCTCTGTTCCTAAAGGAACCATGTCAGTCCCTGAACTACCAGCTGTATACCAGGACTATGTGGATTTATGTGACAAGAAGAACGCTGACCAGCTTCCTCCTCACCGTCCATATGATTGTCCAATTGAATTATTGCCTGGAGCAGAGATACCTTTTGGTAAGATCTACCCCCTGGCGGGGCCCGAGCTAAAGGCTTTAAAGGATTACATAGACGAAAATCTAGCCAAGGGCTTCATACGCCCCTCTTCATCTCCTGCAGGTGCACCCATCTTCTTTGTAAAGAAGAAAGATGGATCTCTGAGACCATGCGTAGACTATAGGGAACTCAATAAGGTTACTATTAGAAACCGTTATCCATTGCCTTTAATCCCTGAGTTATTGGAGAGAGTGCGACATGCCAAAATTTTCTCTAAACTAGATCTTCGTGGGGCCTATAACTTAGTCCGTATTAGACCTGGGGATGAATGGAAGACTGCATTCAGGTCACGCTATGGACACTTTGAATATCTAGTTATGCCTTTTGGTCTGAGTACCGCCCCAGCCACTTTCCAACACTTGGTGAATGACATCTTCAGGGATCTCCTAGATACATTTGTGGTAATTTATTTGGATGATATTCTAATTTTTTCTAACTCCACAGAGGAACATCATGGACATGTGAGAATGGTCTTGGAACATCTAAGACAAAATCATCTTTACATCAAACTTGAAAAGTGTGAATTCCATAGGACCGAAATTCAATTTCTGGGGTATGTACTGTCTACACAAGGAATTAGTATGGATGGAAGCAAAACCCAAGCCATCAAGGATTGGCCAAGTCCTAGAAATGTGAAGGAGGTACAGCGCTTCATCGGGTTTGCCAACTTCTATAGACGTTTCATTAGAAATTTCTCTGAGGTAGTGTCACCTATCACCCAACTTACCCGGAAAGAGTCTAGGTTCTCCTGGACTCCCCAAGCCCAGGAAGCATTTTCCCGTCTAAAAGATAAATTTACCACTGCACCTATCCTAGTACATCCCAACCCCGAGCTTGCCTTCATAATAGAGGTGGATGCTTCAGACTGTGCCGTTGGAGCTATACTCTCTCAGAGAACAGGTGAGAAGAATGTCTTGCATCCCTGTGCCTTCTTTTCCCAGCAGTTGTCTTCGGCTGAGAGGAACTACGATGTGGGCAATAGAGAGTTGTTGGCCATTATTGCCGCCTTCAAAGAATGGAGACACCTTCTTCAGGGAGCTGCACAGCAAATAGTCGTCCTGACAGATCATCGTAACCTTGAGTTTATCAGGTCGGCTAAGTGCCTGACTCCTCGCCAGGCTCGCTGGAATCTTTTCTTAAACCAATTTAATTTTATCATTTCTTATAGACCAGGATCGCGCAATGGAAAGGCTGATGCACTCTCTAGGATTTACTCAGCAGAGACACGTCCAATTACTCCTCCTAAGACTATTCTTCCTGACTCTAGATTCCTAGGAGTAATTCATAATCAAGACCTACTTAAGGACATCAAGGAAGCATACCATGCAGATTCCTTTTTGGCACAACCCCCAAGGGACGTAAGTCTTGTCTTTAAGAATGGTGTGTGGATTCAGGGACAACGCCTGTATATTCCTGAAACAGTCAGATTGAGAGTATTGCAACTCATTCACGATTCCAAGATAGCTGGGCATAGAGGAATTCTAAAGACACAGGAATTTCTCTCTCGTTTCTTTTGGTGGCCCACTTGCAGGAAGGATGTTTTAAACTATGTCACTTCATGTGAAGTCTGTGCAAGATGCAAAACACCTCGCTCCTCACCAACTGGTCTGTTACAGCCTCTTCCCACCCCGTCCCGCCCGTGGGGATCCATTTCTATGGACTTCATTGTGGAGTTACCAACCTCTCAAGGGAAGAACACCATTCTAGTGGTGGTTGACCATCTAACAAAGGCAGCTCATTTTATCCCTTGTGCCGGCTTACCCACTGCAAAACAGACATCAGATTTGATGATTAAAGATGTGTTTCGCTTACATGGAGTACCGGATGAGGTTATTTCGGATCGAGGGGTGCAATTCACTTCTAGGTTTTGGCAAAATTTCTGTGCAGCATTGGACATTAAAGTAAACCTTTCTTCTGCTTTTCATCCCCAGACTAATGGACAGACCGAACGAACCAATCAAACCCTGGAGCAGTATCTCCGCTGCTTTATCTGCCACCTACAGGATGATTGGGTGGATCTACTTCCATTAGCTGAGTTCTCGTATAACAACTCTCAGAGTGCCTCCACTAAGCAGTCTCCTTTTTAATCTAATCTAGGTTATCATCCTAACATTCTACCACGATTTCCCATAGAAACGCCTTTACCAGCAGTGGCTGAAAGAATCACGTCTTTACAGAAGAATATGGATCTTCTAAAGGAGAATCTGGAATCGGCTCAGGAAAGGTACAAGAAAGCAGCAGATAAATTTCGTAAACCTGCACCAGCTTTCAAGGTAGGAGACTTGGTCTGGCTGTCAACCAGAAATCTTAAGTTAAGGATTCCATCGTCTAAGTTGGGACATAAGTACATTGGACCCTATAAAATCAGTAAAATTATAAGTGCCGTTGCTTGTCGTCTTCAACTGCCCAGAACTATGAGAATTCACCCTGTCTTTCATGTATCAGTACTAAAGGCTGCGACACCCAATACGTTTCCTGGACGTTCTTCTCCTTGCCCTGACCCAGTGCTAGTCGATGGTCAGGAAGAATTTGTGGTGGAAAGGATTTTAGATTCCAGGTTGTATAGAAATCAGTTACAATATCTGATTAAATGGCAGGGCTACCCAGTGGAGGACAACTCATGGGAACCAGTCAATAACGTTAATGCTCCTCGCTTGCTCCGTCAGTTTCATCAGAGGTACCCACACAAGCCTGGCCTGAGGTCATCCGGAGGTTGTCCCTAAGGGGGGAGTAATGTAAGGTTCTGTGTACATGTTCCTGAAACTCAGTTTGTTCGTCAGCCATTTTACTTTCTGTCTTGCTGCAGCTATCTTGCCCTCAGTCAAAATGGAGTTTCCAGCTTGCATGTTCCCGCCCTGATTCTCTCCTTTTGCTTCTTAAGCAGCCACATCTGAGCAATCAGTGCTTCAGAATCTAGCCTGCAGTGAACCTGTGACCTGACTCCTAAAGCCTTGGACCTTGTACTCCAGCTATTCCTACTGAGGAACTCTGAAGCACTTGTGGACTCTGAACCCTGCTCTTTGAAAGACCCACGTTTGCATGGACTTACGGTAACAGAGAAGAAGATCCTGAACCTGTTGTGGAGAGTGATTGCTGAGCTTAGATTACTCTGGCCTGCTGTGTCTCCTGCTTCTGTGTCTGCAAACTGTGTGACTATTTTTGCCAACTTGTATGAAGTAATACAAGACTTTCTATATCAAACCTGTGTCTCATGTATTTTCATCGCACCCAAGCACAAGACGCTATATGAACTGTACTACATACATTACATCAGTACAGCTCCAGTAAAGTTCAGTCTGTCTAGAGAGAGCAAAGACAGAGTTCAGTTCAGTAGAGTGTAGTCTAGTAGAGTGGAGTCGAATCTATTCCAGCCTAGTCAGAGCTGAGAGAAGTGAGTAGTCTGCAGACAGGGCAGACGAGTGGAGTTTGCAGTGAGGGACTCCAAAGCTCAAGTTGGGAGCTGGGAGCGTGCCGACGCTCTGAGAGCGGCGAAGAGGCAGCCCACCAACTGCCAGTGTGTGTAATCGTGTGAGGGCCCGAGTAGGCCGAAGGCAAGTGGAAAGAGAAGTAAAAGAGGCAGAGGAGCCTAAATAGCTCACCTCAACAAGTATTTACCGGATGCCGGGGTCCGAGCCTATAGGGATCTCCACGACCCATTAGGAGAACACCGGAGTTCCTGGAGGACTATAGGTCCCAGGACCACCACAGAGCTGATATGTAACTGGGCCAGGAGGACGGAGTCCGGAAAACGGGACGCTGCAAGTAGGGACTGCACTTAAGGAGAAGGTCCAACCACAAGGTCAGCCAGGTGCAGGACAGAGACTAGGTTAGGCCCAGCTACATGCAGGCCAGGACTTCAATTACAGAAAGGCAAGGAACAGGAGGCCACACACCTACTCAGTGGGAGAATCTGGATGTGCACCCTTCACCCTACAGTGCTCCGGGATGTGCCTGCAACATCTACAGTAAAGGTACCAAAGTGACTTGTTTGTGTGTGTCCACCTTCTTACCCCTAACTGCCGGGTTCCCCTCCGTCCTGCATCCCTACACATTTACCTGCCCTGAAAGACTCAGCCTCACCTGTGGGAGGCCTAACATCTAGCTGCACAACAGTGGATCTGCACAGCAGCGCTGGTCACACTGACCAGGTACTACAGGTGGTGTCACGAATTATCCTATAAACATTTATTCCCGTGTAAATATCCCACATTTATGGGTGAGCGCCCAGGGCCACGGACCGAGCTGTGTTGCCGTGACATCCCCTATAGAAGTTAATAGGCTCGGATCCGAGTACCTCATGGCTCTGGGAGGGCGGCTCAGTAGCATCATCTCCTGTGACCTGTTTCCTTGTAATCGGGGTGTGTGCATAAAAGCTGAGTGAGTTTCTAGGATCCAGACAGACTCTTGCATCTTTCATCCAGGCACTGATGTTTCTGAATTGTGAGTCATGGGGAAAGTAAATGTAAAATCATGGGCTCTGTAAAAACAAAATAACGGTCAGGTAGACCAACAAACATTTCGTCCACAACTGCCAGGAAAATTGTTCGGGATGCAAAAAGAAACCCACAAATAACATCAGCTAAAATACTGGACTCTGAAAACAAGCAGTGTGGCTGTTTCAAGATGCACAATAAGGAGGCACTTGAAGAAAAATTGGCTACATGGTTGAGTCGCCAGAAGAAAGTCATTATTGTGCAAATGCCACAAAGTATCTTACCTACAATACGCAAAACAGCAGAGAGACAAGCCTCAAAACTTCTGGAACAAGGTAATTTGGAGTGATGAGACCAAAATTGAACTTTTTGGCCACAACCATAAATGTTACTTTTGGAGAGAAGTCAACAAGGCCTATGATGAAAGGAACACCATTCCTACTGTAAAGCACGGAGGTGGATCGCTGATGTTTTGGGGATGTATCAGCTACAAAGGCACAGGAAACTTGTTTAAAGTTGAAGAAAAGACGAATGTAGCATGTTATCAGCAAATACTGGAGGCAAATTTGCAATCATCAACCCGAAAGCTGCGCATGGGAAGTACTTGGACGTTCCAACATGACAACGATCCAAAACACAAGGCCAAGTCGACCTGTCATTGGCTGCAGCAGAGCAAAGTGAAGGTTCTGGAGTGGCCATCTCAGTCTCCTGCCCTCAATATCATTGAGCCACTCTGGGGAGATCTCAAGCCCACAGTTCATGCTAAACAGCCCAGGAATTTACAGGAACTGGAGTCTTTTTGCCAAGAAGAGTGGACAGCTTTACCATCTGAGAAAAAAAAGAACCTCAACCTCAACTACCACAAAGGACTTCAAGCTGTCATTGATGTTAGAGGGGGCAATACACGGTATTAAGAGATGGGGTATGTAAACTTGATCAGGGTCATTTGGAAGTTTTGGGTTGTCATCATGATTTAAAAAGAGAAAACACAGTAGTTTAACAATAAATGGTTTCATCCAACCACTAACCATGAGTGGAGAAAAAGTTTTGGAGTTGTCATTCATATTCTCTGAAAAAAGGCCAAGAAAGTAAAAATTCTGCCGTGGTATGTAAACTTTTGAGCACAACTGTATAGCAGTCTGATCCTGAATTAGATAAGCTGAAGAAATTGATAACCCTGGGGTCAGAAACACAACCAAGAGGTAAGCACAGCTATACCCACAAGCAGATACTGGGCCCTTGAAAGAGGCTTCTCATGAGAAACAGGTTATTATATCGGAGGATCCAATTACCTCGAGAATTTGGCATCAATTGGCAAGTGGTGGTCCCGGAAGGGTTGGTGGTAAGCCTGGCCAAAAAAACTCATGAGAAGGGTGCCCAATTCGGTACTGGGAAGACCTTCTAATGGTTACAGTGGCTGCTGTATTGGCCTCAACTACGACAGGTGGTCAAAGAGACCTGCCGAAGATGTTGCCAGTGTAAGCTGACCAAACCCCAGTGCAGTGGGCCCCTGTTCAGGCTATCTTGACCTCTGAACCCTTGGAGGTATTGATGATCGACTACTTTATGATCTGGATATCCCACAACGGCTATAAATATTGTTTAGTGATGACCGACGACTACTTCACTAAGTGTGCGTTGGTGACCCCAACTTGGGACTAGACAGCAGAAGCGCCGACCAGAGCCATCTGTTGGGAATTCATTCGTATATATGGGTGTATGAAGAGAATTCATTCAGACAAGGGAGCTTGGGTCACGATGTGCTGGTCTGAAGCAAGGGAGAAGGGGCATGCAACTGTCCCTGGAGCTGGGACCCTCACAATCCATGTCCTAGGGGTACTTTTGAAAGTAGAGAGGCCTTGGTCTCCAGCCTTACAATGCTCCTGAATGCACACTGAAACTATTCCCTCCCCTATCAATGGAGGTATGGGATTGAGGTGAAATGAATAGCACAGACTGGACAGACAGGGATAGCAGACTAGGTTGAAAGGAAACTGCAATCATACAAAAACTCCCAAGAAACAACAAAGTGGAAAACAAGGGAACAGTGGGAGCGACCAAACTAAATGGGAGAGAATAAGGAAATACACACACTAACTAAACCACGCAGATAACTCCTAGAAAAAACACAAACAGATTGTCACAAAAGGATTATTCCTTCACCACCAAACTGGTTTGTTGTAAGCTATCATCAGTAGGGAATTAAATAGAAGCCTCTGCAGAGTGATAGAATACGCCAAATAGCAAATGGAAAACGCCTGCTGTAAGAAAGAAGTGGATGAAAACGCAAAAGGTAATCAGCACCTGGGCAGCAACCGGATCTCCAGTGGCTCAGCAGACAGAGACGCCAGCAAACACAAGACCGCCGGATCAAATACCGAAGTATGACGGCCTGCTTCCAAAGAAGGGTATTGTGCAAATTGTCTCTTCAGAGAGGAAGAGGACTAGAACTCTAGCGCCACCTACAGGAAGTAACAATCCTCAAAGTCAATGTCGACCCTTTAACGAGCCTTATCACATGACTTAGGATAAAAGCCAAACCAGGATCTCAATTTGCAGACTCTGTGTTTCAGGGTACTGCCCCTCGTCAGTGCAAAGTGTGAGATGATCTGGTTTGGCTGTATGAGAGGCGTCTGACCGATATCCAAGCAGTACTGTTTCTCCTTGCGGAGATTGACATGTTAAGCATGCCGAGATGAGGAGACTTAAAGCCGCAATGCTCCTCTAGGAAATTTGCAAATTGTCTCTTCAGAGAGGAATAGGACTAGAACTCTAGTGCCACCTATTGGAAGTAGCAATCCTAAAAGTCAATGTCGACCCTTTAACGAGCCTTGTCACATGACTTAGGATAAAAGCCAAACCAGGATCTCAATTTGCAGACACTGTGTTTCGGGATACTGCCCCTCGTCAGTGCCTCAATGATAGCTGCAACAGATGAGGATCCAACGGTGGCACCAACAACAGCGGCACTTGTCGTCTCGACGCAGTCTCTGAGGAGCGGGTTGATTTCCCGTACCTAACGGTGTCTGGCACGGTACTGAGTCCAACATGTGGAACCGCTGGAACAAGCCTTCGCTCCGCTGTGTGCACAAGTCCTTGTTCAATAGGTCCAGGCCTAGCCGGGCGTCTCTCACGGCATACTATTAACAGCAAGGTCTGTGGCGTCGGTCCTGAGTCACCTCCTGGCGAGAAGGGTAGCAGTGAACTGTCAACTGGTCGCCTACCAACAATGATCCTTACTGTTGGGGGTCTGTCGGGATGGCCTGCACCAATGAGAAGCTCTGCCTTAACAGCTTTCACAGAGCCTGACCCGCCACTCAGCTTTCTCCTCCTTACATACCTGTCTGCATGTTTCATCCAGTCACCTGCTTACACTCCTTCTCCACTCTATCCTCATCTTCAGTGTCCCCCTATGCTGCCTACTCACATCACTTTCCCTCCCATTCTGTACTGCTCCTCATATCATGCATACTCTCCATACTGTCCCCCAACATTGTTCTCCACACTGCCTCCTGTATATACTGTTCGTATATACGGGGCGCGTTCGTAGCAGGCACACCAATCTGATCTCTTCTGCTCCCAGGTATAGTGCTTTTCACTCTGTGTATTCACCCGCATGATGTTGTGTTTTTTTTCTTGTATGATTTTTGTTTCACACATTGTGGTTCACATTGGATATATTTATTTCAGGAGGTTTTTCACTTTGTATCTATTTATACACTTTCTTTATATTGTGCACATTAATTTTACACTAATACATATATTAATTTTGCACATTGAAGTTTATTTTGTTTAAATATATATATGATTAATTTCCTTTATATATATATATATATATAGTTTATCGCTTTTTCATCTAATAAATTATGGGTGTCACGGCACACATATAAATTTATCTACACCTGGTTTATTAAATGAGCAGTATATTAACGCAAATAGTATAGTATATATATATACTAGGTTATATCAGATTTATTATTATATTTGTTTATTATTAGATTGTATCTTATTGCTGTGCTCTGCTTTTTTCTATTTATTAATTACATGGTATATTGCATATTTGTGAAGCCAAAATTGTGTTTAATAAAGGCGTATTTTTTTACTCTATACTCCTGGTCTCGTTGTCCTTTTCCTGTCTAATTAAGCACTTCTCTCCACAACCTGGGTGAATTTGTTTTACTATTTCCGGGTGGTCTGCCATCTAAAAAATTTTTTTAGGGCATATAGGCACGTAATATATCTATATTATTATATATATATATATATATATATATATATATATATAATTTTTTTATTTTATTATTTATCTTGTGCATTCTATATCTCTGAATTTTTTCTGTTCCTCATATGATGCCTACTCTCCATACCGCTCCCAACATTGTTCTCAACACTGCCTCCTGTCCATACTATCTCTTCACATTGCCTCCTCTCTATAGTTACATAGCCCCTTCTCTATACTGTTCCCCTCTTACACTCCCCCCTCTGTCCCATTATACTTTGCCCTCACACTATCACCTCCTTATGCCCTTGTCTACAATAAAAGACTCCTTTATCTTAACCTTACACCCCATTTTTGCATCCTCTATAGCACAGCACTGACTTTATCAGGCTGATACATGTTGGTACCTCAGAGTGAGGAGCTAATTAGAGCTCCTCTGCTCCAGAAATGTTGTTACTTATATATTCAATTGCATTCATGTCTGAAAGAAGTAAATGCAATTACACAGACAGAATCGGTGTTTCAAAGGTTCTCTGAGCCGATGCGGAGAGACGAGAACCACTTCTCAGATCGCCGCTTCTGGCAAGATGTTCATCTCACCTCATGGCAGAAGTGTCCATAAGCATAATTCAAGGATACAAGCTCAGACTGCATTGATGAAATAAAGAGTCACCAATTCCATGAATAAGGAAACCAAGAAGTTACAAAGATGGAGGAGAAATCATTGTCCATAAATTTACAGGTAAGAATATTTACTTTGTTCCAGAAAGTGGTGGTCAAATATAACACATTACCAGAAAATAAGCCTTCTCCACTACACCTCCAAGATAGAAGAAAAAGTCAGAAAGACCTGGGTCTTGTGGGGTGCTATCAGTGTGCAGTTGTTAACACTAGAAATGAGCAAATCGATTTGATGAGAATTAAATTTGTGTAGAAATTTAGTACAATTACCAAATCTTGGCAAATTTGAACAATTTGCAATATGATTTGCGTGAATCACCAGAAAAATACCCGCTACGATTTTACACATTGAAATAGATAGCATCAGTCACAGAAGGCTGACATGATCTTTTCCATGGCAGCGCCAGATTCACCATAATGATTTGCAGCTATCACTTCATGTGGTTAGTGCAGCCCATTAGGAGGGACTACCATAGATTGTATAAAAGCTGAGTATGGGAATGCAGCAGCAATTTTAGGATGATTTAGGATAGTGAGAAAACATCAGAGCTCACCATTCCGCAAAAGGGCTAGGAAGAGAAAGTCCTAAAGCACTGGACAATTACTCAAGAGAAAAAATTGTTGTACAACTGCAGCAGTGGAGAAGATGAGCATTGTAGTCTGTGAATAATACAGAGATTGGAGAGGTATCAGCAACATTGCCAGATTTGTGATTGATAAATGATATGGAAGAGCTGGCATTTGTTCTACTGCGTTTGATTTACAATAACATAATGTACTGTTTCTTTCTTAATGCATTAGAAAGCAAAAGCAATCAAGCACAATATTTTCTACTGAAAAAAATCTGAATCCTGTGTCAGTCAGAGATGGTGGGCTTGGACAAGAAACTGTGCTGAGTTTTGACATTTTTTGTTGAATCCTTTTTTGTGAAGTGAAAAATTATTGTTTTATAAAAATACAAAATAAAATTCATCAAAATACAGACATTGAGCTATAAATGTCTACCTCAGAAAAATGTGTGTGTCATTTTACAACTCTGTTTTACTAGTCAAATTATACATCTGTACATGCTACATCAGTGCAGCACTCTGCTGCTGGTACTGGGTTTTTGGATGTGTACTTGCTTAATATTTCTTATGTCATATTTGGGAAGGAGGTTGAATTTTGCTTAAATAATAGAAGAAAACTTTTTTCACCTTTATTGAAGAGAATAATCATATAGAAACCCCATAAAAATACACCTTATTGGTTAAAAAACCTTAAATAGGTTAAGCCACCAAAACATAGAAAAAACACCAAAGTGCACACAACTTGTACACTAATGGGGATAGTCTATAAGTCCCTAGTGTGTCACCTAAGCTGATTCCTTCCTGACAGCGGAGGTTGGCACCCTAAGGGAAATGGTGATTTGGCGCCCCCGCTCAACGTAGGCTGCCCCTAGGGACCCTGTTAAACACTACAGCCACTAGGGATCCCTCTACCCAGATACTAAAGGGACCCCTACAGATAGACAATTACACACCTGATCCTAGGAGGACCCTATCCCCAATGTGAATGAAAAACAAGTGAATAAACACATGTAGGCAGAAAATGGCATTTAAGATGATAGACAAAATACCCAACAAGTCTGTAATGTCAATTGGTACAGATCTGAAATAGATTGCACATCGATGATCACTTGATCAGCCCTGTATTGAACAGGATATATCCATAAATCAAATGCAATACTGAGTATACTGAGTAGGGAGAGAGTGAGCCCTGCTGCTCATAAGAGCTTACACTCTACAGGCGAGAGAGAGATAGGACCTTGTTGACAATAATAGCTTACATTCTACAGGTGGGAGAAAGAGATAACCCCACTAACTATAAGAGCTTATACTCTACAGGGAGAGAGCACCCTACCAGTCATTAGAGCTTACACTACAGGGCTGCCACCAGGAATTTCAGGGCCCCCTACTGGTTACATTTTTCACCCAGTCTCTACTCCAGCTCTGCCTCCACTCTAGCTCCGTCTCCATCCCTCAAACCTTCCACAGTCCCACTTCCCATTCTTGGAAAAATTCCACTTCTGCTCTATGCCTCACCATTCACATATTAACAGTTCCCGTCTAACAACATATCACATACATAGCTATCAGCTTTTGTTTTGGCCAAAAGATTTTTTAAGCCGCCACCACGACAAGGTAGACACTTTTGGCTGGGCCCTACTCTACTCTAACCTATTAAACATTTCTTAAAGTATCCAATACTCTTTTAAGGTATATTTTTATTTACTTTTCTTTAAGGGAATGTGTCCATATGTCTCCATCCTGCCTCTCCATATGTCTCCATCCTGCCACCATATTTGTCCTCTTATCCTAGCCCATAAGTCTCCATCCTGCCCCCATATATGTCCTCTCATCCTGGCCCCATATGTCTCCATCTTGCCCCTATATGTCTCCATCCTACCCCAAAATATGTCCTCTCATCTTGCCCCTCTATATGTCTCCATCGTGCCCCCTATATATCTCCATCCTGCTCCCACCATATGTCTTCTCATTCTGCCCCTCTATATGTCTCCATCCTGCCCCCATATGTGTCCATCCTGCCCCCATATATGTTATCTCACCCTGCTCCCTCATGTTTCCTCATATTGCAGATTTCAGCAAAAAAAGTTTCTCCTTACCTAACCTTAATAGATTTCAACTGAACGTGCGTCCTCGGTTCAGTTATTAACGAATGGTCGAACCATGCCCCTTGGGCCCACTGAGGAGGGGAGCCTGGACTGAGCACCCTCTTCACCGGGCCCCATACGCCAGTAAAGGCAGTAATGCCCTGATGGGGGCCTTATTACACTATACAGGAGGGAGAGAACCTTGCTGATTATAAGAGCTTACACTCTACAGAATAGTGAGTGTGTAAGGAGGTGGCGGGGACACGCACGTGCCTCCTCTCCCCTGGTAGCTGCTCACAGGCTTACGTGTGGCACCTCATTGTTTATTAATGTGAAATATAATGTTTATGTACTGTAATGTCATGTACTGTGCATAGGTTTAGGGCTAAGATAGGATCTTAGATAGTATAGGACCGTAGGGGATTAGAATAGAGGGGGGCATCATAGAGAATAAAATAGGATAGAACAAATAAGAGTGTTAGATTAGGTACAGGCAGCAAGGGGTTATTCAGTAGGGAGGAGTTAAAGCAGAGCAGGGCAATGCATAGGGATATAGTCAGGACACTTCCCTGTTAGACAGCAGAAGCCCAGGCAACCTTTACCAGGGCAAGGTGTGAGCAGTGAATGAAGGACCCTGGCTGTGGGGATAAAGCTGCTATGGCAGTAAGGGACCCCAGGCAAAGAATAGTGCAGTCAGGCTCCAGCTCAACAGGGCCATCCCCAAGAAGGATCTGGGGTCTATGACCATGGCGGAAGCAGCTGAGATGGTGTTTCCGGCACCTTTCCCAATTGGAACCAGACGAGGTGCTGACAGGGAGCTGGTGACTTTGAGGACATGGAGGGGACATGGACTGTCCAGAGATATGGCAGGGATTGCTGGGAAAAGGAGGCTGATAGAGAGAATAGGGCCTGCCCAGATGGCAGGGAAAGATAAGAAGATGTTTCTATGTGTAACCTGTGTTGCCAATGTGATGGATGCCCTGATGCTTAGTAAAGTTCAACTGTTGGAAAAGAACTGTGACTCTGTGATGTTTTGTGGAGTCGGAGTGACAGAACTGGAAAGGACTCTGACAGTGACCGTAAGTGTTCTGCTGCGCACGCTACACATGCAACAGAAGGGACATTGTGTTTTATCTGTGGGGCGCCAGGGTGTGAGAACCATACAGCCTGTTGCCACGACTACTACCCTGGCTGCCTTACAAGTGGATCCCGAGATCTTACACTCTATAGGAGAGAGAGGGGACCACCATTGATCATAAGAGCTTACACTCTATAGGAGAGAAAGAGAGGACCCCGCTAACTATAAGAGCTCTCTGATGCTTCAGCAGTGTCAGAAATAGTGCCGGGCAAGGGGATTTTGTGCGAACCATGAATAGAATCACTAAATGTTCAAATCTGCATGAAACTGCAAATCACAAGACATTTGACTCAACCTCGATCTTCTACAGATCGATCTGCTCATCTATAACCAGGTTACAATTCATTTCAATGGGGATGACATTGACATTTCCAAGGCTGTGTTTGTGTTAAAGAGTTTGAAAGAGGTTGGACACAGTCCCATGACGTCTCAGAGTGTTACACGTCTTTTCATTGCAATTGGAAGTTTGTAGTACTGCGATTTTCGTTGAATCAATTTGATGTGAATTAAATTTAGGGGAAAACTTAATTGAACTTGATGAATTTGAATTTCAAAAGATTCAATCTTCTCTAGTAACAACCAAAGTGGTCCAGAGAAAGACAACCAGCAAACCAGTGACATGAACATGAATCCCAAATCTCATTGATGCACCTAGAGTGCAAAACCTTGCAAACCTGATCCTATTCCAAAGACAATCTACTGTAAAACTAATGCTGAAAATGTTCCTGCTGGTTGCAATAATATAAAACACGCAGAACATGGCAGGTTGCTGTGTATGGAACTATGTAATCACAGACTTGGCAGAGTGCCTATGCTGACTCATGTTCACCATTGAAACTGCCTACAATGGACAAGTGAACATTACAACTGGACCACGAGGCAATTTTAGAAGATGGCCTAGTCTGATAAATCATGTTTTACATAATTTGGATGGCTAAGTGTATGTGCATCACACATCTGACAAATATATAGTAAGCTGTAGCATTATGGGAAAAATACAAGCCAGTAGAGGCAGTGTGATGGGAGGTGGCATGTTCCACCTACCTAAACATTGCACAAAGTACCCTCCTTCATGACAGTCGAATTAACTAATGGCAGTGCCCTCTTTTAGGAAGATGATGCGTGTACCACACTGCAGATATTGTCAAGGAATGGTTTGAGGAATTTGATGACAATATCAAGATTACTTTTCTCCAAGTCCCACAGATCTAAATCTAGTAAGAGATATTTTATATTTAATTTTATTTAAGATTCCCTTTTCCTATAAGGATCAAGTGGAGTAACTAGTACTTTCTATGCCCTAGGACTAGATGGGACATGGTTTTCTCTAATGGCATTTCTGGAGAAGGCAACTGTGACAAAGTAATATAAAATTAGAAATCAATGAGACGGTCTTTGTCTTACTCCAGCATGTTGGGCAGGTCTTTGTGTCTGTACAGAAAGCTGGGCCAGTATTTGTCTCTCTAAAGGTAAAGGGAGAGTGTCATTGTCTTTTTACAGGAATTGTCATGGGTCTTTGTTTCTCTACGGGAAGTGGAGTATGCCTTTGTCTTTATAGAGAAAGTTGGGCATATCTTTGTCTATGTACAGTAAGTTGGCCGGTCACTGTCTCTCTACAGCAGGTTGGGCCAGTTTTTGTCTCTCTACAGCAGGTTGGGCTGGTCTTTTTCTCTCTACAGCAGTTTGGGCTGTTTTTTGTCACTCTACAGCAGGTTGGTCCAGTCTTTGTGTCTCCACAGGAAGCTGGGCCAGTATTTATCTTTCTGCAAGAAGCAAGGGAGTGTCTGTCATGATCCAGACCAGGTTTTGAGTCCTGTTTTCCCTTTTCCCCAGTCTGGTCATGTCATGAGTTAACCTTGCTCAGCCTCAGTCTGAGTTCAGGTTGGCTATTTATCGCCGCTGCTTCCCGAAGGCAGTGTCGGTAATAGTTTTGCCTAGGGCTGCTGTAGCTGATTATGATTGCTCTGATTTGTCCTCCTGCATTTGCTGTCTAAACCCATGTCTCTGTTTTCCCCCATTCCCGTTTTGAATCAGTGTTCCCCTTTAGTGTATTGACCTCCCGGTTCTGACTAGGCTTGTACCCTGACCTGCTTCTGTCTTTTGTCTTTTGGCTTATCCACTCCTGACCGCTACTGACCTTCTCGGCTTGCCATTGACCCTGAGTTTGTTTATTCCGTTTTGTACTGTGCTACAATGTGTTGCTTGACCTGGCCTGTTTGACTACTCTGCTGATGCATTGCAAGCCGGCTCTGTTAGGTGCAGTTCTGTGTTCACTTTACTGCCATCTAGTTGAGCCTGCACCTATCTGCATTGCAGCAGCCTGACAGTGTCATTGTTTATCTACAAGAAGTGAGATGGGTCTTTGATGTTTCTCTACAGGAAGTGGGGAGTGTCTTTGTCTTTCTACAGAAAGTGAGGGAGCATCTTTATCTTTTTTCTGGAAGGAGGGGCAGGTTTTTGTTTGTAAAGGAAGTTGGGGAGCATCTTTGCCTTTTTACAGGAAGTGAGGTGGGTCTTTGTTTCTCTACAGGAAGTGGGGGAAGTTTCTCTAAAGGACAGTGGGGTGTGTCTGTTGATTTGTTCTTGCTCTCTTGCTATTTAGTCTGCATAAATGCATAACAGAGAAGGTAGGCTTTCAGTCCATGGTGGGCAAGCCATTGGACAATGGCAAGAGCAATGATTGCTGGGAATTTAGGGGAAGCATGTTCACACACTTATAGTGTTGGCAGAATGCTGATTTAGAGGAACAGTTGACTAAAAGAATGGATGGAAGGTTACAGAGTACAAGAATCAGGACAGTTGTTGGACATACAGTATTAGACACAAAATGGAGTTTTGTCTTGTTCTAAAGATGGGGTCAACAAGACTTTATTTTCTATACATTTTTATGTGAAAATACCCTATACATGCTGAGAGATTAACATTTGGAGAAATAATTTATATGTGGTGTGCTTGTAGCAAGTTAAATATCCGAGAGTTGATAACCGGAAAGTTGCACCGACAAACCTTAAACTCACTTTCAGGCTAATTTACATGTAGCTTCAAAGGATTCCCATCACTTGCCCGTTGAATTACTAGTAGTCAGACATCATTTTTATTCTTGTCCAATACAGACATACCATGTGTTCCAGTGGTGAAATCACCCTGGCAGGTTTCCTTTAAACT
The DNA here is from genome assembly GCA_033576555.1 of Oophaga sylvatica. Taxonomy (NCBI): domain Eukaryota; kingdom Metazoa; phylum Chordata; class Amphibia; order Anura; family Dendrobatidae; genus Oophaga; species Oophaga sylvatica. Next base: position 13,176,610 of record JARQOD010000005.1, on the reverse strand, counting down.
TTTAAGGGGCTGCTTGCTCCTTTCGCATAGTGAAGAATTAGGGAATTAATCGACAAGCAACCCTGAACATCTGCAGTTAGGTCTTTCACACTTGAGTAAATCGATTCTAAGTGTTGAACATTATGGTTCCCTGTCCGTGGTGCTGAAAAAAGTAGAATCAATAATATATTTGTGTTAAATCTAATAATGACTTGGGGGTGAAGTCACAAAGAAGATGCCATATTACTAATATCCAGAGGCAAAAAACAGTTCTATTGGTATGGATGCTTGGTGGTCAACACCTATTAGCACAAACGCTTTGCCATTACAGTATATGGCATAGATTCTTGGCTATGATATACTGTTGGCACATATTTTGGTTAATAACTCAAATATGACATTATTTGATGTGAATTGAATGTGCCTTATTTTGCTCTTGTATTTCTCCAGTCCTCGGAGCATTGCAAAAGTAGGATTTGAGAAAAAAGATTAATACTTACCTCCTTGCTGTCTTGTGCCTCCATTTCTGCAGCCTGCTGTCTAGTCTTCCGCATCTCTTGTTTTTGTCCTCCCGCGTTGCTTGATTCCTTGTCACTCTGACTGAGACTCTGATATTATTACGTACCATGCCATAGCGGAGCACGTCGTAATGTCATGATGTTACAACATTCATAGCCAGTGGCCTATTCAGGCGTTGGGAGACGAATGTTGTATCATCATAGCATACGCCGCTTCGATACAACGCACAGTGATGTCTGGCCTACCGAGCACTTGATGCCAGGGCGCAGTGTGAAACTGGCTGAAGAGAATGAAGGGTGAAGGGGAAAGGACGAAGGACCAGATGGTCAGCCTGCAGAACACATGACTGGTAAGCTAAGAATAATTTATGAATTTTTATATCTTTTGCTGGTCCTATATGGTTCAGTAAAATGGCGGTCAGCTCCGGAATTAGGACAGAACAAAAAATACTAGATACAAAGGAATTCTGGCAAGATCTTAGATTATCCATTGGTCACTGTTGCTGGGAGAAAGAGTTCTGTCCACAGGTGACACTCCCTTCTATATATAACAGAGCCTATGTTACACCAGACAATCACATCCACTTAAAGGACTAGAGACTTGACTTTGCTTAAATTTCCTGATACAGTAATCATTATCATGACCTGAAAATCAATTTTTTTAATAGCACATGTAAAAATTGCGCCCTGGCATTGGTAACCACACCAACACACAATGGCGTAATACTTCACCATAATGATGTAGAATTTCATTGAAATCCGATTAACCTTATTTTATAGTGTGGAAGAAAAGCAGTGAACCTTGAGGAAACTCACTCAAGTATGCATTTTAGATTAATATTATGGTTAAGTGATGGTGGAACAAGTCCACGTGGTTTTTGTTTTGAAACATACAAAGCAGGTATAAAACTCTATGTCTACTAGCTTGGTTTACACAAGACCTACCTGGACGTTGTAGACTGCTTGAGTTGCAATGGACTTGTCTTAATTTGAACTCAAGAATTACAATAATTTACTCTTAGAGAAATCTTGACTTTACTGTAGGGTTTTCCAGGACACAACCTCAGAGAAGTCAGCTGACAGACAGTGCTATCCAATACATAAAGCATAGTCAAGGTCAGCTAAGGTAGAGTCCTATCAGTACAGAAATAGGTCAGGGCAGGAGCTACTGGTAGACAGCTCGTGAGTGTGCAATACCTTTGCCTAGACTGGAACAATAAAACCATATGGCAGAGGAAAAAAATTTTGGTGGAGAGTTATTTAATAATTTGGGTTCAACTAGACATTGTTTGGGCAAAATTGGAACCAAAATTTGCATACTCTAGAAGCAGCAACTGAGGTTGCTCTCTCACAAAAGTGGCTAAGCAACTCTATTGAAAGAGTGGTTCCACCCTTCTGTCCTAAGACCTGACTATGACAATCTCACATATATATGGTACAGTATATGATCATGAGTCTGCAGATACAGAATACCTGCTTTGACATGAAATTTGTCCTTTGGCTATCAAGTCCCATTTCTCTCTGCTCTCACACATCTCACTCCACTTGATTTAGCATCATATTATTTCATAAATCGGTAGAGTCTATAAGGATCTATGACATATCTATAGGACAGCATAGCAGACAGAGGTCAGAGCCCGCCAGGAAGATGCTGAGAGTCTGTGTTCTATCTTCCTGAGTCCTCATCATGGCTGCTCCTAGCACTGTCCTGAGAATGGATATGCATAAGTGAAGCAGCAGGACCTGATTTTGCTTGAAAAAGGCATGTGTATGCCGAAACGTTGCAGAAGTACAGCTGTTTTTCTTAGGGTCAATTTTTGTTTTTGTATGGTGGTGGTCCTGACCTCATTCTTCTTATGAATATTGGGTAATAAACCTATCATTTGAGTGCCGAAGTCTTTTGTTATATCTACAGGATATACTGTAAAAGTCCGAGGTATGGGACGAACACAAAAAGCATCTTGAGAACAAGGAACGTCTCACACCTCCTGTAATGAACAAGTCGCCGTGTTTTTGTTCAGCTCTCTCCGTCCAGTTCTATGGGAATTCTAATGCTCGGTAAATTTTTCCAGCTTCCATAGAAGTGAATTCAGAGAGAGCCTGTCCTCACCCAGTTCTGTGGCTAGGACATAGACATCTAAGATATAAAGTATTTTTTTTTATTATTATCATTAGCGGCCTTCAGCTTGATCTCAAGCCAAGGCGACTTGATGGATAAAAGCTCTGTAGTACATCTAATATTCCTTTCACAGTCTCCAGGCTCTCTGCAATTTTCCAGAAATCTCTTCAGCTCTCAGAAAACAGGGAAGAGAGGTAAGAGGGGTGGGAGGGGGATGCAGCTGCAGTTTATCACTAATTCAATGTAACAGTAAGATGGTGAGATGAGATTAATTGCCATTCCATTGTGCTGCTTACTACTTTGACAAGCTTTGCTCTTTTTTATATAGAAATCTAGAATTTAAATGAATGTTACATGTGTCTGCTGAAAAAAATTTCACATATTGGTCAAATATCTGCAAAATCTAAAAAATTCATTGCTTATTGTAATATTTTAAAGTCAGTTCCTGCCATAGTCTCTTTTCCTGGTGCTGCGGGAGCTTCAGACGAGAAGTTCTGTGGAAGTTTATTTTGGTAATTGTTATGGAAATATCCATACTGATATTAGCCAGTCGGATTGATTCAATGTAGAATTCGCTCTTTCAATATATATATATAATTACTTAAGGGAGAAGCTCGGTGTTGAGATTGGAATGTCAAGTGCAGAATACACTAGTTCAATTCTAATTCCGTGTTAATGAAAATAAACACATTGGCCATAAAAGGCAGCGCTTGTCATTCCTCCACCTGGCGTGTGGTATAGGGTGCCATTTAAATGGCAATATATATTTGTATAACTATTTCTAGGTTAAAGGACTTTGACCAGTGTCTGTTTGAGCAATTACCTCTTCTATAACAGGTGAAATATAAAGAACTTGCTTAGTGTTATAATAAAATGTGAGAATCGCACGCTCGCTGTCTTGGGGTCATACTTGACACAGAACTTTCCATTCTCCCCTCTATCCAATCAATCACTCACTCATATCACCTGCATCTTACAAACATCTCCAGAATCCGACCTTTTATCACTTTTCAAACAGCAAAAACTCTTAGGCCGGCGTCACACTTGCGAGTGTGATGCGAGTAAGTCGCACGACTTTTCTCGCATCAACACACCGGCACGTCCACCCGCTCTCGGACCCGAGTGTGCGGCTGCATAGAAATACATGCAGCCGCACACTCGGGTCCAAGAGCGGGCGGCCGTGCCGGGTGTTGATGCGAGAAAGTCGTGCGACTTACTCGCATCACACTCGCAAGTGTGACGCCGGCCTTACTGTCGCTCTTATTCACTCTCGTCTGCACTATTGCAACTCTTTACTGATCGTTCTCCCTGTTACCAAACTTTCTCCTCACCAATAGTGTTGAGCGATACTTCCCGATATCAAGAAGCATCGGATCGGATCGGGTATCGCCGATACCCAAAAAGTATCGGTGATACCCGATTCCGATACCGGAAATCCAATGCAAGTCTATGGGACAGAAATATCGGAACTAAAAAAAACCCTTTCTTTCCTTGTAAACACTAAATATACACACATAGAATACATATATATATATATATATATATATATATACATGTCATTGTGACATATATATATATATATACATATATTTATAGTTCATACACTTCTACATAGTAAAATAGCCTCTGATTCAATTGCGGGTAATGCCAGCTTTTGTGAAAATACAGAAGCACCCGACATGAAATGACACTTGGTTTACATAGAGTTAACCATGTCATTTCATGTAGTTTGATATCTGGTTTTCACTAACAATTACATGAGTGTATGTGTGCAAAATTTCACACCTGTAGGGGTTAATTAAAGGTGTAAATTCGTTGTTAAAAAAATGGACTTTTTTGCTACGAATTTACACCTTTAATTAACCCCCTACATGTGTCAAATTTTGCACACATACACTCATGTAATTGTTAGTGAAAACCAGATATCAAACTACATGAAATGACATGGTTAACTCTATGTAAACCATGTGTCATTTCATGTCGGCTTCTGTATTTTCACAAAAGCCGGCAATTGAATTAGCGGCTATTATACTATGTAGAAGTGTATGTGTAACGAATGGAAGAGGAGGCAGAGGTGGTGAAGTTCACATTTGTTTTTATTTTTTAATGTGGAACCTCGAGACCGCGGTCCGGGGGACTCCGAAGGGGGCGTAACTAGTGAGCCCCGGGTACCCGTAGTAAGGCCCCTCGAACAGGACCAGAATGGAATACCCGGAGGACACAGGTGCTACCTCCAGTTAGACCCGGACACGTGGCAGCTGTCCCAGAGGGACCAAAAGGGTAACAGGTATTTACAGAGTCCGTGGAGGGTTCTTGACGGAGAAGGGTAAGGTCCTGGTCCAGAACGGATGGTAGTAGGCTGGCTCCAGTGACCTTGTCACGATCCACGGGTACGGATGGCTGATGGCGGAACGGGATGACACTTGCGCCAGTAATAGCCGAGATTGTCCAGGTTAGCCAGATACAGGTTAGCAATGATCTGAGGAGACAAACAGTATCAGCGAAGCACAGAGACTGCAGACGCAGCGCAAACAGATCAGGAACAGAACCGGATGTAGCAATGATAGAACACGTTGCTCCGGCACTCCCCTAATGGTGGAGTGACCAGATATAGTACTGAGTGCGCAGCCATTGGTTAATTAGCTATTTCAAAAAATGCACGCTGCCCCTTTAAGAGAGACGGTGGGCGCGGCCTCGCATCCTAAGCAGACTATCTGGAGGCCTGCCAGCAGCATGCCAGGAAGTGGAGGAGGACACAGGACGCCGAAGAGCAGCTGGGGCAGGTGAGTGAGCAGAACGGAGTGCAGAGCCAGTTCTGGGACCGAGTGTAACAGTACCCCCCTCTTTACTCCCCCTCTTTTTCAAGCCTGCGTGAAATCTTTTAAGAAGAAGAGGAGCCTGGATGTTCTCTTTAGGCTCCCAAGATCTCTCCTCAGGACCAAAACCTTTCCAGTCCACCAGGTAATAGATCCTACCTCTTACTCTCTTAGAGGCCAAGATATGTTTTACCTCAAAAACATCATCCTCAGAGACCGGATCAGGAGTGGTACCCGGGTCCTTAAAGAAGGAGCTCAACACTACTGGTTTGAGGAGGGAAACATGAAAGGAGTTAGGTACTCGTAGAGAATTAGGCAATTTCAGTTTATAAGAGACCGGGTTGATTTGTCTCAAGAGTCAAGACTTCAAAGGGACCAATGAAACGGGGACCCAATTTGTACGATGGTAACTTCAGACGGATGTACTTGGAGGAGAGCCATACCTTGTCTCCTGGACGAAAGATGGGGCCTCCAAACGTCTTTTGTCCGCATGCGTTTTCATACGTTGAGAAGCTTTCTCCAAAGCCGACCTGGTCTCTCTCCAAATGTCCGAGAAATTCTTAGACAAGGTATCGACTGCCGGAACATCAGACAATCCCGAGACAGGAAGAGGAATTCCGGGTTGCAGTCCAAACACAATCTGAAAGGGAGACTTTCCAGAAGATTCACTTACTTGGTTGTTGTAGGAGAATTCCGCCCAGGGCAGTAATTCTACCCAGTCATTATGATGAGCGTTGATGAAGTGACGCAGGTATCCAGCCAGGATTTGATTGATCCTCTCCACTTGCCCATTAGACTGGGGATGATATGCAGAAGAAAAATCTAGTTCAATTTTTACCATTTTACAGAGTCCTCTCCAGAACTTAGAGGTGAACTGGACGCCACTGTCGGACACGATGTGGAGAGGAAATCCATGTAGACGGAAGATGTGCTGAATGAAGTGAGTGGCCAGTTCTGGAGCAGACGGGAGGCCAGATAGCGGAACGAAGTGGGCCATTTTAGAGAAGCGGTCCACCACAACCCATACCACTGAGCAGCCAGAAGAAATGGGAAGATCCGTGATGAAATCCATTGCGATGTGCTGCCAGGGAGCGGACGGAATCGGAAGAGGCAGAAGCCTGCCGGCTGGTAGATGTTTAACAGTTTTGTTACGGGCACATGAAGGACACGCTGCGACGAACTCCTGGATATCCTTGCCCATAGTAGGACACCAGTAATAACGGGAGATGAGTTGCTGCGTCTTTCTCTGACCAGCATGGCCAGCCAACTTAGAAGAATGACCCCAGCGCAGAACACGACTACGATCAGAGGCGGACACGAAAGTCTTCCCAGGAGGAAGCCGGGCCAGATCAGTGGAGGCAACAGAGACTAACTTAGAAGGTTCAATAATGTGCTGAGGTTCCTCCTCCAGTTCAGGAGGCAAGAAGGCTCTAGAGAGTGCGTCTGCCTTGATGTTCTTGTCAGCTGGATGGAAATGAAGTACAAAATTGAAACGGGCAAAAAATAATGCCCAACGGGCCTGACGGGGATTCAGTCTTAAAGCAGATTGGAGATAGGCAAGGTTTTTATGGTCGGTGAATATGATTACCTGGTGATGAGCTCCTTCAAGAAGATGTCTCCATTCTTGCAGAGCCAATTTGATGGACAACAGTTCGCGATCACCGACAGAGTAGTTCCTTTCTGCAGGAGAAAAAACCTTGGAAAAAAAACCACACGAGATCATCCGTCCGGTAGACGACTTCTGGGTCAGAACTGCTCCTGCACCTATGGAAGAAGCGTCAACTTCAAGAAAAAATTGCTCACTTGAATTAGGACGATGGAGAACGGGTGCGGAAGCGAAGGCATTTTTGAGAGAAACAAAGGCCTCTTCTGCCTCGGAGGACCATTCCTTAGAGTTTACACCTTTCCGGGTTAAGGCTGTGATTGGAGCCACTCGGGTGGAAAAGTGTGGAATAAATTGCCGGTAGTAATTGGCGAACCCGAGGAACCTTTGTATGGCTTTTAGCCCAGACGGACGAGGCCAGTTGAGAACTGCAGACAACTTCTCCGGATCCATCTTTAATCCTGTGGAAGACACAATGTACCCAAGGAAAGGCAAAGAAGACTGCTCAAAGAGGCATTTCTCATATTTGGCATATAGCCTGTTCTCTCTCAGTCTTTGTAAGACCAGGCGTACTTGCCTCCGGTGTGACGTCAAGTCAGCAGAAAAAATCAAAATATCGTCCAGGTAAACCACGACACAAGTATAGAGCAAGTCCCTGAAAATGTCATTAACAAATTCCTGAAAAACCGCAGGTGCATTGCTTAGGCCGAATGGCATTACCAGGTATTCATAGTGGCCGTCACGGGTGTTGAAGGCTGTTTTCCATTCGTCCCCCTCTCTGACTCGGACCAGGTTGTAGGCCCCTCTGAAGTCCAATTTGGTGAAGATCTTGGCCCCTCGGAGACGATCAAACAGCTCTGAAATAAGAGGTAATGGATACCTGTTTTTTACCGTGATTTGATTTAGACCCCGATAGTCAATGCAGGGCCGCAAGGATCCATCCTTTTTCTTCACAAAGAAGAATCCAGCTCCTGCCGGTGACGATGACTTTCGGATAAATCCTCTAGCCAGATTCTCTTGGATGTAGTCCGACATGGCCTGAGTCTCTGCCTGTGAAAGGGGATAAACTCTCCCGCGAGGAGGAGATGCTCCTGGAAGAAGCTCTATCTGACAGTCATATGACCTGTGTGGAGGTAGTCTCTCAGCCTCCTTATTCCCAAAGACGTCAGAGAAGGACCAATAGACGGAAGGCAACCCTGGCAGGGTATCAGGCTGGACTGGAGGCGAAACAGGTTGAATCCGGGTTAAGCAACGATTCATGCAGGTATCTCCCCAACGCAGAACTTCTCCAGTTTTCCAATTAAGGACTGGTTCATGCATCTGGAGCCAAGGTAAACCTAAAAGCATGGGATGGGATAAACCGGGATATACATAAAATCGCATTCGTTCAGTATGCATTAGACCTACCCGGAGTTCCACCAACTCGGTTTGAAACTGGACGGGCTCGGTCAGCGGTTTGCCATCCACGGCGGACACCTGTAACAGATCAGGAAGACGCTGGACTGGTAAGCGGTAATGATCCACAACCGCCTGCTGGATGAAGTTCCCTGCAGCTCCAGAATCCAGTAGACAATGTTCGGAGAATTTTATTGCTCCATAGGACACGGAGACTGAGATGTGTAAAGAGGGAGAGGACTGTTCTCTACCTAGGTTGGCCCCTCCTACCGGACCTAGGCACTGGAGTTTCCCGACTTTTTAGGACAGAAATGGATCAAATGTTCAGAACTACCGCAGTAGTAACAACTTCCCTCCTTGCGACGTGCCTCCCGGCGGCAGGTGGCCAAACTTACATGGTCCACCTCCATGGCCTCAGAGGCGGAGGGCGAAGTACCTGTCTTGTACAAACTAGAGTCCAGGTGATAGGACCTTTTGTCCCGCTTGATCTCCATGGAGCGCTCCTGAAAACGCAGGTCAATTCGGGTTGCCAAGGATATTAGCTCTTCCAAGAGGGTAGGTCTGTCCCGTCCCGCCAGCTCATCCTTGATTCTTCCGGATAGGCCTTCCCAGAAGTTAGCAACCAGGGCCTCATTGTTCCACGATAATTCAGACGAGAGGGTGCGGAATTTAACAGCATACTGAGCTACCGTGAGAGTACCTTGGCGCAGGCGGAGCAGAGCTGAGGCAGTCGAAGTGGTGCGACCAGGTTCATCGAAAGTTCCGCGAAAAGCCTCTAGGAAAGATTGAAGATCGTTAACCAGCGGATCCCCTCTCTCCCATAGCGGGTTTAGCCAGGCGAGGGCCTCTCCTCCCAGGTGTGACATGATGAAGCCCACCTTGGCTCGGTCAGAAGCAAACATATGCCCCAAGATTTCGAAGTGTAGAGTGCACTGATTGAGGAAACCCCGACACAGAGTAGGGTCACCCTGGAAACGGGTAGGAGCCGCCAGACGGGGACCTTGACTTGCCATGGGAACTGGTACCTGATTATTGATAGAAGAGTCAGGTGCAGACGAGGACCCTAAGGAATCCATGCGGGTAGACAAGCTGCGTAGATAAGTCGTGATCTTGTCCTGTTGAACTCCCAAACGGGTCACCTCCTGGCACAGATCCGTGGTCGGAGATCTCTGGGATCCAGCGGGTTCCATGGCCGGAGCAATCTGTAACGAATGGAAGCGGAGGCAGAGGTGGTGAAGTTCACATTCGTTTTTATTTTTTAATGTGGAACCTCGAGACCGCGATCCGGGGGGCTCCGAAGGGGGCGTAACTAGTGAGCCCCGGGTACCCGTAGTAAGGCCCCTCGAACAGGACCAGAATGGAATACCCGGAGGACACAGGTGCTACCTCCAGTTAGACCCCGGACACGTGGCAGCTGTCCCAGAGGGACCAAAAGGGTAACAGGTATTTACAGAGTCCGTGGAGGGTTCTTGACGGAGAAGGGTAAGGTCCTGGTCCAGAACGGATGGTAGTAGGCTGGCTCCAGTGACCTTGTCACGATCCACGGGTACGGATGTCTGATGGCGGAACGGGATGACACTTGCGCCAGTAATAGCCGAGATTGTCCAGGTTAGCCAGATACAGGTTAGCAATGATCTGAGGAGACAAACAGTATCAACGAAGCACAGAGACTGCAGACGCAGCGCAAACATATCAGGAACAGAACCGGATGTAGCAATGATAGAACACGTTGCTCCGGCTCTCCCCTAATGGTGGAGTGACCAGATATAGTACTGAGTGCGCAGCCATTGGTTAATTAGCTATTTCAAAAAATGCACGCTGCCCCTTTAAGAGAGACGGTGGGTGCGGCCTCGCGTCCTAAGCAGACTATCTGGAGGCCTGCCAGCAGCGTGCCAGGAAGTGGAGGAGGACACAGGACGCTGAAGAGCAGCTGGGGCAGGTGAGTGAGCAGAACGGAGTGCAGAGCCAGTTCTGGGACCGAGTGTAACAGTATGTACTATAAATATATATATATATATATATATATATATATATGTGTCACAAATTCAATGACATGTATATATATATATATATATATATATATATATATATATGAGGTGTAAAATTGTTGAAAAAAATGCGTGGGCTCCCGCCCTATTTTCTCAACCAGACAGACAAAGCCAGCGAGTGGGGGCAGATAATAATAGCCCAGAGAGGGACCATTATTTTTGGCACCCCCCCTGGCTACTAACATCTGCCCCCAGACACCCCAAAAAAGGCAAATCTATAATTAGATTCGCCCTTTCTGGCACTTTGCCCGTCTATTCCTATTGCCCTGTAGCGGTGGCGAATGGGTTAATAAGGGGTTAAAGCCACCTTGCTATTGAAAGGTGAGTTTAAGCCAGGTTAATAATTGAGAGCTGTCAATTAGACAACTATCAATTATTAATCCTATTGTATGAAATAAAAATAAAACACACACACTTTAATAAAAAATCATTTTAATGAAATAAACACAGTTTTTGACAATATTTTATTTTACTGCCATTCCTTGCGAAGCCCTTGTTCACCTGTAATAAAAATAAAATAATAAAGCAACATTATTCTTACCTATCCGATGTTCAGTCAGGTCCCCCGATGTAATCCTTCTGAAAGGGTTAATGCTTACTGCAGAGACTGCAGCTAATGCTGACAGTCTCACAGTAAACCCCAGAATGAATGAGCTCCTCTCCTGGCTGACAGGAGAGGAAGTGGTTAGCATAATTGATTGCTTCCCACTTTCACTTCAGGTCAGCCAGGGACACCCACAGCATCAGTGACGTCAGAGGGAATCCCGGCTGACCTGAAGTGAACTGATTAACAAAAATAGGGGAATCCCCTCAAAAAAAAAATGGTGTGGGGTCCCCCCTATTTTTGTTAACCAGCTTGATAAGGCAGACTACTGAAGCCTGGTTTTTCAGGCTGTTAAGGAGCCAATATCCATGGACCTTGCCAGCCTGATAATACCAGGCCACAGCAGTCTGCTTATCTTGGCTGGTTTACAAAAATAGGGGATCCCCTCAAAAAAAAATGGCGTGGGGTCCCCCCCTATTTTTGTTAACCAGCCAGATGAAGCAGACTGCTGAGGCCTAGTTTTTCAGGCTGGTAAGGATCCAATATCCATGGACCTTGCAAGCCTGATAATACCAGGCCACAGCAGTCTGCTTAGCTTGGCTGGTTAACAAAAATAGGGGATCCCCTCGAAAAAAAAATGGCGTGGGGATCCCCCTATTTTTGTTAACCAGCCAAGTAAAATGCAGACTGCTGCGGCCTGGTATTAAAAGACTGTCAAGGCCCATGGATTTTGGCCCTCAACAGCCTAAAAATACCAGGCTGCAGCAGCCCCACAAATGGCGCATCCAAAGATGCGCCAATTGTGGCACTTTACCCGGCTCTTCCCACTTGCCCTGTAGCGGTGGCAAGCGGGGTAATAAGGGGTTAATGTCACCTTTGATTGATCGGTGACAATAAGCCGGTTAATAATGGAGAGGCGTCAATAAGACACCGATCCATTATTAATCATAGTTTGTAAATTTAAAAAAAAAACATAGCAAGAAAAAAGTCTTTTAATGAAATAAAATACCACACAGTTTTCATTAATTTTATTACACTCTCATTCCTGCGACGCCATCGATCTCCTGTAAAAAACAAAAAATAATAAACCAACACAAATACTCCCTGTCTGACGCAGTCCAAGATAACGAGTGTCCCACGACGAGTCCAGCTCTGCTACATCTGGATGACAGGCTGAGCCTGACATCCACATAGAGCAGAGCTGCTTACCAGAGCTGCGTCCCCGGCGGTGACGTAATCCGGACTGGTTTACGGCCAGCTGTCGCGAGAGTACAGCTGGCCGAGATTACCCAGTACCCGGCGGTCACTGCAGTTATCGCGAGATTCTGGGACAGGGTAATGGCGGCATCCAGGAGGACGTGACCGCCGGGGAAGGGGATCTTCTGACAGGTAAGTGCGGACTCTGCTGAGTCCTGACACCTGACAGACCCGACCGACACTGACAGTGACAGTTTCGGGGAGTTCCTGTGTCATGTACTTCGTTCTGTGACACAGGAACTCCCATAGACTTGGTCGGAATACTCCGATTCCGGTATCCGATATGACAAAAATATCAGAACTCAGAATCGGAATTCCGATACAGCAAATATCGGCCGATACCCGATATTTGCAGTATCGGAATGCTCAACACTACTCACCAATCTATCCTTAATTTAGCTGTCAAGATTTTGTTTCTGTCCAGCCGCTACACTGATGCCTCCAACCTGTTCCAGTCACTGCACTAGTTACCCATCTTCTACGAAATACAATACAAATGTCTCTCTCACCCACAAAGCTCTCCAAAGTTCGGTATATCTCCTCCCTCATTTCTGTCTATCACCCCACCTGTGACCTCCATTCTGCAACTGATCTAAGACTAACATTCTCCATAATGCAAACCTCCATCTCAAAGACTTCTCTCATGCTGCACCAGTTTTCTGGAATGAGCTACCACAGACAATCCAGCTAATACCTAGTCCCCATAGAGAAGAAGCCTATCACCTTACTTCACAAATCTAACTCTCACCTGTCCCCTCTTTCAACATTTTCCTCATAATCTGATCCCTCCTACTTATCTGTCTCCACATTCTCCATGCACCCAATAGCACTTCATAACTGCACTTATACAGATACCGGCTGGTGACCGGATCATGTAGCTTATTAGAAATGCCATATTTATTTTAATGATGAGTGGACTGTATATGATAAGCACATTTTACCTATTATGTCCCCTGATTTCCTTATAGATTGTAGCTTACGAGCAACCAGACCCTCACTCCTTCTGCAACTGTTGAACTATGTGTTACTTTGTAATGTCTGATCTTGTTTGTACATGTCTCTTTGTACAAGTGGTCGCTCATGGTGCTGCAGCTCAGCTCCATTTTCTTCAGCTTGAGCTGACCTGCAGTAACTGAGAATGACCACAACATTATGTATGGAGCAATGCTGGTCAGCTCCTGTCACTTTTTTTCATCCAAAGCTGAAAATAGTTAATCGATGGCAGTGCTGAGTATTGCACCTCTAAAGGATAGGACATCAATTTTTTAAGCCCTTTTATATTGATGGCCATCAACATAAGGCACACACATGAGGCTGTTGTCGGTTGAATGCTCAAGTCTAAAAGTTTTCTCTATTGACTCCACTATAAACATGCATGATCAGCTTGGCCGAGCATGCACATTTAATTTAAGAGGATGAGAGGAATTAGTAAATCCGAAATATCTCTTTACTGTAATGCTGTTAATAATATTAAAGGAGCGCTCCGAGCAAGACTGATACTCTGATGTCAGGTCCTAGGGGGTGGAGCATGACAAAGCGGCACTTCCTGTGTCACACTCCACCCCCTCTCCTTTTTAGGTTCTGCACTTAGTAGAACATAATGTATTAGTTTTGCTTGGAATGTTACTAACCCTTTCACTGATGAAGGATTCTGGACATTCTGTAGACTGTCTTCACACTTTTTGACACGTAGAAATCAAAAGTAAATCATAAAATTAAAAACTCATACTAAACCTATGTGTTTAATAAAAAAAATTACAAAGTGATTAAAAGTGAAAATTAAATACTGTATATTATTTTAAGAGGGAGTATGGGTGTTTATGTTGCTATGAAGGTTCCTCATGGGGCAGCAGGGGGAGTGGGGACTGTGAGGGGCCACATTATGCAGAGGGGCAAAATGGGAGATATTTTGGAGAGGGGCAGTGTCAGAGAGACATTATGGAGAGGGGTCAGAGTGGTGGTGACATTACGGAGAAAGGCAGTGAGTGGACATTATTTATTCAGGGGCGCAGCATGGGAGATATTTTTATTTATGGGGCAGTATAATTATACTTTTATTTTTAAGGGCACTGTGTTGGGATGGGCTGCAAAAGATGGAGAAGAGGGAAATCTGGAAAGATGAACGCTGGGTGTAAAATCTACTATGACAAAAGGGTTGGAGATAAAAGGGATGAAAACGATTTCAATCAGAGAAGATGTCACCTACAAGGTATCTGGATATAAATGTTTTTTTGTGATGCTGACTACGTCTCATCAGTACTGTGGTTCCTGTATGGCACCTAGTCTGATGATGGCTGGTAACAACTCACAGTATTTCACAAAACAAAACACAAAACCTACAGGTATGACCACACGTACTGTATATTAGAATTATATATTTTTTTTAATCAAGACATAAAATATACGTATAAGATAAAATGTTGGTGATAACATTCAAAACAAAATTGCAAAGTAAGCATAATATAGCACCCTATATCCAAGGACAGTAAAAAGAAAAGAGGTATCTTATTTTATTTTCATTATCAATTTCCAATGGTACTGATGAAAAATACCATTATTACATACATATGACACATATGGCCTAAGCAGAAAATAAAGAACATATCATGTATATCCCAAATATAAATTGTGCAAAGTGCTAAGTAGTAGGGATACATGTTACGATACCTCTAAGATATGGTGATCATAGACTCTAAATAGTACAGACACTAGTTACATCCACATGTATTTACCATTGATCAATTCTATGGTGCAAATATATATAACCTTGTGGTGTCTGATTCGTTTCGCCACCACTTCTTCCAGTGGCTGCCTCCCAGTTTATTTCTCACCATTGTTAAGGACATACTGGGAGTTGCAGGTTCACATGATATAAGTGTAAAAGGAGCTCACCTGAACCTACTGTTGATCACTGTACTATGCTTGGTGATATATTCCTGTACTGACAGTTGTTCTGGTGCTGCATTCCTGTACTGACAGTGGTTGTGATCATGTAGTAATACATAGTGTAGTTAAAACGGAAAAATCATCAAAATTTAGCTTTGAGATTATGAGGAGGATTTAGTTGAGTTTCTGATCCAAAAACTCAGTGTATGTTTGTATGTGTTCACTGATTTCTTTTTTTTGCAGAACCTGAGTACAAACTCTCCAAATCCTTCTAAAATAATCAAAACGATCATGTAATAATGTACTGACGGTGCTTCTTCTGATGTATTTATGTAAGTACCCTCTAAATCTTTTTGGGGTCCTTTGGATTAGTTCAGTATGATAATGTGTCCATTGGTAGAAAAAAATTTCTGCACCCCTGACATATAGCATTGTTATCTTTGCCTCTGACAGTAATGCACATTATGGAAATAGCAGTGGAGAAAATGTCCTTACTGAATCTCTTGATTAGTTAATGATCTGTTCTGTACCTGTTCTTCTATTCTGTTGTCCCATGCCACCCCTCTCTGACGCTCAGAAAATTGTAGGCTTTTATATGTGGACCAAATGTCAGCTTCTTGTTCTGGTGCTTACACTGGTTACTGTGTTGTATGCTTGCCCATATCAATCACAGTAAATAACCTGTATACTCTCATCTCTCCATCTCCATCATGGTGAGATCTCTCTGAAGAAGATCCCACCAGTGTGACAGTAGATGCCTCCAATATGTCATTCATTTTCTGATTTTTCATGCACCTTGTCTTTGCCATGACTTACAATTAGTGTTGAGCGATACGATACTGCAAGTATCGGGTATCGGCCGATATTGGCTGTATCGGAATTCCGATCCCGAGTTCCGATATTTTCGTCTTATCGGATACCGGAATCGGAATTGTCACTGTCACTGTCAGTGTCCGTCGGTCGGGTCTGTCAGGAGTCAGCGGCACTTACCCGGCAGAAGATCTCCGGCGGTCACATCCCGGGCTGCTTAATGGCCGCCATCCTCTTCTCCCCGGCGGTCACATGCAGTATCTCGCGATAACTGCAGTGACTGCTGGGTAATCGCGGCCGTAAAGCAGTCCGATGACGTCACCGCCGGGGAAGCTGGTAAGCAGCTGTGCTGCGCCGGGATGACAGGCTCTGCCTGTCATTCCGATGTAGCAGAGCTGGATCGTCGTGGGACAATCGTTACTATGGACTGCGTCGGACAGGTGGTATACTGTTGGTTTGTTTTTTTTCTTTTTTTACAGGAGATCGATGGCGTCGCAGGAATGAGAGAGTAATAAAAAAAATGAAAACTGTGTTGTCTCTTTTATTTCATTAAAAGACTTTTTTCTTGCTGTGTCTTTTTTTTAAACATTTAATAACTTTGGGATTAATAATGGATCGGTGTCTTATTGACACCTCTCCATTATTAACTGGGCTTATTGTCACCGTGCAATCAACGGTGACAATAACCCCTTATTACCCCGCTTGCCACCGCTACAGGGCAAGTGGGAAGAGACGGGTAAAGTGCCACAATTGGCACATCTTTTGATGCGCCAAATGTGGGGCTGCTGTAGCCTGGTATTATCAGGCTGTTGAGGGCCAAAATCCATGGGCCTTGACAGTCTTTTAATACCAGGCCGCAGCAGTCTGCATTTTACTTGGCTGGTTAACAAAAATAGGGGGGATCCCCACGCCGTTTTTTTTCGAGGGGATTCCCTATTTTTGTTAACCAGCCAAGCTAAGCAGACTGCTGTGGCCTGGTATTATCAGGCTTGCAAGGTCCATGGATATTGGATCCTTACCAGCCTGAAAAACCAGGCCTCAGCGGTCTGCTTCATCTGGCTGGTTAACAAAAATAGGGGGGACCCCACGCTAATTTTTTTCGAGGGGATCCCCTATTTTTGTTAATCAGCCAAGATATGCAGACTGCTGTGGCCTGGTATTATCAGGCTGGCAAGGTCCATGGATCTTGGCTCCTTAACAGCCTGAAAATCCAGGCCTCAGCGGTCTGCTTCATCTGGCTGGTTAACAAAAATAGGGGGGACCCCACGCCATTTTTTTTTCGAAGGGAACCCCTATTTTTGTTAATCAGTTCCCTCTGACGTCACTGATGGTGTCCCTGGCTGACCTGAAGTGAAAGTGGAAAGCAATCAATTAAGCTTTCCACTTCCTCTCCTGTCAGCCAGGAGAGAAACTCATTCATTTGGGGGTTTACTGTGAGGCTGCAGCATTAGCTGCGGTCCCTGCAGTAAACATTAACCCTTTCTGAAGGATTACACCGTGGGACCTGACTGTGCATCGGATTGGTAAGAATAATTTTGCTTTATTATTTTATTTTTATTACAGGAAATGGTTTTAGCAGGTAAATAAAATATGGTCAAAAACTGTGTGATTATTTAATTAAACTTCTTTTTTATTAAAGTGTGTGTGTTTGATTTTTCTTTCATACCATAGGATTAATAATTGATAGTTGTCTAATTGACAGCTCTCAATTATTAACCTGGCTTAAAGTCACCTTTCAATTGCAAGGTCATTTTAACCCCTTATTAACCCATTCGCCACCGCTACAGGGCAATGGGAATAGACGGGCAAAGTGCCAGAAAGGGCAAATCTAATTAGAGATTTGCCCTTTCTGGGGTGTCTGGGGGCAGATGTTAGTAGCCGGGGGGGGGCCAAAAATAATGGTCCCTCTCTGGGCTATTATTATCTGCCCCCACTCACTGGCTTTGTCTGTCTGGTTGCGAAAATAGGGCGGGAGCCCACGCATTTTTTTTCAGCAATTTTACACCTCATATATATATATATACATGTCATTGAGTTTGTGACACATATATATATATATATATATATATATATAGTTCATACACTTCTACATAGTATAATAGCCGCTAATTCAATTGCCGGCTTTTGTGAAAATGCAGAACCCGACATGAAATGACATTTGGTGTACATAGGGTTAACCATGTCCTTTGCTATCTGATTTGCACAAACAATTAAATCAGTCTATGTGTGCAAAATTTCACACCTGTAGGGGTTAATTAAAGGTGTAAATTCGTAGCAAAAAAGTCCTTTTTTTTACAACGAATTTACACCTTTAATTAACCCCTACAGGTGTGAAATTTTGCAAACATAGACTGATTTAATTGTTTGTGCAAATCAGATAGCAAACGACATGAAAAGACATGGTTAACCCTATGTACACCAAGTGTCATTTCATGTCGGGTGCTTCTGTCTTTTCACTGAAGCCGGCTTTACCCGGCAATTGAATCAGAGGATATTTTACTATGTAGAAGTGTATAAACTATACATATATGTATGTATATATATATGTCACAATGACATGTATATATATATATATATATGTATTCTATGTGTGTATATTTAGTGTTTACAAGGAAAGAATGGGGTTTTTTTAGTTCCGATATTTTGTTCCCATAGACTTACATGGGACTTCCGGTATCGGTATCGGGTATCGCCGATATTTTAATGGTATCGGCGATACCATTCCGATTCCGATACTTAGGGGTATCGGAAAGTATCGCTCAACTCTACTTACAATGCCTGTAGTAAGGAAGACAGTAACACTAACAGTGAACCCCTAGCTGCAATATTTTCTTACAAGAGAATTTGTATCTGCCTAAAAAAGTCAATTGAATTTGTGGTCTTTATACCTATACTGTACTGTTATAAACAGGTATATCTTTATGTAGACGTTATAAGAGGTTTTGGACTTTGGTCTCTCATTTGAAGACATCCTAGGACATCCTTCCTCACTGCTGTAATAACCATCCCCAGTGGAGTCAGAGAAGGTCCTCTATATACAGTACAATTTCCTGCTATTTCTCACCAAGCTACTTTTTACATTAACAGTTCTGCATGATGAGATTTTATAACTAGGCATACATGCCATGTGGCAAGGCCAGCAGGAGCTATTTATGGAAAGCATCAGTAAGTCAGATTTCCTTACACAAGCCTATTGAGTAAGACGAGTAGTGGCTAAATGCTCACTTGGGTATGGTGGTTTCAGACTCCGTTCCTTGCGCTCAGACCAAGCATTCTCATAATTGAACACCTGACAAACCACAGTAATGTGAAACCTTCATAGCCACACTCTTATTTAGTAAAGAACTCTACCACATTAGATGCCGGAAGGTGACAGAACCTAGAGTCTGATTTCTTGAGTTTGTCACCAATTCCATCTTAATTATAGGAGTTGCAGAATAGGTAATTTCTACAAAGGCGAGTTTATATAGAGGTCAAGGTAAACTGTCTAACTCAGATGTGATTAATGAAAACAATTTTTTAGAGATGATGAGTTGAAAGATCCACTGCAGATTGAGTTTGAGTCAAATTTCCTGAAATTCACAGTTCCTGACAAATTTGAACACTTTGCGATTCCATTCCTTGCGTGTCCCTACTAACCAACATATCATTCCTGATTACGTTTTTTTTTTTGTTAAGGTGGGATGATAGTGTTTTTCTATTACAATTTAGTAACTTTACACCCCTATAACAGCACTGTCGAATGTTGCAGCATTTTTATGCGGTGTTCCTACCTCCTGGCATTAAATGCTAAGTGGTCCTTTTCGGACACAAGGAGTTAATCTGCTTTAAGCCATTTGCCCCCAAACCTTTTTTCACCTTCCTGACCAGGCCAAATTTTACAATTCGGATCAGTGTCAATTTATGTGGAATTAACTCTGGAACGCTTCAAAGAATACCAGTGACTCTGAGACCATTTTTTGTGACACATTGTACTTTATAGTAGTGGTAAATTTAGGTATTTTTCTTTTATTTGGCAAATTACCAGAATTTTGGCAAAAAATGTTAAAATTTCCCAACTTTCAGTTTTTAGATCCTTTAACCCCTTTCTGACATTTGTAAGCTTTTCAGGGGATATAGCTCTGGGATCGCCGTCCGGGTAGACAGAGTGGCACGGAAACAGTTCATTCACAGACAGCAGTTCTGGTAAAAACTGGCCGCAACCAGTTTTATTAAAGTCCACAGCAAACAGAACATAATCAAAACCAAATCATAAACATAAGACCTGGGCTTGTCCAGCCACTAATTACACTTAGATAGATTTCCCTTTCTATCCGGGTCCAGACTCTAACAGCCTGTGCCCAAAACAACACATATGTTCAGTAGTTACCAGCGTGGAGTTTCACAGAGTCTCCTCCTTGTGTCTGAAGGCACCTTCAACGTCCAGACTTGAGAGAGCTCCCCTCCTATTCAGCAGCTATCCGCATGGATTCTCACTGAGACTACTCCTGTGTCCGGGGTACATCGAGCACCCAGACTGAGACAGCTCATACTCCTGGAGACTGCTTCTTGTGCCTGGACTCCTTGTCCAGACTAAGCGAGCTCTCTGACTGTGTTTGCAGACACCTACTTCTGGTCTCCTAATTAACAGCTGAATGGTTTCAGGCCTGAGCTGCAAGTGTGTACCGAATGTAAGGTGTAGTGACCTTTCTCTACCACTAGGTTTACAAAGCCACATATTTCCCTTATACCATACAGCACAGTACCTAGGTGAAATGTACACCCCATTCGACACATATTCCTTCGCTGTCTCACATATCCCCTCCCTCTTCTCCAGACCGGAGGGCTGGTCATCCAGACCGGAGGGCTGGTCAACAATCCAAAAGAGACAGTGAACTCTGGACCAGTCATGGCCTTCATCAGCTTCATCTTCACTACTGTCATCTGTATCTTCACCTGAGCCATAGCCAACATCAGCTTTCTCTTCATCTGAAGCATCCGCACTACCCTGTACCCTCCCAGGCCTATGCTCTCTGCGGGCCTCGGGTATCCTGTTTCATCTTGACCTTAGGGCCGGGCTCAGTTTCGATATAGTGCCTGGCCAGAGAAGTACGACCCGGCACATCAGAACACTTCTGCTGACTCTTCCTCAGAAACTCACGTACCTCCTGTCCTTGGTGCACTGACCATGTGTCACCAACTATCACAGGAGGTATAGGGGGGTTTTCACTTTTCTCTAGTTCCCCTTCATTTCGTGCTCTCTGGAGCAACTGCTGGAACCGCTCACTTTCCCGGCGAAAAGATGCCACATCCAGTTCACACTGCTGCAGCTGCTCGCGTAACGCAACATTCTCAGTCTTCATTTCTGTGGTGGAGACCTCATGGAGACGCATCTTCTCCTGTAGCTGTTGGACGTCCTCGGCCCCTTCTTCAGGCTCTTCTGGTAGAACATGCTCAGAAGCCGTACCGTCAGTCTTACATTCTACCTCTTCAGTCACATCACTATGGTATCCAATATCTCCATTTATTCCAGCTTTCAAGTTCTCCTTGATAGCTGCATCTGTATACTCAGAACCCGCCGGATTCTTCTCTTCCACCACGTTCTGCATCCCATCTGAGCTCCCGTGTGTCTGCAGCGGCAACGGAGTGACACACCGCTTTTCCCATTTGTTGGGACGTGGCTCCGATGTAGACTCCATGAAAGTGCACTTTAGCTCACCAATGCCAGCCTGCTGTCTCAAAATCTCATCTTGTGATTTATCCAGATCCTTGGTATCACTCGGGAACACTGCTGGGGCTCCGGGCGCCGAACTTCCAGCCTGAGCTTCACGAGTTGCAGCTACTGATCCGGACCGTAACCCGTCCACGCCGCTGTCTTCGGCAGAAACAGATTCCTGGACAGAGTCAGTCCCCATATCTTCAGTCTTGTTCCTCACAGCTTCACTTGAGACCTCAGCTTCTGATGAGGCATCTGGCTTGGTGACCACCACTTCCATGGCTTTTTCCACCTCTGCAGCATTACCTTCAGAGTCCTAGGCATGATGCAGCTCCATACCATACATTGATAACTTCTCATCTTCGACAGCATCCACTTGTGCTGTGTTCAGTTTCAGAGTCCTGCCTTTAAAGCTCAGCTCTCCTCCTTTCACCTTAGTCTTCGCCAGGGAATTGGCCAACTGTAAAACATCTTCAGATGCCATCTTCTGTCAGGCTGGAAGGTCAGCATCAGCTTTCTTCTCAGGACTCTCAACCTCCTCTGCTACCATGCCTTCCTCATTTGCACTGGTTGCTTGATCGTCATCAGATGATTCACTATCACTATCCCTGTCTGACCCCTTTTTCTCAGCCACATCCGGCTCACCTTCAGGGTTATACAATTCATTCTCATTCTCATCCTGCTCACTTTCAGGGGTATACAATTCATTCTCATTCACATCCTGATCTGGAACCTTAGTTAACATGTCATCCACAACATTAACTTCACCATCTGGTCCCTCAAGTATGTGACTATGTGACAACCCCAGCACTAAACTTCTATATAGCTCAGGTACTAGGAGCTGGCTCACGACCTCTCCCTGGACTTCAGTGTCCCTATACAACAGGTTAGTGTTTATGGCAACATGAGGAAACCTCTCCTCAGAGCCAGGCTCTTGGGAAACCTCATTTAGAACATTTATATTTTCCTGGGCCGTTTTAAGAGAGGGGTCTCGCCACTGCTCACTCTCAAAATTGTCACAGGACACAGGTAAGTCAGGGACACTCGGTTCCCGAGAACCACCATCCTCGTCTCCCAACATCACCTGCAAAGGAATTTCATCACTATCACAATCATCATTATTATCAATATCATTATCATGATTATGATCAGTATCATCATCACTATCAAGATCATCATCATTATTATTATCAGCATCAGCATCATTATCATGGTCATCATCATTATCATGATCATCATCATCATCATGATCATCATCATCATCATCATCATCATCATTATCACATAAGTTTAATGGCCCACTAGCATTGTGTTCCGCCCCTCGGGACTGCGCACCCTCAATAGGAGCTTCATCACACTGTCCATCAGAAACATTTTTCCCCCAGAGACCCTTAGATCAGGGAAAGTCATTACCCAATATGACGGGGTGCACCAGGTTCTTCACTACCCCCACTTCATATGAAACCTCCCCGAGTTTGGGGACCAAGTCCACGGCAGTCTCTGGGTAGACTTTGGTGTCTCCATGGATGCACACCATACTCAGGTGCTTATCAGGGATGAAGTCCCTATCAATCAGGCTGTCACATACAGAAGTCACTGGACTCTCTGAGTCCAAGAGGGCCTGTTCTGGGCAGTCATTTACAACCACCGGGGACACCTGTGGTCCAGTCTCTTCGGCTGAGGTGGACACACACACAGGTTCTGCGCAGAGAGAGAGGGATCTGCCAACATCACAATACATAGGCTCCCCCTCTATTGGACAGTTGGCTGCAATTTCACGACATCTCCAACCCTGTCCATCACACTTTTCCACCCACATGTCCCCTCGGGCCCGAACCCGCTTATCAGCATACCCCATGTCCCCAACAGCTGGAACGCTCTTACCGCGAGAGTTCAGCGTCCGGGAACTCTGAAGTGACGACCTCTCAGACGGCTGGTCACGGAGACAGTCTTTGCTGGCGAAGGCCTTCTCCATCAGGCTGACCAGACGATTGGCGTCCTGGTGGTCTCCTTGTCTGACCTCTGGCTGTACCTCAGGAGGACATGCTCGGGTGTAGCGGTTCACTATCACCTTTTCAACTCCATAATCAGATTTGCTGGCTGCAGACTCCCAACTGCATCTCCAGTCATGAACTCCCCTGGCACGGGCTGTCACCGTAACACCCAGCCGGGTAAGAATCTCCGCTTTCAGCTTGGCATAGTCTTGGCTGTCCTGCTCGCTCAGGTCAGCATAGGCCCTTTGGGGCTCTCCAATCAGATAGGGTGCGACCATCATGGCCCATTCAGATAGGGGCAGATTCTCCTTCTCTGCCAGTCTCTCAAACCTAGTGAGATATACCTCCACATCATCACGAGGTGTCATCTTTTTCAGGGACCGTCTTACCGCCTTCTTTACAGCGGACAATGCAGGTGACTTTGCAACATTACTTTGGGACGATGCGCTGCAAGTCTTTTGTAGTGCTGCAACCTGCTCAAAAAACAAACGGTTATTCTGCTGCTGCTGCAGGAATTGCTGCTGGGCCTGCTGCATGCACTGCTGGTGCTGCAGGCGCTGCTGCTCCATGTTCTGCTGCATGCTCCGCTGGGCCTGGACCAGGTACTCAACGAGCTCCTCCATACTGCCGGACTTATCTGTCTCAACCACGGCAGTCTTATGTTGCACATTAACTTGCGCCATTTATTCAAACAGCGCCTCCATGCTGTCATCCATGCTGTCAGACTTCTCTGTCTCAACAACGGCAGTCTTCACTCAAGACATACACACTCCACAGTCTTTTCCACAGAAAATTCAGCTCTGCTGTGCAGACACTTTTTTTTTTCCTCTGCAAACTCTATTAGGGCCACTGTCTCTTTAAGACTGCTCCGACAGACCTTTCCCTTGCTGCTGCACACTCCACAGTCTTTTCCACAACAAGTTCAGCTTTGCTGTGCAGACACACTTTTTTTTTTTTTCTTTTGCAAACTCTATTAGGGCTACTGTCTCTTTAAGACTGCTCCAATCAGACGTTTTTGCTGACACACTTTTTTTTTTTTTTCTCTGCTGCTGCTTCAACAGACTTCACCTTTATTGCTGTCTCTAAGCCACTGTGCTGCACACACATTCCAGCACCAATTGTATCAGCCACTGTGCTGCCCCAGCATTCTCCGCCAATTGTAAGCTTTTCAGGGGATATAGCTCTGGGATCGCCGTCCGGGTAGACGGAGTGGCACGGAAACAGTTCATTCACAGACAGCAGTTCTGGTAAAAACTGGCCGCAACCAGTTTTATTAAAGTCCACAGCAAACAGAACATAATCAAAACCAAATCATAAACATAAGACCTGGGCTTGTCCAGCCACTAATTACACTTAGATAGATTTCCCTTTCTATCCGGGTCCAGACTCTAACAGCCTGTGCCCAAAACAACACATATGTTCAGTAGTTACCAGCGTGGAGTTTCACAGAGTCTCCTCCTTGTGTCTGAAGGCACCTTCAACGTCCAGACTTGAGAGAGCTCCCCTCCTATTCAGCAGCTATCCGCATGGATTCTCACTGAGACTACTCCTGTGTCCGGGGTACATCGAGCACCCAGACTGAGACAGCTCATACTCCTGGAGACTGCTTCTTGTGCCTGGACTCCTTGTCCAGACTAAGCGAGCTCTCTGACTGTGTTTGCAGACACCTACTTCTGGTCTCCTAATTAACAGCTGAATGGTTTCAGGCCTGAGCTGCAAGTGTGTACTGAATGTAAGGTGTAGTGACCTTTCTCTACCACTAGGTTTACAAAGCCACATATTTCCCTTATACCATACAGCACAGTGCCTAGGTGAAATGTACACCCCATTCGACACATATTCCTTCGCTGTCTCACACATTGTACGTACTATCCCGTCCATGTGCCCTGGACCCGTATGACCATGAACGGGATAGTACATCATCGCCGATCAGCCGCACTCATGGCGGGAGCGCAGCCGATCGGTGCCGGGTGTCAGCTGATTCTCACAGCTGACACCGGGCACTAAGTGCCAGGAGCTGTCACGGACCGCTCCCAGCACTTGAACCCCCAGAACACTGCGATCAAAGATGATCACAGTGTTCCGGCGGCTGCAGAGGGGCTGCTTTTGGATCGGAGACTCCGCGGCATGCCTCGGGGTCCCGATCGTTCCCATGGAGACCCGGATGTTGTCACGACGACATCCCGGTCTCCAGGTCAAAGAGACTTCCTGACATGCGCAGTGCATGTCAGGAAGTCTTAGGTTAGTGCACAGAGAAGCTGCAGCGCTGCAAGCTTCTATAGCATTATTATTATTATTATTATTTATTTCTTTAGCACCATTGATTCCATGGTGCTGTACATGAGAAGGGGTTACATGCAAATTACAGATATCACTTACAGTAAACAAACTAACAATGACAGACTGATACAGAGGGGAGAGGACCCTGCCCTTTCAGGGTTACATTATACAGGATGGTGGGGAAGGAGACAGCAGGTTGGTGGGTTGCAGCAGTACCGGTGTCGGTTGATGCGATATCTTTAGTAGTGGTGAGGAGGTAGGGGGTTCATTGCAGGCTGTAAGCTTTCCTGAAGAGGTGGGTTGTCAGGTTCTGTCTGAAGGATTCAAAAATGGTTGAAAGTCGGACGTGTTGGGGCAAAGAATTCCAGAGGATGGGGGGTATTCAGGAGAAGTCTTGGAGGTGGTTGGGTGAGAAGTGAATAAGTGTTGAGGAGAGAAGGAGGTCTTGGGAGGACCGGAGATTACATGAGGGAAGGTATCGGGAGATTAGTTCAGAGACATATGGGGGAGACAGGTTATAGATGGCCTTGTAGGTCAGTATTAGTAATTTAAACTGGATACGCTGAAGGAATGGGAAGGTAGAAAGAGTTTAGATGTGCGGTTTGAAGGACAGGGCTGAGTCAAGGGTTACTCCGAGGCAGCCGACTTCCGGTATGGGGGAAAGCGTAATGTCGTTAATTGTGATAGATAGGTCAGGGAAGGAAGATCTGTGAGATGGGGGAAAGATGATAAGTTCAGATTTGTCCACACTGAGTTTGAGGAAGTGAGAGGAGAAGAAGGAGGATATGGCTGATAGACACTCCAGGATTCTGGACAGCAGAGAGGTGACGTCTGGGCCAGAGAGGTAGATATGAGTGTCATCAGCATAAAGGTGGTACTGGAATCCATGGGACTTTATGAGTTGCCCCAGGCCAAGTGTATAGATTGAGAAGAGTAGGGGTCCTAGAACAGAGCCTTGGGAGACTCCAAAAGAGAGACGGTGGGACGAGAAGGTAGTTTGGGAGTGGGAGACGCTGAATGTATGGTTGGAAAGGTATGAGGAGATCCAAGATAGGACGAGGTCCTTGATGCCAAAGGAGGAGAGGATCTGTAGTAGGAGGCAGTGGTCAACTGTATCGAAAGCAGAGGACAGGTCTAGAAGCAGGAGTATAGAGTATTGTCCGTTCACTTTGGCTGTAAGTAGGTCTTTAGTAATTTTGGTCAGGGCTGTCTCAGTGGAGTGATGGGGGCGGAAACCAGATTGTAGATTGTCAAAGAGCAATATATATTAGAAGAGCAGCGATATTGGGTGATAGCTGGACATAGTGGTTGGGTCGAGGGTTGGCTTTTTAAGGATAGGCGTGATTGTGGCATGTTTAAAAGCAGAAGGGAAGGTACTGGAAGTTAGTGATAGGTTGAAGAGGTGGGTTAGGGATGGGGTAATAGTAGTGGTGAGGTTGGGGAGGAGGTGGGATGGGATGGGGTCGAGAGCATAGGTTGTGAGGTGCGATGTGGAGAGGAGACAATTAAGCTCCCCGTCAGTGATGTTGCAGAGGGAGGTTATGCGGTTTGGGCATTGGTCTGGTATACAAAGAGGTTGTGGTGGTTGAACAATGAAGACTTGCCTTGTTTGGTCGATCTTATTTTTGAAGTGTGTGGCAAAGTCCTCAGCAGAGATGAGGGAGGTAGGAGGGGGCAGTGGTGGGTGGAGGGAGTTAAAAGTTTTGAATAACTGTTTGGGGTTGTAGGATAGGGAAAATACAAGGGTTGTGAAGTACGCTTGTTTAGCAGAGGTGAGGGTAGATTTGAAAGCGAGTGTTGCCTGTTTGAATGCAGTGAAGTTGTCTTGTGATTTTGTTTTCTTCCAACGCCACTCTGCAATCCTGTACACTTGCCGGAGCTTTTTAATGGAGTTATTGTGCCAGGGTTGTCTGTTGGTACGTCGCACTCTGCAATGAACGAGAGGGGCGACCGTGTCAATAGCTGATGCGAGAGTGGCATTGTATAAAGCAGTGGCACTGTCTGTGTCGTGGAGTGAGGATATGGATGCCAGTGGTAGAATACAGTTAGAGAGAGTGTGGGTGTCTAGGCGTGCAAGGTTTCTGCGGGGATGCACATGTTGCTGGACATGGGTGACAGGAGAGGTTGACAGGGATGAGAAAGTGAGTAGATGGTCGTCGGATAGAGGGAGAGGGGAGGTGGTGAAGTTAGATAGAGAGCAGAGGCGGGTGAAGACCAGGTCTAATGTATGTCCGTCTGTGTGGGTGGATGCAGAGGACCACTGAGTAAGTTCAAAGGATGAAGTAAGGGACATGAGTTTGGAGGTTGCTGACTGAAGGGTATCAGTGTGGATATTGAAGTCACCATGATGATAGTGGGGATGTCAGTGGAAAGAAAGTGAAGAAGCCAGGTAAAGAATTGGTCAATGAAGGCAGTGGTCGGGCCTGGAGGTCGGTATATGACAGCAACTTGGAGGTTGGAGGGAGAGTAGATGTGGACAGAGTGGACTTCAAAAGAGGGGAGGATTAGGGAGTTAAGGGGTGGGATTGGGTTAAAGGTGCAGTTAGAGGAAAGGAGAATACTCACTCCTCCACCGTGTCTGTTGCCAGAGCGAGGAGTGTGGGTGAAGTGGAGGCCGCCGTAACACAGCGCAGCAGGTGAGGCAGTGTCAGAGTTTGTCAGCCATGTTTCTGTGAGGGCGAGGAAGGCAAGATTGCGAGGGAGAAAGAGGTCATGAATCACATGAAGCTTATTGCAGATGGAGCGGGCATTCCAGAGTGCTCCAGAGAGAGGGAACCCCCTCTCTGGTGTCAATGGCACAGGTTTTACGTTTGAAAGATTGTGGTAGTTCTTATTAGATAGGGAGCAGTAGGAAGGGGTAGTAATGGGGGGTATGAGCTGTGGGGGTCCAGAATTTGGGAGGTATGTCACCAGCAGTGAGGAGAAGCAGAGAAAGGGAGAGCAGGTGGGAGAAGGAGAGTGGGCGGCTTGTTTTATGTTTTATTAGGACAGATTTGAGGTTGAGGAGCAAGTCAGCAGTGGAGGTCAGGTGGGGAGGTAAGAGGTAAGGGGAGATAATTATCTAGTTAGAGGGTGCTGGGGTTTGGGTATAGCAAAGGAGAGTGAGGATTAGTGGAGCAAATTATTATTATTTGGTATCCCTTCGTCCGTAACGATCCACCCTATAAAATTGTCCCACTAGTTAACCCCTTTAGTGAAGACCATAAAAAAACAAGGCAAAAAATAATGCTTTATCATCATACCACCGAACAAAAAGTGGAATAACACGTGATCAAAATGACGGTTATAAATAAACATTTTAAAACTGAAAATGTCATCTTGTCCCACAAAAAACAAGCTCCCGTACAGCGTCATCAGTAAAAAAATAAAAAAGTTATAGCTCTCAGAATAAAGCAATGTAAAAATAATTATTTTTTTATATAAAATAGTTTTTTTTGTATAAAAGCGCCAAAACATAAAAAAAGATATAAATGAGGTATCGCTGTAATCGTACTGATTCGACGAATAAAACTGCCTTATCAATTTTACCACACGCTGAACGCCTCCCCCAAAAGGAATTCATGAATTGCTGGTTTTTATTTCTGCCTCCCAAACACCGGAATGAAAAGCGATCAAAAAATATCAAGTGCCCGAACATGGTACCAATAAAAACATCAACTCATCCCACAAAAAACAAGACCTCACATGACTCTGTGGGCTAAAATATGGAAAAATTATAGCTCTCAAATTATGGTGATGCAAAAATGTTTTTGCAATAAAAAGCGTCTGCCATGCGCCAAAACAGTGGTTTACCCTCACATATGAGGCATCGGTGTACTCGGGACAAATTGCACAACAACTTTTGGGGTCCCATTTCTCCTGTTACCCTTGGGAAATTAAAAAATTGGGGGCGAGAAGATCATTTTTGTGGAAAAAATATGATTTTTTTATTTTTACGGCTCTACGTTATAAACTTCTGCGAAGCACTTGGGGATTCAAAGTGCTCAACATACATCTAGATAAGTTCCTTAGGGGCTCTACTTTCAAAAATGGTGTCACATGTGGGGGGTTTCTACTGTTTAGGCACATCAGGGGCTCTCCAAAGGCGACATGGCGTCCGATCTCAATTCCTGCCAATTCTGCGTTGAAAAAGTCAAACGGCGCTCCTTCCCTTCTGAGCTCTGCCATGCGCCCAAACAGTGGTTTACCCCCGCATATGGAGTATCAGCGTACCCAGGACAAATTGCACAGCAACTTTTGGGGTCCAATTTCTCCTTTTACCCTTAGGAAAATAAAAAAATTAGATCTGAAGTAAATATTTTGTGAAAAAAAGTTAAATGTTCATTTTTTTAAGCATTCCAAAAATTCCTATGAAGCACCTAAAGGGTTAATAAACTTCTTGAATGTGGTTTTGAGCACCTTGAGGGGTGCAGATTTTAGCATGGTGACACTTTTGGGTATTTTCTATCATGTAGACCCCTCAAAGTTGCTTCAAATGTGATGTGGTCCCTAAAAACATGGTGTAAAAATGAGAAATCGCTGGTCAACTTTTAACCTGTATGACTTACTAACAAAAAATTTTGTTTCCAAAATTGTGCTGATGTAAAGTAGACATGTGGGAAATGTTATTTATTATATATTTTGTGCGGTATATCTCGCTGATTTAAGGGCATAAAAATTCAAAGTTTGAAAATTGCAAAATTTTCTAAATTTTCACCACATTTCCATTTTTTTCATAAATAAACACAAGTCATATCAAAGAAATTTTTGCCACTATCATAAAGTACAATATGACATGAAAAAACATTCTCAGAATCGCCAAGATCCATTGAAGCGTTCCAGAGTTATAACCTCATAAAGGGACAGTGGTCAGAATTGTAAAAATTGGCCTGGTCATTAACGTGCAAACAACCCTCGGGGGTAAAGGGGTTAACCACTTAGTCATGCTGTTCAAAATAAAGTATAAATAACATTTTCCATATATATTCCAAAAAATTTTATCAGTAACTTCTCATTTTTCCAACAAAATTTACAAAACCGCTTTTTTAGGGTACCTCATCCCGTTTTAAGGGACTTTGAGGACAAATTTGACAGAAAATACCCAAAAGTGACTCCATTCTAAAAACTGCATCCCTCAAAGTGCTCAAAACCTCATTCAAGAAGTTTATAAACCCTTTAGATGTTTCACAGGAATTAAAGCAATGTGGAAGGAAAAAATTAACATTTTAATTTTTCGTACAAAAATGTTAATTTAGTCCCAAATTTTGTATTTTGAAAAGGGTAACAGAAGAAAATTAAATATAATTTGTTGTGCAATTTCTCCTGAGTATGCCGATACCCCATATGTGGAGGAAAACTACTGTTTTGGTGTACGGCACAGCTTCGAGCGAAAGGCTCGACATTTGACATTTTGAGTGCAAAATTACCTGGAATAGATAGAGGACACCATTTCATGTTTGCAGGGCACCTGGTGTACCTAAACAGTGGAAACTGTTGGCAGCGGATTACTCACGATACTCACCAACCGTGTGACAACAGAACTTATTTATTCAGGAACAATCAGGAAGAATATATGATAGGCTTAATAGATCAGGAATAAATAATTTGTGTGTCTCTATCTCTGCAGCATCTACAGCAGGCTGCTTCTCTCATACACAGACAAGGGAAAACAGGAAATACAGTCACATGGTATCCCTGTGTGAGCCTCTGGGAGTTTTCTTGTTGTTCTAAGTTTATGAACAGCATACAAATCTAGCAACTAAACACTCATAGACAGGAATGGAGTTGTTGCACCAAACATATTCCAACAGAAACCCTCCACAAGTGACCCCATTTTGAAAACTACATCCCTCAAGGAATTTATCTAGATATGTAGTGAGCACCTTGAACCCAGAGGTGCTTCACAGAATTTTATAACATTGTGCTGTGAAAATGAAAAAAAATACATTTTTAAACAAAAATGTTACTTTAGCCCAAATATTTCATTGTTTTAAGGTTAACAGGGGACAATGGACCATACAATTTGTTTTGCAATTTCTCCAGATACTCCAGATGTAGTAAATATCTACTATTTGGGTGCACAGCAGGGCTTGGAACAGAAGGAACGCCATTTTATTTTGGAGCGCAAAAGTGGCTGAAATAGATAACGGACATCATGTCACATTTGCAGAGCCCGTGATGTGCCTAACAATAGAAACCCCCACAATTGACACTATTTTATAAACTACACCCCTCAAGGAATTTATCTAGAGGTGTAATGCGCACATTTAACCCACAGGTGCTTCGCAGAATTTTATAACGTGGAGCTGTGAAAATGAAAAAATACTTTGTTCCTGCAAGAACGTTGCTTCAGACCCAAATTTTTCATTTTCACAAGGGTAACAGGATTAAATGAAGCATATAATTTGTTGTGCAACTGTTCTAGCACACAAGAACTGCTGAGTTTGAGTCCTGACAGTAATCCTCTCCCTCCATGATGGCCTCTGGACATCTCAGGTGCTGGCTTCTCTGGACATCTTTGATGAAAAACCTATAAGCGTGGGTGCATGGTCATTGCCCTCTGGCTCCCATGAATTATCTTCTGATTCATCTGGTCCATAACTTCTCTATTGCACCAAATATTGTAATCTTCCTCTAAATATTTTATAGTCCATAATTTTATCCACAATGCACTTTTCTTCACCATGGACCTTTTCTGGTAGAAGAGGTGGCTGTGTTCTTCCTGGAAATGGGTTCTCACTGAATGGTTTGAGCAAGGATTCATGGAACACAGGGTGAATGTTCAGGCTGGTAGGAAGTTTTAAACGGAAAGCAACTGGGTTAATTTGTGCAGAAATTTGAAAAGGTCCTATGAATTTGTGACCCAATTGAGAAGACGGTATGTTCGTTTTCAGATTTTTTTGTACATAGCCAAACCTTGTCGCCAATCTGAAGGGTAGGAGGGGCTTTGCAATGTTTATCTGCTGCTTCTTTGTAATCTTCTTGAGACTTTTATAACATTTCAATTAGTTCTTCCTGAGCTTTCTGAAACTTTGTAAGTCTGTCAAAAACAGCAGGAACCAAAGTATTAAATGGAAGATTAGGAATACATATTGGATGCAAGCCACAGTTCACAAAGAATGGACTTTGGGATGTAGAACTGTGTTTGGAGTTATTATATGCAAATTCTGCTGTTGGTGAATAGTCCACTCAGTCATCCTGCAGGTAAGAAATAAAACAGCGTAAGTATGGTTTGATAGTTTGGTTAGTTCTTTCAGTCTGGCCAATGGATTGTGGGTGGAAGGCAGTAGACAAATTAACAGTAACTCCTAAAGCTGTGCAGAAATTTTTCCAAAATCTTGATATCAACTGAACACCTCTATCAGAAATTATCAGGAATTCCAGTCAGCCTAAATATCTCTTTAACCATTAATTCTGCGGTTTGTTCAGCGGTAGGAATCCCTGCACTTGAAATAAAATGGGCCATCTTTGTGAGCCGATCTACCACAACAGGAATAACAGTCATTTCTTTAGAGGGAGGTAGGACCACGATAAAATCCATTGAGATTAATCCCCAAGGCCTGGATGGAACTAGAAGAGGTTGAAGGAGTCTTAGAAGAGAAGAATCGTGGTGTCTTGTTCTGTGCACATATTAAACAGGAGTAAACATATTTTCTCACATCCTTCCTACAATTATGCCACCAAACAGAATGAAGCAGTAGTTCTTGCTCTTTCCTGACTCCAAGGTGTTCTACAAATTTAGAATCATGTACAAGTTTGAGGGCTTCAAGTCGAGCAGATTCAGGGACATATATTTGATGATTTTGCATTCAAAACCCCTCTTTAAAAGAAAGTTCAATGTCTTTAGAAGGATGGTTAAGAAAAAGTCAGTTTGGTGTCCATCTTTAACCCCTCTCTGACATTAAACGTACTATCCCGTCCATAAAACCTGTGACAATCTGACCATGGACGGGATAGTACGTCATAGGCGATCAGCTGCGCTCCCGGAACATTAACCCCTTGCACACCGCGATCAAACATGATCGCGGTGTACTGGACTCTCCTCTGGCATTTTCCCATCCTCCTTCAAACACTCCATCATTACTCCACTACTAAAGAAACCCGCTCTTGACCCTTCCTGCACAAACAACTACAGACCGGTCTCCAATCTCCCCTTCATCTCCAAACTTTTGGAGCGCCTAGTCTACTCCCGCCTCACCCGTTACCTCTCCACTCACTCCCTCCTAGACCCTTCACAGTCCGGCTTCCGACCCCTACATTCGACTGAAACTGCACTCATCAAAGTGACCAATGACCTTCTGACAGCAAAACGTAACGGCGACCACTCTCTGCTCATTCTACTCGACCTTTCTGCAGCTTTCGACACGGTTGACCACCGTCTCCTACTGTCCAGGCTCCACTCTCTAGGTATTAAGGACACTGTTCTCTCCTGGTTCTCCTCCTATCTTTCTGACCGCTCCTTCAGTGTTTCGTTCTCTGGCTCCACTTCATCTCCTCTCCCTCTCACTGTCGGTGTACCCCAGGGCTCAGTCCTTGGCCCCCTTCTCTTCTCTCTCTACACCGCCCAATTGGACAGACCATCAGCAGATTTGGCTTTCAGTACCATCTTTATGCTGATGACACACAATTATACACGTCATCCCCCGACCTTACCCCCGCTGTACTACAGAACGCCACCGACTGTCTGTCCGCAGTCTCCAACATCATGTCTGCTCTCTATCTGAAACTCAACCTCTCCAAAACTGAACTTCTTCTGCTCCCGCCGTCTACTAACCTCCCTAAATCTGACATTTCCCTCTCAGTGGGCGGCACCATAATAACACCCCGGCAGCAGGCTCGCTGTCTGGGTGTTATGTTTGATACCAATCTCTCCTTCACCTCCCATATACAATCTCTTGCCCGCTCTTGCCGCCTACACCTAAAGAACATCTCTAGAATCCGCCCTTTTCTCACCATGGAAACAACAAAAACCCTCACTGTAGCATTGATTCACTCCCGCCTGGACTACTGTAACGCTCTATTACTTGGCCTCCCCATTACTCGACTATCCCCTCTCCAGTCCATCCTTAATGCAGCAGCCAGGGTTATCCATCTGGCTAATCGGTACTCGGACGCGTCCGCTCTTCGCCAGTCCTTACACTGGCTGCCCATTCATTATAGGATCCAATTCAAAGTACTTGTTCTCACCCACAAAGCTCTCCACACTGCAGCACCCCCTACATCTCCTCCCTCATTTCCATCTATCGGCCTAACCGACTGCTGCGCTCTGCAAACGACTTTCGACTAACCTCTGCACTAATCCGTACCTCCCACTCCCGACTCCAAGACTTCTCCCGCGCTGCGCCAATCCTCTGGAATGCTCTACCCCAAGAAATTAGGACTATCCACAATTTGCATGGTTTCAGGCGCTCCCTCAAAAACACATCTGTTCAGAGCGGCCTATCACATTCACTAATCAAAGTCATTCTATGTGTAAGTGTGTGTGTGTGTGTAGCCCATTCACTATCTCCATCCATCCCTCACTCCCTTAAGATGGCTGGACCATCATTGTAAATACACCATTGTATATACACACCTGTACTTTGTATTCCCCCACCTCATTGTAGATTGTAAGCTCTCACGAGCAGGGGCGGCTTATTTTGCTTTAATTACTGTATTGTTAACGTTGTTACTTATGACTTGTGTTTTGAAACTGTTAAAGTGTAAAGCGCTGCGGAATATGATGGCGCTATATAAATAAAGATTATTATTATTATTATTATTACTGGGGGCACAGGGAAGCATCGCGCGGGAAGGGGGCTCCCTGCGCGCCCCCCTGAGACCCTCAGACCAGCGCGATGTGATCGCGCTGTTCTGAGGGCTTCCTCCCTCCCAGGACCCGGATCCAAGATGGCGCCGGGGTCCTGGAGGGAGGCGGCTTCCTCAGTGCCTGCTGAGAGCAGGCACTAAGAAGCCTGCTGCACTGCCTGAGCGATCGCTGGTGTGACAGAGTGCTGTGCACACTGTCACACCAGCGATCTGATAAAATACAGTGATGTCCCACCCTGGGACAAAGTAAAAAAGTTAAAAAAATAAAAATAAGCATGTTTTAAAAAAAAATCCAAAATGAATAAAAAAAAAAAAAAAATATTCCCCAATAAATTCATTTCTTCCTGGAAATAAAATAACCAAAACAATAAAAGTACACATATTTGGTATCGCCGCGTCCGTAACGACCCCCCCTATAAAAATGTCCCACTAGTTAACCCCTTTAGCGAACCCCTTAAAAAAAAAAAAAAAAACAAAGCAAAAAATCAATGCTTTATCATCATACCGCCGAACAAAAAGTGGAATAACACGTGATCAAAAAGACCGATATAAATAAACATGGTACCGCTGAAAACGTCATCTTGTCCCGCAAAAAATGAGCTACCATACAGCATCATCAGCGAAAAAATAAAAAAGTTATAGCTCGCAGAATAAAGCGATGCAAAAATAATTATTTTTTATATAAAATTGTTTTTATTCTATAAAAGAGCCAAAACATAAAAAAATGATATAAATGAGGTATCGCCATAATCGTACTGACCCGAAGAATAAAACTGCTTTATCAATTTTACCACACGCGGAACGATATAAACGCCTCCCCCAAAAGAAATTCATGAATTGCTGATTTTTGTTCATTCTAACCTCCCAAAAATCGAAATAAAAAGCGATCAAAAAATGTCACGTGCTCAAAAATGGTACCAATAAAAACGTCACCTCGTACCGCAAAAAATAAGACCTCATATGACTCTGTGGGCCAAAATATGCAAAAATTATAGCTCTCAAAATGTGGCGATGCAAAAAACTATTTTTGCAATAAAAAGCGTCTTTTAGCGTGACAGCTGCCAATCACAAAAACTCGCTATAAATAGTAAATCAAACCCCCCTTTATCACCCCCTTAGTTAGGGAAAAGTAATAAAATAAAACAATGTATTTATTTCCATTTTTCCATTAGGGTTAGGGTTAGGGTTGCGGCTAAAGTTAGGGTTAGGGTTAGGGTTGGGATTAGGGGTGTGTTAGGGTTAGGTTTGTGGTTAGGGTTGGGACTAGGGTTAGGGGTGTGTTGGGGTTAGGGTTGGAGTTAGAATTGGGGCGTCTGATCTCAATTCCAGCCAATTCTGCGTTGAAAAAGTCAAACGGTGCTCCTTCACTTCTGAGCTCTGCCATGCGTCCAAACAGTAGTTTATCCCCATATATGGGGTATCATTGAGTTATAGTGCAATTTGTCCTATTTCTTCTGTTACCCTTGGGAAAATAAAAAACTGGGGGCGAAAATATCATTTTTGTACAAAAAAAAATTATTTTTTTGTTTTTACGGCTGTGCGTTATAAACTTCTGTGAAGCACTTCGGGGTTCAAAGTGCTCACCACACATCTAGGTAAGTTCCTTGTGGGGTCTATTTTCCAAAATGGGGTCACTTGTGGGGGGTTTCCACTGTTTAGGCGCATCAGGGACTCTCCAAATGCGACATGACGCCCCCAGACCATTCCATCAAAGTCTGCAATCCAAAACGTCACTACTTCCCTTCCGAGCCCTGACGTGCGCCCATACAGTAGTTTTCTCCCACATACTGGGTATCAGCCTACTCAGGACAAATTGGACAACAACTTTTGGGGTCCAATTTCTCCTGTTACCCTTGTGAAAATAAAATATTGGGGGCGAAAAAAATCATTTTTGTAAAAAAAAAAAGATTTTTTATTTTACAGCTGTACGTTATAAACTTTAGTGAAACACCCGGGGGTTCAAAGTTCTCACCACACATCTAGATAAGTTCCTTGAGGGGTCTAGTTTCCAAAATGGTGTCATTTATGGGGGTTTCTACTGTTTAGGCAGATCAGGAGCTCTCCAAACACGTCCAGCCAATTCTGAGTTGAAAATGTCAGACGGCGCTCCTTCCCTTCCAAACTCTGCCATGCACCCAAACAGTGGTTTTCCCCCACATATGGGGTATCAGCGCACTCAGGACAAATTGCACAATAACTTTTGGAGTCTTGTTACCCTTGGAAAAATAAAAATTGGGGTGAAAAGATCATTTTTGTGGAAAAAATATGATTTTTAAATTTTACGGCTCTACGTTATAAACTTGTTTGAAGCACTTGGGGGTTCAAATTGCTCACCAAAGATCTAGATAAGTTCCTTAGGGGGTCTAGTTTCCCAAATGGGGTCATTTGTGGGGGGTTTCCACTGTTTAGGCACACCAGGGGCTCTCCAAATGCAACATGGCATCCAATCTCAATTCCAGCCAATTTTGGTTGGAAAAAGTCAAATGGTGCTCCTTCCATTCCGAGCTCTGCCGTGCGCCCAAACAGTGGTTCCCCCCCACATATGGGGTATCAGCGTACTCAGGACAAATTGTACAACAACTTATGTGGTCCAATTTCTCCTGTTACCCTTGGGAAAATAAAAAATTAGTGACTAAAAGATATTTTTTGTGGGAAAAAAATAGGATTTTTTATTTTCATGCCCGGGCATTATAAACTTGTGTGAAGCACTTGGGGGTTCAAAGTGCTCACCAAAGATCTAGATAAGTTCCTTAGGGGGTCTAGTTTCCAAAATGGGGTCACTTGTGGGGGGTTTCCACTGTTTAGGCTCATCTGGGGCACTGCAAATGGAACATGACCCCCATCAACGTCTGCATTCCAAAACGTTACTACTTCCTTTCCAAGCCCTGCCGTGCGCCCAAACAGTTTCCCCCCCCACATATGGGGTATCAGTGTACTCAGGACAAATTGGACAACAACTTTTGGGGTCCAATTTCCTTGGGAAAATTCAAAAATTTGGGACTAAAAAAATCATTTTTGTGGAAAATTGTTTTTTTTTTTTTCACACCCAGGCATTATAAACTTTTGTGAAACACTTGGGGGTTCAAAGTGCTCACAACAGATCTAGATAAGTACCTTAGGGGGTCTAGTTTCCAAAATGGTGTCATTTGTGGGGGTTTCCACTGTTTAGGCGCATCAGAGGTTCTCCAAACGCGACATGGCATCCAATCTAAATTCCAGCCAATTTTAGTTTGAAAAAGTCAAACGCCGCTCCTTCCATTACGAGCTCTGCCGTGTGCCCAAACAGTGGTTTTCCCCCACATATGGGGTATTGGCGTACTCAGGAGAAATTGCATAACAACCTTATCTGTCCATTTTCTCCTTTTACCCCTGTGAAAATAAAAAAAAAGTTTGTAAAAGATCATTTTTGTGGCTAAAAAGTTAAATATTCATTTTTTCCTTCCACGTTGCTTTAGTTCCTGTGAAGCACCTGAAGGGTTAATAAACTTCTTGAATGTGGTTTTGAGTACCTTGAGGGGTGCAGTTTTTAGAATGGTGTCACTTTTGGGTATTTTCTGCCATATAGACCCCTCAAAGTGACTTCAAATGTGAGGTGGTCCCTAAAAATAATGGCTTTGTAAATTTTGTTGTAAAAATGAGAAATCGCTGGTCAACTTTTAACCCTTATAACTTCCTAACAAAAAAAAATTTTGGTTTCAAAATTGTGCTGATGTAAAGTAGACATGTGTGAAATGTTATTTATTAACTATTTTGTGTGATATATTTCTCTGTTTTAAGGGAATAAAAATTCAAAGTTTGAAAATTGCAAAATTTTCTAAATTTTCGCCATATTTGCGTTTTTTTCAAAAATAAACGCAAGTTATATGGAAGAAATTTTACCACTAATGTGAAGTACAATATGTCACGAGAAAACATTCTCAGAATCGCGAAGATCCGTTGAAGCGTTCCAGAGTTATAACCTCATAAATAGACAGTGGTCAGAATTGTAAAAATTGGCCCGGTCATTAACGTGCAAACCACCCTTGGGGGTGAAGGGGTTAATTTTTGTTAAAAATTCTTTGGTATTCAGTGTTCCCAGAACATTTTTTGGATGCAGAATGGTACAGTCAGTACTACATCACTCCTGAAGTTCAGTAAATATTCTGGACAGAGAATCAGCCTTGCCGTTTCTTGAACCAGGCCAATAAGAAATTATAAAATTAAACCTAGAGAAAAATAAGGCTCAAAGTGCTCATCTTGCAGACAACGTCTTAGCTATACTGATGAATTCTAAATTTTTGTGATCAGTAAAGACAGTCACTGAATGATGATCTTCCAAAAGATGTCTTCATTCAGAGAAGGCGACTTTAATAGATAAAAGTTATTTATTTCCAATGTCATAGTTCTTTTGTGCAGATGACAAAGTATGAGAAAGGAATGCACATGGATGAAGCTCCATCTTGTCTCCAACTCACTGTGACAAAACGGGTCCCACTGCAAAGTCTGAGGCGTCTACTTCAACAACAAATGGCAGTTCAGAGTTTGGATGGAATAGTAATGGTGCGGACGTAAAAAGAGTCTTTAGTTTGTCAAAAGTCACTTGTGCCACTGGAGACCAGGAAAACCCTTTCGTTTTCTGTGTGAGTGAACAAAAATATAGAAATTTGCAAATCCTATAAAGCGTTGGACATCTTTTGAGTTTCTTGATGTAGGCCAGTCAAATATCACTCTGACTTTACTGGGATCCATGCTCAGACCTTCTGGGGAGATGATATATCCCAGAAACTGATTCTCCTGTACACGTTCCAGGACTAACTGGACATGCCTGCGATGCTCCTCCAAGGTATCTGAACATATAAGGATGTCATCGAGATAAACAACAACAAACTGATCCAAGATATCTCAAAAAACATCGTTAATGAAGTGCTGAAAAATGGCAGGGGAGTTTCTAGGGCCCAAAGGCATAACCAGGTATTCAAAATGTCCATATCTAGTTCTAAAGGTGGTTTTCCACTCCTCTCCTGTGCGAATTTGTATGAGATTATAAGCCCCGCTTAACTCGAGTTTGGTAAAAATCTTGGCAGAATGCAGTCTCTCCGGCAACTCAAGAATTAATCGGAGTGGGTAGCAATTTTTAATGGTAATCTTATCTATTTCCCTGTAATCAATACTTGACGGCAGGGTTGAGTCCTTCTTTTCTACAAAACTAGGGTGCTCCAGCAGGCGAAGAAGGTTGAATGAACCTTTCTCTAAATTTACATCTAGGTATTCCTTTAGTCTTTTCAATTCCAGTTCAGAATGATTGTAAATTCGCCCAAACGTAATGGATGTTCCAGGAAACAATTCAATGGGACAGTCATAAGGACGATGAGGAGGCAGTTGATCGGCTTTCTTCTCACTGCAGACCTCACTGAACTGTTGGTACTGAGGTGGTAGTTTATCATAATTCTGATGAGAAATCTCGGATACTTGAATTTTTTGAAAACAGATAAATTAGCATGGAAATTGTTCTTACAGTACTCATAGGCAAAGGTAATGGATCTCGAAGCCCTGTTGATAGACGAGTTACGCATTGAAAACCAGGGAATTCCTAGTTCCTGGTTTAATTGTCTCATGAGTAACACGTCCAGAAGATAAAGGTGATCCATCCACAGTTTCCATACTGATTGGCATGGAATTAGTCCTACCTACAATATTCTTACCAAGTGTAAATTGTAAGTCAATAAAATTGCTCCTGCACCAGAATCTAACATGGCAGAGCATTGTATTACGACCTGTATGGGAGCAACAAAATGAGACAATGGTGATTGCTATTTGCCTTTATCCTGCATTACAGATGAGATGGTCTGCAGAAAAGGATCTGGCTGTTCACAAATGTCTAAATCGCTTGGCATTTGTGAAGGCTAAGTGCACACGTTCAGGATTATTTGCGTTTTTTTCGCGTTTTTTCGCGGGAAAAAATGCGTCAAAAACGCATGAATTAAGCATCCTATCATTTAGAATGAATTCCGCAATTTTCGTGAAAAAAACGCATCACGGAAAATCTAGCAACATGTTCATTAATTTTGCGGAATTCTAGCGTTTTTCCCGCTATATTATTGACCTAGAAAGTTCAGGAAAAAATCGCGGTAAAACGCGTCAAATCCGCGCAAAAAATGCACCAAAAACGTGCAAAATCCGCGCCAAAAAACGCGCGTTTTTACCGCGAAAAAAGTCCGTTTTTGCTCAGGAATATTCTGCAAACATTCCTGAACGTGTGCACTTAGCCTTAAAGTCCTTTTATTAGGACTGTTAATGGCAAAATGTCCAGAGCCCCCACAATGGAGGCATAAATGTTCTGTCGCCTCTCCTTCTCTACTGCAGAGAGAGGTTTTCCTGTGACATCAATTTGCATAGGTTCAGGCATACTTTCCTTTTGCTGTTGTTTTTTCAATGTTGATTGAGTAAAGGCGTAGTTAGGGTTGTTTCCAAATACTTGCAGTCTTTCCTTTCTACGTTCAGTGAGTCTCTAATCAATTCAGATGCACAACTGAATAAAGTCCTCTAAATTATCAGGGGTATCGACCCTTGCAAGTTCATCCTTTATTAGCTCTGATAATCCTTGTCGGAATTCACTCCTCTGGGCAGATAAATTTCATGTTTTGTCACCACCTCGCGGCAGATTTCTAAGGTATATTTAGCTACACCCCTGTAGTTAACTATGCTATTTGGTTTCAGTGGTAGCGCAGAAATTCAGGTCATTAAACACTTGATCCATAGCTGTGATGAAGGAAGCTAAGTCATTAAAGAGGTCAGATTTCTTTTCCACATAAGGTGAGGCCTATGTAAGAGCCTCATCAGTCAGGAGATTAATGATGAAAAGAACCCTTTTCCTGTCACTGACTCTGGAAATAGATATAACATTGATTAAGGAAACCACTGTAATGATGATGATCCCCATTGAACTTTGCAGGCAGCGGCATGCGTGCGTTTTATTCCAGGCCTGAGTTTCGCAAATCCAGAAGTTGCCTCTGTAACTCAATAATTTCCTTTTGCTGACCCAACAGCTGTGTTTGCCTTAGAAAATGTTTCTTGACATGAGGCACCAGAATTCTGAAGTTCAGCAACTTGTTGCCTCAGGGTGACTGAAACAAATTCCATTTTGTGCACAAGATTATTCTGTTATAGACTGACCTGGTTGGAGTAGTGGTATTGCTACCTCTAGGGTCATCACTGGCAGGTAGCATAGTCAGAAGAAGCCAGAGGTCAGAATATAGGAGCATCAGTATAGTTGAAGGATCAGCAGATTGTGTAGTCAGGAATAGCCAGAGGTTGGTACATGGTAGCACCGGTATAGTCTTGAGGATAAGCAGCAGGTGGAAAGAGAGCTTGACTAAAGTTTGGGAGCTCAATAATCTCACAAGGAAGGAAGTGCAATGCCAGGTTTAAGTAGAGCATTCAATCAGGAGATCACAGGGTGGAGCCAATCAGGAACTCAGGGTGGAAACAACAAGGAACAACACAGGTACTAGTATTTGGATTAACAAGGAACTGTTTTAATGTTTTGCTCCATTAAAACAAAAATCCTTTTCAGGGCTGTATACTGTCATACTGTAAAACATGCAGTCAGTTAAGGGACACCTGGTGCATGAGTTATAGTTTTGGATTAGAGGCATATAGGCAGTGTTTATTACCTTTCAGTCCTTCTGCTGCTGCAACCTGAAAACATCAGTCCTTTTCAAAGCTACATATTTTCTTTATTAATACTGGAAAGTTTGCTGGCATATATTATAATCCTAATTTAAAA
Organism: Oophaga sylvatica; assembly: GCA_033576555.1. Taxonomy (NCBI): domain Eukaryota; kingdom Metazoa; phylum Chordata; class Amphibia; order Anura; family Dendrobatidae; genus Oophaga; species Oophaga sylvatica. The sequence continues at coordinate 13,133,115 of JARQOD010000005.1, read as the reverse complement.
TGTGCAAGGAGTGTGGTAAGGGATGGGAAAGTGGACGTGCTGCTGATGGTGCACCAAGATGCCAATGGCCAGGTGAAATTGTGCCTGCTGTGGGAGGACATAAATCTCCCTCATCCACGAGATCTAGTTTCCTGTCCCACTTTGTTTATGACGCAGGACATCACTCTTGAAGCCAGAAAATTGCAAACAGGTGATCAGTTGGATGGCAGATAATGCTTTCAGTATGTTTCGCTTGTTAAAAAAGTAGCCGATTCCCCGAACCGGGAAGATTCAGGGCCGCGATCCGGTACTGGCCCCACTGCCCCAGCACATGTACAGGGCCGGCCGCACAGCAAATTGTGCGCGGCCGTGCCTGCTGTACTGTGACGCGGCCGGCAGCAGACACAGCCGACCGTGTCACACTGTATGGGGCTGGGAGCTGTGCACAGCCGTCACCTTGATGGCTGTGCGCAGCTCCTTCTTCCTGGCTAAATGCTAGACCAGGAAGTGAGAAGAAGGAAGCTGCCGGATGGAGAGGTGAGTCTGGCCGCTGTGCCTGTGAAGCTGCTGTGTGTGTGTGTGTGACGCTGCTGTGTGTGTGTGACGCTGTGTGTGTGTGTGTGTGTCAGACGCTGTGTGTGTGTGACGCTGTGTGTGTGTGTGTGTGTCAGACGCTGTGTGTGTGTGATAGATGAGGAAGCGATATCAGTGTTGGAGCGGGCAGAGGTGAGTAGTTTTTTTTTTTATGCAAGGCCATTATTCAGTATGCATCATGTGGGGCCATTATACTGTATGCAGCAGTATATGGGGCATTATTCAGTATGGAGCATCATGTGGGGCCATTATACTGTATGCAGCAGTATATGGGGCCATTATTCAGTATGGAGCATCTTGTGGGGCCATTTTACTGTATGCAGCAGTATATGGGGCCATTATTCAGTATGGAGCATCATGTGGGGCCATTATACTGTATGCAGCAGTATATGGGGCCATTATTCAGTATGGAGCATTATGTGGGGCCATTTTACTGTATGCAGCAGTATATGGGGCCATTATTCAGTATGGAGCATCATGTGGGGCCATTATACTGTATGCAGCAGTATATGGGGCCATTATTCAGTATGGAGCATCATGTGGGGCCATTATACTGTATGCAGCAGTATATGGGGACATTATTCAGTATGGAGCATTATGTGGGGCCATTTTACTGTATGCAGCAGTATATGGGGCCATTATTCAGTATGGAGCATCATGTGGGGCCATTATACTGTATGCAGCAGTATATGGGGCATTATTCAGTATGGAGCATCATGTGGGGCCATTATACTGTATGCAGCAGTATATGGGGCCATTATTCAGTATGGAGCATCATGTGGGGCCATTATACTGTATGCATCATTATGTGGGGCCATTATTCAGTATGGAGCATCATGTGGGGCCATTATACTGTATGCAGCAGTATATGGGGCCATTATTCAGTATGGAGCATCATGTGGGGCCATTTTACTGTATGCAGCAGTATATGGGGCCATTATTCAGTATGGAGCATCATGTGGGGCCATTATACTGTATGCAGCAGTATATGGGGCCATTATTCAGTATGGAGCATCATGTGGGGCAATTATGCTGTATGCAGCAGTATATGGCGCCATTATTCAGCATGGAGCATCATGTGGGGCCATTATACTGTATGCATCATCATGTGGGGCCATTATACTGCATGCAGCATCATGTGTGGCCTTTGTACAGTATGGAGCATCATGTGTGGCCATTATTCAGTATGGAGCATCACGTGTGGCGATAATACAGTATGGAGTTGTTTTTCTAATCTAAAACCTCAGTATTCCGGTTAAATTGCCGTTTTGGCACTTTGCGATAAATAAGTGGGTTTTAGATTGCAGTTTGGGCACTTGGTCTCTAAAAGGTTCGCCATCACTGTGCTAGACTGTCTGCGCTCCTTCCAGGTGTGACATCGTTTCTGGAGGCGCGTCATACCAGGAGGGGGAGTGTTCTGCCAAAGCCAGGAAGAGAAGCGTCCATTGGTCTCTGCAGTCTGATGCCGGCGTCTGTAGATGCAGGAGGGAAATCACAGGTCACAGTCCTCAGTGACACCAAGGAGGATTTATTAACGGGTTGGGGGCAGATACTTGGGGCTGTATAGTGGGGTTTCAGGGGATGATTGCACACTTGTGGGGGTCTGTGTGTGCTCCTAGGGGGTTCTGCACACTTGTGGGGGTCTGTGTGTGCTCCTGGGGGGGTTATGCACACTTGTGGGGGTCTGTGTGTGCTCCTGGGGGGGTTATGCACACTTGTGGGGGTCTCTGTGTGCTCCTATGGGGTTCTGCACGCTTGTGGGGTCTGTGTGTGCTCCTAGGGGGTTCTGCACACTTGTGGGGGTCTGTGTGTGCTCCTGGGGGGGTTATGCACACTTGTGGGGGTCTGTGTGTGCTCCTGGGGGGGGTTATGCACACTTGTGGGGGTCTGTGTGTGCTCCTAGGGGGTTATGCACACTTGTGGGGTCTGTGTGTGCTCCTGGGGGGTTCTGCACACTTGTGGGGTCTGTGTGTGCTCCTAGAGGTTTGTATATGTTTGAGGAAAAGGTGCGTGTAAATGGGTGTGGCTTAAAAATGGGCATGGTTTAAAAATGGGTGTAGTTTTCCTACACACAAACACAGAACCTGTTGTTAAAAATTTGAATCCCACCCCTGTTTCGCAGCACCACCCTGTCTTCCACAGGGTCAAATCTTACTAGTAAAGAGTCTGGACCACATAATACTCACCATGATCCTCCTTCCTCCCACCATGGCGAGTCGCAGGAGACAAGTTATCCCACACTCGGACACTCTGAGGAGCTCTTTTCACTTCCATTTATTGATTCTGGCCTCTCTTCCTGTATGTTTCAAGAGGGACATGAAGAGATCATGTTTATTAATGCCCAAATATTTGAGCAGCCACTGACAGAAGATGACGACAGTCGGGAATGGCTATTAGCGTTTCAAGAGGTAGATGATGATGATACACAGTTGCCCAGTGATGCTGCTAAGTCAACAAGTTAACAGGACCAGAATGCAGAAGTGGAAGATAAGATGGTGGACGATGAAGTCACTGACCCAACCTGAGAAGGTGCCATGCACAGAGAGGACAGCAGCGCAGAGGGGGAGTGATCCGTAGCACCGCCACTGGCAGGAAAAGGCAGTGGAGTGGCCAGAGGAAGAAGGCGGGGAACCGTTCCCCAGAGCATCCACATGAGGCAAGTTCACAGGCAAGGGTTTTATTAGGTAAAAGAATTGTCATTTGCTACCTGAGCAGCACCAATATCAGCAGGGGCCAGACCACTACAAGCCTGTGTTACGTGTGAAGGTACGCCGCGCATACTCCTATTTCCGTAAATCCGCTACAGCTGTCTAATACAGGGAGTCCCTCTTCCTTCTAATTTTTGGTAGTTCTTGCATTGTCCACATAGGCTTTGTGAGTTTCAGAGTCACTCCTTCATAAATTAAACAGGATGTGTCTGACCATGTCACACACTTTAAAAATTAACTTTTAATGTAATTCACTAAAATAGCATATAGTACGTAGTTCACTGAAAACCATTAAAAAGGGAACTTGAATCCAGGGACAAATTAATCTAAATAATATGATGTATGAGATAACTGTCCCTAGTAGGCTCTATAGAGGTGTCAGCCTACCTGATCGCAGAGGTTGGCACCCTAAGCATTCAACATGGTGCCCCCGCTCAACAACGGCTGTCCCTATTGTCCCTTGTGTGCCCTAAAGTGAATAGACATACATTATCAAAAACACATACACGCAAACACTAATTACGCAGGTAAGTGCTTCAATATCTCTTAATCTATACATTTTGTAGAAAAAATAACAAATGTATTGGTAAATGAATCTATCCAAGGGAATGATTATGCTCACTAGGGAATCTCAAAAGGTTATCTAAATATATAGTTTGAGTTGTAAATAGAATGACTCAGGAAGGATGCACTTATGCTAAAATATTTGTTAACAGGTTATATACAGTATACATTACGTGGAATATCCTCACTTAATACCCAAATGAGTCTTGATATTATCAGACCCCTATTATCTACTTACTGCACTAATATACATAAGATCTCAACCTAATAGAACCAATACTCCTGGAACCATACTCCTGGAACCATGAGCAGGTCCATTATCAAATAGAAGGCATGAAATATGGTATTTCAATGTACACATACAGTATATACACAGCTTTAGCCAGTTCCCTCTAAATGGCAGACTGATCGTCTCAGGAATAGATGCACTTTGCTAAAACTGTAGCATCTACTTGGACCAAATGCTGAAAACATTTGCAACAGCTATTCCCTCATTTTTGAGGGACATCACCAATCTATAGACGTGGAGGCCCTATACTCTAGTATTCACCACACATCAGGCTTATCAGCAGTTGAATACTTTTTGAATTCAAGGGGAACTCATTTAACCCAACACAACACATTTATGTTGGAACTAGATGGTGGCCCGATTCTAATGCATCGGGTATTCTAGAATATGTATGGAGTTTATTTATGAAGATTTAAGAATAATGCAATGAATACACAGGATTTTCCGGGTAAAATATATACATTATCATTAAATGTTATTGCTCATAGAACTTAATATAACTGAACGAAATTATTAAACAGATCATCAAAATATATAAACTATTACATGAATATCTAACTGTATTTATTTAAATAAATCATTGTACGAAAGAAGTACATCGACACTATAATATATTTGTTAACAATATCAACCCAAAATAATTTTGTATACCGCATTTCTTGTGAATACCTTTTGACTATCTATAGGCAACTTTCCTTGTAAAGGGGTATCAAAAACTCGCACCTTGACATTGGATCTCATTTTAACTCTTGAAAATGCAACGTAGAGTTGTCCGTGACCAAAAACGGGCTCCGGTAGAAATATGCCAACATGGTGTAGAGTTTGACCATGTGACTTGTTTATTGTCATGGCAAATGCTGGTTTTACTGGAAACTGTTGACGCCTAAGCCTAAATGGAAGACCGGTGTCCAAAGGACATAAATCAATGCGTGGAATGAACACTTCGTCTCCTTTTGCTGATCCAGTGATCACTCTTGTTTGAATTACGTGGGAATGGAGTCCAGTAACAATAAGGCGAGTTCCATTACATTGACCATTTCTTGTATTTAGATTCCGCAGCAACATTACGATTGTTCCAACTTTAAGTTGTAGTCGGTGGGATGGCATTCCTGATGGTGTAAGACTATTTAAAAATTCAACTGGATAATGCTCTCATTCATCTACATTGTCTACATAGACCGAATCACAACTTTTGTACAACTTATACTTTCCAGGCATTCTATCCATCACACGGGAATTTAGCAGAGCCACGTCATCGTTCTTGGGACAGAGAATTTCATAGGAAGAGGCCCTCTCAACACTGCTTTTGTCATTCACATCAATTTCAACACGCTGTCCAAAAACATCACTTACAAAGCAGTCAGTGCACAACATGTCTTCTGGTATTTCAATAATGTCTTCTCCATTGTTGTATTCATTGCTAAGTTCACCGTTACCAAGTTTAAAAAGCCAGAGGCTCAGGGTGGGTTCAAATTTTTAACAACAGGTTCTGTGTTTGTGTGTAGGAAAACCACACCCATTTTTAAGCCACACCCATTTACATGCACCTTTTCCTCAAACATATACAAGTAGGGGCGCAGTCAAACAGTTGAAAAAAAATAAATTGGAATGAGATCAGAACAGTGCACATTCTGGCCAGCGGCTCTCCTGACCCGAGGTGGACAGCTGCATATATTTCTATGCAGCTGTCTCAATTGACTGACCGACTGGCCAGGCTGTGCACTACATTCTGATTCATACGACAGTATGTCTGCGTCCTAATTGTAACTAAAAGTAAAAATTACCACATACAAGGGACAAATATCATCACACCATGACCAGACCACATATTTCCACCACATAGTAACCGAACAATACCACATACAAGGAACAAATACCGCCACACCTTGGCCAGATCACATATTACAACCACATAGTGACCGAATAATACCACATACAAGGAACAAATACCGTCACACCATGGCCAGACCACATATTACCACCATATAGAGACTGAATACTACAATACTGATCATTAATTAAAAAAAACAACACAATACTAAGTGCCATTGTATACAGGAACTCTGTATTTACTGTCAGTGTACAGGTAATACAGTGATCACTGGTGACACTATACACAGGAGCTCTGTTATATAGTGTCAGTGTACAGGTAATACAGGGATCACCAGTGTCATTATACACAGGAGCTCTGTATATAGTGTCAGTGTACAGGTAATACAGGGATCACCAGTGACATTATGCACAGGACTGCTGTATATAGTATACAGTGTATAGTGTCAGTGTACAGGTAATACACTCACCAGTGACGTCTCTAGCTGAAGTCCTTCATCTTTGCTTTTCTTTTTCATCCAGTGCAGACCGCCATCACTTCTTCCAGCCAGGACTTGTCTCTGCATAAAATAACACAGTTACCTAGAGCACCACTTCCAGAGCACATTCCCCACTTTTTCCCTTTCTTCTACACTACAGATCTGATTACAGATATGCACCCACAATCAATATATAGTTTGTTATTATGCAACCCACCATTCCAAATATAAATTATAATTCCCTACTGTGCACCCAAATAAATAGCCACTTTCCCCATTTAATATATAAATTAGCACATGTACTCTTTCCCCAAAATCATTACCAGGCACTTCATCCTCAACGCCCCCCACTATGTACCTCCCACTCTAACCCTAACCCCGATTCAATATATTTACATGCCCCTTCCGCCCCAATTCATTGTCATGTCTTTCTCTCCCACCCTCTATTCATTATCAACTGCTCTACCCTACATTCAATACATCATTTACTCCTCCACCCTCAAAATTCATTATTTGTCCTCCCCATAGATCCCCAGCCCCCAATTACAATTCATCATTTGCTCTCCTCACCCCCCACCTTCAATTAAATTGCTGTGCTCCATCACTCACACTGAATTCATCATTTGCAGTCCCTCATCCTCTCCCCCACTTCATCATTTGCAATACCCCACTACAATTTGAAGTACCCTTACTTCATCCATTGCAGTCCCCTATCCACCCCCTCACTTCTGCACTGCCCCATTCATTTGCAGCCCCCTATCCCCCTTCCATTTCATCATGTGCAGTCACCTTCCACCCACTTCTTCATGTTCAGTCCCCCTTACCCCCACTTCATGTGCAGCCCCATCCCCATCATCATGTGCAGTCCCCCTTAACCCCCATTTCATCATGTGCAGTTCCCCTTACCAATTCATCATGTGCAGTCCCTCTTACCCCCACTTCATCTTATGCAGCCTCACTCCCCCACTTCATCATGTGCAGCCCAACTCCCCCACTTCATCATGTGCAATCCCCCTTACCCTCCCAGTCATCATGTGCAGCCCCACTCCCCCTTCATCATGTGCAATCCCCCTTTACCCAGTTATCAAGTGCAACCCAACTCCATCATGTACAGCCCCACTCCCCCCACTTCATCATGTGCAGCCCCATTCCATCATGTGCAGCCCCTGCACCCTCCTTCATCATGTACAGCCCCATTCCCCCTTCCATCATGTACAGCCCCATTCACCCCTTCATCATGTACAGCCCCATTCACCCCTTCATCATGTACAGCCCCATTTACCCCTCCATCGTGTGCAGCCCCATTCACCCCCTCCATCATGTACAGCCCCATTCACCCCCTCCGTCATGTACAGCCCCATTCACCCCTTCATCATGTACAGCCCCCGCACCTCCCTCCATCATGTATAGCCCCCGCAGCCCACTCCGTCATGTACCGCCCCCGCAGCCCCCTCCATCATGTACAGCCCTGCCACATGTACAACCCCCGCAGCCCCCTCCACCATGTGCAGCCCCCACAACATGTACAGCCCCTCCACCATGTGCAGCCCCCTCCACCATGTGCAGCCCCCTCCACCATGTGTAGCCCACTCCACCATGTGCAGCTCCCTCCACCATGTGTAGCCCCCTCCAACATGTGCAGCCCCTCCACATGTACAGCCCCTGAAGCCCCCTCCACATGTACAGCCCCCGCACCCCCCTCCTCAAGTACAGCCCCCGAAGCCCCCTCCACCATGTGCAGCCCCCTCCACCATGTGCAGCCCCCTCCACCATGTGTAGCCCCCTCCACATGTACAGCCCCTCCACATATACAGCCCCCGCACCCCCCTCCTCATGTACAGCCCCCGCAGCCCTCTCCACCATGTACAGCCCCTCCACCACGTGTAGCCCCCTCCACATGTACAACCCCCTCCAGCCCCTCCACCATGTGCAGCCCCCTCCACATGTACAACCCCCTGCAGCCCCCTCCACCATGTGCAGTCCCCGCAGCCCCTCAATTCATTTTATAAACAAAAAAAAAGTTTCCCATACTTACCTCAGACTCCTCACAGCCGCTCCCCAGCAGCCCCTCTCCGCTTCCAGCGTCCCGTACATGTCAGGCCTGTGCGATGACGTCATTGCGCAGCCCCGACACCAGGAAGTAGAGAGGGAGGAAGAGGAGCTGCGCAGCCATCAAGGTGACGGCCGTGCACAGCTCCCGGGCTCCGGCTTGAACACTGTGACGCGGTCGGCTGTGTCTGCTGCCGGCCGCGTCACAGTACAGCAGGCATGGCCACACACAATTTGCTGTGCGGCCGGCCCTGTACATGTGCTGGGGCTGTGGGGCAAGTACCGGATCGCGGCTCTGAATCTCCCCGGTTCGGGGAACCGGCTACTTTTTTAACAAGCAGTTCCATCAAACCGGGGAGAACTGGCTGAATCCCACCTCTGCAGAGGCTGCTGCGGTGTATATAGAGGCTGCTTTGGTATATATAGAAGCTGCTAGGGTGTATATAGAGGCTGCTGGGGTGTATATAGAGGCTGCTGGTGTGTATATAGAGGCTGCTGGGGTGTATATAGAGGCTGCAGGGGTGTATATAGAGGATTCTGGGGTGTATATAGAGGCTGCTGGGGTGTATATAGAGGCTGCTGGTGTGTATATAGAGGCTGCTGGGGTGTATATAGAGGCTGCAGGGGTGTATATAGAGGATTCTGGGGTGTATATAGAGGCTGCTGGGGTGTATATAGAGGCTTCTGTGGTGTATATAGAGGCTGCTGCTGGGGTGTATATAGAGGCTGCTGGGGTGTATATAGAGGCTGCTGCTGGGGTATATGTGGAGGCTGTTGATGGGGTACATGTGGAGGCTGCTGCTGGGGTACATGTGGAGGATGCTGCTGGAGTATATGTGGAGGCTGCTGCTGGGGTATATGTGGAGGCTGCTGCTGCTGGGGTATATAGAGGCTGCTGCTGGTGGGGTGTACGTGGAGGCTGCTGCTGGGGTTTACGTGGAGGCCGCCGGTCGGGGTACTTCTGCTGCGAGCAGCCAGGAGATGACCAGCTGGCGACGGTCATCTCCCGGCTGCGTTGCTGCTGACCTCCATGCGGCAGGAGATGACCCTCGGCTACCATCGGGAGATCAGCGGCTAGTGCCGCTGATCTCCCGACGATAGTGGTGGCGTGCGTGGTTCAAATCCTGCGCTAATTCGTGGTCGGACTGCGCCTGTCGCTGATTGGTCACGTCTTCTAGAATGGGTATATGTGGGGCTGCTGCTGCTGGGGTATATGTGGAGGCTGCTGCTGCTGCTGGGGTATATGTGGAGGCTGCTGCTGCTGCTGGGGTATATAGAGCAGTGGTCCCCAACCTTTTTTGCACCAGGGACCGGCTTCAAGCAAGACAATTCTTCCATGGCCCGCAGGTCGGGGATGGAGGTGGGGCAGGGGCGGGACTTTGGTCATATGGGGGCGGGGCTATGGAGTTGTAGTATGTATAGCAAGATGGTCCCTGACATATAATCCACCCATATATAGTATGATGGCCCCACAAAGTACTGATTGATATATATACACTGTATATGCTCGAGTATAAGCCGACCCGAGTATAAGCCGAGGCATCTAATTTTGCCACGGAAAACTGGGTAAGCTTATTGACTCGAGTATAAGCCGGGTATGCACTGTTCCCTCATTCCTATCCCGGTATGTGTGGTTCCCCCCGTCCTGTCCAGCTCCGTGTGGCTCACCCTGCTGTATGCATGGCTCCCCTGTCCCACCCTGTATGCATGGCTCTGCTGCCCCCTCGACTATCCCCTCTCCAGTCCATACTTAATGCAGCAGCCAGGGTCATCCATCTGGCTAATCGGTACTCGGACGCGTCCGCTCTTCGCCAGTCCTTACACTGGCTGCCCATTCATTATAGGATCCAATTCAAAGTACTTGTTCTCACCCACAAAGCTCTCCACAGTGCAGCACCCCCTACATCTCCTCCCTCATTTCTATCGGCCTAACCGACTGCTGCGCTCTGCAAACGACTTTCGACTAACCTCTGCACTAATCCATACCTCCCACTCCCGACTCCAAGACTTCTCCAGCGCTGTGCCAATCCTCTGGAATGCTCTACCCCAAGAAATTAGGACTATCCACAATTTGCATGGTTTCAGGCGCTCCCTCAAAACACATTTGTTCAGAGCGGCCTATCACATTCACTAATCAAAGTCATTCTATGTGTAAGTGTGCGTGTGTAGCCCATTCACTGTCTCCATCCATCCCTCACTCCCTCAAGATGGCTGGACCATCATTGTAAATGCACCATTGTATATACACACCTGTACTTTGTATCTCCCCCACCTCATTGTAGATTGTAAGCTCTCACGAGCAGGGGCGGCTTATTTTGCTTTAATTATTGTATTGTTAACGTTGTTACTTATGACTTGTGTTTTGAAACTGTTAAACTGTAAAGCGCTGCTGAATATGTTGGCGCTATATAAATAAAGATTATTATTATCATCCTTGTATACATGGCTCCGCTCCCACCCTCCCCTCCTTGTATGTATGGCTCCGCTCCCCCCTCCCATCCTTGTATGCATGGCTCCGCTCCCACACTCCCATCCTTGTATGCATGGCTCCGCTCCCCCCTCCCCACCTTGTATGCATGGCTCAGCTCCCCCTCCCATCCTTGTATGCATGGCTCCCCTGTCCCATCCTATATGCATGGCTCTGCTCCCACCCTTGCATACATGGCTCCCCTGTCCCATCCTGTATGCATAGCGCCGCTCCCCCCTCCCATCCTTGTATGCATGGCTCCGCTTCCCCCTCCCATCCTTGTATGCATGGCTCCGCTCCCCCCTCCCATCCTTGTATGCATGGCTCCGCTCCCCCCTCCCATCCTTGTATGCATGGCTCAGCTCCCACCCTCCCATCTGTTATGATTCGGAAACCGAGGAGGATAATAGGGAAAAAGACTAGGCAACCAGATACCTAGAGAGGTTGGTAACTTAGCGGATTGCAGACCCCAAAACTGACCACACAACTAGAATTAGCCGTGGGATGTACCTACGATGCCCTAGACGCCTTGACACAGCCAAAGAGTTAACTAAGCCTAAAGAGAGAAAGGGGAAAGCTATACTGCCCACAGTAGAGGCCCAAAGGAATAGATAGCCCCCAAAGATATATTGCCGGTGAGACAAGATGAGGCACAAAACACAGGTAGAAAATAGAGTAAGCAAATGATGGGGCCCAAACTGTCTGGATAGAGCAGGACAAGAAAGGATACTGTCTGCAATCCCGCAAAAACCCTAAGAAAAATTCCAACACATCTGATATGCAAAAATACTGAGGCCACACGACCTCTCCCCACTAAATCAGAACTCTGGTGTGAACTGGACGCAAAACAACAGATACAGAAGTAACAGGGGACTAGAAATACAGAAAAGACTGACAAAAGCTGTGGCAAATGAAAACAGAGTCCAGTACAGGTCCCAGCAGGGAACCCGCTGAACTCACACCAGCAAGGCAGAAATCAGAGAAAACCAAAAAGGAACAAATTCCACAGATTAAAGCAGTCAAATAACTTATCTGAAAGATGCAGGACAAAGCAGGAGGCAAGCAGACTTCCAAAAGGTTCAGGAAGAAAACCAAATCACCAGCAACAACTAAAGGAAGGCTGCTCACTTAAATCTCTCCAGTCTGTAACACCTGACCTCCAATCATCCTCTTAAGGTGATTGACTTCTGTCAGCCAGGCCAGCTCCATTACCAGCAGCAACCACCAGAGGGAACCCAAACTCAGAAGCCAGATCAAAAGTGTTCACAACACCCATCCTTGTATACATGGCTCCCCTGTCCCATCCTGTATGCATGGCTCTGCTCCCACCCTTGTATACATGGCTCCCCTGTCCCATCCTGTATGCATGGCTCCTCTCCCCCCTCCCCTCCTTGTATGCATGGCTCCGCTCCCCCTCCCATCCTTGTATACTTGGCTCCACTCCCACTCTCCCCTCCTTGTATGCATGGCTCAACTCCCCCCTCCCATCCTTGTATGCATGGCTCTGCTCCCACCCTCCCCTCCTTGTATACATGGCTCCGCTCCCATCCTTGTATGCATGGCTCCGCTCCCACCCTCCCCTCCTTGTATGCAAGGCTCCGCTTCCCCTCCCATCCTTGTATGCATGGCTCCACTCCGAACCCTCCCATCCTTTTATGCTTGGCTCCGCTCCCCCCTCCCTTCCTTGTATGCATGGCTCCGCTCCCCCCTCCTTGTATGCATGGCTCCGCTCCCCCTCCCATCCTTGTATACATGACTCCCCTGTCCCATCCTGTATGCATGGCTCCTCTCCCCCCTCTCCTCCTTGTATGCATGGCTCCGCTCCCCCTCCCATCCTTGTATGCATGGCTCTGCTCCCCCTCCCATCCTTGTATGCATGGCTCCGCTCCCCACCTCCCATCCTTGTATGCATGGCTCCGCTCCCCCCTCCCATCCTTGTATGCATGGCTCCGCTCCCCCCTCCCATCCTTGTATGCATGGCTCCGCTCCCCCCTCCCATCCTTGTATGCATGGCTCAGCTCCCACCCTCCCATCTGTTATGATTCGGAAACCGAGGAGGATAATAGGGAAAAAGACTAGGCAACCAGATACCCAGAGAGGTTGGTAACTTAGCGGATTGCAGACCCCTAAACTGACCACACAACTAGAATTAGCCATGGTGATTACCTACGATGCCCTAGACGCCTTGACACAGCCAAAGAGTTAACTAAGCCTCAAGAGAGAAAGGGGAAAGCTATACTGCCCCGCAGTAGAGGCCCAAAGGAATAGATAGACCCCAAACATATATTGCCGGTGAGACAAGATGAGGCACAAAACACAGGCAGAAAATAGAGTAAGCAAATGATGGGGCCCAAACTGTCTGGATAGAGCAGGACAGGAAAGGATACTGTCTGCAATCCCGCAAAAACCCTAAGAAAAATTCCAACACATCTGATATGCAAAAATACTGAGGCCACACGACCTCTCCCCACTAAATCAGAACTCTGGTGTGAACTGGATGCAAAACAACAGATACAGAAGTAACAGGGGACTAGAAATACAAGAAAAGACTGACAAAAGCTGTGGCAAATGAAAACAGAGTCCACCACAGGTCCCAGCAGGGAACCCGCTGAACTCACACCAGCAAGGCAGAAATCAGAGAAAAGCAAAAAGGAACAAATTCCACACATTAAAGCAGTCAAATAACTTATCTGAAAGATGCAGGACAAAGCAGGAGGCAAGCAGACTTCCAAAAGGTTCAGGAAGAAAACCAAATCACCGGCAACAACTAAAGGAAGGCTGCTCACTTAAATCTCTCCAGTCTGTAACACCTGACCTCCAATCATCCTCTTAAGGTGATTGACTTCTGTCAGCCAGACCAGCTCCATTACCAGCAGCAACCACCAGAGGGAGCCCAAACTCAGAAGCCAGATCAAAAGTGTTCACAACAACCATCCTTGTATACATGGCTCCCCTGTCCCATCTTGTATGCATGGCTCTGCTCCCACCCTTGTATACATGGCTCCCCTGTCCCATCCTGTATGCATGGCTCATCTTCCCCCTCCCATCCTTGTATACATGGCTCCGCTCCCACTCTCCCCTCCTTGTATGCATGGCTCCGCTCCCCCTCCCATCCTTGTATGCATGGCTCTGCTCCCACCCTCCCCTCCTTGTATGCATGGCTCAGCTCCCCCCTGCCATCCTTGTATGCATGGCTCCGCTCCCACCCTCCCCTCCTTGTATACATGGCTCCGCTCCCATCCTTGTATGCATGGCTCCACTCCCACCCTCCCCTCCTTGTATGCAAGGCTCCGCTCCCCCTACCATCCTTGTATGCATGGCTCCACTCTGATCCCTCCCATCCTTGTATGCATGGCTCCGTTCCCCCCTCCTTGTATGCATGGCTCCGCTCCCCCCTCCCATCCTTGTATACATGGCTCCCCTGTCCCATTCTGTATGCATGGCTCCTCTCCCCCCTCTCCTCCTTGTATGCATGGCTCCGCTCCCCCTCCCATCCTTGTATGCATGGCTCTGCTCCCCCTCCCATCCTTGTATACATGGCTCCCCTGTCCCATTCTGTATGCATGGCTCCTCTCCCCCCTCTCCTCCTTGTATGCATGGCTCCACTCCCCACCTCCCATCCTTGTATGCATGGCTCCCCCGTCTCATCTTGTATGCATCGCTGGGCTCCCCCGTCCATAGTGTGTAGGTGGAATGAAAGTGGTATGATAGTGATTGAAAAGCATTCATTTACTTTTTTGACCCTAAGCAAGGAGCCTGTTGGGCGCCCAAATGCATTGGTACAAATAGAAACCTTATCTGAAGCTCCAAGGAGCTTCATTTCCTGCAGCAAAGCCTGTCTAAGGTGATTCTTTCCATTCTTAAGAGGCTTCATAGGTGCACTATTTCAGTGTACCAGATGCAATACATGTCTCTCTCACTGTTTTGAAAAGTTGGGAGGTATCCCTCCTGTGACTTCGCCTACAGTGGTATGTAAAAGTTTGGCACCCCTGGTCAAAATTACTTCTATTATGAACAGTCAAGCAAGTTGAAGATGAAATGATCTCAAGTTACAGATGACACATTTCATTTGTATATTAGGCAAAAAAATATATATATTTTCATCTTTCACATTTTAAAAATTAGTAGAAGGGAAATGGGCAGATACAAAAGTTTGGGCACCCTGTATGGTTAGTACCTGATAGCATCCCCTTTGAAAGTATCACAGCTTGTAAACGCTTTTTGTAGCCAGACAAGAGTCTTTCGATTCTTGTTTGAGGGATTTTCATCCATTCTTCCTTAGAAAATTCTTCCAGTTCTGTGAGATTCCTGGTCGTCTTGCATGCTTTGCTATTTTGAGGTCTATCCACAGTTTTTCAATGATGTTCAAATCAGGGGACTGTGAGGGCCATTGTAAGACCTTCTGCTTGCTCCTTTTGAGGTCGTCTGTTGTGGATTTTGACGTGTTATTAGGATCATTATCCATTTGTAGAAGCCATCCTCTTTTCAACTTCAGCTTTTTTACAGATGGTGTTATGTTTGCATCAAGAAGTTGTTGAAATTTAATTGAATCCATTCTTCCCTCTACCTGTGAAATGTTCCCTGTGCCATTGGCTGCAACACAACCCCAAAGCATAACTGATCCACCCCTGTACTTTATATTTGGCAAGATGTTCTTTTCTTGAAGGTCTGTGCCCTTTTTTCTCTACACAAACCTTTGATCATTGTGGCCAAAGATGTCTATTTAAACCTTATAGGTCCACAGGACTTGTTTCCAAAATGCATCAGGCTTGTTTAGATGTTCTTTGGCATACCTCTGATGCTGAATTTTAGGCCGGGATCACATGTATTTCTATGCAGCCGCACACGTTGATCCGAGTGCCAGCGGCAGTGCTGGGTCTTGATGCGAAAAACTCGCACGAGAATCGTGCTAGTTTCTCGCAAGTGTGATCTAAGCCTTATGGTGAGGATGTATGAGAGGTTTTCGTCTGATGATGACCCTTCCATGAAGGCCATATTTGTGCAGGTGTCTCTGATCAGTACAACAATGTATCACAACTGCAGAGTCTACTAATTCTTTCTGAAGGTCTTTTGAAGTCAAGGGGGGTTCTGATTTGCTTCTCTAGCAATCTTACGAGCAGCTCTCACTGAAATTTTGCCTGATCTTCCAGACCTTATCTTGACCTCCAACATTCCTGTTAACTGCCATTTCTTAATTACAGTTTGAACTGAGGAAAGGGTAACTTGAAAACGCTTTGTTATGTTCTTATAGCCTTCTCCTGCTTTGTGGGCCTCCACCAGTTTCATTTTCAGAGGGCTAGGCACCTGCTTAGAAGAACCAATAGCTGCTGTTTTTTGGCACCAGGTTAAAGGAGGCTGGGTATTTTATAAAGCTGGGAAATTTGCATCACCTTGCCTTTACTAACGATGATAGTGACAAGCAATAACCCTAACAGGCTAATTAAGGTCGGAAACATCGGTCAAAGTTACATGAGCACACTAATCTCCAAGGGTGCCCAAAGAGATCATTTCATCTTCTACTTGCTTAGCTGTCCACATTAACAGTAATTTTAAACAGGGGTGCCCAAACTTTTACATGCCACTGTGTGTGCCATGACCCATATACTATGCCAAATTTATCTATTTATTTTTTGGTTGGGGGTTGTTGCATTTGGACTTTTGCTATGGAATCCCATGATTTCTACATAGGTTCTTAGCTCACTGTGCGTCACACAGTACTAGTATGCCACAAAGTAATAATTCCCCATGGTGCACACTATAGAATATTAGTAATGTCTCCTCTGTGGGCAACAATACAATGCCCTCCTTTAATCTCCCATGCAGTAGTAATACTTCAAAATCATGGAGACATGTCAGATTGTGAGCTGAGTAGTGTATCAAAATTGGCAATGCAGGTCTATGGGTCTGTGAAAAAAATCAGACAGCGTTCCGATGTCATCTGAGTCTGATGTTCAAGGACTTTTAGGTCGAAAAAGGTGGAGAAACTTTTTACTGTATTTTTTTCTCATATGAGAAAAACTGATGACACTTACCGTATTTTACGGACTATAAGATGCACCGGACCATAAGACGCACCCCAAATTTTCAGAAGGAAAATTGGGAAAAAAAATGTGTCAAATGGGGGTCCGTCTTACAGTCCGAATTTAGCTTACCACTGTGTGGGGTGGTTGGGCACTGTGGGGTGGCTGTGTTATTTGGGGTGGCTGTGTTCTGTGGGGTGGCTGTGTTCTGTGGGGTGGCTGTGTTCTGTGGGGTGGCTGTGTTATGTGGGGTGGCCAGGGTGGCCATATACTCACAAATCTGGTGGTGGCGGCGGCGCTCCCAATGCAGCTTGGCTGCGATGCAGTGGTGGTGTCCGGGCAGCAGCGGGCCTCTGGGCTGCGTGGGGGGCTCCCCCGGCATCTCGTCCCAGCCGTAAAGCCCCCCCGCAGCTGCGACAAGATCTCGTTGCTGAGATTTGAACGAGAGTATGCGGCGGCCATCTTGCCGGAGGCCCCAGGAGGCCATTCCTCATGCCGGCACCGCGTCGCAGCTGCGGGGGGGCTTTCCGGCTGGGACGAGATGCCGGCGGAGCCCCCCACGCAGCCCAGAGGCCCGCTTGCTGCCCGAACACCACCACCGCACCTTGGATCGGGACCGCCACCGGAGGCACCGGCACCGCGTCGCAGCTGCGGGGGGCTTTCTGGCTGGGACGAGATGCCGGCGGAGCCCCCCACGCAGCCCAGAGGCCCGCTGCTGCCCGGACACCACCACCGCATCGCAGCCAAGCTGCATTGGGAGTGCCGCCGCCACTGAACTTTCCGGTATGTTGGGACCATAAGACGCACCCCCATTTTCCCCCAAAATTTTTTGGGAAAAAAGTGCGTCTTATGGTCCAAAAAATACGGTAGATCAATCTGATAAAACTTAGAAAACAATCTGATGAAAATCACTAATATGAAAAAAATGACGTGTGACCGAGACCTTACAAATGTAACATAGCAGGTGAAAGCCGTGTACAGATCGTGAATTGAGGCAGCCACTTCAAGTTACACCTCTGATCTTTGCTCTGTTACCCTTTTCCCAAAATCTATTTGTTTTTTTCATTCCGCCTGAGCTAAAAATATGTTTTTGGGTACTTATAGCTCTATAGGTGTTTTTGATTACGGAATTTAAAAAAATCATTGAGATGGAACTTTCCAAAAGACGGAAGGAAAACAGCCAAAATTCCCTTTGCAGCTTTATTTGTCTTAAACGTAACAATTTAACTCAGGAGCCTAAAAAAATCTACCAAACAAAAACAATCCTTTGTATGTTCTGTGGCTGCGAACTTTGGCTCAGCAAAAAAAAAGTTCCATGGAAGGAAAACAAGAGCCACACATATTATAGCCAACTTATCCAAAAATTTCACCCTGCCTCTAAATTTAGTCTTTTTGTGGATACAATTATTTGCTTAAAAAGTTATTTTTGCTTTGGATTCTTCTTGCTATTTTTGTACTTTTTTTTATTTTAAAGGGCCACGACTTGTTAACGCTGAACTCTGCAGAAAGTGAAAAATGGTTAAAGTAGCTGGGATATTAATTAGCAAAAAATATATCAGAGATTTTTGTCTGCAAAGCAGCCCCAGGGAAGAATCACGTCTCTGACTGACGCCCACCGCAGACCAATGTTTCTGGGGGTTGATTGATTAATGAGAACGGGAGGAGGAGGTGTGAATTTGTTTTGGATTCCAGTGGATTTGAAGAAGGTTTGGCACAGTCCGAGTGTTTCATCAGCTCAGAACTTAGGAGGTACTTTTTTTTTTAGATCCACAAATAGTGACCACCTACAGGCGCCCTTCACTGCCGTGGGTCCAGGTAAAAGAGGAAACAGTTTTTTTGGAATGAAGCCTCATTTCAGACAGGGCGGATAAATGTAGCATGGAATTAAGGAATATACCGCTCCCTTGCAAATAAACAAAATCATTTTTCCTCTCTAAATTTCTATAAAAAAAGAAAATCATGTATTTACCTAACTTGTGGAAGTGATGAATAAAAGTATAAAAAAAATCATTTGAACCAAAAAGAAAGGATCTAAATTGTCAATTTTTTCTGATAACAGATCTCTGCAGCTAAGCCCGATACCAATGCCAATGAAAAGAGGTTGTCTCCGGACGATACATGGATGGGCCAGGTCGGCCAGAGTGTGGGACCCTTCAAAATGGTCCATATGCCCTTGAGGCAATGAGCAATTGTCTTTGTGACAAAACCTTTTAAAACTACTTTAAAAATTATATCTTCAGCAATTCCTCACAGCACCCACTTTGATGCCTAATGGGGACCCCCACAGTCTATTGGGACACAATATTTAAAAGCTCCTCCCCTTTGTCTCTATGCCATCTGCCTGAGAAGTGATTAGCACTTGCAAGTGTGCAGCTAACACCTATCTGGAGCTCAACAGTACAATGAAATGAGCTTTGTCATCTTGGTCGCTACTTATACAGAGCGCAACAACTGATGACATAGTTATCTCCACTGTTGCGCTCTGCATGAACAATGATGGTAATGACTGAGGATTAGTACATAATGAATGTAGAAACTGTCTCCATTTATTACGAAAAAACTGCTTTTATATTTTTACACTTTTTCCAACCTTAATTAAGGCTAGAGATAGGTTTAAGGTTAGGATTAGGGTTAGGCTTAAGGCTAGGCTTAGGCTTAGATTTAGTCTAAAGGATTGGATTGAGGCAAAGCTTAGGGTAAGGTTTACTTAAGCACAAACTATAATTAAAGTAGTATATATTCATCAAATTACGATACATGTGTTTCTGGAATAAGGGGATCAATACTGGACTAGTGTTGTGAAGTCTGGGAATGCTAAAGGTTAACGGGTAAAGGGACGCAAAATATTCACCTTGCTCTTGGCACTGGCTACCCAAACTGCTGGATCTCATTGGTCTGTGCTTTCTGGTCTTGTCTTTGTCACATCTATTAACAAAATAGAAACAAGAGAGAAATTTAAATCAAATCAATATTTGGTGACCGCCCTTTAACATTCTTTTAGGTACTTTAGGTACTTGTCACTGCGCACAGTTTTTGCAGGAACTCGACAGAAGGTTGGTCCAAACATCTTGGAGAAGAAAGGAAAGATTGTGGATATCGCTTGCACAAATCCTTCTGTCTCTTCGTATAATCCCAGACTGGATGATGTAAGATCAGGGCTTTGTGGGGCTAGGCCGTATCATCACTTTCAGAACTCCTGGTTCTTCTTTACACTGAAGGTAGTTCTTAATGTCTGTGACTAATCTCACTACTTACAGGCAAGCCGTGAGACAAGGGAGTCAAGGAGTCTGGGGTCAAATGCCAGGAGAGCCCATCAAAGGCAAAAGAATTGTCAGAAGGCAAAGTCCGAGGTCAGGCAACAAAGATCAGAATAGCAGAACTCTAAGCACAAGGCACACACAACACCTAGCAAAGCTTTGACTGGCAATGGTCTGACTATTGACAACCAGGTAATCACCCTGAATGGTGACACCTGGAGGAAACTTAGCACCGAGAACACGGACTTCTTCAGAAAGTCCATGTTACTGTGTGGGTTTGGCACCCTGAACATCAGTTGTTTCCCACACTGTCATGTGCATTACAGCGTGAGAAACACCGTTGGCTCTGATTGGCGGTAAGATCATTACCAACAGTCACAAAGCTGCGGTTCCCACACTGGGAGTATTCATCAGCCGGCGCCTGCGCTATAAATAAATTTAAAAAAATGATGTGGGGTCTCTTCTATTTTTGATAAACAGCATAGGCAAAACTGATAGCTGCGGGCTGTAACCTCAGCTGTCAATTTTATCGCGACTGGTTATCAAGAATAGAGGAGTTCCCATGCTGTTTTTTTAAATGATTTAAATGAAAAATTTAGAAAAGCATTTTGGGGTCCCCTCCATTTTTGACAACCAAATAAGCTGAAGCAGACATCTTGTGGCTGGTATTCTCAGGCTGGTAAGGGGCCATGGATATTGGCCCCCTCAGCCTAAAAATAGCAACCCGCAGCCACCCCAGAAAAGATGCATCTATTAGATGTGCCATTTCTGGTGCTTTGCCCAGCTCTTCCCACTTGCCCTGGTGTGATGTCAAGTGGATTAATGGTTGTAGGGTTGATGTCAGCTGTTTTATGATTGCTGACATCAAGTCCACAGGTTAGTAATAGGCTAGAATTTATAGAATTTTCTCATTGAGGTCATTGCAGTTCATTATTCCGGCTCACAATGAAGTGCAGATTGGAACCCACCTTCAGTGACTGGAGGTAACCTCTATGATAAACAAATAAAGTTGCACTCTGTAGTGCTAAAGCATGTAACTATGTAATATATGAAATATGAATAGCATTGCCTTTCTAGATGATAAGAAAAAATGGAGATACTTAGCACATAATTTGGTCAATTCATGCATGCCCAGCAGCCAACAACAAGGCAGTCTCCGATGTGAATGCCTCTCCTAGGCTAAAGCCTGAATATATGGGTAAATAGGATCCTGTTGCAAGGATGGAGGGTGGAGTGCTCAGTCAGAGAGCTAATGTAGAAATACCAAAAAAGTGACTGGCATTTCCAAATCAGAAAACTGGTGTGTACAAGGGAGAAATATGAGTAGCCATCTCTATATATAACAAACAAATAAAGTTGCACTCTGTAGTGCTAAAGCATGTAACTATATAATATATGGAATATGAATAGCATTACTGCTCTAGATAATAAGAAAAATTGAGATACTAAGCACATAATTTGGCCAATTCATGCATGCCCAGCAGCGAACGACAAGGCGATCTCCGGTTTGCTGGAGAACCTCTATTGAAAAAGAAACGGTGTGGGGTCCCCTGTAATTTTCATAAGCAGCAGAGGGAGAGCTGAAGGTTCCCAGGCTATTACTATCACCTCACAGTTGTTTGGCTAGTCTCTACTGGTTATTTTAATGGGGGGACCCCAGAAAAAAAAATGACATAGGGTCCTTCCATAATTTCAAACCAGCAAAGGCTAAACAGACAGCTATAGACTGATATTAATAGCCAGGGAAGGGGCCAGTGAAATTGGCCATCTTACCAAGTTAAGAACATCAGCTCTCAGCTGCCCCAGAAATGCTGCAACAATAAGATGGTTATCTTCATGTCAGACAGGTGAGGGATATGGTTGTTTATTATTTTTGTTTTTTTACAGGGGACATGGGCATCGGTGGATTAGGCATAAAGTGAGTATCATGTTTGTTTATTATTTTCTGTTTTTTTTACAGGTGACAAGGGTTTCAACAGAATAAGCATAAAGTAAGCAAAACTGTGTTTTTTCTTTTTTTTAAGGAGTCTGTGTCTTTCATTCAAATAAACGAATTTAATCTAGCTGTGTCTTTTTATAATCTAACTATGTGGTTAGTAATGGGGGAATAATATTATACGGAGGACTATGTGAGGCTTATTATTCTGTATGAGGTATATTTGAGCCCATTACACTGTATTGAGAACTATGTAGAGCCATTATTCTAAATTGTGTACTATGTGGGGCCATTATCCTGTATGGAGGACTTGGTGGGCCTAATATACTAAATAGAGGACTATGTGGGGCCATTATTCTGTAGGCAGGACTATGTTTGGGTCCATTATTCTGTATGGAGGACTATATGGGGACATTATTTTGCATGTAAGACTATGTGGAGCCACTATTCTGTATGGAGAAATATGTGAGGACTGTATGAAGGACTATGTGGGACCCATTATACTGAATGAAGGACTATGTGGGAACATTATTCTGTATTTAGGACTATATGGGGCTACTATTCTGTATGGAGGAATATTTGAGTCCATTATACAGTATTGAGAACTATGTGGGCCAATTACACTGCATGGAAGAGTATATGAAGCCATTATTTAATATGGGGGACTATGTGGGGAAACTATTCTGTATAGAGAACTATGTGTTATCACTATTCTGTATGGAGGAATATGTGTCCCCATTAATCTATATGGAGGACTATGTGGCACCTTTTTTTCTGTTTGGAGGACTATGTGGGGCCCATTATTCTGTATGGAGGACTACGTGGGACCCATTTTGCTGAATGAAGGACTATGTGGGGACATTATTCTGTATGGAGGCCTATCTGGGATCCATTATATTGAATGAAGGACTATCTGGGCCATTATTCAGTTTGGAGGACTATGTGGGCCCATTATACTGTATGGAGGACTATGTTGAGGCCATTATACTGTATGGAGGACTGTTTGGGACTCATTATATGTAAGCAGAACTATGTGGGGCCCATTACACTGTGTGGGGATTATGTGGGACCCATTATACTGTAAGGGTGATGATGTGGGGCCCATAATTCTGTATGGAGGACTATCTGGAACCCATTATATTGAATGAAGGACTATGTGGGGCCATTATTGAGTTTGGAGGACTTTGAGGGCTCATTACGCTGTATGGAGGACTGTTTGGGACCCATTATACTGTAAGGAGAACTATGTGGAGCCCATTGCATTGTGTGAGGGACTATGTGGGGTCTATTATATTGAATGAAGAACTATGTGGGGCCATTATTCAGTTTGGAGGACTATGTGGTTCCATTATGCTGTATGGATGATGATGTGGGGCCAATTATTCTGCAAGGAGGACTATTTTGGGACATTATTCTGTATGTAAGACTATGTGGGGCCATTATTCTGTATGGAGGAATATGTGGGTCTATGATTCTACATGGAGGACTATGTGAGACAAATTACACTGAATAGAGGACTTTTTGTAGCCATTATTCTGTGTAAGAAACTATGTGGAGTCAACATTCTGTATGAAGGACTATGTGGGTTCTCTATACTGTATGGAGGACTATGTGGAGCCCTTGTACTATATGGAATACAATACGTGGTACATTATATTGTAGGAAGGATGTGGGGCCCATTCTACTGTATGGGACTGTGTAGGGCCATTTTACTGTATGAAGAACTATGAGGGGCCAATTTTATCATATGGGTGACTACTTGTGGCCCAATATACTGAATAGGGGACTATACGGGACCATTATACTTTATGGGGGACTATGTGGGCCAAAATAATATGTGGAGAACTATATGGAGCCATTATACTGTGTGGAGGAATATGTGGGGCCCATTATACTGTATGGAGGACATTATGGGGCCCATTATACTGCATGGTGGACAAAATATATGTTTGTGCCCTATATAAATATGTATAACTACTTCACAAAATTATAGTAAATTACTATTAAGAGGTTTTAATATGACATAAGTAGTTATACATATTTATATAGGGCACAAACATATATTTTGTTATTTATTTTAATTAAATAAAAGTTTTATGTTTTAGAGACTTAACAGTCAGCACTATTTTTACCACCTAAATACCATTTGGGTTCTATGGGGTTAATGTTTTAACATCACCCGTAGTTTCCATTTTAATCACATGTTCTGGCAACAGCATCCTCTTTCTAGTTCACTTTCAAAGGAGGAGGGGCGAGGGGCTTCCATATGTATATAAGGCTGGCTTTACCACGGGTCTCTATCCCTGATGAAGAAGGTCCGTGCACCTTTGAAACGCGTCGGATGATTTTTGACCCTTCCCGCCTCCTATACCAAGGTGACGTCACCAATTTTTTGCCCCGCCCCCGTCCCGTCCGCTTCGTACCAGCGGCGCCTCATGGCCTGAGGACGCTGCGTAGTATCCGGACTTTCAGCGCTTCTACACAGCAAGCCTGTTCCAGCTACAGGGAGGATGCTCCCTGTCCCAGCGCTCTTTGTGTGCCTGCTCTGTGTGCGCGGTCCGGTGACCATCTGCACGAAGCTAGGACTTCCTCCTTCTTTGATCTAGTCCCCTGCTAGTATGTAAGTAAGTGTATTACACTGATATTTAAGCACATATCTGTTACTACAGGATCTTTACATCTATATCCAATTGGCATATTCTAACCCAGTGTGGGGATTTTTTCTTGAATAGACTGCATTGGAGGCGCAGGTAGTTGTTTGATTTCTGATTTATTTGTACCATTCTTTGGTTACCTTGGGTCAGCGATAGCACAGTAGCTGGCTCAACTCCAGCAGCCTCCATATATACTGAACATTTCTAGTTCACTTATTAGGTCTCTATCTTT
Organism: Oophaga sylvatica; assembly: GCA_033576555.1. NCBI lineage: Eukaryota > Metazoa > Chordata > Amphibia > Anura > Dendrobatidae > Oophaga > Oophaga sylvatica. Next base: position 13,108,057 of record JARQOD010000005.1, on the reverse strand, counting down.
CCAGGTAGCGCCAGTGTATTCTATCTTTCATTCTATTTTCTGTCTGCATTCGTGTTTTCATCTTGTCTAACCACCATTATATGTGTGGGGGCTACTGTTATGTTTCGGTAGCTGAGGAGAGCAGGCAAAAAGGCAATACACCAGAGCAGTTGGAATCTATGAGATTGCAGTACCCTGACTAACCACCACAACTAGAGGCAGCCGTGGAGCGTTCCTACGTTGGTCCTAGACGCCTCGTCACAGCCTGAGAAACTAACTACACCTAAAGACAGAAACAGGAAAGCTATCTGCCCCGGAGCAGAACCCCAAAGATAATAGAAAGCCCCCAAACATGTAATGGCAGTTAGACAAGAGGAAATACTGACACAGAAAGAAAATAGTATGAGCAAACGCTGGGGCCCAAACTATCTAAATAGAAAAGGATAGGAAGGGTACTTACTGCAATCCCAGAAAACCCTGAAAAGCACCAACTCTACTAATTTCAAAATCACCTGAGATCACACGACCTCTACCACCTAAATTAGTTCTCTGGTGTAACAAAATCAAAACAGCAGCCACTGAAAAAACTGGAAAAAGCAAAAGAACAAAAACTCAGTGGCTGAACTAAACTGAGAGGGCAGAAGCCCCCAGAGGGGACCCTGAAGGCCCCCAAAGAAGTGCAGTACAAAAGGCAAAAATATAGCACAAACACAAAAGAAGCAAAAGTCTTATCTGTAAGCAGGAAATGCAGACACAGAAGGCTACAAGGGAAACTGGAATGAAGGATTCAGACCAGAACAATTGATCACCGGCAACCCTGATGGGAAAATGACTCCCTTATATAAGACCAGTCAGTAACACCTGATTCCCAGTCCTCACAATCTTCACTAGCACCGCTTGTAACCACCAGAGGGAGCCTCTGCTCAGAACTCATCTCAAACCCATTCACAACAGTACCCCCCCTTGAGGAGGGGTCACCGAACCCTCATTTGAGCAACCAGGTCGGTCAGGATGAGTTCTATGATACGCACGGATAAGTCTCCTAGCATGGATGTCCGAAGCAAACACCCAAGAATTGTCTTCCTGACCATAACCTCTCCATTTAACCAAATACTGGAGTTTCCGTCTAGAAAAACGAGAATCCAATATTTTCTCAACCACATACTCCAGATTGCCCTCAACCAAAACAGGGTCAGGAGGCACAGCAGCAGGAACCACTGGCTCAACAAACATCTTCAACAAGGACTTGTGGAACACGTTATGGATCTTAAATGTCCCTGGAAGAAGCAAACGAAAAGAAACAGGATTAATAATCTCCATGATCTTATAAGGTCCAATGAACCTAGGCTTAAATTTAGGAGATGCTACTCTCATAGGAATATTCTTTGAGGACAACCAGACCAAGTCCCCCACTTTAAACCGAGGACCATCAGTCCTATGCCGGTTAGCAAACCGCTGGGCCTTCTCCTGAGAGAGGGACAACCTCTCCACTACCTGGTCCCAAATCTGTTGCATACGCTCCACAACAGAGTCAACACCTGGACAGACAGAAGCCTCCGTCTGTCCTGAAGAAAATCGAGGGTGAAACCCAGAATTACAGAAAAACGGAGACATCAAAGTGGCAGAGCTAGCCCTATTATTAAGAGCAAACTCAGCCAAAGGCAAAAAAGAGACCCAGTCATCCTGATCAGCAGACACAAAGCATCTTAGATAAGTCTCCAATGTCTGGTTTGTTCTCTCAGTTTGACCATTGGTCTGAGGATGAAATGCCGAGGAGAAAGACAATTGAACACCCAGTTTAGAACAAAAAGTCCTCCAAAATCTGGAAACAAACTGGACTCCTCTGTCAGACACAATGTTCTCAGGAATGCCGTGTAAACGAACCACGTGCTGAAGGAACAACGGCACCAATTCAGAGGAGGAAGGCAACTTAGGTAATGGCACAAGATGTATCATTTTGGAAAATCTATCACAAATTACCCAGATGGTGGTCATTCTCTGAGAAACAGGAAGATTGGAAATGAAATCCATAGAGATATGGGTCCATGGTCTCTTGGGCACAGGCAATGGCATCAACAAACCACTAGAGCGAGAGCAAGGCTTGGAGCGAGAGCAAGTCCCGCAGGACTGCACAAATTCCCTGACATCACAAGACAAGGTAGGCCACCAAAAGGACCGACTAACCAAGTCTCTGGTACCAAAAATTCCGGGATGCCCAGCCAATGCGGAACAATGAATCTCAGACATCACACTCTTTTTCCATTGGTCCGGGACAAACAATTTTCCAACAGGGCAGCGCTCGGGCCTATCCTCCTGACACCCCTCCAGAGCAAGTCTCAAATTGGGCGAGATGGCGGAAAGAACTACACCCTCTTTCAAAACAACAGAAGGATCAGATAACTCAGGAGAGTCCGCAAGGAAACTCCTCGAGAGGGCATCCGCCTTAACATTCTTAGTGCCAGGAAGAAAGGAAAGCACAAAATTAAAACGTGTGAAAAACAAGGCCCACCTGGCCTGTCTAGGATTGAGTCGCTTGGCAGATTCCAGATAGACCAGATTCTTATGGTCCGTAAGGACCACCACCTGATGTTTGGCTCCCTCCAGCCAATGTCTCCACTCTTCAAAAGCCCACTTCATGGCCAACAACTCCCGATTAACCACGTCATAATTACGTTCAGTAGGAGAAAATTTTCGAGAGAAAAAGGCACAAGGGTTACTTTTAGAGGTCTCTGGATCTTTTTGGGACAAAACGGCACCTGCCCCAATTTCAGAGGCATCAACCTCCACCTGAAATGGCAGAGAAACATCAGGCTGCCGTAGAACAGGAGCAGAAGTGAATCTCTGCTTAAGTTCCTGAAATGCAGAGACTGCCTCAGGAGGCCAATTCACCACATCAGAACCCTTTCTGGTCAAATCAGTTAATGGTTTAACAATAACCGAGAAATTACCAATAAATTTACGATAAAAATTGGCAAAACCCAAAAATCTCTGAAGAGCCTTTAATGAAGTAGGTTGGACCCAATCACAGATGGCCTGAACCTTGACCGGGTCCATTTCAATAACAGATGGGGACAAAATGAATCCCAGAAATGAGATCCTCTGTACGCCAAAAAGACACTTTGATCCCTTCACATACAGAGCATTCTCTCTCAAAATCTGGAATACAGTTCGAACATGTTTCACATGAGAGTCCCAGTCATTAGAAAAAATCAAGATATCATCCAAATAAACAATCAGAAATTTATCCACAAAATCCCTGAAAATGTCATTCATGAAGGACTGGAAGACGGAAGGAGCATTAGTGAGCCCAAAGGGCATCACTAGGTACTCAAAATGCCCTTCAGGGGTATTGAATGCCGTCTTCCATTCATCCCCGTGCTTAATGCGAATAAGGTTATACGCCCCCCTGAGGTCAAGCTTGGTAAACCAAGTAGCGTTTTTCACCCTGGAAAACAGGTCAGAAATCAAGGGTAACGGGTATTGATATTTCACAGTAATATTGTTCAAGAGACGATAATCAATACACGGCCTTAATGAACCATCTTTTTTGGCCACAAAGAAAAAACGGCACCTAAGGGTGAAGAGGATGGTCTGATATGACCCTTCCCCAATGATTCCTTGATATAAGACCGCATAGCGTCATGTTCAGGTACAGACAAGTTAAAAAGGCGACCTTTAGGGAATTTACTACCCGGCACTAATTCAATAGCGCAGTCATAGCTCCTATGGGGAGGCAAGGATGCAGATTTACTTTCGCTAAACACATCAGAAAAATCAAACAAAAAGTCAGGAACATCCTGAGCCTGGGGGGAGGCAGAAAAAACAGGAGTGTTGGTATTAACACATTGGCAGCCCCAACTGGTTACAGACACAGATTTCCAATCCAAAACAGGATTATGAGACTGTAACCAAGGGAAACCCAGCACGATAATGTCATGCAGATTATATAGAACCAAAAATTTGCAGCACTCCTGGTGATCAGGTTCAACCCTCATTATCACCTGAGTAGAAAACTGGGGTTTATTCTCAGCCAAAGGGGTAGAATCGATCCCCAGTAGGGGAATAGACTTCTGTAGGGGTATCAAGGGAAACCCACAACGTTTAGCAAAATCATAATCCATCAGGTTAATAGCTGCTCCAGAATCAACGAAAGCCTGAGCAGAAAATGAGGACAGAGAGCATATCAGAGTGACAGTTAATAAAAACTTAGTCTGAACACTACCCAAGACAACTGAGCGTGCAAAACGTCTTCCCCGCTTAGGGCAGACTGAAATAGCATGAGAGGCATCACCACAGTAGAAACATAACCCATTGCGCTTTCGAAACTCATGACGCTGTGCCCCAGACACCACTCCATCACACTGCATGGGTTCAGAAGCTGGTTCACAAGGCAACACCATTCCACGCATACTTCTCCGCTCACGCAAACGTCTGTCAATTTGAATCGCTAATGACATAGAATCATTGAGACCAGAGGGGACAGGGAATCCCACCATAACATCCTTTACATTATCTGACAGACCCTTCCGGAAAAGGGCCGCCAAAGCATCGTCATTCCATTTGGTCAGGACTGCCCACCTACGGAATCTCTGACAGTATAACTCAGCGTCATCAAGCCCCTGATTTAATGCCAACAAGGTTTTTTTAGCTTGATCAGTGACATTAGGCTCATCGTACAATAACCCCAAAGCCTGAAAAAACGCATCAACATCACTCAAAACAGGATCCCCAGGTATCAGGGAAAAAGCCCAATCCTGAGGATCGCCGCGCAGGAGAGAGATGATAATTTGAACTTGCTGCGCTGCGTTTCCTGAGGACTTAGATTTTAAGGCAAAAAACAATTTACAATTATTTTTGAAATTCTGAAACTTAGCTCGATCCCCAAAAACAAATCTGGCATGGGGATCCTAGGTTCCACAACAGGCAACCTAGCAAGATATGCAGCAATACTCTGAACCTCAGTGGCAAGCTGATCCACACGGCCAGACAACCGTGCAAACTCCATTGGGAGAAAAGATCCTCCCCAGCACCCAGAGATACAGAGGGAAAAAAAAAAATGCAACAAACAGAAAAATATCTCTGACAACTCTGACAACCTTTTTTCTTTCACAATATTTTTCCCTTCTGTGAGTACAATACAATTTTCAATTTTTTAGGCCGGTGATACTGTTATGTTTCGGTAGCTGAGGAGAGCAGGCAAAAAGGCAATACACCAGAGCAGTTGGAATCTATGAGATTGCAGTACCCTGACTAACCACCACAACTAGAGGCAGCCGTGGAGCGTTCCTACGTTGGTCCTAGACGCCTCGTCACAGCCTGAGAAACTAACTACACCTAAAGACAGAAACAGGAAAGCTATCTGCCCCGGAGCAGAACCCCAAAGATAATAGAAAGCCCCAAACATGTAATGGCAGTTAGACAAGAGGAAATACTGACACAGAAAGAAAATAGTATGAGCAAACGCTGGGGCCCAAACTATCTAAATAGAAAAGGATAGGAAGGGTACTTACTGCAATCCCAGAAAACCCTGAAAAGCACCAACTCTACTAATTTCAAAATCACCTGAGATCACACGACCTCTACCACCTAAATTAGTTCTCTGGTGTAACAAAATCAAAACAGCAGCCACTGAAAAAACTGGAAAAAGCAAAAGTACAAACATCAGTGGCTGAACTAAACTGAGAGGGCAAAAGCCCCCGAAGGGGACCCTGAGGCCCCCACAGAAGTGCAGGACAAAATGCAAAAATCAAGCACAAAAACAAAAGAAGCAAAAGTCTTATCTGTAAGCAGGAAATGCAGAAACGACACAGAAGGCTACAAGGGAAACTGGAATGAAGGATTCAGACCAGAACAATTGATCACCGGCAACCCTGATGGGAAAATGACTCCCTTATATAAGACCAGTCAGTAACACCTGATTCCCAGTCCTCACAATCTTCACTAGCACCGCTTGTAACCACCAGAGGGAGCCTCTGCTCAGAACTCATCTCAAACCCATTCACAACAGGCTACCTATTCCTTTGGGGCTCTACTCCGGGCAGTTAGCTTTCCTCTTTCCATCTTCAGGGCTAGCTAATCTCTCCGGCTGTGACGAGGCGTCTAGGGCACCGTAGGAACGTCCCACGGCTGCTTCTAGTTGTGCGGTTAGTTTAGGGGTCTGCAACCTATTAGATCCCAACCTCTCTGGTGCTTTGGCTGCCTTTGCGGTTTTTTGCTCTTGCCCTCCTCAGCTACCAAATCATAACAGGGCTCATTATACTGTAAGGAGGACTATATAGGGCCAATGGTACTGTATTGGTGACTTTGTGGGCACATTATACTATACGGAGGACTATGAGGAGCCCTTTATACTATATGGAGGACAATATGTGGCCCATTATATTGTATGGAGGACTATGTGGGGCCAATTCTACTGTATGGGGCTGTATGGGACCCTTATGCTGTATGAAGGACTATGTGTGGCCCATTTTACTATATGGGTGACTACGTGGAGCCCATTATACTATACAGAGGACTATGAGGAGCCTTTTATACTATGTGAAGGACAATATACGATACAATACGATAGACTTTATTGATCCCGAGGAAAATTATGGTATCACAGCAGCATTACAACAGCATTACAAACAAAACATTATGAACAGCATTACTACATTACAAACAGCATTACATAGAGTAATTATTAGACACAGATCCACAGATCCACAGATCTTGCACATGACTAACCACAATATGTAACAAACAAAGGTACACAAATCTATGATCATTTCCATTAGTGTGCCAGCCCTAGGTCATAGCCATCTCTCACCCTTAGTGAATTGTTATACATCCCCATAGCAGTAGGCACAAACGATTTCCTGAATTTCTCCTTCTTGCACCTTAATAGGATTAGGCGGCTGCTGAATGTGCTCTTCTGCTTCAAGAACAGCTCGTATAGGGGGTGTGTATTATTGTTCATTATAGCCCTGCACTTCCTTTGAATCCTATCCTCCACTACCTCCTCAAAAGAGTCAAGATGGAGGCCAACAGCTGCACTTGCCTTCTTGATAAGTTTGTTGAGCTTATTAGCGTCAGCTACTCGCACACTACTGCCCCAGCAAATGATAGCAAAAAAAATGGCGCTTGCTACAACGGACTGGTAGAACATTTCCAGCATTTTACTACACACATTGAACGACCTGAGCTTCCACAGAAAGTACAGTCTGCTCATTCCCTTCTTGTGAACCTTCTCTGTATGACACCTCCAATCAAGTTTGCTGTCAAGGTGAACCCCCAAATATTTGTAGCTCTCAACCATCTCCACCTCCTGGCCAGCAATAGTGATCGGTAAGTAATCATCTTTTTTCCTTCTATAACTCACCACCATCTCCTTGGTTTTCTTTACATTTAGTTCTAGACAGTTAGTCTGGCACCCATCCACAAAGCCAGAAACCACCCTTCTATATTCCTCCTCACCCCGTTCCCCCCAATTCACCCTACAATCACTGAGTCATCTGAGAATTTTTGGAGGTGACAGAAATCGGATTTATACTGAAAGTCAGCTTTACACAATGTGAAGAGGAAGGGCGACAGCCCTGTACCCTGAGGGGCTCCCACACTGCTCCGTACACTGCCAGATACCACCTCCCCATCCTTACAAACTGCGGCCTGTCAGTCAGGTAGTCGCTTACCCAGTTCACCATCCCCTCATCTACCGCCATATCAGTCAACTTATTTCATAATAAGAGCAGCTGTAGGGTATTGAAAGCACTAGAGAAGTCAAAGAACATGGCGGCACTGCAGTTCCATCAGTGTCCAAGAACGAATGCATTGTATGTAGCAGAGACACTACAGCATCATCCACCCCCAATCTCTGCTGGTACGAAAACTGCAGGGGGTCATTGTAGGCCCTCACCCTCGGGCACAAGTAGGCAAGTACTAATCTCTCCAACGACTTCATAGCATGCGATGTTAAGGCCACTGGACGATAGTCGTGTAGGGAATTTGGAAAGGTGATCTTGGGAATCGGCACCAGGCAGGTGGTCTTCCACAGCACTGGCACCATTATACCGTATGGAGGACTATGTGGGGCCCATTCTACTGTATGGGGCTGTGTGGGACCCTTAGGCTGTATGAAGGACTATATGGGGCCCATTTTACTGTATGGGTGACTACGTGGAGCACAATATACTGTATGGAGTACAGTGTAGGGCCCATTATACTGTATGGAGAACTATCTGGGGCCAATAAGCTTTATGGAGAACTATATTGAGACATTATTTTGTATGAAGGACTATGTGGGGTCCATTTTACTGTATGGAGTACTATGTAAGGCTCATTATACTGTATGGAGTATGACGTAGGCCTATTATACTGTATGGAGGACTATCTGGGCCAATATGCTATATGAAGAACTATGTAGAGCCATTACATTGTATGGAGGAATATGTTGCCCCTTTATAATGTTTGGAGGACTATATGGGGCACATTATACAGCATGGAGGACTATGTGGGGCCCATTATACAGTATGGAGAACTATGAGGGACCTATTATACTGTATAGAGTACTATGTAGGGTTCAATATACTGTATGGAGGACTATGTGGGGCCCATTATACTGTAGGGCCATTATTTTGTATGGAGAACTATGTGGGTATCATAATACTATATGGAAGGCAATATGGGGACCATAATACTATATGGAGGACAATGTGGCTCCCATTATTCTTTATGGAGGACTATGCAGAGCTCATTATACTGTATATAAGGCAATGTGGAGCCGATTATACTGTATGGAGGACTATATGAGGCCCATTACTCTGTAAGGAAGACTATGTGTGGACCATTACACTGTATGGAGGACTATGTTGGGTCCATTATTCTGTATGGAAGACTAGTTGGGGACATTATTCTGTATGGAGGACTATGTGGGGCCATTTTTCTGCATGGAGGATTATCTGGGCCCATTATTCTGTATGGAGGACAATGTGGGACCCACAGGGCTGGTTTTAGACAAAGTGGGGCCATGGGCAAAACTTTAAAGTGGGACCCAAATGCTGACATATTGCACCATCACACAGAAAAATTTTGGCTGTATTTACATGCACTGAGTTGAGGCCGTTAAAAGAGCTTGATCGACAATATTGAAGTCGTTTGACGTTTGTTTCCCGGCCTCCTTATACCCCAGCTGAGGAAGAATGATGGGCACAGAACGATCACTATTAGAACAATTTGTCTCCATACAGTATCATGTTATCTGCAGCATATCTGCAGTTTTCACCAGGCAATGTGTTGCTGAGAACAATGCTTTTTAATCCAGCATAAACAATCTTATCACTTGATGAATAGGCAGCACAGCATTTTGCTCATATAATGCATCCATAGTCCTTCATATAGTATAATGCACACCCCAGAGTCCTCCATATAGTATAATACACTCGCCATAGCCCTTAATATAGTATAATGCACTCCACATAGTCCTGCATATAGTGAAATGCACTCCCCATAGTCCTTCATATAGCATAATACACTAGCCATAGTCCTCCATACAATATAACGCACAGCCCATAGTCCTCAATATAGTGTAGAGGGTGTGCTGGAGGCTAGCTTGTGCCCTGCATCCCTGTGCATACCTTCTTGGTAAATCAGGTACGTGTTTCATATATTGTGATGTTGTTTTACTGTACATTAATGTGTTAAATAATGTACTGATGTTCATGCATTGTATATCTTTATGGGTTAGGGATAGAAATAGGGAAATATAGTACTAGAGTAAGGTTTAGTGTTAGTAAAGGGTAAATTAGGACTTAGAACAGTGGGGGCACTGTAGATGAGGGATTAAATTGAGTTAAGATAGGAAATAGTTAAGCCAATAGGGAATAGCTAGTGGGAGTAGCTAGAGAAGGGTGAGGAGAGTGTGCTCCTGAGGTACAGTACAGACCAAAAGTTTGGACACACCTTCTCATTCAACAGTGTCACCAGCAAAGCACCCCCACACCATCACACCACCTCCTCCATGCTTCACGGTGGGAACCAGGCATGTAGAGTCCATCCGTTCACCTTTTCTGCGTGCAAAGCAGTAATCAAAGCAAAAGGAGGCTACTTTGAAGAACCCAGAATATAAGACATATTGTCAGTTGTTTCACACTTTTTTGTAAAGTGTAATGTATAATTCCACATGTGTTAATTCATAGTTTTGATGCCTTCAGTGTGATTCTACAATTTTCATAGCCATGAAAATACAGAAAAATCTTTGAATGAGAAGGTGTGTCCAAACTTTTGGTCTGTACTCTAGTTCGGTGTGGATAGGAAGAAGAACAGTGAGGTTGCTGACCGGAGCTGTGTTATGTCAGAGGCTCATCAATCCAGGCCCTACGGGTGGACAGAAACGCTGGCACGAGCAGATTTGGGTAGCATGAGAGAAACAGCAGCTAGGCTTATGGGAAACTTCCGTGACGTCCAAGACCTACGGTCTGACAAGGATTGGCAGCGACATCCTTTAGTTTCCCCCAGGATGGGGAAAATGGACGGGATGCACCAGGAACAAGCTAGTCCAGCTACTCAGGGAACTGCGGTACTGAAGGATAAAGTACGGGAACACGATGGACCAGGGACAGTTCGGGGAAAGGAATGTCCGTAACGTGTGAAGATTGCTGTGCGGTCTCTGTAACTAAACTGGACGAGCTAAGTAAAGTTGTGGTGTTAAAGTTAAAATTGGACTCTGAAATTCATTGTGTGTTGCTGGAGGAGACCGGGATTCTGCAGCCTGAGGAGGACTTGAACCCACAAGTGAGTGAAATGCACTGCACACACAGCACACACCTGAATGAACATTGTATTAATGCAGCGGGGTACCAGGGCGTGTCTGAACAAAAACCCCTCGCCATGACTACCACCTTGGCCCCGTTACTATAGTATAATGCTCCCATAGTCCTTCATATTGTATAATCACCCCTAAAGTCCTCCATTTAGTACAATGCACTACCCATATTATAATGTACCCCTTAGTCCTTCATATAGTATAATGCATTCCCTATAGTCCTCCCTACAGTATAATGCATTCTGCATAGTCCTCCTTACAGTATAATTACTCCCTATTGTCCTACATACAGTATAATACAGCCCCATAGTCCTCGATACAGAATAATGTAACCCCAATATAGTACATTCAGTATAATACACAGTTTCTAGTCCGTGATAGAGTATAATGCAGCCTCATATAGTACAATTCACTCCCCATAGTCTTCAATAGAGTAAAATGCAGCCCCATGGAGTACAATATGGCTCAATAAAGGACAATTGTTATGTTTCGGTAGCTGAGGAGTGCAGGTAAAAAAAGGCAATACACCAGAGCAGTTGGAATCTATGAGATTGCAGTACCCTGACTAACCACCACAACTAGAGGCAGCCGTGGAGCGTTCCTACGTTGGTCCTAGACGCCTCGTCACGGCCTGAGAAACTAACTACACCTAAAGATAGAAATAGGAAAGCTATCTGCCCCGGAGCAGAACCCCAAAGATAACAGAAAGCCCCCAAACATGTAATGGCGGTTAGACAAGAGGAAATACTGACACAGAAAGAAAATAGTATGAGCAAACGCTGGGGCCCAAACTATCTAAATAGAAAAGGATAGGAAGGGTACTTACTGCAATCCCAGAAAACCCTGAAAAGCACCAACTCTACTAATTTCAAAATCACCTGAGATCACACGACCTCTACCACCTAAATTAGTTCTCTGGTGTAACAAAATAAAAACAGCAGCCACTGAAAAAACTGGAAAAAGCAAAAGAACAAAACTCAGTGGCTGAACTAAACTGAGAGGGCAGAAGCCCCCGGAGGGGACCCTGAAGGCCCCCAAAGAAGTGCAGGACAAAATGCAAAAATATAGCACAAACACAAAAGAAGCAAAAGTCTTATCTGTAAGCAGGAGATGCAGACACGACACAGCAGGCTACAAGGGAAACTGGAATGAAGGATTCAGACCAGAACAATTGATCACCGGCAACCCTGATGGGAAAATGACTCCCTTATATAAGACCAGTCAGTAACACCTGATTCCCAGTCCTCACAATCTTCACTAGCACCGCTTGTAACCACCAGAGGGAGCCTTTGCTCAGAACTCATCTCAAACCCATTCACAACAGTACCCCCCCCTTGAGGAGGGGTCACCGAACCCTCATTTGAGCAACCAGGTCGGTCAGGATGAGTTCTATGATACGCACGGATAAGTCTCCTAGCATGGATGTCCGAAGCAAACACCCAAGAATTGTCTTCCTGACCATAACCTCTCCATTTAACCAAATACTGGAGTTTCCGTCTAGAAAAACGAGAATCCAATATTTTCTCAACCACATACTCCAGATTGCCTCAACCAAAACAGGGTCAGGAGGCACAGCAGCAGGAACCACTGGCTCAACAAACCTCTTCAACAAGGACTTGTGGAACACGTTATGGATCTTAAATGTCCCTGGAAGAAGCAAACGAAAAGAAACAGGATTAATAATCTCCATGATCTTATAAGGTCCAATGAACCTAGGCTTAAATTTAGGAGATGCTACTCTCATAGGAATATTCTTTGAGGACAACCAGACCAAGTCCCCCACTTTAAACCGAGGACCATCAGTCCTATGCCGGTTAGCAAACCGCTGGGCCTTCTCCTGAGAGAGGGACAACCTCTCCACTACCTGGTCCCAAATCTGTTGCATACGCTCCACAACAGAGTCAACACCTGGACAGACAGAAGCCTCCGTCTGTCCTGAAGAAAATCGAGGGTGAAATCCAGAATTACAGAAAAACGGAGACATCAAAGTGGCAGAGCTAGCCCTATTATTAAGAGCAAACTCAGCCAAAGGCAAAAAAGAGACCCAGTCATCCTGATCAGCAGACACAAAGCATCTTAGATAAGTCTCCAATGTCTGGTTTGTTCTCTCAGTTTGACCATTGGTCTGAGGATGAAATGCCGAGGAGAAAGACAATTGAACACCCAGTTTAGAACAAAAAGTCCTCCAAAATCTGGAAACAAACTGGACTCCTCTGTCAGACACAATGTTCTCAGGAATGCCGTGTAAACGAACCACGTGCTGAAGGAACAACGGCACCAATTCAGAGGAGGAAGGCAACTTAGGTAATGGCACAAGATGTATCATTTTGGAAAACCTATCACAAATTACCCAGATGGTGGTCATTCTCTGAGAAACAGGAAGATCGGAAATGAAATCCATAGAGATATGGGTCCATGGTCTCTTGGGCACAGGCAATGGCATCAACAAACCACTAGAGCGAGAGCAAGGCTTGGAGCGAGAGCAAGTCCCGCAGGACTGCACAAATTCCCTGACATCACAAGACAAGGTAGGCCACCAAAAGGACCGACTAACCAAGTCTCTGGTACCAAAAATTCCGGGATGCCCAGCCAATGCGGAACAATGAATCTCAGACATCACACTCTTTTTCCATTGGTCCGGGACAAACAATTTTCCAACAGGGCAGCGCTCGGGCCTATCCTCCTGACACCCCTCCAGAGCAAGTCTCAAATTGGGCGAGATGGCGGAAAGAACTACACCCTCTTTCAAAATAACAGAAGGATCAGATAACTCAGGAGAGTCCGCAAGGAAACTCCTCGAGAGGGCATCCGCCTTAACATTCTTAGTGCAGTCATAGCTCCTATGGGGAGGCAAGGATGCAGATTTACTTTCGCTAAACACATCAGAAAAATCAAACAAAAAGTCAGGAACATCCTGAGCCTGGGGGGAGGCAGAAAAAACAGGAGTGTTGGTATTAACACATTGGCAGCCCCAACTGGTTACAGATACAGATTTCCAATCCAAAACAGGATTATGAGACTGTAACCAAGGGAAACCCAGCACGATAATGTCATGCAGATTATATAGAACCAAAAATTTGCAGCACTCCTGGTGATCAGGTTCAACCCTCATTATCACCTGAGTAGAAAACTGGGGTTTATTCTCAGCCAAAGGGGTAGAATCGATCCCCAGTAGGGGAATAGACTTCTGTAGGGGTATCAAGGGAAACCCACAACGTTTAGCAAAATCATAATCCATCAGGTTAATAGCTGCTCCAGAATCAACGAAAGCCTGAGCAGAAAATGAGGACAGAGAGCATATCAGAGTGACAGTTAATAAAAACTTAGTCTGAACACTACCCAAGACAACTGAGCGTGCAAAACGTCTTCCCCGCTTAGGCAGACTGAAATAGCATGAGAGGCATCACCACAGTAGAAACATAACCCATTGCGCTTTCGAAACTCATGACGCTGTGCCCCAGACACCACTCTATCACACTGCATGGGTTCAGAAGCTGGTTCACAAGGCAACACCATTCCACGCATACTTCTCCGCTCACGCAAACGTCTGTCAATTTGAATCGCTAATGACATAGAATCATTGAGACCAGAGGGGACAGGGAATCCCACCATAACATCCTTTACATTATCTGACAGACCCTTCCGGAAAAGGGCCGCCAAAGCGTCGTCATTCCATTTGGTCAGGACTGCCCACCTACGGAATCTCTGACAGTATAACTCAGCGTCATCAAGCCCCTGATTTAATGCCAACAAGGTTTTTTCAGCTTGATCAGTGACATTAGGCTCATCGTACAATAACCCCAAAGCCTGAAAAAATGCATCAACATCACTCAAAACAGGATCCCCAGGTATCAGGGAAAAAGCCCAATCCTGAGGATCGCCATGCAGGAGAGAGATGACAATTTGAACCTGCTGCGCTGCGTTTCCTGAGGACTTAGATTTTAAGGCAAAAAACAATTTACAATTATTTTTGAAATTCTGAAACTTAGCTCGATCCCCTAAAAACAAATCTGGCATGGGGATCCTAGGTTCCACAACAGGCAACCTAGCAAGATATGCAGCAATACTCTGAACCTCAGTGGCAAGCTGATCCACACGGCCAGACAACTGTGCAAACTCCATTGGGAGAAAAGATCCTCCCCAGCACCCAGAGATACAGGAAAAAAAAAAAAAAAATGCAACAAACAGAAAAATATCTCTGAACAACTCTGACAACTTTTTTTCTTTCACAATATTTTTTTTCCTTCTGTGAGTACCATACAATTTCAATTTTTAGGCCGGTGATACTGTTATGTTTCGGTAGCTGAGGAGTGCAGGTAAAAAAAGGCAATACACCAGAGCAGTTGGAATCTATGAGATTGCAGTACCCTGACTAACCACCACAACTAGAGGCAGCCGTGGAGCGTTCCTACGTTGGTCCTAGACGCCTCGTCACGGCCTGAGAAACTAACTACACCTAAAGATAGAAATAGGAAAGCTATCTGCCCCGGAGCAGAACCCCAAAGATAACAGAAAGCCCCCAAACATGTAATGGCGGTTAGACAAGAGGAAATACTGACACAGAAAGAAAATAGTATGAGCAAACGCTGGGGCCCAAACTATCTAAATAGAAAAGGATAGGAAGGGTACTTACTGCAATCCCAGAAAACCCTGAAAAGCACCAACTCTACTAATTTCAAAATCACCTGAGATCACACAACCTCTACCACCTAAATTAGTTCTCTGGTGTAACAAAATAAAAACAGCAGCCACTGAAAAAACTGGAAAAAGCAAAAGAACAAAACTCAGTGGCTGAACTAAACTGAGAGGGCAGAAGCCCCCGAGGGGACCCTGAAGGCCCCCAAAGAAGTGCAGGACAAAATGCAAAAATATAGCACAAACACAAAAGAAGCAAAAGTCTTATCTGTAAGCAGGAGATGCAGACACGACACAGCAGGCTACAAGGGAAACTGGAATGAAGGATTCAGACCAGAACAATTGATCACCGGCAACCCTGATGGGAAAATGACTCCCTTATATAAGACCAGTCAGTAACACCTGATTCCCAGTCCTCACAATCTTCACTAGCACCGCTTGTAACCACCAGAGGGAGCCTCTGCTCAGAACTCATCTCAAACCCATTCACAACAGACAATGCAGCCCCATAGAGTACAATGCAGCCCCATAGAGTACATATGGTACAATGCAGCCCCATTGAGTATATATGGTTTAATGCGGCCCCATAGAGTAAAATGCAGGACATAAAGTGAAATGCAACCCCCATAGAGAACAATGCAGCCCCCTATAGAGTATAATGCAGGCCCCCAAAGAGTATAATGCAGCCCCATATGGTATAATGCAGCCACCATATGAGTATAATGCAGCCACATGCAGTATAATGCAGCCACCATATAGTATAATGCTGTCCTATATTGTATAATGCAGCCCCCATATAGTATAATGCAACACTCATATAGTATAATGCAGCCCCATAGAGTATAATGCAGCCCCATAGAGTATAATGCAGCCCCATAGAGTATAATGCGACCCCCATAGAGTATGATGCACCCCCATAGATCCAAATTTATTCCGCAGCAGAACAATGAATCCTAAATATTCAGAATTATCTTGTACATTCACTTAATTTTGTTTACAGATAAAAATAAACTATTACAAGGTCTAGTTTTGAAAGTATTCTTTCAAAACTAAGTTTAAGTTTTAAAAAGAAAATTCAAAAAATAAACCCATAAATGTTTACCTCCTTTTTGCTATTCAAATTATTTAAATATTATGTTATTCTACACACATGGTGAATTCCATGACCTAGGTAGCTAGCTATCACCCTAGCACTCCAGGATAACTAGGTGGGCACACTATTACGTTTCTATAAATCACACACTTATGTCTTCAATTCATCACAATTATTCAGCAGATATGAGGTAATAGCTGCAAAACCGCTCTACACCACCAGGATCATTACAGGTATGCTATCATTAACCCCCTAACCTCTCATTACACCTTCATAAGTACTGTATACTATAACTAACCACTATACCACCTCTTACATCTTTATCATTGAAATTACCAGGGATACTCGGTATTAACTGCAAAACGTATCTCGACCTCTAGGCATGTGAAAAGGTACACTATCACTAACCCCTAAACCACCTGCTTACATCTTCATCACCCTAACTCACCAGGGATACTACTATAAGTATTAACCGCAAAACCGCTCTGAACTACTGGGAATATGATACGCATACTATAACTAACCAGATAATCCCCTTCTTGTACCTTCATCAATCTAGTACTCCAAGGATACTAAGTATTACCTACAAAAACACTCTAGCTCACCAGGGAAAAGATAAGTAAGCTGTTACAACTCACTAACTACCTTTTACATCTTCATCATCCTAAGCCACTAGAGGACCTAGATATTAACTGCAAAACTGATGTAGATCACTATGAGCATGAAGGGTATATTATAGCTAACACCTATAACAACCCCTCTTATATATTTAGTAAATTAGTTCACCAGAGATACTACCCTTTTCATGGCAAAATCCCTCTAGACCAGCAGAATTATGACCGGTATACTAAACCCTAAACCACCCACTTACACCTTCATCAACCTAGCTTACCAGAGATACTATTGCAGGTATAACCATTGCATAGACTACTATGAGTATGAGACATATGTTATAACTAACTCCTAACCCCCTTATCTAACCTAGTAAGCCTCGAGTACTATGTATTCACTTCAGAACGACTCTAGCCCACCAGGAGCATGGTGTCAGAAACCCCAAAATCATCCTTTTACCCCTTAATCACTCTAGTTCACCAGGGGTAATAAGTATTTACTACAAAACTGATCTAGACTACCAGAAGCATGAAGGGTACTCGCTAACTAACACCTATACAACCCTCTTATATTTTGAGCAAACCATGGATACTAGTCTTTTTTATTGCAAAATCCCTCTAAACCACCAGAAGTATGACTGATATAATATCACTAACCCTTAAACAACTCTCTGACACCTTCATTACTCCACCAGGGATACTATTGTAGGTGTTAACTGCAAAATCACTCTAGACCACAAGTATGACATGTACACTATAACCAACCTCCTAAACATTCATCAATCTAGTAAGCCAGAGATACTAGGTATTAACTGAAGAACCATTGTAGCCCACCAGGAGCATGCGGTCATAAACCCCAAAACCATCCTTTTACCCCTTCATCACCCTAGTTCACCAGGGAAATTAGGTATTAACTTAACAACTGATTTAGGAGCATAATGAGTATACTATCACTAACACCTATACAATCCTCTTTCATCTTCATCACCCTAGGTCACCAGGGATATTAGGTATTAACTAACACCTATCCAATTCTCTTTCATCTTCATCACCCTAGTTCACCAGGAATACTTAATATTACCTGCAAAACCTTTGTAAAACACAAGAAGTATGGCAGAGATGATTGCTAACCCCTTCTTACACCTTCATCACTTTACCTCCCCAATAGTATGGTGGCCATCACAAACCCTTAAACCATCCTCTTAAACTTGTACACCCTAGGTCATTAGGGATACTAGGTTTTATTCAAAAATAGCTCTAGAACACACAGCAATGATGAGTTTACTATCCCACATGCCTAAACCACTGTAACCAAACCTAGAGATGAAGGACATGTAGAATTTTACCATCTTGGTCATGGCTACTCCTGGAACCCTCCTTTAAATAGGAAGTCTAATAAGTCATGGTGTGTGGTCAGACTTAGCCTCCAGGCTGTATAACGTTACACGGTGATTATTATAACTTTTTTGTTACGGTGAAGTAGATTTTGCGAGGAGAACATGTGACTAAGAGATCAGCGCTCCGTAAGTATTTGAGCAGAAATTCAACGCATTCCAAAATCTCGAACGCAATCCGATCGTTAAACACGATTACTGGGACAATGAGCACAATTAAACAATGATTTCAGCGACGTTCGGAGACCAAATAAGGGTTCGGGTTACTGGAGAATAAGCACAAAATCTTCTTTCTAAATGATCGGCATTATAATCAAGTTGACTCCGCTTCTGTTTTCTATCAGGACGATGATTGAAATTTTCCTGCTCTAATGATACTTGTATGTGTTGGCCAAAAGAAAATTTGATAAGTAAAAAGCTTAAGTGCTTTGCTGTGAATCGCAATCTGGAGCTCGGAGCCAGAAAACGAAGCAGGGGAGAAGAAGAGAAAAATGTAATACAGTGATTTAAGGTGGAACTTTGGCAGCCGGTGACCTCATGTGACATCGGGGTATTCCCTTTAAAGGAACAGTAAAACACCAAACGTCTATTGTTCAAGAAGTTTCCAGGAATATACATTGATGGCCTATTCTCAAACAAGTGATCAATGTGGGATCGGCGAAATTATGAAGCCGAGGATTCCCAATGAAGACTATGGCTGCTCCAAGGGGTGCACCCAGGTATGGACTGGGGCTAAAATTCAGCCCTGGCATTTGAAATCACTCAGGCCCATGCTGTCCCCATCTCCAAGCACCAGATGGGATATATTACTACTAATATTACTCTGGATGGAGGAAAGCAAGATTTACTACAAGACCTATATTTCTAATGATACCTCCATCACAACTCTTAACAGTTTTAGTGTCTTGAGAACGCCAATTATGTTAAGAACTTAGCAGACAAGGCAGCCCATGACCAGTTCAGGCCCTTCTGGCATTTGCCAGAATTGCCAGATAGCCAGTCCGGCCCTGGGTGCACCCAAGTGCGGAAGTGCCTGGTTCTACATGTTACAGAATAAAAAATGAAGGGGTTTCCAGCATCCGCCTTGTATAATAGGGTTAAAACATACTTTTAACAATAACATTAAAATAATGGGAGAGGTAGGGGGAATAGAGGACGTATATCAACGCGTTTCGAGCTGAATGCTCTTAGTCCTGACAGTGAGTTTGTCCAAATTCAGGATATATATACACTCTTAATCAGGAGGTAGGACACACACATGAGATATATATCCTGAATTTGGACAAACTCACTGCCCCTAACACAGGGACTGGCAGAAACACTTTGCAAGTGGCCGTTGTAAATCAATCCTTCAGCTTTTAGGTCACTTCATATTATACTATTAGGGCCCTTAGCTTCGTTGAGCCGAACATGTGTGTTATTTCACTGAAGACGGGGAGATAAGAAGCTGGTTTTTCACTTATCTCAGGAAACATACAGGAGTAGACAGAATAAAAATCCATCCCCTCCACTGCTTGTTTTGTCCAACACTATTCTGTGGATGCCAGGCCTATTAGATTGTTATGGATAGATAGTACCGAAGATGGCAGGATCCGCAGAAAAACAGCTGATGTTTATACATCTAAATTATCCCAAGTGGAAAAAAAATGTAAAAGAAAATCCATCCCAAAAAAACTAATGAAAATTGAATATATTTATTATTCATGTACTGTAATATGCATTAGATTTCATCACAGCAACTGTATTATTGGCCACTAGGGGGCACCATAGATTTACAACTACTTTGTAGGACATAAATTATAGCATCTGTTACATTTTTAGAGACCGGTGATCATTTCCAACATTAAATCGTTTCATGAACAGTAACTTATTGATGTAATAAATCTATCATCTGACAGGTAAAGTCATAGTATATCTCAATTATCTATGTAATCTATTATATATCTATCTATCTATCTATTATCTATCCATTATCTAGCTATTATCAATCTATTATCTATATATCTATTATCTATTATCTACCTATGCAAAAAAACCTGACCAGCACTTCCCAAGTGTGAATAGGCGCAAGCTGCAAAGACTGCAAAATATGTATAGAAAAGCACAGCAGCACTCTGTGAATGCCAAGACATATAATGTCAATGGAAATAACAACTTCCAAACGCAGGTGTTCTCAACCAGTTCTACTTGCCCATTCAAATTGTAGGCTTGTAGCCCAAGAGAGAAATGTTTGTCCATTATTGTAGGTTTTTTAGCCCAAAAGTGGCATGTACAGTAGGATATGGAAGGGCTATTATAGGACCCGTCAGAGAAGTGTCACCTTTCCGTGGATGACGGGCACACATGAATTGGCCAATTTATACGCTAACAACCTTCGCTTTTTTTGTAAGTACATCTTGCTGATGGACAAAGCGTTTGGAAGTTGTTATTTCCATTGGCATTATATGTCTTGGCATTCACAGAGTGCTGCTGTGCTTTTTTATACATATTATCTATCTATCTAGCTATCTATCTATTATCTATCTATTATCTGTCTATCTATCTATCTATCTATCTATTATCTATCTATCATCATCTATCTATCTATCTATCTATCTATCTATCTATCTATCTATCTATCATCTATCTATTATCTATATATGTACAGTGGGTTCGGAAACTATTCAGACCCCTTTAAATTTTTCACTCTTTGTTTCATTGCAGCCATTTGGTAAATTCAAAAAAGTTCATTTTTTTTCTCATTAATGTACACTCTGCTCCCCATCTTTACTGATAAAAGCCAGAAATGTAGAAATTTTTTCAAATTTATTAAAAAAGAAAACAAATCTCACATGGTCATAAGTATTCAGACCCTTTGCTCAGTATTGAGTAGAAGCACCTTTTGAGCTAGTACAGCCATGAGTCTTCTTGGGAATGATGCAACAAGTTTTTCACCCCTGGATTTGGGGATCCTCTGCCATTCTTCCTTGCAGATCCTCTCCAGTTCCGTCAGGTTGGATGGTGAACGCTGGTGGACAGCCATTTTCAGGTCTCTCCAGAGATGCTCAATTGGGTTTAGGTCAGGGCTCTGTCTGGGTCAGTCAAGATTGGTCACAGAGTTGTTCTGAAGCCACTCCTTTGTTATTTTACCTGTGTGCTTAGAGTCATTGTCTTGTTGGAAGGTGAACCTTCGGCCCAGTCTGAGGTCCAGAGCACTCTGGAAGAGGTTTTCATCCAGAATATCTCTGTACTTTGCCGCATTCATGTTTCCTTCAGTTGCAACCAGTCGTTCTGTCCCTGCAGCTGAAAAACACCCCCATAGCATGATGCTGCCACCACCATGTTTCACTGTTGGGATTGTATTGGGCAGGTGATGAGCAGTGCCTGGTTTTCTCCACACATACCACTTAGAATTATCACCACAAAGTTCTATCTTTGTCTCATCAGACCAGAGAATCTTATTTCTCATAGTCTGGGAGTCCTTCATGTGTTTCTTAGTAAACTCTATGTGGACTTTCATATGTCTTGCACTGAGAGGAGGCTTCCACCAGGCCACTCTGCCATAAAGGCCCGACTGTTGGAGGGCTGCAGTGATAGTTGACTTTGTGGAACTTTCTCCCATCTCCCTACTGCATCTGTGGAGCTCAGCCACAGTGATCTTTGGGTTCTTCTTTATCTCTCTCACCAAGGCTCTTCTCCCACGATTGCTCAGTTTGGTTGGACGGCCAGGTCTAGGAAGACTTCTTGTGGTCCCAACCTTGTTCCATTTAAGGATTATGGAGGCCACTGTGCTCTTAGGAACCTTGAGTACTTCAGAAATTATTTTGTAACCTTGGCCAGATCTGTGCCTTGCCACAATTCTGTCTCTGAGCTCCTTGGCCAGTTCCTTTGACCTCATCATTCTCATTTGATCTGACATGCACTGTGAGCTGTGAGGTCTTATATAGACTGGTGTGTGCCTTTACAAATCAAGACCTGTCAGTTTAACTAAACACACCTGGACTCCAATGAAGGAGTAGAACCATCTCAAGGAGGATCACAAGGAAATGGACAGCATATGACTTAAATATGAGTGTCTGAGCAAAGGGTCTGAATACTTATTACCATGTGATATTTCAGTTTTTCTTTTTTAATAAATTTTCAAACATGTCTACATTTCTGGTTTTTATTAGTCAAGATGGGGTGAAGAGTGTACATTAATGAGAAAAAAATGAACTTTTTTTAATTTACCAAATGGCTGCAATGAAAGAAAGAGTGAAAACTTTAGAGGGGTCTGAATACTTTCCGAACCCAGAGTATATTTCTGTTAACTACAATAACAACCCTTGTTAGGGCTAATGATAATCAGTAATAATACTACTGTTAGCAGCACTTAGGGAAAGATTGTGCAGGGTTTGTGTAGGACAGGACAGGGTGAATTGTACGCCTTTATGCTGCAGCCTCCAACTGATACCAAAACCCCTTCTCAGGGCGTATAATAATTTTCTTTTTGCTCTTAATCCTGCAAATTCTTCTCAGCAGGGAAATATTATACACCATTTTCACTGTGGCAGTTGTGCATCGAAAGTATACCGACATATTTGGTTGGATGTCAATAGCATTGCTATATTTATACTTTAGTCTTATACGTCCATCTGAGATGTGCCAATTTGCCTGGCATTGCAATACTGCATTTGTTTTAAGCTGTGAAATTTTATGTGCCATTTATCATGCTACAGTTGGGCCTCAAAACCACAAAAAAGTTTGCTTTTTAAATTGGATTGCTATATTGATACTGCAGTCTTATACGTCCATCTGAAATGGGGTACACTGCAGAAAAGATGTGGATTCCAGTCCGCGCTGCCCAAATAATAGATTTCCAAGACATAGTAGCAGTTAATCTAGATTAAACCACTTCTTAACTGCTACTATGTCTTGGAAATCTATTATTTGGGCAGCACGGACTGGAATCCACATCTTTTCTGCAGTGCATTGTATTGTCGGGTCGTTGACCGACCTGTGGATCTGCGGCAGCCTCTCCTACATGTGCTTTAACCACATAATACCAGGTGAGCAGCTTCCTACTTAAAAAGTGCTAACTTACTATTGGATAAGACCCTATTGCGCTTTGTTTCTCCCTTGCTTTATCTATTACATCTGAAATGGGGAACATTTTGCTTGCATTGTAATACTGCAATTTTTTTTAAGCAGTGAAATTTTATACACCATTTATTGTGCTACAATTGGGCCTCAAAACCCTCCCCAAAGAAATTGTTTGCTAAAAAAATCGCATTGCTATATTGATACTGAAGTCTTATAAGTCCATTTGAATTGGGCTAATTTTGCTGGCATTGTAATACTGCAATTCTTTTGAGCAGTGAAAGTTTATACATCATTTATCGTTTATGCTACAGTTGGACCTCAAAACCTCCCAAAAAATTGTTTGCTAAATAAATCGCATTGCCGTATTGACACTGCAGTCTTATACATCCATCTAAAGTAGGAACATATTGCTGGGATTGTAATACTGCAATTTTTTGGAACAGTAAAATTTTATACAGCATTTATTGGGCTACAGTTGGGCCTCAAAATCACAACAAAAAAAGTTTGTTAAATAAATTGCATTGCTATATTGATACTGCAGTCTTATACATCTATCTGAAGTGGGCACATTTTGCTGGCATTGTAATACTGCAATTTTTCAGAGCTGTGAAATTTTAAACAGCATTTATCATACTACAGTTGGGCCTCAACCCCCACAAAGAAAAATTGTTAAAAAAGTAACATTGCTATATTCATACTGAAGTATTATACATCCATCTAAAGTGGGCACATTTTGATGGCATTGTGATACTGCAATTTTTTTGAGCAGTGAAATTTTAAATGGAATTTATCGTGCTATAGTTGGGCCTCAAAACCTAAAAAAATAAATTGTTTAATAAATCGCATTGCTATATTGATACAGCAGTCTTGTACAGCCATCTGAAGTGGGCAAATTTTGCTGGCATTGTAATACTGCATTTTTTGGGGCAGTGAAATTTTATACATTTATCGTGCTACAGTTAGACCTCAAAAGCTAAAAAAATTAAATTGTTTAAAAAAATCGCATTGCTATATTGATACAACAGTCTTGTACATCCATCTGAGTGGGCACATTTTGCAGGCATTGTCATACTGCAATTTTTTGGAGCAGTGAAATTTTATACGGCATTTATCGTGCAGCAGTTGGGCCTTGAAACCCCCTGAAAAAAATTGTTTTTTACAAAAAATCGCATTGCTATATTGAAACTGCAGTGGGCACATTTCAGAGCTGCATTTTTTTCAATAGGGACATTTTATTTGGCATTTTTCATGCTAGAGTTGGGCCTCTATTTCCCCCCCAATAAACAATTGTTAAAAAAAATCGCATTGCTATATTGATAATGCAGTCTTTTACATCCATCTGTAATGTGCAATTTTGCTGGCATTGTAAAACTGTTTGCCACGTTCTATCGATGGGATGTATCATACGTAATATAAAATGGGCAAAGTGCATGGTATGGGACTGGACAGTGGATGTGATGCTGATGCTGAGCGCAGAGGCCGAGGCCATGGGCAAGGTGAAATTGTGCCTTTTGAGGTACAATACACACATCATGTCGATCTAACTTCCTGTCCCACTTTGTAGGGGAGTACGGAACACCAATCTTAAAGCCAGGCTAGTGTGAAAAGGTTGCTGGATGAGTAGTAGATAATGCTTCCAGTCACTTTGCCAGGACCACCCTGTCTCCCACATGGTCTAGTCTCAGTAGCCGTGATTCTGGACCATATAATCCTCACCTTGATCCTCCTTCCTGCCACCATTCCGAAGAATTCGAGAAGGGGCAGAGCTAAAGAAAGTGACAGTTGGAGGAGAGGAGTCAGTTGGAGCTGGGGACTGGAGTAGTGAGGAGCTCGTCCCTAGACCAGAGGACAGTAGAAAGACAAAGAGAGAGAAGCTTCAGTGTGAGAGAAGGTCCTAGGGGCACGGGAAGTGAGGATTCCACGCATGGCGCCGAATCCACGCCAACAGTAGTTGGGTGGAGGGACCAGGTCGCAGTAGGGGACCAGCCCCAACCTAGTGGAGAAACTAAGGACTCAGCTAGCAAACCGTAGGCTGTAGTGACTGTACGTGCTACAGCCACATCTGCACACATTCGTTGAAAAGGCAGCCTGATAGGATCAAGGGCTCCTAGAGTACGTCGCCCAACAGGATCTGAGGCTGCTAGCTTGGGACACTGTGTGTGAGGCGTGGGGCAGGAGAGGCAGTAGCCAGCGCAAGAAGACGGCCAGAGAAAAAAACACAAGAAGGAGGTCCTGGCAAAGTGTACCCCAAACTAACTGAGAGCTGGCTGGACCAGAGGGGATTGTACCAATAACTGTGAGTAAACTGAAAAGAATGCAACCTGCTGTATCCTCAGAATTACTTACTGCGTCATCTGCCCTGCACCACAACCACCATCACCATCATTAACTCTTTAACTGCCCTGGAGATTAGCTCTTCCCGTGGAGAGCTATACAACTCTGCTGCGTCACCAGTGGATCTGTACTGCAGCATCGGCCATCTTTTTGCCAAACACCACGGGTGGCGTCACAAACTATTTCCCTTTTCCCCCTTTTATTTTATATTTTCATTTTTATTGGATGCCCAGAGCCAGGAACCGGGTCACTGCTACCGTGACACATACGCTTTAAGAACCGTCAGACCCGGGTCCGAGTACACCACAGCTCATGGGGGCGCTCCAGAAGCACTGCAGCACTACCTCAGCCAAGTGGCAATAAGCTCTGCTGAAGCTAATCTGCTTAGGTGACATACCGCACACCGCAGCGGAGTTGATGAAAGGTCTAACAGACCAGACTGTTCTATGACTCTCACCCCTGAATCTGCAACCAGGTAAGGACATGTGTGACAATGGCCAAAACCTGGTTGCACCTCTGAAGCTTGGCAACCTCGCACACTGCATGTTTGCCCATTTCCGGAAGTCAGCTGCAGCTGTCGCCACTCTGACAGTGCTCCAGCAGCGTTTGCAACTTCTACCACAAAAACTGTGGTGCTATGTCACACGTTGGAACTCATTGTTACGTACTGTATGTTGGCAAGGCTTTGTGAGCAGCAAAGGGCAGTAATTGCATACCAGCACATCGGTATTCTGGTCAACCTCCGCACATAAGAGCTGATGAGTGGGCATGGATGTCTAATATCTGTGCAATTCTCCAAATCTTTGAGGAATCGACCAAGATGGTGAGCAACAATGGCATCATAATCAGAGTCACCATCTCGCTTCTGTCTACTAAAACACTCGCTGCTCAAAATTAAAGAGGAGGCTTTGCAGGTGGAGCAAGTTGAGATGGGGCAAGAAACTATACAGGGTGATGCTACACAGCCCAGTGTCATGTCATCTTCTCAATGTGTATTGGGTAATAATGAGGAGGAGGAGCAACAGGAGCTGGTTGCCTGAGCTACAGATGGTAGTACCCACACCACCTTCATCTTGTCTGTTCAGCATGGATGGCCTGAAGACCAGGAGGACAGGAAAGATGAGGATTAGGGTGAGAAGGAGGATGAGGAGTACAACATGGACAGTTGTCCTCTTGGTGGGGAGAGGGAAGTCTTGGCTGTTGGCAGTCTGGCACACATGGATGTGTTTATGTTACTCTGTCTTTCCCGTGATCCTTGCATTGTATGCATTTTGGCCAATACTAATTACTGGTTGGTCACCTCTCTAGACTCAAACTACAAGGAGAACTTTACATCTCTCCTTTCCTTGGCAGAGAAGTCTAGTAAAATGGTGCAGTACCAGAAGGCCCTAGTTAAAGAAATATTAAAAAAAATTCCCTTCTGACAACGCTGGCAGCAAAGGTCACAGTTTCTGGTCAACCAATGAGTGGAGATTAGGGAGACATACCAGATGCAGCAGAGCCAAAGGAACACTCTCAAAAGGTTTTGGACAGTTTTCTCAGACCCTCCCATCGCCCTGACCCTGATGCGCAAGGTACTCTAACAAGGAGTGAAAAGTTTTGGAAGATGCTGAAAGAGTACTTTGCCAACCATACCAGCGTCCTCTGTGATTCCTCTGTGCCTCACAACTATTGGATATCTAAGCTAGATATGTGGCATGCACTACCTCTCTACACCTTCAAGGTACTGGCCTGCTCTGCTGCTAACATTTT
Source organism: Oophaga sylvatica (assembly GCA_033576555.1). Lineage (NCBI taxonomy): Eukaryota > Metazoa > Chordata > Amphibia > Anura > Dendrobatidae > Oophaga > Oophaga sylvatica. The sequence goes on along the minus strand of JARQOD010000005.1, from coordinate 13,080,400 downwards.
GTCAGAGCGGGTTTTTAGTGCTGCCGGGGGTATTATAACTGATAGGCACATCCACCTGTCAACTGAAAATGCTGACAAGCTGACTCTTATCAAAATCAACAAGTGCTGGATTGGGACAGACTTCTGTACACCACCGGATGACAGCAGCGGAACATAAACTCAAATCCAGTGTTTTTTGTTTGTTTTTTTCTGGCCTATTCCCTCTCACACCTTCCTAGCCAAACAAAGGTCTAAGCGTCAGGATTTTGTCTTTTTGTGTCGTCCTCCTCCTCCACCATCATATCAACAGGGTGATCATGCTATCTTGCTATACATTTAAGGGAATTTGTGATGCCCACATTGACAATTTTTAGAGGCCTACCATGAACATTCTTTAACATATATGTTTGGTCAGACCTCATCTGGAATACTGTGTCCAGTTTTGGGCACCACATTTTAAAAAAGACATCAACAAACTGGAGCAAGTTCAAAGGAGAGCCACCAGAATGGTGACCGGTCTGCAAACCATTTCCTATGAGGAACGGTTGCAGGATTTGGGAATGTTTAGCTTGCAAAAAAGAAGACTGAGAGGAGACTTAATAGCTGTCTACAAATATCTCAAGGACTGTCACATTGTAGAAGGATCATCTTTATTCTCATTTGCACAAGGAAAGACTAGAAGCAATGGGATGAAACTGAATGGGAGGAGACACAGATTACATATTAGAAAAAACTTTTTGACAGTTAGGGTGATCAAGGAGTGGAACAGGCTGCCACAAGAGGTGGTAAGTTCTTCTTCAATGGAAGTCTTCAAACAGAGGCTGGACAGACATCTGTCTGGGATGATTTAGAGAATCCTGATTTGAGCAGGGGGTTGGACCAGATGGCCCAGGAGGTCCCTTCCAACTCTACCATTCTATGATTCTATGTACACCTCCCAGGAGTAAATGTTTTTCAGTCTGTACACTGTTATGTTTTGGTAGCTGAGGAGGCAGGAGCAAAAAACCGCATAGGCAGCCTAACACCAGAAAGGTTGGTAACTAATAGGTTGCAGACCCCTAAACTAACCGCACAACTAGAAGCAGCCGTGGGACGTTCCTACTGTGCCCTAGACGCCTCGTCACAGCCAGAGAGATAGCTATCCCTGAAGATGGAAAGAGGAAAGCTAACTGCCCCGGAGTAGACCCCAAAAGAGTAGGAAGCCCACAAACATATTATTGCGGTTAGACAAGATGAAAATACGAACAAAGACAGAAAATAGATTGAGCAAACGCTGGGCCCAAAACTGTCTAGATAGAACAGCACAGGAGAGAATATTGTCTGCAACCCAGAAAAACCCTAGGAAAAACTCCAACACTTCTGAATCCAAAAACACTCAGACCACACGGTCTCGACCACCTATATCACATCTCTGGTGTGGACACATAGCTACCTGTTATGAATGTGCTAGAGATGGTTTCTGAGCAGAGGCTCCCTCTGGTGGTTACAGACAGTACTGAACCTTTCAGCGAGGAATGGCAATCTGGGATCACGGACTGGTCTGATATAGGGGAGGTTCCCTCCCATGATGGTTGCCGGTGATCAATTGTTCTTGTCTCAATTGTGGTTCCTGGTTCATTTGGAAGTTTGCTGAGTCTTGCCTGTATATTCTGCTATCAGATAAGATATTTTCTGCTTTTATTTTTGTGCTTGCTATTTGCATTGCTTTCTGCACATTTTTAGAGGACAGCCGGGTCCCTTCCTGGGGCCTGAGCTCCTCACAGTTTGTCTGTAGCCTCTGTTGTTTTTTCATTTGCTTTTTCCTGCTTTTTCAGCGGCTGCAGCTTGGTTTTGTTCACACTGAAATCTGATTTAGTGGGTGGCGAGATCATGTGATCTCAGTATTTTTGTAATCAGAATTGTTGGATATTTGTAGGGTTTTCTTGGTTGCAGAAAGTAATCTCTCCTGTCCTTTCCTATTTAGTCAGCTTGTGGCCCCAGCGTTTGCTTAATCTGTTTTCTGCCTGCGTTTGTGTTTTCATCTTGTCTAATCGCCATTATATGTTTGGGGGCTGCCTATTCCTTTGGGGCTCTACTCCGGGCAGTTAGCTTTCCTGTTTCTATCTTTAGGTATAGCTAACTCTCAGGCTGTGACGAGGCGTCTAGGATCAACGTAGGAACGCTCCACGGCTACCTCTAGTTGTGTGGTTAGTTCAGGTTTCTGCAACCCATTAGTTACCAACATCTCAGGTGTTCGGCTGCCCTGCTGTTGTTCCTGTCCTCCTCAGCTACCGTACATAACAGCTACCCAGAAGTAAAATATCACAAGAACTGAGCAAGTGAACAAACACAAAAAACAAACGGAGACCAGCCAAAGCCCCCCAAAGGGGACCCGGCTGAATACAAAAAGCAATGCAGCAAAAAGCAAGGAATCATGGGAGGTCAGCTCACTTATATCAGGCCAGACAGTATCACCTGACAACCACTCGTCAGCTGCACGTGTAGGACTCTTGGTGTTCCACATAGGTTCAATACCCTCAGCAACCACCAGAGGGAGCTTCAGCTCTGAAGGCGTCTCCAATACGTTCACAACAGTACCCCCCCTTGAGGAGGGGGTCACCGAACCCTCACTTGTGCCACCAGGACGATCAGGATGAGCTCGGTGATAGGAACGGACCAGTCTTTCAGCATGAATGTCAGAAGCAAACACCCAAGATTTGTCCTCCTGACCACAGCCTTTCCACTTCACCAAGTACTGGAGTCTCCGCCTGGCCAAACGAGAATCCAATATCTTCTCAACCACATACTCCAAATTGCCCTCAACCAAAACAGGATCAGGAGGCGCAGCCATAGGAACCACTGGCTCGACAAATCTCATCAATAAAGATTTGTGAAATACGTTGTGATTAAATCTTGAACGTTCCTGGAAGAAGCAAACGGTAGGAAACGGGATTAATAATCTCCACAATCTTATAAGGTCCAATTAACCTTGGTTTAAATTTGGGAGATGCAACCTTCATAGGGATATTTTTTGAGGACAACCAAACCAAGTCACCCACTTTAAATCGAGGACCATCAGTCCTATGTCGGTTGGCAAACCGCTGGGCCTTCTCCTGAGAGAGGGACAAATTATCCACTACTTGATCCCAAATCTGCTGCATTCTCTCCACAATAGAGTCAACACCAGGACAGACAGAAGCCTCCACCTGCCCTGAAGAAAATTGAGGATGAAACCAGAAATTGCAGAAAAATGGAGACATCAAGGTGGCAGAACTAGCCCTATTATTCAAAGCAAACTCAGCCAAGAGCAAAAAGGAGACCCAGTTATCTTGATCAGCAGATACAAAACATCTCAAATAAGTCTCCAAGGTCTGGTTTGTTCTCTCAGTCTGTCCATTGGTCTAAGGGTGGAACGCAGAGGAAAAAGACAGTTGAACTCCCAGTTTGGAACAAAATGTCCTCCAAAATCTGGAAACAAACTGGACTCCTCTGTCAGACACAATGTTCTCTGGAATGCCGTGCAACCGAACCACCTGTTGAAAAAATAAGGGCACCAACTCAGAGGAGGATGGCAACTTAGGTAGTGGCACAAGATGTATCATCTTGGAAAACCTATCACAGATCACCCAAATAATGGTCATTCTCTGAGAGACAGGGAGGTCGCAAATAAAATCCACAGAGATATGGGTCCATGGCCTCTTCGGCACAGGCAATGGCATTAACAAGCCACTAGAGCGAGAGCAAGGCTTGGACCGAGAACAAGTTCCACTGGACTGCACAAAGTCCCTGATGTCATGAGCCAAAGTGGGCCACCAAAAGGATCGACTCACCAAATCTCTGGTACCAAAAATACCAGGATGGCCAACCAACGTGGAGCAATGAATCTCAGACATCATATTCTTCATCCACTGGTCTGGGACAAACAATTTCCCAGCAGAGCAACGTTCAGGTTTATCCTCCTGAAATTTCTCCAAAGCCAGTCTCAAATTGGCGAGATAGTGGAAAGAACCACACCCTCCTTCAGAATAACAGCAGGCTCAGTTACCTCAGGAGAATCCAGGAAGAAACTCCTCGAGAGGGCATCCGCCTTAACATTCTTAGTGCCCGGGAGAAAAGAGACCACAAAATTAAAACGTGTGAAAAACAAGGCTCACCTGACCTGTCTAGGATTAAGTCGCTTGGCTGATTCAAGATAAACCAGGTTCTTATGATCCGTGAAGACCACCACCTGATGCTTGGCTCCTTCCAGCCAATGTCTCCACTCCTCAAAAGCCCACTTCATGGCCAATAACTCCAGATTACCCACATCATAGTTACGTTCCGCTGGGGAAAATTTTCAAGAGAAAAAGGCACAAGGGTTACTTATAGAGGTCTCCAGATCCCTTTGGGACAAAACGGCTCCTGCACCAATCTCAGAAGCATCAACCTCCACCTGAAATGGTAGAGAAACATCAGGTTAGCGTAGAATAGGAGCAGAAGTGAATCTCCACTTAAGCTCCTGAAACGCAGAAACTGCCTCAGGAGACCAATTCACTACATCAGAACCCTTCTTGGTCAAATCAGTCAGTGGTTTCACAATACCAGAGAAATTAGCTATAAATTTATGATGAAAATTAGCAAAACCCAAAAATCTATGAAGAGCCTTCAATGTAGTGGGTTGAACCCAATCACCAATGGCCTGAACTTTGACCGGGTCAATTTCAATAACAGACGGAGACAAAATGAATCCCAGAAATGAAACCTTCTGTACGCCAAAAAGACATTTTGATCCCTTCACATACAATGCGTTTTATCTCAAAATCCGGAATACAGTCCGAACATGTTCCACATGAGAATCCCAGTCATTGGAAAAAATCAAGATATCGTCCAAATAAACGATCAGAAATTTATCCACGAAATCAAGTAAAATATCGTTCATAAAGGGTTGGAAGACGGAAGGGGCATTAGTGAGCCCAAAAGGCATCACTAGGTACTCAAAATGCCCCTCTGGGGTAATAAACGCCGTCTTCCATTCATCTCCGTGCTTGATGCGAATAAGATTATATGCCCCCCTGAGGTCAAGCTTGGTAAAGCAACAATCACCCTTCACTCTGGAAAATAGATCAGAAATCAAGGGTAACGGATATTGATATTTAACAGTGATCTTATTCAGGAGACGATAATCAATATACGGCCTCAATGAGCCATCCTTCTTGGCCACAAAGAAAAAGCCGGCGCCCAGGGGTGAAGAGGATGGTCTGATATGACCTTTCTCTAAAGACTCTTTGATATAAGATCGCAAAGCCTCATGTTCAGGTACAGATAAATTAAAGAGCCGACCCTTGGGAAATTTACAACCGGGTACTAAGTCAATAGCGCAATCATAACTCCTATGAGGAGGTAAGGATGCAGACTTACTCTCACTAAACACATTAGAAAAATCAGTCAAATAGGGACATCTTGAGACTGGGGGGAGGCAGAAAAAACATCTTGAGACTGGGGGGGCAGAAAAAACAGGAGTGTCAGCACGAACACATTGACAACCCCAACTGGTCACAGACACAGATTTCCAATCCAAAATAGGATTGTGAGTCTGTAACCAAGGAAAACCCAGCACAACAATGTCATGTAAATTATGTAATTCTCTTGGTGGTCTGGGTCAACCCGCATTATCACCTGGGTAGAAAACTGGGGTTTATTCTCCGCCAAGTGGGTAGAATCAATGCCCAGCAAAGGAATAGACTTCCGCAGGGGTATCATAGGAAAACCACAACGTTTGGCAAAATCAAAATCCATCAGGTTTATAGCTGCCCCTGAATCAACAAAAGCCTGAGCTGAAAATGTGGACATGGAGCAAATCAAGGTAACAGTCAACAGAAATTTAGTCTGAACATTACCCAAACTAACTGAGTGCGCAAAACGTCTTCCCCGCTAGGGGCAGACGGAAATAGCATGAGAAGTGTCACCACAGTAGTAGCACAACTTATTATGCTTACGAAATTCATGACGCTGTGCCCCAGAAGTCACTCCATCACACTGCATGGGCTCAGGGCTGGGCCGCAAGGCATCACAATCTCATGCATATTTCTACGCTCGCGCAGACATCTGTCAACTTGAATAGCTAATGACATAGAGTCATTGAGACCAGAGGGGACAGGGAATCCCACCATAACATCCTTTACAGTCTCTGCCAGACCCTTCCAAAAAAGAGCTGCCAGAGCATCATCATTCCATTTAGTAAGAACTGCCCACTTTCTGAATTTCTGACAATACAGCTCAGCGGCTTCATGACCCTGATTCAATGCCAACATGTTTTTTTCAGCTTGATCAGTAACACTAGGTTCATCGTACAATAACCCCAGAGCCTGAAAAAACACATCAACATCATTCAAAACGGGATCCCCAGGTGTCAGGGAAAAGGCCCAATCCTGAGGGTCACCGTGCAACAGGGAGATGACAATTTGAACCTGCTGCGTTGTGTTCCCTGAGGATTCAGGCTTCAAAGCAAAAAACAACTTACAGTTAGTTTTAAAATTCAAAAACTTAGACCGATCCCCCAAAAATAAATGCAGCAGAGGGATCCTAGGTTCCACAGCAGGCAACCCAGCAAGATAGATAGCAATACTCCGAACTTCAGCAGCAAGCTGCTCCACACGATCGGACAAATGCTTGACCTCCATTGGGGAAAAAAATTCCTCCTCAGCCCCCAGAGAAAAAAGAGGGAAAAAATGTAACAACCAAAAAAAATAAATAATTTTTTTCTGACAACTCTGACAACTTTTTTTTTTTTTTAACTATTTTTTTTCCCTTCTGTTGAGTACCATATAATTTCAGTATGGCCGGTGATTCTGTTATGTTTTGGTAGCTGGGGAGGCAGGAGGAAAAAACCGCATAAGCAGCCTAACACCAGAGAGGTTGGAAACTAATAGGTTGCAGTCCCCTAAACTAACCGCACAACTAGAAGCAGCTGTGGACGTTCCTACGGTGCCCTAGACGCCTCATCACAGCCGGAGAGATAGCTATCCCTGAAGATGGAAAGAGGAAAGCTAACTGCCCCGGAGTAGACCCCAAAAGAGTAGGAAGCCCCCAAACATATAATGGCAGTTAGACAAGATGAAAATACGAACACAGACAGAAAATAGACTGAGCAAACGCTGGGGCCCAAAACTGTCTAGATAGGACAGCACAGAAGAGAATACTGTCTGCAAGCCAGAAAAACCCTAGGAAAAACTACCTAGAAAAACTACAACACTTCTGAATCCAAAAACACTGAGACCACACGGTCTCGACCACCTATATCAGATCTCTGGTGTGGACACGAAGTTACCCAGCAGTAAAATATCACAAGAACTGAGCAAATGAACAAAACACAAAAACGAACGGAGACCAGACAAAGCCCCCCAAAGGGGACCCGGCTGAAGACAAAAAGCAATGCAGCAAAAAGCAAGGAATTCAAACCACAGTAAAAAAAAAACTGAAAGAGACTTATCTGAATGCAAGCAGGAGACAGCAGAAAAGCAGGCTGAATTCCAACCTAGACCAGGAAGAACAATTGATCACCGGCGAGGATCATGGGAGGTCAGCTCACTTATATCAGGCCAGCCAGTATCACCTGACAACCACTCGTCAGCTGCAGGTATAGGACTCTTGGTGTTCCACATAGGTTCAATATTCTCAGCAACGACCAGAGGGAGCTTCAGCTCCGAAGTCATCTCCAATACTTTCACAACAGTACACCCACCACCATATCAACAGGGTGATCATGCTATCTCGCTATAAATTTTTTATGGGTGTTTACGATGCCCACATTGACAATTTTTAGAGGCCTACCTCAAACATTCTTTCACATAAATGTACACCTCCCAGGAGTAAAGGTTTTTCAGCCTGTGCACTTAGTGCATGGGCATTACCATGGGATGCATGGGATACCCACTCCTTAATAATGGGAAAAATGTTTTATGAGGCCCTCCACTACTGTACATTTCTTCAAAGGGGTATTGCAGTGCCTTTTTCTAATTTTTGGCATTCCTTGCACTTAGTGCATACGCTTTACCAGAGTAGAAGACTCACTTAGTAATGGTTAAAAAAAGCTTTTCTGTGGATCCACCTTCTAGTTGAGGGAAAATTTTTGGAAACAAAAAGAGCAGATGGGTTCTATTAGCATATGATCCATTGCCCTGTTGTGGGCTGCTAGGATTTCACAGCCGGGACAGGAGAGTTTGTACAGTAAGTACAGAAGATCCTGGTATCCTCCATGTCAGGCTGAGTAGATGCGAAAGGCTCCACTGTATTCCCCAGCAGGGTTGATGAAATAACAGTCTTGATGCTGCTACATTAAACAAATCCCTTTTTTCAAGGCTAATTCAAATAGCTTCTTTTTTTTGTTATAAAAATAGGGATTATTGCTTTAGAAATTCTAAAGTTTTCTGTTGCTTGTTTCCATGGACTCATTGACCAATTCATGTTTTTTTGTACTCAGAAATTCCTTAAAGCTGCCACTGTTACTTGCGTTTCTCCAGACTATGTTGCTGCCAAGTACAAGAAAAATCTTTTCAAGGCCAGTTCAAATCCCTTTTATATTTTACAATAATAATTATGTTACTCTCTAATCTGCAATTCTTCTATGGTGAGGTACTGCAGTAGCTAGGCAGTAGGTATAGCGTATGACAGGTATCTAGTCAGGGATTATTGCCTTTTAAATTCTAAGCCTTACTGTTCTTTTTCTCCTGGGACTCATTGACCGATTCATGTTTTTAACAGTAATGTGTACTGAGAAATTCAGCAAAGCTGCCAGTGTTACTTGCGTTCCTGCAGAATTTGTTGCTGCCAGGTACAAGAAAAAATATTTTTGAGGCTGGTTAAAATCTCTTCTACATTCTACAATAATACCACTGCAATTTGTCTACAGTGAGGTGTGGCAGTAAGTATATGACAAGCATCTAGTCAAGGATTATTGCTGTTGATTCTTTCCATGGACTCATTGACTGATGTTTTTTTATGGCAATCTTTACTCATAAATTCATCAAAGCTGCCAGTGTTACTTGCATTCCTTCAGACTTTTTTGCTTGCACGTACCAGAAAAAAATCTTGAAGGGTTAAAAATCCCTTCTATATTCTACAATAATATCTCTCTTATCTGCAATTCATCTATCGTGAGGTGCTGCAATAGGTACAGTATAGCGTATGACAGGCATCTAGTCAGGGATTATTGTCTTCTAATTTCTAAACCTTGCTGTTGCTTCTTTTCATGGACTCATTGACCAATTCATGTTTTTTACAGTAATTTGTACTCAGAAATTCATCAAAGCTGCCAGTGTTTCTTGTGTTCCTCCATGCCTTGTTGCTGCCACGTACAAGAAAAAATGCTTTCAGGGCCAGTTCAAATCCCTTCTATATTCTACAATAATACCGCTCTTATCTGCAATTCATGTAGGGTGATGTGTGGCAGTTGGTATAGCATATGACATGCATCTAGTCAGGGATTATATTGCCTTATAAATTCTAAGCATTGCTGTTGCTTTTTTCCATGAACTCATAGACCGAGTCATGTTTTTGACGTTGGTGATCTGTACTCAGAAATTCAACAAAGCTGCCAATGTTACTTGTGCTCCTCCAGAATTTGTTGCACGTACATGAAAAAAACTTTGAGGCCGGATCAAGTTCATTCTATTTTTTATGATAATACCGCACTTATCTGCAATTAGTCTAGGGTGAGGTGTCGCAGTCAGGGATTACTGCCCTTACTGTTGTATGGGGTCTGATCTGGGCCACCCTCTTTTGCTTCTCCTCACCAGATCCCAGGGTGTAACAAAGTGCTGTACTCCTCTGCAGGGCCGGCTCCAGGTTTTTATGGGCCCCGGGCGAAAGAGCCTCAGTGGGCCCCTTTAACACAGACCACGATTCATGATGCACAGATACAGCAGAGAAATATGGGTACAGTACAATGCCAAATACTTCTTTTCTTCCATTACATGAGTGATATCTATTGTAAATTGTACAATAGCTCAAAAACCGCCAAATCCTCACAGCGCACAGTACAGACTGGACAGTCCAGTCCTCCATACAATATTATGGGCACCACAGTCTCCCCCTCATCACCCATATAATACCCCATGCAGGATGTCACCCCCCATATAATGCTCCATACAGAATACTGGACCCAAAATAATGCTCCATACAGAATACTGGACCCAATATAATGCTCTATACAGGATACTGGTCCCCATATAATGCTCCATACAGGATACTGGTCCCCATATAATGCTCCATACAAAATATGGAGCTCTCCTCTGCGCTGTACTGCGTTCTGCACTGTTACGGCTCAGGAAAGGGCGCTGTGGAAAGACTCCCCATTATCATCATGATTGTCTCCTCATCATCATCATTGCCTCCTTATCATCATCATTGTCTCCCCATTATCATCATGGCCTCCCCATTATCATCAATGCCTGCCCATCATCATCATCGCCTCCCCATCATCATTATCGCCTCCCCATGATCATCAATGTCTCCCCATTATCATCAATGCCTGCCCATCATCATCATCACCTCCCCATCATCATTATCACCTCCCCATCATCATCAATGCCTGCCCATCATCATCTTCTCCCCATCATCAATGCCTGCCCATTATCATCAATGCCTGCCCATTATCATCATCTTCTCCCCATCATCATCAATGCCTCCCCATTATCAGCAATGCCTGCCCATCATCACACAGACAGCACCACAGCACACAAGCACTCTCTCACATACATACACACACACATACACACACACACACACAAAGCACCGCACTACATACACACAGACACACACAGAGACACACACACACACGTCTCACCTATCCAGCGTCCGCGCTCTCTGCCACAGCCGGCCGCTGAATGATGATGTCATTCAGCGGCGCTGCTGTGAGAGGAAGCGCCGGCGCCCCCTGGAGCCCGGAGCTGCGGCAGCGGAGGCACGGGAGAGGTAAGTATTGTGCCAGCTGATGCCGGGGCCCTAAGCAAGCGGGGGGGCCCAGTGGCGGCGCTGACACCGCTCTCCTACAGTAACGGGCGGGGGGGTGCCAGACGGCGAGTGGGCCCCCCTGCCTGCTCAGGGCCCCGGCACTTGCCCGGGTGTGCCAGGTGCTGACGCCGGCCCTGCTCCTCTGCTCACACTTCAGAGCTGGAATCTTTCCCGGAGCTCCACGGCTGTCTAACCTGAATGGCTGCGCAGCTCCCTCCACCTTTTCTGGACATTTGGTCAGGTGATGGCGCATATGCACTGAAATGTACAAGCACCACTGGCAATTGCCAGGAGCTGTGCCTGCAGAGGATCGTCAGTGAGCTAAGTATGAAAAACACTTTTTTTCTTTCTAAAATGAATGGGTGAGGACAGCAAATGGTGAAGTGGGGGGGACTGCAAATGATGAAGTGGGGTTGAGGGGACTGCAAATGATGAAATGAGGTGAAGAGGGGGACTGAAAATGATGAAGTGAGAGAGGAGAGGGACTGCAAATGATGAAGTGAGGGAGGAGGGGGACTGTAAATGATGAAGTGAAGGGGAGGGGGACTGAAAATGATGACGTGAGGGGTTGAGGGGGACTGCAAATGATGAAGTGAGGAGGACAGCAAATGAAGTGAGGGGACACAGGGAGGGGTATTGAAAATGATTAAGTGAGGGAGACAGGGGACTGCAAATGATGAAGTGGGGGGACTGGGTCTGCAAATGAAGTGAGAGGGTGAGTGACTGCAAATGATGAAGTGGGGGGACTGCAATGATGAAGTGAGGGAGTAGATGGGGCAACCATCACCACAATGGAGGAGCCAATGGAGCTTGATTAGTACATGAGCAGCAACCCTAATAATGAATAAAAGACATGAATATCAGTGTCTCTTGCTGCATATGGTATCTAGACAAATGAAAACTATATTTTTTGACACCCCCGTACACTGGAAATATTGACTTGATCGAGCGTTCCTGCAAATGATGAATTGAGGATGGGGGACTGCAAATGATAATTTGAGGGTGGGGGGTTAAGGGACAGTAAATGAGGAACTGAGGGTGGGGATGGGGGGCAACAAATGATGAATTGACGGTGGAGGATGGGGGACAACAATTGAATTGAATGTGGGAATGGGGAGAGCCAATGATGAATTAAATGTGGGAGAGGGGAGAGCAAATGATGATTTGGGGGGATGGGGAGCAAATAATGATGAATTTTGAGAATGAGGGAGTAAATAATGATGTATTGAGACTGTGGGATGGGGACAGTAAATGATGATGAATTGGGGGTGGGACAGCAAATAATAAATTGATGGTGAGGGAGAGTAAATGATGTATTGAATGTGGGGGACAGCAGTTAATAATGAATTGATGGTGGGGTGCTGGAGATTGAAGACATGGCTTAATGAATTGGGATGGAAGGGTCATGTAAATATAATAATTCAGTGGAGTAGAAAATACATAGTGGGGGCGTTGAGGATGTAGTGACTGGTAATGAATTGGGGAAAGATTACAGGTGCTAATTAATTTCTATATTTATTAGGTGTGGAAAGTGGCTATTTATGGTTGTGGGGGCACAGTGGAGGATTATAATTTATTTTTGGAATGGTGGGTTGCATAAAAATTAATTATCTATTAATGGTGGGTGCATGTCTGTATTCAGCTGTGTAGTGTAGAAGAAAGGGAAAAAGTGGGGAATGTGCTTTGGAAGCAAGGATAACTATGTGTTATTTTATGCAGAGACGAGTCTTGGCTCAAAGAAGTGATGGTGGTTTGTTCTGGATGAAGAAGAAAAGCAAAAATGAAGTACTTCAAGTAGAGACATCACTGGTGAGTCAGTGTGTTACCTGTACACTGACACTATGTACTGTATACTATGTACAGAGCTCCTATGTATAATGTCACTGGTGATCACTGTATTATCTGTTCACTGACACTATATACGGAGTTCCTGTGTATAATGTCATTGGTGGTCACTGTATTACCTGTACACTGATGCTATATAAAGAGCTCCTGTGTATAATGTCACTGGTGATCACTATATTATCTGTACACTGACACTATATTCAGACATCCTGTGTATAATGTCACTGGTGATCATTGCATTACCTGTACACTGACAGTATATACAGAACTCCTGCGTATAATGGCACTTAGTATTGTTTTTTTTAATTAATGATCAGCATTGCAGTATTCGGTCACTATGTGGTGGTAATATGTGGTCTAGTCAAGATGTGGTGGTATTTGTTCCTTGTATGTGGTATTATTCAGTCACTATGTGGTGGTAATATATGGTTTGGTCATGGTTTTGGGATGGGGATGACAATTGAATTGAATGTGTGGGGTGGGGAGAGCCAATGATAATTGGAGATGGGGTGGAGAGAGCAAAAGATGAATTAAATGTGGGAGTGGGAGAACAAATGATGATTTGGGGGGATGGGGGGAGCAAATAATGATGAATTTTGAGAATGAGGGAGTAAATGATGATGTATTGAGACTGTGGGATGGGGACAGTAAATGATGATGAATTGGGGATGGGACAGCAAATAATGATAAATTGAAGGTAAGGGAGAATAAATGATGTACTGAATGTAGGGGACAGCAGTTGATAATGAATTGAGGGAGGGGTGGGGGAAAATGAAGACATGACTTAATGAATTGGGATGGAAGAGGCATGTAAATATAACAAATCGGGAGCTGGAAATACATAGTGGAGGGTGTTGAGGATGCAGTGACTGGTAATAAATTGGGGAAAGAGTACAGGTGCTAATTAATTTCTATATTTATTAGGTGTGGAAAGTGGCTATTTATGGTTGTGGGGGGCACAGTGGAGGATTATAATTTATTTTTGGAATGGTGGGTTGCATAAAAACTAATTATCTATACATGGTGGGTGCATGTCTGTATTCAGCTGTGTAGTGTAGAAGAAAGGGAAAAAGTGGGGAATGTGCTTTGGAAGCAAGGATTACCATGTGTCATTTTATGCAGAGACGAGTCCTGGCTCAAAGAAGTGATGGCGGTTTGCGCTGGATGAAGAAGAAAAGCAGAAATGAAGGACTTCAAGTAGAGGACAAAAAAGAGAGAAAGACCAAGCATATAAGGCGCACACCCCAAATAAGGGATCAAAAAGTGTAATACAAAAATGTAAACTTTATTAAGGACAAAGAGACTGACAATAAAAACATTTAAAAAAAACACACCACCACAATGGTCCCATATAATCACAATGTAGTGCAACACCAATATAATGCAATAACAATTATGCAAAGCGTACCTACAAAATCATGAGGGGAGGAGGCTTAGTTGCATAAAATACCTAACAAGAAGATCCCCCTAGATCTGGGCATCCCCAGAAAAATAACAAGACACCAATGCGCCCTCAAGGGAAGCCCCCGGTGAGTCCCAAAGTGCTGAATGAAAGGTCATGAATCCATCAAGCAGTAAATGAAACCACCTCCAATGGTGGAGGGTGTCCACACTGAAAATCAGCAAACAGCAATGGAAGTATATTCCCAACAAGTATAAGGGAAAAGGGAGGAGAAAAAGATGTTACCATAAGGAGCAGTCCAGTGAGCAGCGTCAGAGATAGACCATCTAGAACAGGGTGGGCAATTAATTTTCCCGAGGGGCCACATGAGAGACCATGACTGTTGTGGAGGGCCGAACCAATAGCTTGAAATTAAGTTCTACTCAACTTATTAACTTATTAATATTGATTGCATCACTTAATATTGAGCAGAATTAAGTATGCTGACACCCCCTATATGTATTTGAACCCCCCACAGCCCCTTATATACAGCATGAGCCTCACACAGCCTCCCTATATATACAGCATGAGCCCCACATAGCCTCCTATATACTGCATGAGACCCACACAGCCTCCATATATATACTGCATGAGCGCCACACAGCCCCCCTATATATACTGCATGAGCCCCACAGTCTCCCTATATACTGCATGAGCGCCACACAGCCTCCCTACATACTGCATGAGTGCCACACAGCCCCCCTATATACACTGCATGAGCCCCACAGCCTCCCTATATATACTGCATGAGCGCCACACAGCCTTCCTATATACACTGCATGAGCGCCACACAGCCTCCCTATATATATATATATATATATTGCATGAGCCCCACACGGCCTCCCTATATACTGCATGAGCCCCACACAGCCTTTCCATATACTGCATGAGTATACAGCAGTCCCATAGCCTCCCCATGTGCTGCACGTCACCCCCATAGAATCCCCATGTGCTGTACGTCACCCCCATAGAATCCCCACGTTCACCCCTATAGAATCCCCATGTTCACCCCCATAGAATCCCCATGTTTACTTCCATAGAATTCCCATGTTCACCTCCATAGAATCCTCATGTTCACCCCATAGAATCCCCATGTTCACTTTCATAGAATTCACATGTTCACTCCCATAGAATTCCCATGTTCACCTTCATAGAATCCCCGTGTTCACCCCCAAAGAATCCCCACGTTCACCTCCATAGAATTCCCATGTTCACTTCCATAGAATTCCCATGTTCACTTCCATAGAATTCCCATGTTCACCTTCATAGAATCCCCGTGTTCACCTCCATAGAATCCCCATGTTCACCACATAGAATCCCCACGTTCACCTCCATAGAATCCCCACGTTCACCTCCATAGAATCCCCATGTTCACCTCCATAGAATCCCCATGTTCACCTCCATAGAATCCCCATGTTCACCTCCATAGAATCCCCATGTTCACCCCATAGAATCCCCATATTCACCCCATAGAATCCCCATGTTCACTTCCATAGAATCCCCACGTTCACCCCCATAGAATCCCCACGTTCACCTCCATAGAATCCCCATGTTCACTTCCATTGAATCCCCATGTTCATACACATGAAAAAAAAAATAACACCACATACTCACATCAGTCCCGTTCCCAGGCGCCCTGCTGCTGCTGTTGCTGTCTCCGATGCGCTGACTCACCGGCGGTACACAGCTGATGCGATGACATGACGTCATCACTTCAGCTGTTTCACACGCTGATTGGTGGAGGAAGTGGCCTGAGGCCCCTCCTCCACCAATGCTGACTGCGCCTAGACTCTGTGATTTTCAACCTTTTTTGAGCCGCGGCACACTTTTTATACTTAGAAAATCCTGGGGCACACCACCAACCAAAATAGCACAAAATGACACTAAAACAGTCATATTATACATAGCGCGCATCAGGAAACACGCATTGCAACCCGCAACGTGTGAAAGCACCCTTATTGTACACGTCTCCTACCTACCGTATATACTCGTGTATAAGCCGACCCGTGTATAAGCCGACCCCCCTAATTTTGCCACAAAAAACTGGGAAAACTTATTGACTCGAGTATAAGCCGGGTGTATAAACTGCCCTCCTGCTCTGTGCTACCCCTGTCCTGCTCCTTGCTCCCCCATCCAGCTCTGTGCTCCCCCATTCTCCTCTGTACTCACCCCTTCCTGCTCCGTCCTCCGCTGTGCTCCCCCATTCCTTCTCCGTCCTCCTGTGCCCCCCCTCGTCCTGCTCCATGCTCCTCTGTGCCCTCCATCCTCTCCCCCCCGTCCTGCTCCGTGCTCATTGTCCTCCTCCATCCTCCCCCCGTCCTCCGTTCTCCCCCCATCCTCCTCCATGCTTACCCCGTCCTCCCCCCGTCCTGCTCCATGCTTCCCCGTCCTCCCCCGTCCTGCTCCATGCTTCCCCGTCCTCCTCCATGCTTCCCCGTCCTCCGTTCTCCCCCCCGGTCATCCTCCATGCTTCCCCCGTCCACCGTTCTCCCCCGTCCACCGTTCTCCCCCCATGTCCTGCTTCATGCCTCCCCGTACTCCTCCATGCTTCCCCGTCCTCCGTTCTCCCCCCGTTCTCTTCCATGCTTCCCCGTCCTCCGTTCTCCCCCCCCGTCCTGCTCCATGCTTCCCCCGTCCTCCGTTCTCCCCCCCCGTCCTCCATGCTTCCTCCATCCACCGTTCTATCCCCCGTCCAGCTCCGTGCTCCTTGTCCTCTCCTCCATCATACTCACCCCTCCCCGTGCCATCGCTGAGGGTCCCTGCAATCCTGCGTTCTCCCTGTCTTCCTGCAGCTCTCCGGCACTGAGCGGTGACGTAATACCGCTCATTAAGGCCATGAATATGGAAGCCACGCCCATGGGAGTGGCGTCGCGTCCATATTACATGACCTTAATGAGCGGGTATTACATCACCGCTCAGCGCTGGAGAGCTGCAGAGCCGGGGAGAATGCAGGATTGCAGGGACCCTCAGCGATGGCACGGGGAGGGGTGAGTATGATCCCAGCCACCGGCTCCTGGCACCATAGTTTGGGGAACTTTCCCCACGGCACACCCGGCCATGTGTCGCGGCACACTAGTGTGCCGCGGAACACTGGTTGAAAATCACTGGTAGAGAGACAGCGAGTGGGCGGCACGGTGCAGCCTGCGGACCTCAGGTTTTCAGCCCCACGGCTGTCTCGGTCGCGGGCCGGACTGAGACAACAAGAGGGCCGGATGTGGCCCGTGGGCCGCACTTTGCCCAGGTCTGGTCTAGAAGGTGGTCCACGGACCAGGGTGGGGTGGAGAGCCCCACGCGTATTGCTGCTAGGGTGCAGCTTCGTCATGTTTCATTGGCCGCGCCCCTCCACGACGCATTCGTAGTCAAACACAGCCGAAAGCATACGAACGCATGTACCTGCGTCCACAACGTTAAAGATAGGAAAACACGACGCGTGCGGATTTATGCTGCCGAAACGCTGCGAACACAACCGCAAATGTGAAACCAGCCTACCCAGACAACCTTAGTAGGTGATGCATTCCTTCTTTTTATCCCAGCTTGTCAATGTAGTGGTGATGGAATATGCAATACTTAGACTTTTATTCTAGTACATACAGCACTATAACTAAATTGCAAGTTTTGCATTCTACAAATAATTGTACTCTGCTTTCGGATGTATATTAGCTCTTTCTCTCTCTTGTAATGCAATCCTAGTGAGGTGAACTCTTGGTGTAAGGTCATATACACATGAAACTATTAAAATTGTATCATAAGAAAAAGCAAAGTAGAAGCTGATGAGTGGCTTCCATAACTGTGAATGTTAGGAAAGGAGGAGAATGTGATACTTTCTGTAAATAATTCATTACTGGTTTCGTAGAATTTTCCATATACAATTCAAGATGTACTGTACACCCCACACTATGTACAACGTGGAGGAACCTCCATGGGAGGTGGGTTAGGCCCCTTCCACATCACATTCAGGAGTTCCCTTTTCCTTACATCAATTTTACAAAACTTTACCTTTGAGAACATTTAGCTTCTTTATGGTGTTGAGGTCTTGAAACATTACAATGCCATTGGTGTACTACATACTTATCAACGCTATTAAAACTTTATTTTCTGAACTTGACCAGCTCACAGTGAGATCACTGCAGGAAAATACAGACTACAAATCAATGGCGACTAACAAATATCTGTGTCTGTACAGATATGGTGGAAAACATCTTACAATGGAATTAGAAGCTTTAGCAAAGCCTTTTATTGTCTGTTCGACCTCAATAATAGTTTGCAGTTGGTACATCAGGTGCCTTCTCAATCCCGCCAGGTGCTGACTTGACTGCTCTTTATTGGTTCTGTCACAGTTTAACTCTCAAGGTATCGTAAAGTGTCTCATCCGACTCGAAGATTTTGACATTTAGACCTCTCTTGTGGACATAATACTCAGCACATGAAGTGGACTAGGAGGTCTCTGCTGTCTCCAAACACTGGTCATCACCACTGCTCCATGACTCCAGTGCCACACACCAACAACACATGGTACTTTTATGGTTCATTCTCAAATGTTTTTCACCTTCTTCTGCTCAGTACTATACATCTTCCAAATCTGACGTGAAAGATTTCTATCCACGTTGGATTCCCACTCTATTTTTACCAATCTCAGCCAACCTTGATAGTCTTGGTTGTACGTAATAAACATTGTTTTTTCACTAGTTACACAAAGGCGCTTCTGTGTCTCCACTTCCTAACATTGAAAAGTTGTAGAATAGCACAGTAGACAACCCCTTTTCTATAAAATGCTATCTGGTAAAGAAACATATATGTTTTTTACAAAGGGATCCTATGGGCAATGGATGCCACTTATGGAAGCCAACCGAAGAATATGCTTAATGTACATGTTCTGGAGTGTAAGTTATAAAATGTAAGGCTACAATCCCCGTTTCAGTGCTAAATGCTGCACTACTTCCCCTCTTTGGTTGTTCCTGTTTCCCCTCTTGCATGTTGGGTTACAATGGAAATCCAAAGCACACCAGTGATATTATATTCCCTTTGGTGGACTCCTATGTAAACTTTACTCGTTGGTTGTTCCTGCACTTCAAATTCAGCATTGCCTGCCACTTAGCTCTGCTACATCAGCAGCTCAGCTCTGCTATATTGCCCACTCAGCGCTGCTACATTTTTTTTAGCTCTGTTACATTGGCCACTTAGCTCTGCTTCGTTGCCCATTTTGATCTGCTACATTAACTACTCAGCTCTACTTAATTGGACATTCAGCTTTGCTATACCAGACACTCAGCCCTGATACACAGGCTACTCAACTCTGCTACATCATAGAATGCAGCTCCGCTGCGCTGCTGTGTCAATTCTGCCAAATCTGCAAAAATGCGTAGTTCAACTCCGCAGCATCACTGTGCGAACTTCAATACTACAGTTACTGTAGTTTGGTCAAGTCACATTCAGCCCAACTCCTCTGTCCTGTCACACCAGTACCACTTATCCATGCTACTCAAGAACTGTTCTTCCACAATAAGAGTTTTGATCCACCTCACCAGTATGAGAATTAAAAAACTGGAAAGAAATATGTTATTGTGCACTTTCTTGATAGGAAGAGAAAGGGAGAGAAAGCCATAAAACACTGAAGAAACTATACAGACAGTGAGTGACTGCAGTGAAGAAGATTTATGTGCGAGGAATAGGTTTTATAGGTTTTGATTGCCACCAGTTACCATCAGTCTACTCAGTCATCTATGTTAAGGCTGTGTTTGGGTTAAAGGGGTTGTCGACACCCATATTGCCTTTTATATATATATATATCTATTTAAGCCTGTAATTGGATTTATTATAAAA
>JARQOD010000005.1:12998904-13060247 GCA_033576555.1 Oophaga sylvatica | reverse complement strand
ATGAGGGAGTAAATGATGATGTATTGAGACTGTGGGATGGGGACAGTAAATGATGATGAATTGGGGATGGGACAGCAAATAATGATAAATTGAAGGTAAGGGAGAATAAATGATGTACTGAATGTAGGGACAGCAGTTGATAATGAATTGAGGGAGGGTGGGGGAAAATGAAGACATGACTTAATGAATTGGGATGGAAGAGGCATGTAAATATAACAAATCGGGAGCTGGAAATACATAGTGGAGGGTGTTGAGGATGCAGTGACTGGTAATAAATTGGGGAAAGAGTACAGGTGCTAATTAATTTCTATATTTATTAGGTGTGGAAAGTGGCTATTTATGGTTGTGGGGGCACAGTGGAGGATTATAATTTATTTTTGGAATGGTGGGTTGCATAAAAACTAATTATCTATACATGGTGGGTGCATGTCTGTATTCAGCTGTGTAGTGTAGAAGAAAGGGAAAAAGTGGGGAATGTGCTTTGGAAGCAAGGATTACCATGTGTCATTTTATGCAGAGACGAGTCCTGGCTCAAAGAAGTGATGGCGGTTTGCGCTGGATGAAGAAGAAAAGCAGAAATGAAGGACTTCAAGTAGAGGACAAAAAAGAGAGAAAGACCAAGCATATAAGGCGCACACCCCAAATAAGGGATCAAAAAGTGTAATACAAAAATGTAAACTTTATTAAGGACAAAGAGACTGACAATAAAAACATTTAAAAAAACACACACCACCACAATGGTCCCATATAATCACAATGTAGTGCAACACCAATATAATGCAATAACAATTATGCAAAGCGTACCTACAAAATCATGAGGGAGGAGGCTTAGTTGCATAAAATACCTAACAAGAAGATCCCCCTAGATCTGGGCATCCCCAGAAAAATAACAAGACACCAATGCGCCCTCAAGGGAAGCCCCCGGTGAGTCCCAAAGTGCTGAATGAAAGGTCATGAATCCATCAAGCAGTAAATGAAACCACCTCCAATGGTGGAGGGTGTCCACACTGAAAATCAGCAAACAGCAATGGAAGTATATTCCCAACAAGTATAAGGGAAAAGGGAGGAGAAAAAGATGTTACCATAAGGAGCAGTCCAGTGAGCAGCGTCAGAGATAGACCATCTAGAACAGGGGTGGGCAATTAATTTTCCCGAGGGGCCACATGAGAGACCATGACTGTTGTGGAGGGCCGAACCAATAGCTTGAAATTAAGTTCTACTCAACTTATTAACTTATTAATATTGATTGCATCACTTAATATTGAGCAGAATTAAGTATGCTGACACCCCCTATATGTATTTGAACCCCCCACAGCCCCTTATATACAGCATGAGCCTCACACAGCCTCCCTATATATACAGCATGAGCCCCACATAGCCTCCCTATATACTGCATGAGACCCACACAGCCTCCATATATATACTGCATGAGCGCCACACAGCCCCCCTATATATACTGCATGAGCCCCACAGTCTCCCTATATACTGCATGAGCGCCACACAGCCTCCCTACATACTGCATGAGTGCCACACAGCCCCCCTATATACACTGCATGAGCCCCACAGCCTCCCTATATATACTGCATGAGCGCCACACAGCCTTCCTATATACACTGCATGAGCGCCACACAGCCTCCCTATATATATATATATATATTGCATGAGCCCCACACGGCCTCCCTATATACTGCATGAGCCCCACACAGCCTTTCCATATACTGCATGAGTATACAGCAGTCCCATAGCCTCCCCATGTGCTGCACGTCACCCCCATAGAATCCCCATGTGCTGTACGTCACCCCCATAGAATCCCCACGTTCACCCCTATAGAATCCCCATGTTCACCCCCATAGAATCCCCATGTTTACTTCCATAGAATTCCCATGTTCACCTCCATAGAATCCTCATGTTCACCCCATAGAATCCCCATGTTCACTTTCATAGAATTCACATGTTCACTCCCATAGAATTCCCATGTTCACCTTCATAGAATCCCCGTGTTCACCCCCAAAGAATCCCCACGTTCACCTCCATAGAATTCCCATGTTCACTTCCATAGAATTCCCATGTTCACTTCCATAGAATTCCCATGTTCACCTTCATAGAATCCCCGTGTTCACCTCCATAGAATCCCCATGTTCACCACATAGAATCCCCACGTTCACCTCCATAGAATCCCCACGTTCACCTCCATAGAATCCCCATGTTCACCTCCATAGAATCCCCATGTTCACCTCCATAGAATCCCCATGTTCACCTCCATAGAATCCCCATGTTCACCCCATAGAATCCCCATATTCACCCCATAGAATCCCCATGTTCACTTCCATAGAATCCCCACGTTCACCCCCATAGAATCCCCACGTTCACCTCCATAGAATCCCCATGTTCACTTCCATTGAATCCCCATGTTCATACACATGAAAAAAAAAATAACACCACATACTCACATCAGTCCCGTTCCCAGGCGCCCTGCTGCTGCTGTTGCTGTCTCCGATGCGCTGACTCACCGGCGGTACACAGCTGATGCGATGACATGACGTCATCACTTCAGCTGTTTCACACGCTGATTGGTGGAGGAAGTGGCCTGAGGCCCCTCCTCCACCAATGCTGACTGCGCCTAGACTCTGTGATTTTCAACCTTTTTTGAGCCGCGGCACACTTTTTATACTTAGAAAATCCTGGGGCACACCACCAACCAAAATAGCACAAAATGACACTAAAACAGTCATATTATACATAGCGCGCATCAGGAAACACGCATTGCAACCCGCAACGTGTGAAAGCACCCTTATTGTACACGTCTCCTACCTACCGTATATACTCGTGTATAAGCCGACCCGTGTATAAGCCGACCCCCCTAATTTTGCCACAAAAAACTGGGAAAACTTATTGACTCGAGTATAAGCCGGGTGTATAAACTGCCCTCCTGCTCTGTGCTACCCCTGTCCTGCTCCTTGCTCCCCCATCCAGCTCTGTGCTCCCCCATTCTCCTCTGTACTCACCCCTTCCTGCTCCGTCCTCCGCTGTGCTCCCCATTCCTTCTCCGTCCTCCTGTGCCCCCCCTCGTCCTGCTCCATGCTCCTCTGTGCCCTCCATCCTCTCCCCCCGTCCTGCTCCGTGCTCATTGTCCTCCTCCATCCTCCCCCCGTCCTCCGTTCTCCCCCCATCCTCCTCCATGCTTACCCCGTCCTCCCCCCGTCCTGCTCCATGCTTCCCCGTCCTCCCCCGTCCTGCTCCATGCTTCCCCGTCCTCCTCCATGCTTCCCCCGTCCTCCGTTCTCCCCCCCGGTCATCCTCCATGCTTCCCCCGTCCACCGTTCTCCCCCGTCCACCGTTCTCCCCCCATGTCCTGCTTCATGCCTCCCCGTACTCCTCCATGCTTCCCCGTCCTCCGTTCTCCCCCCGTTCTCTTCCATGCTTCCCCGTCCTCCGTTCTCCCCCCCGTCCTGCTCCATGCTTCCCCCGTCCTCCGTTCTCCCCCCCCGTCCTCCATGCTTCCTCCATCCACCGTTCTATCCCCCGTCCAGCTCCGTGCTCCTTGTCCTCTCCTCCATCATACTCACCCCTCCCCGTGCCATCGCTGAGGGTCCCTGCAATCCTGCGTTCTCCCTGTCTTCCTGCAGCTCTCCGGCACTGAGCGGTGACGTAATACCGCTCATTAAGGCCATGAATATGGAAGCCACGCCCATGGGAGTGGCGTCGCGTCCATATTACATGACCTTAATGAGCGGGTATTACATCACCGCTCAGCGCTGGAGAGCTGCAGAGCCGGGGAGAATGCAGGATTGCAGGGACCCTCAGCGATGGCACGGGGAGGGTGAGTATGATCCCAGCCACCGGCTCCTGGCACCATAGTTTGGGGAACTTTCCCCACGGCACACCCGGCCATGTGTCGCGGCACACTAGTGTGCCGCGGAACACTGGTTGAAAATCACTGGTAGAGAGACAGCGAGTGGGCGGCACGGTGCAGCCTGCGGACCTCAGGTTTTCAGCCCCACGGCTGTCTCGGTCCGCGGGCCGGACTGAGACAACAAGAGGGCCGGATGTGGCCCGTGGGCCGCACTTTGCCCAGGTCTGGTCTAGAAGGTGGTCCACGGACCAGGGTGGGGTGGAGAGCCCCACGCGTATTGCTGCTAGGGTGCAGCTTCGTCATGTTTCATTGGCCGCGCCCCTCCACGACGCATTCGTAGTCAAACACAGCCGAAAGCATACGAACGCATGTACCTGCGTCCACAACGTTAAAGATAGGAAAACACGACGCGTGCGGATTTATGCTGCCGAAACGCTGCGAACACAACCGCAAATGTGAAACCAGCCTACCCAGACAACCTTAGTAGGTGATGCATTCCTTCTTTTTATCCCAGCTTGTCAATGTAGTGGTGATGGAATATGCAATACTTAGACTTTTATTCTAGTACATACAGCACTATAACTAAATTGCAAGTTTTGCATTCTACAAATAATTGTACTCTGCTTTCGGATGTATATTAGCTCTTTCTCTCTCTTGTAATGCAATCCTAGTGAGGTGAACTCTTGGTGTAAGGTCATATACACATGAAACTATTAAAATTGTATCATAAGAAAAAGCAAAGTAGAAGCTGATGAGTGGCTTCCATAACTGTGAATGTTAGGAAAGGAGGAGAATGTGATACTTTCTGTAAATAATTCATTACTGGTTTCGTAGAATTTTCCATATACAATTCAAGATGTACTGTACACCCCACACTATGTACAACGTGGAGGAACCTCCATGGGAGGTGGGTTAGGCCCCTTCCACATCACATTCAGGAGTTCCCTTTTCCTTACATCAATTTTACAAAACTTTACCTTTGAGAACATTTAGCTTCTTTATGGTGTTGAGGTCTTGAAACATTACAATGCCATTGGTGTACTACATACTTATCAACGCTATTAAAACTTTATTTTCTGAACTTGACCAGCTCACAGTGAGATCACTGCAGGAAAATACAGACTACAAATCAATGGCGACTAACAAATATCTGTGTCTGTACAGATATGGTGGAAAACATCTTACAATGGAATTAGAAGCTTTAGCAAAGCCTTTTATTGTCTGTTCGACCTCAATAATAGTTTGCAGTTGGTACATCAGGTGCCTTCTCAATCCCGCCAGGTGCTGACTTGACTGCTCTTTATTGGTTCTGTCACAGTTTAACTCTCAAGGTATCGTAAAGTGTCTCATCCGACTCGAAGATTTTGACATTTAGACCTCTCTTGTGGACATAATACTCAGCACATGAAGTGGACTAGGAGGTCTCTGCTGTCTCCAAACACTGGTCATCACCACTGCTCCATGACTCCAGTGCCACACACCAACAACACATGGTACTTTTATGGTTCATTCTCAAATGTTTTTCACCTTCTTCTGCTCAGTACTATACATCTTCCAAATCTGACGTGAAAGATTTCTATCCACGTTGGATTCCCACTCTATTTTTACCAATCTCAGCCAACCTTGATAGTCTTGGTTGTACGTAATAAACATTGTTTTTTCACTAGTTACACAAAGGCGCTTCTGTGTCTCCACTTCCTAACATTGAAAAGTTGTAGAATAGCACAGTAGACAACCCCTTTTCTATAAAATGCTATCTGGTAAAGAAACATATATGTTTTTTACAAAGGGATCCTATGGGCAATGGATGCCACTTATGGAAGCCAACCGAAGAATATGCTTAATGTACATGTTCTGGAGTGTAAGTTATAAAATGTAAGGCTACAATCCCCGTTTCAGTGCTAAATGCTGCACTACTTCCCTCTTTGGTTGTTCCTGTTTCCCCTCTTGCATGTTGGGTTACAATGGAAATCCAAAGCACACCAGTGATATTATATTCCCTTTGGTGGACTCCTATGTAAACTTTACTCGTTGGTTGTTCCTGCACTTCAAATTCAGCATTGCCTGCCACTTAGCTCTGCTACATCAGCAGCTCAGCTCTGCTATATTGCCCACTCAGCGCTGCTACATTTTTTTTTAGCTCTGTTACATTGGCCACTTAGCTCTGCTTCGTTGCCCATTTTGATCTGCTACATTAACTACTCAGCTCTACTTAATTGGACATTCAGCTTTGCTATACCAGACACTCAGCCCTGATACACAGGCTACTCAACTCTGCTACATCATAGAATGCAGCTCCGCTGCGCTGCTGTGTCAATTCTGCCAAATCTGCAAAAATGCGTAGTTCAACTCCGCAGCATCACTGTGCGAACTTCAATACTACAGTTACTGTAGTTTGGTCAAGTCACATTCAGCCCAACTCCTCTGTCCTGTCACACCAGTACCACTTATCCATGCTACTCAAGAACTGTTCTTCCACAATAAGAGTTTTGATCCACCTCACCAGTATGAGAATTAAAAAACTGGAAAGAAATATGTTATTGTGCACTTTCTTGATAGGAAGAGAAAGGGAGAGAAAGCCATAAAACACTGAAGAAACTATACAGACAGTGAGTGACTGCAGTGAAGAAGATTTATGTGCGAGGAATAGGTTTTATAGGTTTTTGATTGCCACCAGTTACCATCAGTCTACTCAGTCATCTATGTTTAAGGCTGTGTTTGGGTTAAAGGGGTTGTCGACACCCATATTGCCTTTTATATATATATATATCTATTTAAGCCTGTAATTGGATTTATTATAAAATTTGTGCCTGTTTTTATCTCGAGCTTTTGGTGTTTTGCACCTTTTTTGTTTGCATTAAATTCATCTTTCTATTTGCGCCATTTTTAAGTCTATTTTATACATATTCATCTGGTTTCTTTTAGAGTTGAACACTTTGGGCATTGGTTTAGTGTTTCCAGATTTTCTTCACCTGTTTTCAAAAAGTCACAAAATTTGTTGCAAAGTGTACTCCAGTCCAGGGGCGTAACTAGGAACGGCAGGGCCCCACAGCAAACTTCACAATGGGGCCCCCCCCGCGCGCGCGTTGCCAATCCCGGTCTACCCAAGTTGTGTTAAGAAAGATACCTTTATTATCCAAAATTAGAGGTTTTTGGACTAGTAATGATAGTGAAATAACAGAAAAGAACAAACTCCCAGGAAGCAACTGAGGTAGTGACGAAGGTAGGCTTTCTCCAGAGTAAATATGTGAAGAAACTTGTAATCCAGCCTGCAAATTGCTTTCAAAACAGATGATTTATTCAGTAGAACAACAGTCCGGTATACAGAATAATCTAAGATTGTTCTGTATACCATACTTGTGTTCTACTGAATAAATCATCCATTTTGAAAGCAATTTATGGGCTAGATTACAAATTTCTTCTTCACAAGAATAATGCAACATAATTACCTTATTCAGCAGTATCCTGGGGCCCTAGGCCCCTGATGGGGCCTGCAGTTTTCTTTGGACCTAGGCCCCTAATGGGGCCTGCTGCTTCCTTTGGACCTAGGCCCCTAATGGGGCCTGCTGTTTCCTAGGGCCCCATTAGGGGCCTGCTGCTTCCTGGGGCCTCTAATGTGGCCCTCTGTGTCCTGGGGCCTAAGGCCCCTGATACACTCACACCTCCCTCCTCCACTCTCCCCCCTCTCCTCAAGTGCCGGGACGGGAAGCTGCGGCTGCCGCGTCCCTGTAAAAGAGAGTCAGACTCAGCAAGCATACTTACCAATCTGCCAATCCTCAGGTGACTGCGTCCTCCAGCTCTTCTGCTCCGCGCGCCGCTCCATCCTCCACGCTCCGACGTCCACCACGCCAGCCTTGTATGTGACGTGAGAGCGCGCGCACGCCCCCACGTCACATGACGCGGAAGTGTCGGAGGTGGCGGCGGGCCCCATATCAGACTCACACCACCGGCAGCTTGCATGGGCGTACCCAGGATCAAAACTAGGGGGGGGCAAGCCAATGTCGCATCTTATACAGGTTACATCATATACACTGTACATTATCCTGCATATTAGGTATGGAGCATTAGAACTGTTGTATATTGTATAATACAGCAGTGTATGCGACACTACACTGTATATACCATATATTATACATGGCACACTCACCTCTATACAAAGAATAAGAGGCATTATAACCTGTATATGAAAAGTATAATACAGAAGTGTATATACACTCTATATACCGCACACGATGTGTATGACCCTGTATACACCATATACTACACTCTATATACCGCACACGATGTGTATGACCCTGTATACACCATATACTACACTCTATATACCGCACACGATGTGTATGACCCTGTATACACCATATACTACACTGTTATTTTGAAGTAAAAAAAAACAAATCAGGAACAAATACAATACTTAAAATAAAGAACAAGTAAAGTTAAAAATCAACAAACTTACTGGTATTTCAATGGGAACTATGGGCCTGCTTTTGGCTAATGAGATGGTCAATGTTCGGTTCCATATTTGTCACAAGTGAAGCAATTTTTCTCTTTCTTGATATCATTATTTCCTAGGGATTCCAAATTGCTATTAGTAAAATACCAATATATATACAGCGCTACAAAAACAATATACCAGCAATAAAAACTGCCCACACAGAGACATACAGCCTGCACTGCCCATCACTGCAGCCTTGCCAATCCATATCATTTCATCCTCATCAGTGCACATATTGGCGCAACTCCGCTTTTTGTGCCCCATATGATCCCCCCATTCTGCCCCATCTGTCTCCATCATATCCATCCTGCCCCATGATCCTGCCCCATCTGTCTCCAATCCTGCCCCCAGTGTCTCCAGTCATGCCCCCAGTGTCTCCAGTCATGCCCCATGTCTCCAGTCATGCCCCGTATCTCCATTCTGCCCCCTGTGTCTCACATTCTGCCCCGTGTCCAGCATTCTGCCCCGTGTCCAGCATTCTGCCCCCATGTCCAGCATTCTGCCCCCTGTGTCTCGCATTCTGCCCCGTGTCCAGCATTCTGCCGCGTGTCCAGCATTCTGCCCCCTGTGTCTCGCATTCTGACCCTTGTCCAGCATTCTGCCCCGTGTCCAGCATTCTGCCCCCCGTGTCCAGCATTCTGCCCCCCGTGTCCAGCATTCTGCCATCGTGTCCAGCATTCTGCCACTGTGTCCAGCATTCTGGCCCCCGGGGCCAGCATTCTGCCCCCAGTGTCCAGCATTTTGCCATCGTGTCCAGCATTCTGCCAATGTGTCCAGCATTCTGGCCCCCGGGGCCAGCATTCTGCCCCCCATGTCCAGCATTCTGTCCCAATGTCCAGCATTCTGCCCCCATGTCCAGCATTCTGCCCCCCCTGTGTCCAGCATTCTGCCTCCCGTGTCCAGCATTCTGTCCCAATGTCCAGCATTCTGCCCCGTGTCCAGCATTCTGTCCCCCCGTTTCCAGCATTCTTCCCCCATGTCCAGCATTCTGCCCCCTGTGTCTCGCATTCTGACCCTTGTCCAGCATTCTGCCCCCGTGTCCAGCATTCTGCCCCCCCCGTGTCCAGCATTCTGCCATCGTGTCCAGCATTCTGCCCCCAGTGTCCAGCATTCTGCCTTCCGTGTCCAGCATTCTGCCCCCCGTGTCCAGCATTCTGCCCCCGTGTCCAGCATTCTGCCCCCGTGTCCAGCACTCTGCCCCGTGTCCAGCATTCTGCCCCCCATGTCCAGCATTCTGTCCCAATGTCCAGCATTCTGCCCCCATGTCCAGCATTCTGCCCCCCCTGTGTCCAGCATTCTGCCTCCCGTGTCCAGCATTCTGTCCCAATGTCCAGCATTCTGTCCCCCCGTTTCCAGCATTCTTCCCCCATGTCCAGCATTCTGCCCCCTGTGTCTCGCATTCTGACCCTTGTCCAGCATTCTGCCCCCCGTGTCCAGCATTCTGCCCCCCCCGTGTCCAGCATTCTGCCATCGTGTCCAGCATTCTGCCACTGTGTCCAGCATTCTGGCCCCCGGGGCCAGCATTCTGCCCTCCGTGTCCAGCATTCTGCCCCCCGTGTCCAGCACTCTGCCCCCCGTGTCCAGCATTCTGCCCCAAAGTCCAGCACTCTGCCCCCGTGTCCAGCATTCTGCCCCCCGTGTCCAGCATTCTGTCCCAATGTCCAGCTTTCTGCCCCCATGTCCAGCATTCTGCCCCCCCTGTATCCAGCATTCTGCCTCCCGTGTCCAGCATTCTGTCCCAATGTCCAGCATTCTGCCCCCGTGTCCAGCATTCTGTTCCCCCGTGTCCAGCATTATGTCCCAATGTCCAGCATTCTGCCCCCCATGTCCAGCATTCTGCCCCCCGTGTCCAGCATTCTGCCCCCCGTGTCCAGCATTCTGCCCCCGTGTCCAGCATTCTGCCCCCCGTGTCCAGCATTCTGCCCCCCGTGTCCAGCATTCTGCCCCCCCGTGTCCAGCATTCTGCCCCCCCGTGTCTAGCATTCTGCCCCCCCGTGTCCAGAATTCTACCCCATGTCCAGAATTCTACCCCCCCGTGTCCAGCATTCTGCCCCCCGTGTCCAGCATTCTGCCCCCCGGGTCCAGCATTCTGCCCCCCGAGTCCAGCATTCTGCCCCCCGGGTCCAGCATTCTGCCCCCCGTGTCCAGCATTCTGCCCCCCGTGTCCAGCATTCTGCCTCCATGTCCATTCTGCCCCGGGCCCCCAGGATCGCGCTCTCAATAAAAAAAAACAAAAAAAACAAGTTCTTCTTACCTGGCCGCGCTCCTGCGGTGAAACTCCCTCCATGCAGCTGAAGCGCGCACTCGCTGGCGACTGACAATGATGTCACACGCTGGTGACGTGTGTGC
The DNA here is from genome assembly GCA_033576555.1 of Oophaga sylvatica. NCBI lineage: Eukaryota > Metazoa > Chordata > Amphibia > Anura > Dendrobatidae > Oophaga > Oophaga sylvatica. The sequence goes on along the minus strand of JARQOD010000005.1, from coordinate 13,049,550 downwards.
CGATGTCAGCTGCTGGCCTGTGATTGGCTGGCAGCTGGTAACTATTGCTGTGCAGAAAGTCGGTGGCTTTCTGTATCGCAATATATTGCAACTGAATTTGCCTCCTCAGATGCACATTTACATGAAAACTGCGGACCAGGAAACCGGATTGCGGCACCGCTACTTGACTGTTCGGGCAACTGCCTGCTATTTTTACAAGCAGTGTCACTGAACCGGTGAGAGCCCCCTGAATCCCACCACTGCAGCTAGTGTCCCAGCTGGGTATGTTCCCACGGTCAGTAAGCGCTGCGGGTTGAACGCTGCGTACATCCGCAACGTGCAACACGCAGCATCCAGATGTTACAGCATAGTGGATGGGATTTCAAGAAATCCCGTCTCCACTCTGCGTGCACCGACGCCCGCGGCTTCCCTGCGGAGATGCACATGTGGCGCGTCTTTCAGACCTCAGTATGTCTATTTATCTTTCAGAGAAACGAGTCTCCGCAAGATAAATATCACCAGTGCAATGTATAGGACGCAGTGATTCCGCACGGTTCAATGAACACGAGGAATCACCTGCGTTCAAAAGCCGGCAGCGCTTTGGATGGAGCGAACATGTGCTGCGCCCAAAGCGCTGCCAATACTGACCGTGGGAACATACATAACTATATATATACAGTATATCTATCTATATATATCTACATCTATCTATATCTATATCATCCTCTCACCTGTGTCTTGCCTCTCTCTTGTGTTTTCTGTCTTCTTTCATCTTTTCTCTCTCCCGCTCATGTTTTTCTTTCCTTTTTGCCTCCTTCTCCCTGCTTGTCTGTGGCTCCACCCCCGACATTTAGCCCCGCCCCTCCATGGCTCTCCACAGTCTGAGAGCTGTGACGCTGCTGGAGGGGAGGGATCCGATACTCTGCTGCTGACTACAGGTGCGGGGGGAGGGGCGGTGAGTGGTGTCACAGTGTGTGTGACTGCGCCCCTGCTACACTGCAGCCGGCAACTCTCTGCACGGCCGCGCGCACCCCCGCACTCTGCTCCTCACTATGCAGAGAAGGAAGGAGCAGAAAACGAGTACAGCACGCCGGCTTAGTACCAGGTGAGCAGAACTGAGGGGCCCGCTCCGGGCCCCTCTCTGTTCACGGGCCCCATACGCCAGTAAGGGCAGTAATACCCTAATGGCGGCCCTGCGGTACGCCCATGGCAGCTTGCGGAACTACTGTGGTGGTCGGTGAAGCAGCTGCAGCAGGAACGGGCCCCCTTCCAGCCCGGGCCCTGTGGCAGCTGCTTCCCCTGCTTCCACGATAGTTCCGCCCCTGCTCCAGTGCCAAGTTTGTGTGGATTATATGTATGACAAAAAAGCCATAGCTTTTTCAAACCCCAAATAAGCAAAATCGAGGCCTTTCAAAACTGACACTGCAGAACAGCTGTCCGTTGTGCGGACAGTCTGTCCTCAGCAGCCCCAACTTCAAGAAAGGCATTATCATGCAAACGGATGCCTCTGAGGTAAGCCTAGGGGTGGTTCTGTCACAGGATGTGAAGGGAGAAGAACATCCGGCCACCTACTTGAGTAGGAAACTTACCCCGACAGAAAAAAATTATAGCGTAGTGGAGAAGGAGTGCTTGACCGTTAAGTAAGCCTTGGAGTACCAAGGTTATTATTTGCTCAGGCAAACAGTTTCGCTTGGTAATGGACCATTCACCCTTGGCCTGGATGAGAAAAGCCAAGGAGTGGAATACTTGAGTCACCAGATAGTTCCTGTCAATGCAATAATTTAGCTTCACTGTGGAACATTGAGCTGGGAAGGTGCAAGGAAATGTGGATGCCCTTTCATGGGCACCCTGTATGGTGCATGATGTTCAACTCCCCAAATTTGAACAGAGAGGGGGTAGTATGTGAGGCAGTGAGGGGAATCTGTTATGATTTGGTAGCTGAGGAGGACAGAAGCAAAAAACAGCCAAGGCAGCCGAACACCCAGAGAGTTTGGGAACTAATGGGTTGCAGATCCCTAAGCTAACCCCACAACTAGAAGCAGCCGTGGGACGTAGCTACGGTGACCTAGACTCCTCGGCACAGCCAGAGAGCTAGCTACACCTAAAGATAGAAACAGGAAAGCTAACTGCCCCGGAGTAGAGCCCCAAAGGAATAGGTAGCCCCCAAACATATAATGGCGGTTAGACAAGAAGAAACACAAACGCAGGCAGAAAGTAGAGGTAGCAAATGCTGGGGCCAAATACTGCCTAGATAGGACAGGACAGGACAGAATACTATCTGCAACCCAGCAAAACCCTAGAAAAATTCCAACATTTCTGATTTCAAAAAATGCTGAGACCACACGATCTCGCCACCCGCTAAATCAGATCTCTGGTGTGACCAAGAGGCTAACCGCAGCCACTCAAATAGCAGGAACAGAGCAACGGAACAAATAAACAGTGGCTACTGACAAACAGAGAGTAGCACAGGCCCCAGGAGGGGAACCCGGCTAACCTCCCACAAAAGTGCAGGCAAAAAATGGAAATAGCAAACACGATAGAAACAAGCAGCAAATAACTTAACTGAAAGCAGCAGACGAAGGCAAGACACAAGATGACTTCCAAATGAACCAGGAAACAACAATTGATCACCGGCGAAGATCATGGGAAGGCAGCTCACTTATATCAGCCCAGTCCGTCTCTCCTGATTGCCAGTCATCGCTTGCAGGTGATGGACTTCTATTATTCAACACTGGTTCAATACTCTCAGCAACCACCAGAGGGAGCCCCAACTCAGAAGTCATTTCCAACATGCTCACAACAGGAATCATATACAAGGGCTGGTATTTGTGTCCCCGGGTGCACATAGAGGCATATTGAACCCGCTGGATTGCATTGTGATTACAGCCACACCTGTGGTAACAATGCAGAATAAAGGAAAGAGTGGATTGGTCAAACTATTTGACCCAGTCAGATTTTAGAAAAACCCGGCTTTTATTTTTGGAGAGATCTGCAGGATTGGTAATGGGGAGGATCTCTCCCTCCACTCCGGGGTTTGGGAGTGGTCCATGTCCATGAAACCCATTTAAACTCTCAGTTAAGGTTTGGGTGTGTCAGTGTGTTGTTTGCAAGCATCTGAGCAGGAAACTTTGCGCAAGACAGGTCTGTGTGAAGTCTGAACACAGGCCAGAGAAGGCAAAGCCATTGACTCACCCACAAGTGATACGGCGGTGCAGTCCCCCATGGCAAAGGGTTTGATACGGACTGTTATAGATGACCCTGCTGTAATCCAGAGGATAATGTTTGCCTTTATTTTGTGAATTTTTAAAATAAAGACATTTAAGTTGAACTTTCTTGGGTCACTGCCTCAGTGCCACGTGGACAAGAAAGCTGCTGCCTTACATCCTGCATAGGTGTTTGCAACCCAATGTTAGGCCTCTTTCACACATCCGTTTTTTGCAATCAGGCACAATCCGGCAAATTGTTTAAAAGACGGATCCGGCGTAGATTGTAAAAAACTGATGTGCTGGATCCGTTTTTTAGCTGGATCCGTCCTGACCTTTTTTTGCCCGGAAAAGTAGTAGTAGTAGTAGTAGTAGTTGTAGTAGTTTTCCAGAATCCGGATCAGTCTTTTGCCGGATTGCACAAAAGACTGATCCGGTACCATAGACTTCTATTGTTTCCGGACGCCTGATGCGCCGATTCAGGCGCTGTCAGGCGTTTCCGGCACAAAAAAAAAACGTTACATGATGCGTCCTGTCCGGCAGCTGGAATTAAAATCTATGATGGATCCGGCAGAAAACGGACTAAACGCAATGATGCGCGGCGCGATCCGGCGCTAATTATAGTCAATGACAATAAACGCATCCGGATCCGTTTTTTTTAAAAAGCGCCAGATCGCGCCTGATGGCAAAAAACGGATGTGTGAAAGAGGCCTTAAAGAAAATAGAGCTATCTGTGACTCACCTTTTTGTCTCCAAGGATTTGATTCCTCTTCCACAACCTTTCCGTGATCCTTGAACCAATTCATCGCCTCACAGTAAAATAATTCTCAGGGTTTCGTCACCCAATAGCAAAAGGAGACTCCTCTTTCTCTAAGCATTTGCACTTGTTGACCCTCTCCCTCACATATACCCATTCCATAACTCTTGGCCCAATTTTCCAACTCAGTGAGGAGTCCTTCTCAAGGTTTTGCCACCTGTTTTGCCACCTGCTAATAAAGAAGATATGGCTCATCCCCATTTGTACAAACTTGTTTAACCCTCCACACCCATGTTCATGACTTTTGACAAATTCTACTCTATACCCCAGTGGGGAGTTCAGCCCAGGATTTCATCCCCAAAGACAAAATACATAGGACCAAATGTGTCTCTCTCCACATTCTGCAAAGGCCCTTAGCAGGCTGCAGCGGTGGTAAGCCCTTGCCAACTCTTTGGTGGAACAGTTCGCAGACATCCTGCATGGTGACCATTTTAGGTAATAAATTTAAGAATCTTAGTTTAAGTATTTAGCGTTACTTTAGCTTTTTTTTACGGGATGGGTCCATCTGTTTCTAAAGTCCTGTCTGTGCTGTCAACATAAGTCTTGTTACGGTGCCAGTCAAGACACGGCCGATACAATAATGCCGCCTGTGTTCTACCACATTGCAAGTGCTGTTCATAAGAACAAGAGCACAGACAGATTATCAGTGAAAAGATCTGTCTATTTTTCAATCCCAAATGCTTAGAACCCGCATAGAGTGCCAAAGCAAATCAGAAACACTGGCCGGGGGGAAAAATTTTGTTCTTTTTTTTTTTTATAAAGCTAATACTAATACGTTAAGAAAAACTCACGACTCAAAAAAAACACAGATATATTTTTTATCGGCAGCATTTTGTCCAAACAAAATCCTCTAAACGACATGTAAATAGATGCAGCCGGGGAAATGGTCAAAAATATTTTAATGAAAACATAACATCGTAATCAGCTGAATCAGAATAAAAAAATGGAATAAAATAAAAAGACCTGTTCATAGGATTTTCCAAGTCAAAAGTCTATGGAAAAAAGTGCTGGAAAGGCTAATGTCCCCCAAGAACACATTCCTAAGGCGCAGCAAACGAGTTAACGACTTGATTTCTGACAACCTAATAAAATACAGACAGGGCCAGCGTCAACAGTTTTTGGGCAAGGCATAACCTTGACTGGAACACATGGGTCCTCAGGTCAGAATTTTTTCTGGAAACATAGATCTTAAAGAAGGTTAATGTATGCCAGTTACATGTCTTTCACTGCTTAAAGCTTCGGCGTGGCCTGTAAGGTCATATGTTCATTTTTTCCCCCAGAAGCTCCCGATAAGACTTATTTCAAAGAGCTTATGCGGTGTCAGGATTTTTCTGACATTTGCTGTTTTTTTTGTCCTAGAAATATACAGTGGGGTAAAAAAGTATTTGAGGTCTGTATTTTTTATCATAGATACACTTCAACTATGAGAGACAGAATCTTAAAAATAAAAATCCAGAAAATCACATTGTATGATTTTTAAAAAATTAATTTGCATTTTATTGCATGAAATAAATATTTGAAACGATAGAAAAACAGAACTTAATATTTATCACAGAAACCCTGGTTTGCATTTACAGAGGCCAGATGTTTCCTGTAGTTCTTGACCAAGTTTGCATACACTGCAGCAGGGATTTTGGCCCACTCCTCCATACAGATCTTCTCCAGGTCTTTCAGGCTTCTGGGCTGTTGCTGGGCAACATTGAGTTTCAGCTCCCTCCAAAGATTTTCTATTGGGTTCAGGTCTGGGGACTGGCTAGGCCACTCCAGGAACTTGAAATGCTTCTTACAAAGCCACTCCTTAGTTGCCCTGGCTGTGTGTTTTGGGTTATTGTCATGATGAAAACCCAGCCATGACCCATCTTGAATGCTCTTACTGAGGTTGTTGGCCAAAATCTCATGATATATGACACCATTCATCCTTTCTTCAATATGGTGTAGTTGTCCTGTGCCCTTTGCAGAAAAGCACCCCCAAAGTATGATGTTTCCCCCACCATGCTTCATGGTTGGGATGATGTTCTTGGGGTTGTAGTCATCGTTCTTCTTCCTCCAAGCATGACGATTGTAGTTGATATAAAAAGTTTTATTTTAATCTCATCTGATCAAATGATCTTCTCCCATACCTCCTTCGGATCATTCAGATGGTCATTGGCGAACTTCAAATGGGCCTGGACATGTGCTGGCGTGAGTAGGGTGACCTTCTGTGTCCTGCAGGGTTTTAATTCATGAATGTGTAGTGTGTTACTAACGGTAATGTTTGAGACTGTGGTCCCAGCTCTCTTCAGGTCATTGACCAGATCCTCCTGTGTAGTTCTGGGCTGATTCCTGACCTTTTCGCAGAATCATCCTTACTCCACGAGGCAAGATCATGCATGGAGTCCCAGACTGAGGAAGATTGACAGTCATCTTGTGTTTCTTCCATTTTCTAATTGTGCCAACAATTGTTGGCTTCTCACCAAGCTGCTTGCCTATTATCCTGTAATCCATGCCAGCCTTGTGCAGGTCTACAATTTTGTCCCTGGTGTCCTAAGACAGCTCTTGGGCCTTGGCCATGGTGGAGAGGTTGGAGTGTGATTGAGTGTGTCTTTTATACAGGTAATGAGTTCAAACAGGTGCAATTAATACAGGTAATGAGTGCAGAGTATTAGGGCTTCTAAAAGAAAAAGGAACACGTCTTTAAGAGCCAAAATTCTTACTGGTTGGTCGGTGATCAAATACTTATTTCATGCAATAAAATGCAATTTAATTATGTAAAAATCATACAATGTGATTTTCTGATTTTTATTTTTATATTCTGTCTCACAGTTGAAGTGCACCTACGATAAAAATTACAGATGTCTACATTCTTTGTAGGTGGGAAAACTTGCAAAATTGGCAGTGTATCAAATACTTATTTTCCCCACAGTATATGGAAAGATACAGTTTTTTCTTTCTTTCTCTCTTTCTTTGTCTCGAGATGAGTGAATCCATTTGTGTCAAATCTGATTTATGGTAACGTTTTAGGAACTCTCTGGAGTCAGTGTATTCAAACAATTTGAGATTCATTTTCTCTTGAATTGGCTACAAAGATTATTGCCATAGTACATATTGCAGATTACGTCAGCTAGAGAAAGTCAGTTGGGGTTTCCCACAATGCCTGAAGCTATTACATCACATAGCCAATCGGGCGGGAATACCTAAGCTTGTATAAATGCTGAGACAGGGAATGCAGCAGACATTTTATAGTGAATCTGGATAGTAATGATACATCACAGCTCACACTTTAACCATATTGATAGGCAAACATTAAGTACTTTAGTTTCTTTTTTTTTTTGCTAAATTAGGCTAAATTGGTGATTTTGAATTTGAAAAGATTTGTTCATCTCTAGTTCTCCCACATTAGTGTTGTGGGACGCTGGTTTCCCATAAATTCAGTTTTTTCCTAGAATTTTTTTTTTTTGCACAAATGAAGTAAAAAAAAATTGACAACATTGTTTCCTACAGTGACCTTTTAGATTAAAGCTTGAATTCCATAGATCGATGATAAGAAATAGATACAAACATTTTATAGGCTGCCATGGCAATAATCACTTGAAGAGGTTGTCTGATGAAACAAAGTCATCACCTGTTCACAGGATCAGTGGTGGTCCGCTTGCTGGAAACTGCACTAAACGACATAATGTTGAACTTTTATCACCACTAGGAAGGAGCGACAGTGCGCATGCTCCATTAGTATCCTATGGGCTGCCAAGCTCTGTACTTGGTTTCTTTCAGATGCTCCACAGAGAATGAATGGAGGAGAGGTCTGGCAGGTCTCAGGAATCGGACACCCACCTATCAGTAAGTCATCTTTTATTCTGCAGATAAGTGATAACTTGTTTTCACTGGAAAATCCCTTTAAGCATCAATCTTACCTTTAACTCCTTAAAAGGATTTTTTTTAATTTTGTATAAATAATACTTATTCAGAGTGGCAATGAGAAGTGCTACACCTTTCTAATGCATGTGTGGTTCAGTTTGAAAATGTTGAAATATGTGCTTGCTACCAGTGAATGAGAAACGCTTGTCTACATTAAAGGGGTTCTCTAGGGAAATAAAAAGAAATTTATTTACATTGACATAACTTCAAAAACTATAAAGGCTCACACCCATAGTAGTGCTTTCACTTTTCTGCTTTACAGACCTATTCACTGTGTTGGAGACGCATCTCCTGGGTACTCCGCTCCCTTCTAGGATGATATGCTGCAAAATAGAGGAGGTGGTTTGCTACCGACTTCTAATACAAACCATCCACCTAATAACACCACCTTCCTTGTATTTAATATGAACACATATTTATGCTGATGTTAATGTGTCTGAAACTCCGCCTACCTATTACAGAAACTCCGCCCATTTGCTAGTAACCAATTGAATTGTTGAGTGGGTGGAGTTTTGTTGGGTTGGGCGCAGTTACGTCTGCCGAGATTTTACGCCCAGTGAAAGCCATTCAGAGAATTTAGTGGCTCTCACTGAGGTATCAGCTCCCATCGTTCATAGCAGCGAGCCGGCTCTTTGTACTGGATCGCTCACGAACGACACATCACTAATTGTAATATCACTATGCTGTTTGTTCTCCACCTGTTCTCTCCTCTGTGATCAATGTCTGCTTCTTAATACGTTATCTGTTAGCACAGCTTCCCTCCATGCTCCTTGGCATTTTGTAAGGGTTCGTCAGATGCAGTAACGAGCAGGAGGTAGAGAAGGGGTTAACAAGAATTTACTTAATTTCAGAGCAGGTATTCGGAGAAACCTCCACGCAGGGAGCTGGTTAGGCAAATAACACAGCAGGATCGTACTGAACGCACATTACAAAATAAACGAAATAAGAAGGGGAGAAATGAAGGTAATGACTTATCGATTGGAGTTCCTGTTGGCCAAAGTATCCGGATCTGGAAGGGCTGCACAGTGGCTCAGTGGATAGCACTGCAGACTTGCAGCGCTGGAGTCCTGGGTTCGAATCCCACCAAGGACAACATCTGCAATGAGTTTGTTTGTTCTCTGTTATGATTTGGTAGCTGAGGAGAGCAAGCAAAAAAGGAAATACACCAGAGAGGTTGGAATCTATGGGATTGCAGTACCCTGACTAACCACCACAACTAAAGGCAGCCGTGGAGCGTACCTACGTTGGTCCTAGACGCCTCGTCACAGCCTGAGAAGCTAACTACATCTAAAGACAGAAAGAGGAAAACTATCTGCCCCGGAGCAGATCCCCAAAGAACATAGACAGCCCTCAAACATGTAATGGCGGTTAGACAAGAAGAAATACAGACACAGACAGAAAATAGTATGAGCAAACGTTGGGGCCCAAACTTCCTAAATAGAAAAGGATAGGAAGGTCACTTACTGCAATCCCAAAAAACCCTGAAAAGTACCAACACTACTAATTACAAAAACACCTGAGATCACACGACCTCTACCACCTAAATTAGTTCTCTGGTGTAACAAAAACTAAACAGCAGCCACTGAAAAAACTGGAAAAGGCAAATGAACAAACAACAGTGGCTGAACTAAACTGAGAGGAGCACAAGCTCCCGGAGGGGACCCGCCAGACCCCCACAGAAGTGCAGGACAAAATGCAAAAATCAAGCACAAAAACTAAAAGAAGAAAATGTCTTATCGTTAGCAGAAGATGCAGGCACAAAACAGCAAGCTACAAAGTGAACAGGAATCAAAGAGGAGACCAGAACAATTGATCACCGGCAACCCTGATGGGAGGGAACCTCCCTTATATAAGACCAGTCAGTAACACCTGATCGCCAATCTTCACAATCTTCATTGGATAGTTCAGTACTGTTTGTAACCACCAGAGGGAGCTTCTGCTCAGAATTCATTTCTAGCACATTCACAACAGTTCTCCCGTGTTTGCGTGGGTTTCCTCCGGGTACTCCGGTTTTCTTCCCACACTCCTAAAAAACATACTGATAGGAAATCTAGATTGTGAGCCCCATCGGGGACAGCGACGATAATCTGTGCACAAACTGTAAAGCGCTGCGGAATATGTTAGCGCTATATAAAAATAAAGATTATTATTATTATTATCTGTTAGCCTTGAGTTTGTCGATCTTGGATCCCTTGACGCGTAGGTACAGTTCCTACTGCTGATTCCTTGAGAGTGACGCAGAACACCGGGAACACAATGCCGTACAAGGCCGCAGGGGTGACAAGGCCTCGCACGGAACCACACAGTTCAGGAAAAGATGGGACGTCTGCTGCACTGCATGTGTGGCGCCCCTGAGGGTCCAGTCGCCACAGAGGTACTGTATTTCAGTCAGAGATGTGGTATCCCACCTTCCAGGTAAGATGGAGACACTGAACCTGGCTCTGACAACACAGTATCCATCACACACACTAGTAGCAGTGTCTATCACATGCCTGCTAGCTAGGAAAGGGTGTCAGATGGTGGGTGTAGCTGGAGGGTTAGAGCAGGAGAATAGAGGGAAGTAAGAGTGAGTCTTCCCGTAGGGAAAGAAGGGGAAAGACGTGCTGTTGTGAATGTGTTAGAAATGAGTTCTGAGCAGAAGCTCCCTCTGGTGGTTGCAGACAGTGCTGAACCATTTAGTGAAGATTGGCAATCAGGAGTTACAGACTGGTCCTATATAAGGGAGGTTCCCTCCCATCAGGGTTGCCGGTGATCAATTGTTCTTGTCTAACTGCTGTTGTTCCTGGTTCACTTGGAAGCCTGCTGAATCTTGCCTCTTCTCCTGCTCTCAGATAAGATATTTTCTGCTTTTATTTTTGTGCTTGCTTTTTGCATTGTTTCCTGCACTTCTGTGGAGGTCAGCCAGGTCCCCTCCGGGGGCTTGTGCTCCTCTCAGATGTCTGCATCTCCTGCTATCAGATAAGACAATTTCTTATTTTGTGTTTTTGCTATATTTTTGCATTTTGTCCTGCACTTCTGTGGGGGCCTTCTGGGTCCCCTCTGGGGGCTTTTGCCCTCTCAGTTTAGTCCAGCCACTGTTATTTGTTCATTTGCCTTTTCCAGTTTTTTCAGTGGCTGCGGCTTAGTTTTGTTACACCAGAGAACTAATTTAGGTGGTAGAGGTCGTGTGATCTCAGGTGTTTTTGTAATTAGTAGAGTTGGTACTTTTTAGGGTTTTTTTTGGATTGCAGTAAGTGTCCTTCCTATCCTTTTCTGTCTAGGAAGTTTGGGCCCCAGCGTTTGCTCATACTATTTTCTGTCTGTGTCTGTATTTCCTCTTGTCTAACCGCCATTACATGTTTGGGGGCTTCCTATGTTCTTTGGGGATCTGCTCCGGGACAGATAGTTTTCCTTTTTCTATCTTTTGGTGTAGTTAGCTTCTCAGGCTGTGACGAGGCGTCTAGGACCAACGTAGGTACGGCTGCCTTTAGTTGTGGTGGTTAGTCAGGGTACTGCAATCCAGTAGATTCCAACCTCTCTGGTGTATTGCTGTTTTTGCCTGCTCTCCTCAGCTACCAAAACATAACAACGTGCATAGGCAACCTTCCCGTAGGGGAAGGCGAGAAGAGATAGAACCGCGCAGCAGGCTCCAGGTCCTGAGGAGCTGTTGGCAGACAGAAGGACAGAAAGAAACTCCCTGTAGGGGAAAGGGATATCTCAGAGGCACGGCTGAGCAGAAGGATACCTGGGAGAATCCAGGTCGCAGAAGGGTCTCAGCCCCTAGCCTAGTGGAGTGTACAACAGGACTCAGCTAGCAAGCCGACAGCTGTGGCAACTTTAGGGTTCACAGCCAACAAACACAATCATCTTCTCTGGGAAGGCAGCCATATAGAATCAAGGAAACGCCTAGGTCACGTTGTCCGACAGGATTCGCAGCTGCTGGACTGGGACACTGTTTGGTGCTAGGAAGGAAGTAGGAGTAGGAATCAGCACAGTGAGACGGCCAGGGAAGGCATATACTGACAGGGAGTTCTGGAAAGGTGTTCTCCATCTGCCTGGAAGTTGGCTCGATCTCTCACCTGGAGGACATGGCACCAAGCGGGCATTTGCATGCACCAGATTTGTGAGTAAAGCTTTGGAAACTGCATCTGACTGCGTCCTCTCCAGTTCTTCCCGCGACACTCACCCAGCACTGCAACATCTACCAGCACCATCATCTTCTACTACATATCTCTGCCCTGAGGCAACAAGCTCTGCCTGTGGAGAGCTATTCCAACTCTGCTGCATCACACCACCAGTCTCAGAGGATCTGCACTGCAGCGCTGGTCACCTCTGACCAGATACCACAGGTGGCATCACAAACACTTCAATACAACCTCTTTATCATCCCCTGTAAATATTCCTCCTTAACCCGGTAATGGATGTAAGAGTCAGTAAAGGGCTGGAGTCAGTGGCGGTAAAGGTCAGAGTTGAGGAGAGGAAGTCAACCTTCATTCTGCTCTGTAGTCATATTCCAGCCAATTCCCTCTCCTTCCCACGCTCCTGCCCTTTTACGTCCCCCACGCACCCTCCTGTCAGGTGCTCAGGCCCTTCCTGCACAGACAAGTCGTCCCTCAGCAACTGTGATGACGGCCCCGATAGTTCCGGCTCCAGAGCGTATCTCGAACCGACAACACCGCTTCTGTTCATCTCCTTACAATTTCACAGATAAGCTGTGCAGCTGTAGGGTGTATCCCTCCCATGTTCTATTCCCCCTTCACCTGCACTGCTCTCCATACACCCATACTCATTCGTAGTATTCCTTCTTCACACAGCCTGTCTGATAGATGATGCAACAAATGTCCGGAGGTATCTTTGATACAGCAGTACCACTGAGGGTGTATGGAGGAAGGAGAGCCATGCTGGTGAGGGGAAATAGGCTAATACACCCTCCAGCTGTACAACTTATATGATAGGTTCCAAAGAGCAAGGAGGGAACAAATAAACTGTTAAGAAGCAAGAAAAAGATCACAGGGTAGTTACCTAAGTATAGGATAAACCATGGTTTTACATTAAAATCCTGTACACAGAATATCAAACTTGGTCATGGGGCTGGCTTGCATAACAAGAAATTGAAAAACCATGTACCCCCCAACTTGTGACTGCATGAAAGGAGGAGTTATCAGGGTGCTGACTTATACTAAAGGCCAGATGATAATGTCTGCAAAGCGCTGAGGAATTAATGGCGCTTTATAAGTGAGTAAAATAAATAAATACATTTTATGTGATACCAACAAAAATAGCAAGTATTTGTGAAGTGTAAAGGAAATGATAAATGGCTTTCTAAATATTTAAAAAATATATATTTGAAAATTGTGATGTGCGTTTGTATTCAGCCCTCTGTAGTGTGATACCCCTAAACCTAATACCTAGTGACTAATTGCCTCCAGAAGCCACAAAATTAGTAAATTGAGTCCACCTGTGTGTAATTAATTCTCATGTAACTACAGCTGTTCTGTGAAGGCCTCAGAAGTTTGTGTGAGAATATTAGGGATCAAACAGCATCATGAAAACCAAGGAACACACCAGACCGGTCAAGGATAAAGTTGTGGAGAAGAGTAAAGCAAAACTAGGTAAAAACACTAGCTCAAGCTCTGAACATCTCAAGAATGATTATTCAATCCATCTTCCAAAAATGGAAGAGAGTATGACACAACTGCAAATCTTCCATGACATGGCCATTTACCTAAACGGACATCCCAAGTAAGAAGAACACTAATTAGAAAAGAAGCTAAGAGGCCCATGGTCACTCTGGAGGAGCTGCAGAGATCCACAGCTTAGGTGGGAGAATCTGTCCACAGAACAACTATTAGTCGTATATTCCACAAATATCGCCTTTACTGAATAGTGGCAAGAAGAAAGCCTTACAGGTAGAGTTGAGCGATACTTTCCGATATCCAAAAGTATCGGAATCGGAATGGTATCGCCGATACCATTAAAATATCGGCGATACCCGATACCGATACCGGAAGTCCCATGTAAGTCTATGGGAACAAAATATCGGAATAAAAAAACCCCATTCTTGCCTTGTTGGTTAATTGTACATGAAGGAAAACAACAAAGAGTAATGTACAATGTATTGTGGAAGGTTGAGGAGACATTAAAGGCATAGATGTTTAACCCAATCAAATGGAATAGCATAAATATTTTTTTTTTTAAAGATGTTCGGATTGACGAAGAAATTGACAATGTTGTTAACGTTTTTTCTATTTTGGCAAATATGTATATTTCACAACTTCCATGCCTCCCTTCTTCACCCTTTTTATACTTAGATCATCTTACACAATTTTCTCCTTCATAATCTTCAGCAGTCTATCAGATCTTCTTTTAACAAATTATTCTTCTATTCTTCACCTTCATTCTTATTTTCTTCTTAACTTCTTGCTATTCATCTTTTTGTTAAAATTACAGATTCTTCATTATAACATTATTTATTCTATTGTACTTATTTCTTCAGCAATTCTTATTTAGGGGACAGAGAAACGGACGTAACCCAAGTATAATTTTTCATGCCTTCCTTCTTCTGTCACAAGATTTAAATTTACAACATATTTGTCCTGTTCATTTTGGCCTGACTCATGTCTGTGCTTTTAGATCTTCCTATGCTAGTTGCTGAATCTGTACTTCTACCTTCCTTAGTCCTGTTGTAATCTTTTATTTCTTATTTAGGATGTTTTAGGCCTCTTTGGCTTATCTTCGTTCTTTGCTTTTCATCTTCTTGGTTATTGTTCTTAAGTCGTCTGTCTTTCATTGTAGTTGTGTCCGTATACCCTAACCTGTTGGTAATCTTCATTTGTTAAATTGTCGAGTGATGCAGTGGTTTGAGGCGCTGGTTGGCTAGAATGCTGCATACGATCCTACGTGGTACTGTCACTCATTCCTGTGCTCCAGCATCAAGGTCGCAGTCGTTCTTGTTGGAGATCCGGAGTGATGACCAGAAAGCATGCGAAAAAGCTTACATTTGGAAAGGGTAGCAGAAGGTACAAGAGCCAATGCAAGTAACGAGGACCAGCTGACTGTGCTGGAACCCGGAGGGCAGCAGAAGGAAAAGAGCCAATGGCACAACCGAGGACCAGCTGACGTTACTGGGACACGGTTACTAAGCAGGAGGTACCTGTGCTCCAAAGCACTACCAAGGACCAGCAGACGTTGCTGGAACTCGGATACCGAGATGGAGGCACCTAGGCCAAAGGCACTGCGGAGAACCAGCTGACGGTACTGGAACCCGGACGGGTAGCAGAAGGTACAAGAGCCAATGCAAGTAACGAGGACCAGCTGACTGTGCTGGAACCCGGAGGGGCAGCAGAAGGAAAAGAGCCAATGGCACAACCGAGGACCAGCTGACGTTACTGGGACACGGTTACTAAGCAGGAGGTACCTGTGCTCCAAAGCACTACCAAGGACCAGCAGACGTTGCTGGAACTCGGATACCGAGATGGAGGCACCTAGGCCAAAGGCACTGCGGAGAACCAGCTGACGGTACTGGAACCCGGACGGGTAGCAGAAGGTACAAGAGCCAATGCAAGTAACGAGGACCAGCTGACTGTGCTGGAACCCGGAGGGGCAGCAGAAGGAAAAGAGCCAATGGCACAACCGAGGACCAGCTGACGTTACTGGGACACGGTTACTAAGCAGGAGGTACCTGTGCTCCAAAGCACTACCAAGGACCAGCAGACGTTGCTGGAACTCGGATACCGAGATGGAGGCACCTAGGCCAAAGGCACTGCGGAGAACCAGCTGACGGTACTGGAACCCGGACGGGTAGCAGAAGGTACAAGAGCCAATGCAAGTAACGAGGACCAGCTGACTGTGCTGGAACCCGGAGGGGCAGCAGAAGGAAAAGAGCCAATGGCACAACCGAGGACCAGCTGACGTTACTGGGACACGGTTACTAAGCAGGAGGTACCTGTGCTCCAAAGCACTACCAAGGACCAGCAGACGTTGCTGGAACTCGGATACCGAGATGGAGGCACCTAGGCCAAAGGCACTGCGGAGAAACCAGCTGACGGTACTGGAACCCGGACGGGTAGCAGAAGGTACATGGAAATTTAAGTAACAGGCCGCTGAGCGTGCAGTTACCGAACCCACAGTACTACAGTGGTGATTGTCCATTGTCACAACGGAAACAGCCTTATTTGCACAATCCCGCAGACACACATAGGAGCACTAACTCAAGCACCATAGAGTCGGCTAAACCACGAACACGACAGGACAACTTTTGGAACTGGAGGCTAAGTGACGTTTACACTGACAGGAAACAGATGGCGTGCTGTAACCAGTCTGGGCAGGAGTGAGTACCCGTGCCAATGACACTTCCGAGCAACAACTGGCGGTGTTGTAGCCCAGGGATGAGAAGAGAACATGGTGGAGGCAGCAGGACTTTTTGCCGTTCACACAGCAGGGGAACAGCTGACATTACTGAACCCCAGTAACACAGGAGCAAGTGTTGACTGTGCTAACAGCACTTCCGAGCAACAACTGGCGGTGTTGAGCCCAGGGATGAGAAGAGAACAGGGTGGAGGCAGCAGGACTTTTTGCCGTTATCACAGCAGGGGAACAGCTGACATTACTGAACCCCAGTAACACAGGAGCAAGTGTTGACTGTGCTAACAGCACTTCCGAGCTACAACTGGCGGTGTTGTAGCCCAGGGATGAGAAGAGAACATGGTGGAGGCAGCAGGACTTTTTGCCGTTATCACAGCAGGGGAACAGCTGACATTACTGAACCCCAGTAACACAGGAGCAAGTGTTGACTGTGCTAACAGCACTTCCGAGCAACAACTGGCGTGTTGTAGCCCAGGGATGAGAAGAGAACAGGTGGAGGCAGCAGGACTTTTTGCCGTTATCACAGCAGGGGAACAGCTGACATTACTGAACCCCAGTAACACAGGAGCAAGTGTTGACTGTGCTAACAGCACTTCCGAGCACAACTGGCGGTGTTGTAGCCCAGGGATGAGAAGAGAACATGGTGGAGGCAGCAGGACTTTTTGCCGTTATCACAGCAGGGGAACAGCTGACATTACTGAACCCCAGTAACACAGGAGCAAGTGTTGACTGTGCTAACAGCACTTCCGAGCAACAACTGGCGTGTTGTAGCCCAGGGATGAGAAGAGAACAGGGTGGAGGCAGCAGGACTTTTTGCCGTTCACACAGCAGGGGAACAGCTGACATTACTGAACCCCAGTAACACAGGAGCAAGTGTTACTGTGCTAACAGCACTTCCGAGCAACAACTGGCGGTGTTGTAGCCCAGGGATGAGAAGAGAACAGGGTGGAGGCAGCAGGACTTTTTGCCGTTCACACAGCAGGGGAACAGCTGACATTACTGAACCCCAGTAACACAGGAGCAAGTGTTGACTGTGCTAACAGCACTTCCGAGCTACAACTGGCAGTGTTGTAGCCCAGGGATGAGAAGAGAACATGGTGTAGGCAGCAGGACTTTTTGCCGTTATCACAGCAGGGGAACAGCTGACATTACTGAACCCCAGTAACACAGGAGCAAGTGTTGACTGTGCTAACAGCACTTCCGAGCTACAACTGGCAGTGTTGTAGCCCAGGGATGAGAAGAGAACATGGTGGAGGCAGCAGGACTTTTTGCCGTTATCACAGCAGGGGAAGAGCTGACATTACTGAACCCCAGTAACACAGGAGCAAGTGTTGACTGTGCTAACAGCACTTCCGAGCTACAACTGGCAGTGTTGTAGCCCAGGGATGAGAAGAGAACATGGTGGAGGCAGCAGGACTTTTTGCCGTTATCACAGCAGGGGAACAGCTGACATTACTGAACCCCAGTAACACAGGAGCAAGTGTTGACTGTGCTAACAGCACTTCCGAGCTACAATTGGCAGTGTTGTAGCCCAGGGATGAGAAGAGAACATGGTGGAGGCAGCAGGACTTTTTGCCGTTATCACAGCAGGGGAACAGCTGACATTACTGAACCCCAGTAACACAGGAGCAAGTGTTCACTGTGCTAACAGCACTTCCGAGCAACAACTGGCGGTGTTGTAGCCCAGGGATGAGAAGAGAACAGGGTGGAGGCAGCAGGACTTTTTGCCGTTCACACAGCAGGGGAACAGCTGACATTACTGAACCCCAGTAACACAGGAGCAAGTGTTGACTGTGCTAACAGCACTTCCGAGCAACAACTGGCGGTGTTGTAGCCCAGGGATGAGAAGAGAACAGGGTGGAGGCAGCAGGACTTTTTGCCGTTCACACAGCAGGGGAACAGCTGACATTACTGAACCCCAGTAACACAGGAGCAAGTGTTGACTGTGCTAACAGCACTTCCGAGCTACAACTGGCAGTGTTGTAGCCCAGGGATGAGAAGAGAACATGGTGGAGGCACAGGACTTTTTGCCGTTATCACAGCAGGGAACAGCTGACATTACTGAACCCCAGTAACACAGGAGCAAGTGTTGACTGTGCTAACAGCACTTCCGAGCTACAACTGGCAGTGTTGTAGCCCAGGGTCAAGGAGGATGTTTAAATACTATATCAAGTATTTTCCTTGTTACGTGTCAATTAAAAATGTCTATACTCCAAACAAGAGAAATATAAACTTTAGTACCATAAGATGATGATTTAACTTAAAAAAATATATGTAAATTAATAATTTACAAACATAAACGCATACATTAACATGTTGAAAAGCAATGCAAACCACAATTAAAATAGGTTAAATAATCTGCTATACGGTTTAAAATAAAAGCATACAAGTACACATCAGAATCCATTAATGATGGGTAAGTAACAGTATGTACACCATTTTTATTGTGTAGACAATGAATGGCTGACTTAAAAACATAATCAGCATTACAAGTTTTCTTTGACATTCATAAAACTTTACATTTGGTGAATAATATCACTAAAATTTTTAAAAAATATCTAAAATTTCCATCATGTAATACTGATAATATGTGCCAATCATTTATATTAACAAAACAAAAATTTAAAAAGTGCATAGTGCAGAGTGAAAACAGATATTTATGCCTGACTGTGGACTTGCAAGCATGACAACGGATAGATAAGGTATATATAGATGAGACTGCATAGCCACAGATGGTGAATGGCGATGTAATACTGTACCTCAATAAAGTGTGCGTTACTACTACATCCTTTTTTTTATCTAGCTTTATAAAAGGTTACGTGCATGTATGGTTGCGCCTTTGTTTGGACGCACAGACTGGCTTCCTGCTGTGATGCGTTGGGTATTGGAGCGTCTGTACGTCTTATGACGCAGACTAACATTCACGGTGCGCATCGTTCATCATCGCAAGCGTACCGACAACACAAAGGCGTTGTCATGACTGCTTTACTCAGTAAACATGCACCTATGATGAAACATACACGCATGTGCCCTATTACATAACAAGCTACAAGAAAAACGAGTGTGAGGTGTGACACAGCTGTTTTGTTAAGGTACAGTATTATATCGACATTGTACAGATGTCGCTATTCAGTCTGATAAATATATATCATTCACGTATTCTATCAGTTGTCGTTCTTTCAGCACCACTTACAGGTATATATTTTGCTATTCTGACTATGCACTATTGACTTTACCAAGGTAATGCATGATTTTTGTTAGCGATTATCATGTTTACATGAAGGACCTTTATGATATGGGCTGTTAACTTTCTAATCAAATATGTATTTTTTAAAATGACACAAATATAAGTAATGTTGAAGAGGACTATTCCTACATGCATTGTTTGCACAATATTACAGGTGTACATCACGTCCCTTAATCAACATTGGATTATTATATTTACTTGTATGCTTTTATTTCAAAGGCAAGAACACTGAAGTATAACCTTCGCACTGCAGCAGTTGTCAAAGTTCAACCCACATTATGCACTTCCAACATTGCAGTATTTGAGTCATCATGATGTGAGTTGGATTTGTCTAAGCTATGGAGTGACAAGGTTGACCATCAGTATCCTATAGCATAAGTAGGCTTTTGTGTTTGCATTTGTTTTCGACATGTGCATATCTGTAATAATATGTCACAATTATTTTGTTACAGATTTGTGACAAAGACAAATCATTTTATGGTTTGAAAGTTGACGTTTCAAATGTTTACAGCTTAGAAATCATGGTGTAGCCTCATATCTATGTGTAGCACTAGACACTTTGAGATGTCATGTTTTTTTCACCATGATTAGGTAGCTAGCAGTAATTTTTGCCGGACACACAGCAGGGGAACAGCAGGCGTTACTGAACCCCACAAACACATCAGCGATTGTTTTCATCTGTGCATCTAACACTTCTGAGCAGCAACTGGCGCTGTTGAAGCCCAGGGTCAAGGAGGGTGTAGGCAGAGGCCTAGTATGAGACGTTTGAAGTTGAAGTTGTAGTTAGCAGCAGTAATTTTTGCCAGACACACAGCAGGGGAACAGCAGGCGTTACTGAACCCCACAAACACATCAGCGATTGTTTTCATCTGTGCATCTAACACTTCTGAGCAGCAACTGGCGCTGTTGAAGCCCAGGGTCAAGGAGGGTGTAGGCAGAGGCCTAGTATGAGACGTTTGAAGTTGAAGTTGTAGTTAGCAGCAGTAATTTTTGCCAGACACACAGCAGGGGAACAGCAGGCGTTACTGAACCCCACAAACACATCAGCGATTGTTTTCATCTGTGCATCTAACACTTCTGAGCAGCAACTGGCGCTGTTGAAGCCCAGGGTCAAGGAGGGTGTAGGCAGAGGCCTAGTATGAGACGTTTGAAGTTGAAGTTGTAGTTAGCAGCAGTAATTTTTGCCAGACACACAGCAGGGGAACAGCAGGCGTTACTGAACCCCACAAACACATCAGCGATTGTTTTCATCTGTGCATCTAACACTTCTGAGCAGCAACTGGCGCTGTTGAAGCCCAGGGTCAAGGAGGGTGTAGGCAGAGGCCTAGTATGAGACGTTTGAAGTTGAAGTTGTAGTTAGCAGCAGTAATTTTTGCCAGACACACAGCAGGGGAACAGCAGGCGTTACTGAACCCCACAAACACATCAGCGATTGTTTTCATCTGTGCATCTAACACTTCTGAGCAGCAACTGGCGCTGTTGAAGCCCAGGGTCAAGGAGGGTGTAGGCAGAGGCCTAGTATGAGACGTTTGAAGTTGAAGTTGTAGTTAGCAGCAGTAATTTTTGCCAGACACACAGCAGGGGAACAGCAGGCGTTACTGAACCCCACAAACACATCAGCGATTGTTTTCATCTGTGCATCTAACACTTCTGAGCAGCAACTGGCGCTGTTGAAGCCCAGGGTCAAGGAGGGTGTAGGCAGAGGCCTAGTATGAGACGTTTGAAGTTGAAGTTGTAGTTAGCAGCAGTAATTTTTGCCAGACACACAGCAGGGGAACAGCAGGCGTTACTGAACCCCACAAACACATCAGCGATTGTTTTCATCTGTGCATCTAACACTTCTGAGCAGCAACTGGCGCTGTTGAAGCCCAGGGTCAAGGAGGGTGTAGGCACAAAATATTGAGTTATTGCCTTGTTACGTGGCCATTGCAAATGTATGTACTTCAAACAAGAATAAATGAAGTTTTACTAGGACAATAAAATGATGAATTTCAATTCCAAGAATAGAAAAATATTTATACTTGAGAGTCCTCTGTGGTTGATACCGTTTAATGGCTAACTGAAAATATGGTAACAAATTCAAAGCTTTCGAGACTACTCAGGTCTCTTCATCAGGCTAAGACTAAAAAAAAAAAGGAAGAATCACATATTTCTACACACAACAGGACACAGGAATAGGTAAGACAAGTGAGGGAGGGACAAGTGAGGGGAGACCGGCCAAAAAATGAGAACAAGGATGAATTATCAGCGCCACACGATAAGACAAAAAATAATGGATTTACCTGTGGCAAAACACTTTTGTATGCCCGGTCATAGCATGATGGATATGGAATTACTGGTATTAAAATATAACTTCAAATATGACAAAGATACAAAGGTTTCAGAATATAAGCTCATCATGACCTTTGACACTGTTAGTGATGGAATGAATAGATCACACGGATTTATGTCATTCTATATCAATTAAGGAATCTGCGTCTCTGCCCTTCCAGGGGCATGAAAACACAAAACCAGACCCCAATCAGAGGGCAATAAAACTTCTATCGTTATCTAGGAACTGTTCCAATATTTATGTTCATCCCTCTGTGAAAATGACAGTTCTGCTACACGTCACTTACTTGTCTTACCTATTGCACTATTCCTGTGTCCTGTTGTGTATAGAAATATGTGATGCTTCATTTTTTGGTTTAGTCTTTGCCTGATGAAGAGACGTGAGTAGCCTCGAAAGCTTGCAATTTGTTACCATCTTTTCAGTTATCCATTCAAAGGTATCAACCACTGCGGACTCTCAAGTCTAAATATTTATCTATCTACTGGCTAACACGGTACAAAGATACACATGTTTCCTAACTTCAAGAATAAAAATAAAGACACTGCAAATATAAACGCATATATGCACATGCCAACAAGAAATGGAACAACACACCACCCAAAAAATTGGTTACAAAATATAGTGTTGTAAATTTAGCAATAAAAGTCCATTTTTGTATTTATGAATAATGCTTAAGGAACGCTATGTTAAACCATAACATAGTGAAGACAATGGATTTTGTAATAGTCACTTATCATCATCATCATTGCAATTTAGATGTGACAGTCACAGACATTTCAATTATTTAAGTTAATAAAATAGTTACTTTGTACACCATGTATGACATGTCCAGCATGGACTCATCAATGTGATGACACAATAATGTACGATAAAAAATAACCATTTAAAAAAACATAATGCATTGTCACAATTTAAGTTTGTGCCTGCAAGTGTAGGTGAAACAAAGGCTACGGATAGCAAAGGTATATTCTATGTCTGTATCAGACAGTGGACAGCCTCTGATGGGTAATGGCGATGTTATACTGTACGTCAATAAAGTCTGCGGCTGCAATCATGCATTTTTTGCTTGTACAGTGTTGAAGAGGGTAAAAGCATGTCTGGTTGCGCAAGGCTTTATCCGTCAACACTACCTTCCTACTGTCACACGTAGGGTAGGGTAGCGTGTGTCAATTAGATGACTCTATAAATGTGACGTTACGCAGCGTTATTGCGCCCTAGGGACGCCAAAAATACGACAGCAGTAATCATTTACTGTCTAATACTCCACCTATGACCAACCAAAAAAGACCGTTCCCTCTTTAACAATCTACAAGACTAACAAGCATAATGGTTGACGCTGACTTTATTGAGGTACAGTATTACATCGACATTGTCCATGAGTAACTATGCACTGTGATACCTATATACCATTATTAATTTATATCTGTTGTGGTTGTTTCAACAGCACTTGCAGGTATAACTAGTACTACCTATTGTCAGTATGCATGATGCAATATATAGATGTAATAATTTATTATTGCACATTATTACCAGGTTTAGATGCTGGCCATTTCATATATGGTGTGTGAAGTTACAGTTGGCATCAGTATGTGTATTTTATAATGTCTGTCATAAATAAAACTCGTGATGATGATGATGATGAGGATTTTATGATTCGTACATCCATTGACTGCATTATCTTACAGGTACAGATAAAGTTCCTTAAAAAGCATTAATTGATAAGTATGAAATGTACTTTTATGCATTAATTTCAAAAAGTGAAGACTATGTTTTAGTTTTTGTTACCATTTATAATAGACATGTGCAGATATGCGCTGTGATGACAAATTATTATTTGTCCATATTTGTCATAAAAATTTATCATTCTAGGCCTGGAAAAATTCACAATTTCATGTTTTAAGCATAACAATCAGAGTGACGGCTCTTCCCTATTTGGAGCATGTTCGACATGGGTTTTTCTGTGCATGTGTAGGGAACAGGAGACTTGTTGCCGGACACACAGCAGGGGAACAGCTGGCGTTACTGAACCCCACTAACACTATAGCTTGTGTATTGGTCTGTGGACACGACACTTCTGAGCAGCAACTGGCAGTGTTGTAGCACAGGGAGTAGAGTTCAGGTGGTAGAAAGATGAACATAACAGGAGACATGGATAACGTTGCGAACCAGTTATTTAATCTGAAAACGGACAGACAAATTCTGGCGAGATCCATGCCTTGTTCATTTTCAGAAAAATAAGCCGGTCTACATTATCGGAGGATAGTCGCATGCGATGGTCTGTTAGTACACCACCTGCGGCACTAAAGACGCGCTCCGATAATACACTGGCAGCAGGGCAAGCCAGCACCTCCAATGCATACTGGCTAAGCTCTGGCCATGTATCCAGCTTAGAGACCCAAAACTTGAATGGGGAAGAGCCATCTGGGAGTACACTGAGAGGGAAAGACATGTAGTCTGTCACCATCTTACGGAAACGTTGCCTCCTGCTGACTGGAGCCGTCTCGGATGGTGTAGACATTGGTGGCGCTGCCACAAAACTTCGCCACATTTGGAACATACTGGTCTTGCCCTGTGCAGAGGCGCTGCTTCTGCTCCTTCTTGTTGCAGAGCTGTCTCCACTGCCTCGACGCACAGAGCTGCTTTGTAAAGCAGTAGCAGCAGCAGTGCTCTCGGCTGGAATGGAGAACATTATGGATTGCACCAGTGTGTCTTGGTACTCCCGCATTTTACGCTCCCGGTTCAACGGTGTGATGAGGCTTTGTAAGTTGTCCCGGTAGCGAGGGTCTAGGAGGGTGTACACCCAATAATCAGACGTGGTGAGAATGTGGGCGATGCGGCGGTCGTTTCTCAGGCACTGCAGCATGAAATCAACCATGTGCTGCAGACTCCCAACTGGCCAAGAAACGCTGTCCCCTGCAAGAGGCGTCATCTCTGCCTGCTCTGCATCACCCCACCCTCGCTCTACATACTGACTAGAGCGTTGTGTACCTCCCTCTGGAGCGATGTCTTCCTCCTCCATTGACTCCTCCTCATCCTCCTCACAAAGTGAACACTGCCCAGCCCTTTGTGAGGAACCACGTTGCGCTGACTGTCCAGAAGGTGATGGAATTTGTGACTCCTCATCCTCCATCTCTTCCAAAACCTCATCCCTTATTGCTTGCAGTGTTTTTTGAAGCAGGCAGATAAGGGGGACAGTCAGGCTGACTAGTGCATCATCTGCACTCGCCATCCGCGTTGACTCATCAAACGCACGCAAAACGTGGCAGATGTCCTTCATAGAGGCCCACTCAGTAGTGGTGAAGTGTGAACGACGCAAATTGCGAGTTGATTGTGCCTGATGCAGCTGATACTCCATTACTGCTGGCTGCTGCTCACACAACCACTCCAACATATGTAACGTGGAATTCCACCTGGTGGGTACGTCACATATGATGCGATGTTCAGGAAGGCGAAATCTGCGTTGCAGAGCTGCAATGCGCGATCTGGCCATGCTGGAACGTCGCAAGTGAGCGCACTCTAGGCGGACCTTGTGCAGCAGTGCATCAAGATCCGGATAGTCCCTCAAAAAACTCTGCACGACCAAGTTGAGCACATGTGCCAGACATGGTATGTGAGTGAGGTTGCCAAGGGCCAGAGCTGCCACCAAATTTCGGCCATTGTCACACACTACCAAGCCTGGCTGGAGATTCGCTGGCAAAAACCACATGTCGCTCTCCTGCTTGATGGCATTCCAGAGCTCCTGCGCTGTGTGGCTTCGATTCCCCATGTAAATTAATTTCAGGACGGCCTGTTGACGTTTGGCCACCGCTGTGCTCATATCAGTCGCATCAGGTAAGCGTTCACGGGTCCATGTGGAGGTAGACCGTGACGGCTCCTGCAGCGATGATTCTGAGGAACTGGAGTAGGAGGAGGAGTCAATGTGGACAGACTTGATTCCTGCAATCCTTGGAGTTGGCAGAACACGTACAGCGCCACTCTCAAGATCTGTACCCGGCTCCACAACATTGACCCAATGGGCAGTGAGGGAAAGGTATCGTCCCTGGCCATGGGTACTGGTCCACGCATCGGTGGTCAGGTGGACCTTGCTACTGACGGCGTTTAGTAGCGCATGTTTAATTTTTCCCTCGACATGCTTTTGCAGACCAGGGACGGCTTGCCTGCTGAAATAAAATCGGCTGGGCACATTGTATTGTGGGACTGCCAATGCCATAAAGTTACGGAAAGTGTCAGTCTCCACCAGCCTGAATGACAGCATTTCAAGGGACAGGAGTTTTGCAATGCCAGCATTCAGAGCCTGTGCTCGTGGATGGTTTGCCGAGTATGGCCGTCTTTTATCCCATGCCTGTGCTACCGATGGCTGTTTTGTGGCCTGGGAGTGTGAGGATGACAGGGAACTTGCAGCTGTGGGTGGAATAACACTGGGTCTCTGGACAACAGTTACAGAGGTTCTTCCATGGCGATCCTGTGAGGAAGCCGAACCAGCTGTGTGTGAGCTGGAGGAAGAGGCTCCAACACGAGCTGAAGATGTAGGTGCTGCTGTAGGTTGGCCTACATCTCCAGTGTGTCTTTGTAACTCAGCTACGTGCTTTGTCCGTACATGTTTCCACATATTTGTGGTATTGAGGTTACTGGTATTTTTACCTCTTTTAACTTTTTGATTACACAGCTTGCATTTGACATAGCAAATATCATCTGCAAGTGTGTCAAAAAAGGACCACGCAGTGCAAGTCCTGGGAGCGCCCGTTTTGGCTGTTGGAAGAGAACTGCTACGAACGGGTGCCAAACTGGAGGGTACAGGCAACCGAGTCTGCAGCCTACCTCTCCCTACTGTTTGGACCGTTGGGGCAATCTCTTCCTCAGAGCTGCTACCACCACCTTCCTGTTCCTCACGCCATGTTGGGTCTTGGACCTCATCATCTCCACTACCCTCTTCCAACACCTGCTGCTGTTGGGTGGTCTGGCCAGCACCTTGCTCAACAGAAAATGGCACCTGAGTCTCATCATCATCAGATGCGTTCTGCGGTGTGCTGACCATCGGCACTGGCTCACCCGCCTCTTCACATTCAGAGAGACACAGCTGTTGCGCATCACTGCACACTGCCTCTACTTCACATTCCAGAATGCTGCTTGGCTGGGCCCCTGTTTCCAAGCCAACAGATTCTGAGAACAGAAGCAGAGACTCAGCTGGCTCCAGTTCAGAACTCTCTGACTGCCTGGGCAATTTGGCAGGCGGTGAAGAGACAGATGGTTGTTCAACAGTGCTGTGGTCCTGAGAGGAGGTGGAAGCAATTGAAGTCGATGCATTGGCTGCCATCCAACCAACAACGGCTTCAATTTGTTCTTCCCGCAGCAAGGGGGTACGCTGAGCTCCTACAAAAGTGCGCATAAAGGAACGCTCACGGGGAAAACTGGTGGATGCTGTGTCACTGGGTGCGGCAGCAGCAGGCACAGAATCCCCACGTCCTCTCCCTGCTGCAACTCCACGGCCACGACCACGTGCCTTACTCCCTGCCTTCTTCATCTTGGTAGATTGATAAAGAAAGTCAGAAAAGTTATAAGGCCTAAGTGTGGTTATTCCTCACAGACTACAGTGAACACTGAAACACAACTGTTCAGTAGCTGTGAAAGGCCCCTTTGTCTACTTCTATAGTGTTTGCAACCAATGTATTGTATACGGATGGAAGCGCGTCACACTAA
Source organism: Oophaga sylvatica (assembly GCA_033576555.1). Classification (NCBI taxonomy): domain Eukaryota; kingdom Metazoa; phylum Chordata; class Amphibia; order Anura; family Dendrobatidae; genus Oophaga; species Oophaga sylvatica. The sequence continues at coordinate 13,022,038 of JARQOD010000005.1, read as the reverse complement.
TAGATTAGATTTTTTTCAAATATAATGGAGCAGCACCAATTAGAGAAAAATGTGAAGGATGAGGCAGTGACACACGCTCAGCAGACTACAACCAGCAGTAGTTGAAGAACTAACTGGAGCGTGATCTGCACTCAAAAAATGAAAAGCTCACAGACTACAGTGAACACTGAAACACAACTGTTCAGTAGCTGTGAAAGGCCCCTTTGTCTACTTCTATAGTGTTTGCAACCAATGTATTGTATACGGATGGAAGCGCGTCACACTAATAGATTAGATTTTTTTCAAATATAATGGAGCTGCACCAATTAGAGAAAAATGTGAAGGATGAGGCAGTGACTCACGCTCAGCAGACTACAACCAGCAGTAGTTGAAGAACTAACTGGAGCGTGATCTGCACTCAAAAAATGAAAAGCTCACAGACTACAGTGAACACTGAAACACAACTGTTCAGTAGCTGTGAAAGGCCCCTTTGTCTACTTCTATAGTGTTTGCAACCAATGTATTGTATACGGATGGAAGCGCGTCACACTAATAGATTAGATTTTTTTCAAATATAATGGAGCAGCACCAATTAGAGAAAAATGTGAAGGATGAGGCAGTGACACACGCTCAGCAGACTACAACCAGCAGTAGTTGAAGAACTAACTGGAGCGTGATCTGCACTCAAAAAATGAAAAGCTCACAGACTACAGTGAACACTGAAACACAACTGTTCAGTAGCTGTGAAAGGCCCCTTTGTCTACTTCTATAGTGTTTGCAACCAATGTATTGTATACGGATGGAAGCGCGTCACACTAATAGATTAGATTTTTTTCAAATATAATGGAGCAGCACCAATTAGAGAAAAATGTGAAGGATGAGGCAGTGACACACGCTCAGCAGACTACAACCAGCAGTAGTTGAAGAACTAACTGGAGCGTGATCTGCACTCAAAAAATGAAAAGCTCACAGACTACAGTGAACACTGAAACACAACTGTTCAGTAGCTGTGAAAGGCCCCTTTGTCTACTTCTATAGTGTTTGCAACCAATGTATTGTATACGGATGGAAGCGCGTCACACTAATAGATTAGATTTTTTTCAAATATAATGGAGCTGCACCAATTCCACAAAATCAAATAAAAAAAAGAGTCAGTGAGTGACACGTGCAGATGCCTACAAACAGCGGTGGATGCAGAGCAAACTGCAGCGTCACCTGCACTCTCACAGACACCTTGCACAGAGCTGTTAAAACAACACTGGCAAAAGGAAGCTTTACACAGTGGTTGGTAAACTAGCCTGCCTAAAGCACAGTAGAGTACACAAAATCGCAATGTCTAACTGTCCCTCAGAGTCAGCACAGCAGCGTTCTGTCCCTAACTGAGTTCACAGCACAGTGACGCTAAAATGGAGGCGGCGCCTTTTATAGTGCATTCTGACATCATTTCAGCAGCCAATCACAGCCATGCCATTAGTTAAGATGACCGCAGCATTACAGGATGTGCCCACACTTCATAAGATTCCTCATTGGCTGACTAAAATCACATTGCCTCTCAAAGAATTATGGGAACTTCCGATTCCGGTATACGATATATGAAAAATATCGGAACTAAGTATCGGAATTCCGATACAGCGAATATCGGCCGATACCCGATACTTGCGGTATCGGAATGCTCAACACTACTTACAGGCATATAGGCAGTGTTTATTGCCTTACAGTCCTTCTATAGATATACTACTGCTGCTGCAATTGAAAAACGAAAGTCTTTTTCAAGGCTGCATATTTTCTTTCCCTATTGATACCGGAAAGTTTGCAGGCATATGTTAAATACCTAATTTAAAATGTGCAAGGCATGCGGTAAGGGACGGGGAAGTGGATGTGGAGCGCCCGCCAGGACAGTGGGGACACTCGGTACCTGGCCGCTTCTTAAAGGGGCAGTGTCATGGCATCAGTGACCTGGTCCGTAGCCTTGAGCGTACAATAAAAGGGGTATTTACAAGGGAATAGAGTTTATAGTAAAGTGCTTGTGACTCCACCTGTGGTACTTGGCAATAAAAGATGTTAGTCAACGCTTCAGATTCAGTCCTCTGTGACAGTTGTTGATGCAGAGTTGGTGCAGCCCTCCACAGGCAGGGCTATGTCCCAGGGCAGGTGTAGTGTGTTCAAGATAGTAATGATGTAGTATTTGGCAAGGCATGAAGCAGTGTTGAGTGGGTGTTGTAGGAAGAACTTGAAAGGACACAGTCAGTTGCAGTTTCCAAAGCTTTACTCACAGTTCTTGTGTACACAGATGCCTGCTTGGTGCCGTGTTCTCCAGGTGAGGGATCCAGCAAACTCCCAGGTAGATTAGGATACACCATTCCAGGACTCCCTTCAATATATTCCTTTCCTGGCTGTCTCACTGTGCTGACTTTCTACCCTTCCTGTCCAACACCTCACAGTCAGTGTCCCGAGCCAGCAGCCACGGAACCTGCCGAGCGACATCCTCTCTGCGTCCCCTTGCTCCTATATGGCTGCCTTTTGAGCGAAGATAACTGTGCCTGTAGCTGAGGCACCTACAGGTGCCACTGCCTCTGGCTTGCTAGCTGAGTCTTGAAGTTCTCCAATAGGCTTGGGGGCCAGCACCCCTACTGCGACCTAGCCCCTCCACTACTGGATCGGGCCTCACGGATGGCTACTTACTATTCGTGCCCTTAGGACCTCTTCTATCCTTCCGGAAGCTTCTTTCTGCCTCGTGCTTAATTCTATCTTTCTGCGTCTGGGGACAAGCTCCTTACAGCTTGAGCTCCCCTCTCACTTTGATTCTACAGTCTTGTTCCCACTCTTTAAGCTACACTCCCTTCCTTCTACTTCCTCCACCCACTCCCCAACACCCTTTACTACCCAGCCAGGGATGAGACCATCCTACCGTAGGGTATGTCCAGGGTGCGCTGCTGTTATAGTCTCTGTTGGGTGCAGGTGTTAGAGTCCTGGGTGGTGCTCCCTCCTTACCTGAGAGTGGGGTACCACACCTCTGGATGAGGTGCAGTACCTCTGTGGCGACTGGACCCTCCAGGGCACCACAGATGTGCTGCAGATGGCGAACGCAGAGGCAGAGGCTCTGGGCCAGGGGAAACTGTTCCTTCAGCGGGAGCATGACAAACACGCTCATCCACACCTAGCTTCCTGTCCCACATTGCAAATGGTTGCAGGACAACACTTAAAGCCAAAACAGTGTGAACATGTGGTTGGTTGGATTGAAGATTCAAATGTTCCTTTTATTTCTGGTGTATTCCCATGCACCCCTTCCCACCTAAAAAAGGGTATACAGTTCATGGTTTCTTCTTTTTCTTGTCCTCCTCCTCCTCCACCATGTCAATATGGTCATCATGCGGCACTCGCTACAAGGTTTTAGGTCATCATTAAGAGGCCCTCACGCATAATTTTTAGAGGGCCATCATGTGACCATTGCTGTTAATTTTTCAAGGATGTCTATGATGCCCTCCTTTATAATTTTTAAAAGATGTGTACGAGGCCTACCCATACAACTATCTTGTATATACAGTACAGACCAAAAGTTTGAACACACCTTCTCATTCAAAGATTTCTCTGTATTTTCATGACTATGAAAATTGTAGAATCACACTGAAGGCATCAAAACTATGAAGTAACACATGTGGAATTATACATTACACTTTACAAAAAAGTGTGAAACAACTGAAAATATGTCTTATATTCTAGGTTCTTCAAAGTAGCTACCTTTTGCTTTGATTACTGCTTTGCACTCAGAAAAGGTGAACGGATGGACTCTACATGCCTGGTTCCCACCGTGAAGCATGGAGGAGGAGGTGTGATGGTGTGGGAGTGCTTTGCTGGTGACACTGTTGGGGATTTATTCAAAATGCAAGGCTGCAGAACCAGCATGGCTACCACAGCATCTTGCAACGGCATGCTATTCTATCCGGTTTGCGTTTAGTTGGACCATCATTTATTTTTCAACAGGACAATGACTCCAAACACACCTCCAGGCTGTGTAATGGCTATTTCACCAAGAAAGAGAGTGATGGGGTGCTACGCCAGATGACCTGGCCTCCACAGTCACCAGACCTGAACCCAATCGAGATGGTTTGGGGTGAGCTGGACAGTAGAGTGAAGGCAAAAGGGCCAACAAGTGCTAAGCATCTCTGGGAACTCCTTCAAGATTGTTGGAAGACCATTTCCACTTATTAAACCTGACAGGGCACACCTGTGAAGTGAAAACCATTCCCGGTGACTACGTCTTGAAGCTCATCAAGAGAATGCCAAAAGTGTGCAAAGCAGTCATCAAAGCAAAAGGTGGCTACTTTGAAGAACCTAGAATATAAGACATATTTTCAGTTCTTTCACACTTTTTTGTTAAGTATATAATTCCACATGTGTTAATTCATAGTTTTGATGCCTTCAGTGTGAATATACAATTTTCATAGTCATGAAAATGCAGAAAAATCTTTAAATGAGAAGGTGTGTCCAAACTTTTGGTCTGTACTGTATATATATATATATATATATATATATATATATATTTTATATATATATATATATTTACACTGCTCAGAAAAAAAAAGGGAACACTCAAATAACACATCCTAGATCTGAATGAATTAAATATTCTCATTGAATACTTTGTTCTGTACAAAGTTGAATGTGCTGACAACAAAATCACACAAAAATCATCAATGGAAATCAAATTTCTTAACCAGTGAAGGCCTGGATTTGGAGTCACCCCAAAAAATTAAAGTGGAATGTAATGTCCTTAAAAGAAGTCAAAATGATGCTCAGTAGTGTGTGTGGTCTCCACGTGACTGTATGACCTCCCTGCAGCTGTATGACCTCCCTATAATGCCTGGGCATGCTCCTGATGAGGCGGTGGATGGTCTCCTGAGGGATCTCCTCCCAGACCTGGACAAAAGCATTAGCCAACTCCTGTCTGTGGTGCAACGTGACGTTGGTGGATGGAGCGAAACATGATGTTCCAGATGTGCTCAATCGGATTCAGGTCTGGGAACAGGCAGGCCAGTCCATAGCTTCAATGCCTTCATCTTGCAGAAACTGCTGACACACTCCAGCCACATGAGGTCTGGCATTGTCCTGCATTTGGAGGAACCCAGGGCCAACCGCACCAGCATATGGTCTCACAAGGGGTCTGAGTATCTCATCTTGGTACCTAATGACAGGCTACCTCTGGCGAACAGTGTGGCCCTCCAAAGAAATGCCACCCCACACCATTACTGACCCACTGCCAAACTGGTCATGCTGAAGGATGTTACAGGCAGCAGATCGCTCTCTACGGCATCTCCAGACTCTGTCACGTCTGTCACATGTGCTCAGTGTGAACCTGCTTTCATCTGTGAAGAGCACAGGGTGCCAGTGGCAAATTGGCCAATCCTGGTGTTCTGTGGCAAATGCCAAGCATGCTGCACAGTGTTGGGCTGTGAGCACAACCCCGATCTGTGGACGTCAGGCACTCAGACCATCCTCATGGAGTCGGTTTCTAACCGTTTGTGCATACACATGCACATTTGTGGCCTGCTGGAGGTCAATTTGAAGGGCTATGGCAGTGCTCCTCATGTTCCTCCTTGCACAAAGGTGGAGGTAGCGGTCCTGCTGCTGGGTTGTTGCCCTCCTATGGCCCCCTCCACGTCTCCTGGTGTACTGACCTTTCTCCTGGTAGCGCCTCCAGCCTCTGGACACTACGCTGACAGACACAGCAAACCTTCTTGCCACAGCTCGCATTGATGTGCCATCCTTGATTAGCTGCACTACCTGAGCCAATTGTGTGGATTGTAGAGCACATCTCATGCCACCACAAGTGTGAAAGCACAACCAACATTCAAAAGTGACCAAAGCATCAGCCAGAAAGCATTGGTACTGAGATGTGGTCTGTGGTCCCCACTTTCAAAACCACTCCTTTATTGAGTATGTCTTGATAATTGACAATAATTTCCATCTGTTGTCTCTTCCATTTGCACAACAGCATGTGAAATTGATTGTCAATCAGTGTTGCTTCCTAAGTGGACAGTTTGATTTCACAGAAGCTTGATTTACTTGGAGTTATATTCTGTTGTTTAAGTGTTCCCTTTATATTTTGAGCAGTGTAGATACAGTATATATATATATATATATATATATATATACAGTGCCTACAAGTAGTATTCAACCCCCTGCAGATTTAGCTGGTTTGATAAGATGCAAATAAGTTAGAGCCTTCAAACTGCAAACGAGAGTAGGATTTATTAACAGAAGCATAAATTCAGTTGAATTTTAATACATTTTAAACATAAAAGTGTGGGTCAATTATTATACAACCCCTATGTTTAATATTTCGTGGAATAACCCTTGTTTGCAATTACAGCTAATAATCATCTTTTATAAGACCTGATCAGGCCGGCACAGGTCTGTGGAGTTATCTTGGCCCACTCCTCCATGCAGATCTTCTCCAAGTTATCTAGGTTCTTTGGGTGTCTCATGTGGACTTTAATCTTGAGCTCCTTCCACAAGTTTTCAATTGGGTTAAGGTCAGGAGACTGACTAGGCCACTCCAACACCTTGACTTTTTCCCTCTTGAACCAGGCCTTGGTTTTCTTGGCTGTGTGCTTTGGGTCGTTGTCTTGTTGGAAGATGAAATTACGACTCATCTTAAGATCCTTGATGGAGGAGCGGAGGTTCTTGTCCAAAATCTCCAGGTAGGCCGTGCTATCCATCCTCCCATGGATGCGGACCAGATGGCCAGGCCCCTTGGCTGAGAAACAGCCCCACAGCATGATGCTGCCACCACCATGCTTGACTGTAGGGATGGTATTCTTGGGGTCGTATGCAGTGCCATCCAGTCTCCAAACGTCACGTATGTGGTTGGCACCAAAGATCTCGATCTTGGTCTCATCAGACCATAGAATCTTGAACCAGTCTGTCTCAGAGTCCTCCAAGTGATCATGAGCAAACTGTAGACGAGCCTTGACATGACGCTTTGAAAGTAAAGGTACCTTACGGGCTCGTCTGGAACGGAGACCATTGCGGTGGAGTAGGTTACTTATGGTATTGACTAAAACCAATGTCCCCACTGCCATGAGATCTTCCCGGAGCTCCTTCCTTGTTGTCCTTGGGTTAGCCTTGACTCTTTGGACAAGCCTGGCCTCGGCACGGGAGGAAACTTTCAAAGGCTGTCCAGGCCGTGGAAGGCTAACAGTAGTTCCATAAGCCTTCCACTTACGGATGATGCTCCCAACAGTGGAGACAGGTAGGGCCAACTCCTTGGAAAGGGTTTTGTACCCCTTGCCAGCCTTGTGACCCTCCACGATCTTGTCTCTGATGGCCTTGGAATGCTCCTTTGTCTTTCCCATGTTGACCATGTATGAGTGCTGTTCACAAGTTTGGGGAGGGTCTTAAATAGTCAGAAAAGGCTGGCAAAAGAGATCATTAATCCACACATGTGAAGCTCATTATTCTTGGTGCCTGAACTACTTCTTAATACTTTAGGGGGACCAAACAGAATTCTTGTGGTTTGAGGGGTTGAATAATAAATGACACTCTGAATTAACTTTTAGCGTTTTTTAAAAAAAAAAAAAATTAAAACAAAAATTTTTGCTGCAGTGCATTTCCCACTTCCAGGCTGATCTACAGTACAAATGTCACAATGCCAAGTTAATTCCGCATGTGTCAACCAGCTAAATCTGCAGGGGGTTGAATACTACTTGTAGGCACTATATATATATATATATATATATATATATACACAGTACAGGCCTAAAGTTTGGACACACCTTCTCATTTAAAGATTTTTCTGTATTTTCATGACTATGAAAATTGTACATTCACACTGAAGGCATCAAAACTATGAATTAACACATGTGGAATTATATACTTAACAAAAAAGTGTGAAACAACTGAAAATATGTCTTATATTCTAGGTTCTTCAAAGTAGCCACCTTTTGCTTTGATTACTGCTTTGCACACTCTTGGCATTCTCTTGATGAGCTTCAAGAGGTAGTCACTGGCTGCCCACTCTTCTTGGCAAAAAACCTCCAGTTCCTGTAAAATCCTGGGCTGTCTAGCATGAACTGCGCGCTTGAGATCTCCCCAGAGTGGCTCGATGATATTGAGGGCAGGAGACTGAGACAGCAACTCCAGAACCTTCAATTTGTTCTGCTGTTGTCATTGACAGGTTGACTTGACCTTGTGTTTTGGATTGTTGTCATGTTGGAACTTCCAAGTATGTCCCATGCGCAACTTCTGGGCTGATGATTTCAAATTTGCCTCCAGTATTTGCTGATAACGTGCTGCATTCATCTTTCCTTCAACTTTGAACAAGTTTTCTGTGCCTTTGCAGCTGACACATCCCCAAAACATCAGCGATCCACCTCCGTGCTTTACAGTAGGAATGGTGTTCCTTTCCCGTCATAGGCCCTGTTGACCTCTCTCCAAATGTAACGCTTATGGTTGTGGCCAAAAAGTTCAATTTTGGTCTCATCACTCCAGATTACCTTGTTTCAGAAGTTTTGAGGCTTGTCTCTGTGCTGTTTTGCGTATTGTAGGTGAAATACTTTGTGGCATTTACACAGTAATGGCCTTCTACTAGTGACTTGACCATGCAGCCCATTTTTCTTCAAGTGCCTCCTTATTGTGCATCTTGAAACATCCACACCACTAGCTTTCAGAGAGTCCAGTTGTGAAGGAGAGAAAGGCTAATGAAATCAATTATTAACCCCTTTCTTCTAACTGACGTACTATTCCGTCCATGTGAGCTGGGACTTAATTCCCAAGGACGGAATAGTACGATTCTCACAGCTGACACCCTGTTAGGGCTGGCGGAACGCACCAAATAAATATAAATAATAGGTGCGTTCAGAGCCTGCTGCTAGTAAGATGGCGGTATAAGCGAACTCTGTTACACCACAGAGTCGCTGAGATAGAGACGCAGAGATAGAGACTGTGTCCTGTTAACACCACAGGGATACACAGATAACTGCTGCTCACCGGAGAAGCCAGTATTCTAGGGGCTTATTTCAGCCAGGCCCTGAACACGTGCATTCAAATCTCCTCACTGGAGGTGCCGGTATTCTAGGGGCTTATTTCAGCCGAGCCCTAACCACATGCATGCATGATCACACTGGTGCAAAGCACATAACACAATTAATACTAGCGCACGGCCGAGCGCTCCTTTTATAGCAGCAGCTACAGGACCTTCCAGAAAAGGACCAATGAGAAACTGATCCAGAACACAAGCCATTTCAGGACCTTCCTGGCGGACAAATGGGAGTCGCTGATGTAACCAAGTGTTAGGGTTCGAGTTCCCGCTGCTGCACAAGGGGAGTCTCGAACCAGTCCCGCTGCGGTCCCCCATTCATCTCCGGCCGCAGTGGAGCCTGCTCAGCAGAGACGTCGGTCCCAGCGTCTTGCCCATTCCAGTACTGTGCAGAGACTTTCTGCTGCCTCTCCTGGATCTGCTATTATAGCCAGTGCTGGAGCAGACGTCTTTGGGACGAAGTCCTGCGTTTCCCCTTCTGAGCATGCCCAGGGTAAGATCTCTCATTGGAGATCAGGGGTCACATGTTAAGATACTGCAGCAGCTCCTATTGGTCCGCCAGGAAGGTCCTGAAACTGCATGTGTTTGGAAGTTTTTCATTGGTCCTTGTTTCTGGCAGGTCCTGTAGCTGTTGCTATAAAAGGGTGGCATGGCTGGGCCGCCATGCGCTAATATCAATCGCTATATGCTTAGCGCCAGTGTGGTCATGCGTGTGTGTGTGGTTAGGGCCCAGCTGAAATAAGCCCCTAGAATACCGACTTAATCGGTGAGGAGTTTGGTATGCTAGCTGGTCAGGGTCGGTGTCCTAGATGCCCTAGATTGCCGGCATAACCGGTGAGGAATTTGATTGCCCTATTCAGGGCCTGGCATTCAGACGCCATAGATTGCTGGTGACTCCCGCGAGGACATTAGCGCATGATCACGTTCTATGTTCGCTTAGCTGTTCACTGTGTACCTGGGTGCCTGACAGGACACAGAAGTTTGTCTCAGCGGCTCTGTGACATAACAGGATTCGCTTTCAATGCTAGACAGCGCCCTAGCGTGTTTATTTTGCGACTCAGTTGTGTTAAGTGAGTTCGCACACATCGCCATATAGCGCTGCGGCACTCCTTCTAGCGGCTCTGTGGATTAACAGAGTTCGCACATATTGCCACAACGCGTTACGGCGTTTATTTTGGCGACTCTGCGGGATAACAGAGTTCGCTTCTTGCGCTATTTTACTAGCAGCAGGCTCCGCCTGCACGGTGGTCCCCGGGCTGCGAACGCACCTCTCCACATCTTATATTTGGTGCGTTCCACAGACCCTAACATAATATTAGCGCCAGGGTCTGGCTAGTAAAATGGCGGATGAACAGCGTTTACAGCTGTACATCCAGCAGCTGGAGGGTAGCTTAGCGGCTCTTGAGCGCACAACCTCAGCTGTGGATGTTACCGCAGTCGCTGTTCAGGCTGCTAGCGTAGCTGCAGCCAGTTTGTCCTCTGTCACCTCTGTCCCTACATTGTCCCACCTCCCGCATCCAGACAAGTTTGCAGGTGACAGCAAGCAATGTCGGGGATTCGTAAGTCAGTGCTCCATACACCTCGAGCTTCTGGCTGCACGTTTCCCCACAGATCGGGCACAAGTGGGCTTTGTGATAGCTCTTCTGTCGGGCAGAACGTTAGAGTGGGCAACGCCGCTGTGGGAGCGCGACGACCGTGTGGTGCAGAGCGCTTGTCGTTTTCTGGAGGCTCTGAAAAAGGTTTTTCTAGGACCTCAGGTCACCCACGATACGGCGCTCCAACTGCTGGCAAGTACCCAGGGTTCGGCTTTGGTCAGCCATTTTGCTGTCCAATTTCGGACTCTGGCCTCGGAATTAGAGTGGCCAGATAATGTCCTCATTCCCGTGTTCTGGAGAGGACTGGCGGGTCATGGGAAAGATGCCTTGGCTACCAGGGAGATTCCTGCCACACTGGAGAAGCTTATCGCTATTTCCACCCGCGTCGACCTCCGTTTCCACTAGCGGAGGCTGGAACGTGCCCAGTGTAGGCAGAGTGTCCGGTTGGCTCCTACCTTCGCCACCCTCTGGAGTAGCCTGTTCAGGCGCCCGACCTTCAGGAGGTTGCTCCTGCAGGATCTAAATCTCGGGTCACTCGTCCATCCCCGATTTGTTATATTTGCCAGCAGCAGGGACATTTTGCCAACCGATGTCCACAGCGGCTGAATAAACAGTTGCGCCCAGTAACCGTAGGAACAGGGTCACTGGACGCCATGAGTTTTGCCCCTAAAGTGCTCCACAAGAGGATAATTACCCACGGTTCTACCACCCTACCTGTCAAGCTGTGTGTGGATTCTGGGGCAGAGGGGAATTTTATGTCGTCCTCCTTTGCTTCTCGCCACACCATGCCTTTGGTGTTGCTGGCTGAACCAGTATCGGTAAGGGTGTTGAACGGAGCAATTCTGCCCACACAAATCACCCATCAGTCTGTCCCACTCACCTTGTCTATGTCTCCTTCCCATCAGGGAATATATCATTTTTTATCCTCCCTGAGGGTATAGATGAGGTTTTGTTGGGATTACCCTGGCTCCGCCACCACTCTACCCATATTGAGTGGTCTTCAGGGAGAATTCTGGGTTGGGGTAATTTATGTAAAGGCAGATGCATTAGGGACAGCGTGCAGGTCAACACCACTGAGATACCCATAGACCTCTCTCCTCTTCCCAAGGTCTATTGGTCTTATGCAGACGTTTTCTCGAAGAAGGCTGCGGAGACTCTTCCGCCTCATCGCCCCTATGATTGTCCTATTGACCTCTTGCCTGGAGCTGAGCCTCCTAGAGGAAGGGTTTATCCCCTCTCTCTTCTTGAGACAGAGGCCATGTCCCAATATATTCAGGAGAACTTGGCAAGGGGATTCATTAGGAAGTCGGTGTCACCAGCGGGAGCGGGGTTCTTCTTTGTGCAGAAGAAGAATGGAGAATTACGTCCGTGCATTGATTATAGGGGTCTCAACGCTATCACCGTGAAAAATAAGTATCCTTTGCCGCTAATCTCTCAGCTCTTTGACAGGCTTCGGGGAGAAGGGTATTTACTAAGCTAGACCTGCGGGGTGCGTATAACCTGATTCGTATCCGTGAGGGGGACGAATGGAAGACGGCATTTAACACCAGGGATGGGCATTATGAATATCTGGTAATGCCCTTTGGGCTCTGTAATGCCCCAGCTGTCTTCCAAGACTTTGTGAACGACATCTTCCGGGATATGTTGACCACCTCGGTGGTAGTCTATCTGGATGACATTCTCATCTTTTCTCCTGATATGGCCTCCCACCGGAGAGATGTCTGCAAGGTCTTCGACCTCTTGCGAGCAAATTCCCTATATGCGAAGTTGGAGAAGTGCATGTTTGAGCAGGAGTCTCTACCTTTCCTGGGCTATATCATCTCCACCCAGGGATTGGCTATGGATCCTACCAAACTACAGGCTGTGATGGATTGGCAAGAACCCCACTCCCTTAAGGCGGTGCAGCGCTTTATGGGGTTCATTAACTACTATCGCCAATTCATTCCCCACTTCTCTACTTTGGTAGCTCCCTTGGTAGCCCTCACCAAGAAGGGAGCTAATCCCAAGTTGTGGTCAGAGGAGGTCACCAAGGCGTTCTCCTCCATCAAGTCGCATTTCGCCAGTGCTCCCATCTTACATCGCCCGATGTCGATAAACCGTTTATCTTAGAGGTGGATGCCTCTTCTGTTGGTGCTGGAGCAGTCCTTTTTCAAAAGGATGCCCAGGGTCGGAAGCATCCCTGCTTCTTCTTTTCCAAGACCTTTACACCAGCAGAGAGGAATTATTCCATCGGGGACAGGGAGTTACTGGCTATGAAGTTGGCCTTCTCTGAGTGGAGACATCTTCTGGAGGGGGCTCACGTCCCCTTCCAAGTATTCACGGACCACAAGAACTTGTTGTATTTGCAGACAGCCCAGCGGCTAAATTCCCGTCAGGCCAGATGGTCCTTGTTCTTCTCCCGGTTCCATTTCACCCTCCATTTCCTCTCTGGTGAGAAGAACATTCGCGCAGACGCTCTATCTCGCTCCGTGGTGTCCTCTGAGGAGGTGGAGGAGGAGCCTCGGCTTATTGTCCCCACAGAGAACCTAAGAACGGTGGCTCCGGTTTCGCTTGAGTCTGTGCCTCCGGGCAAGACTTTTGTGCCCACCAATTTGCGGCCGGAAGTACTCTCTTGGGCACATTCGTCCGGGGTGGGTGGACATTTTGGGACAAAAAGGACTTCTGAGTTGCTGGAGAGGACATACTGGTGGCCGCAGATGGCCCGTGATGTCAGGGAATACGTTCAGGCGTTCGTCTCCTGAACCAAGAATAAGTCCCCTCGACAACGGCCAGCTGGGTTACTTTTCCCTTTACCGGTGGCAGACAGGCCTTGGGAGATGGTCGGGATGGATTTTGTGGTGGGCTTACCCAAGTCTCGGGGCTGCACCATCATCTGGGTGATAACCGAACACTTCTCCAAAATGGTGCACTTAGTGCCGTTACCACGGTTACTGTCTGCACGGGCCTTGGCAGCATTATTCATTAGTCATATTTTCCGCCTACACGGTATGCCAGACAAAATTGTAAGTGATCGAGGTCCCCAGTTTGCGTCTCGGTTCTGGAGAGAGCTGTGTCGTTTACTCAGCATTGAGTTGAATCTCTCCTCTGCATACCATCCCGAGACGAATGGGTTGGTAGAGAGGGCCAACCAGACCTTGGTCACATACTTGCGACATTTTGTCTCTGCCAGGCAGGATGACTGGGCATCCTTGCTACCGTGGGCTGAGTTAGCTCTAAATAATGCTGTGGCTGACTCCACCGGACAGACCCCATTCCTCCTGAACTACGGTCAGCATCCGCGGGTACCAGTGCCCATGCCCGTGTCTTCCGCCGATTCCAGGGTGGCAAACTGGGCTGTGGAGGCACGGGACATTTGGGACCGCACCCAGGGTGCCATTCAGGCCTCCAAAGAGAGGATGAGGTCTTCGGCCGATGCCCATCGGCGCCCCGCTCCTACATTTGCTCCGGGAGACCTAGTGTGGCTTTCTGCCCGAAACATCAGGCTACGTGTAGAGTCCACCAAGTTGGCACCTCGCTTTTTGGGCCCCTTTAAAGTTCTTGAGCAGGTGAACCCGGTGGTTTACCGCCTAGCCCTTCCGCCTCGCCTTGGTATCACTGACACCTTTCACGTGTCCCTCCTGAAACCCGTGGCCATTTCCTGGTTTTCCAAGTCATCTGCCGAGACGTCAGGTTCAGCCACCAACGATCATGAGGTGAACGCCATTGTTGGGTGCAAGGTGGTACGAGGCAAAAAATTTTATTTGGTGGATTATGGGCCTGAGGATAGGTCCTGGGAGCCTGCCGAGCATGTTCACGCTCCGCAGCTCATCGCTGCCTTTGAGTGCAGCGAGGCCCAAAGAAGGGGGGGCAATGTTAGGGTTCGAATGCCTGCTGCTGCACAAGGGGAATCTCGAACCAGTCCCGCTGCAGTCCCCCATTCATCTCCGGCCGCAGTGGAGCCTGCTCAGCAGAGACGTCGGTCCCAGCGTCTTGCCCATTCCAGTACTGTGCAGAGACTTACTGCTGCCTATCCTGGATCTGCTAATATAGCCAGTGCTGGAGCAGACGTTTTTGGGACGAAGTCCTGCGTTTCCCCTTCTGAGCATGCCCAGGGTAAGATCTCTCATTGGAGATCAGGGGTCACATGTTAAGATACTGCAGCAGCTCCTATTGGTCCGCCAGGAAGGTCCTGAAACTGCATGTGTTTCGAAGTTTCTCATTGGTCCTTGTTTCTGGCAGGTCCTGTAGCTGTTACTATAAAAGGGTGGCATGGCTGGGCCGCCATGCGCTAATATCAATCGTTATATGCTTAGCGCCAGTGTGGTCATGCGTGTGTGTGGTTAGGGCCCGGCTGAAATAAGCCCCTAGAATACCGACTTAATCGGTGAGGAGTTTGGTATGCTAGCTGGTCAGGGTCGGTGTCCTAGATGCCCTAGATTGCCGGCATAACCGGTGAGGAGTTTGATTGCCGTATTCAGGGCCTGGCGTTCAGACGCCATAGATTGCGGGTGACTCCCGCGAGGACATTAGCGCATGATCACGTTCTATGTTCACTTAGCTGTTCACTGTGTACCTGGGTGCCTGACAGGACACAGAAGTTTGTCTCAGCGGCTCTGTGACGTAACAGGGTTCGCTTTCAACGCTAGACAGCGCCCTAGCGTGTTTATTTTGCAACTCAGTTGTGTTAAGTGAGTTTGCACACATCGCCATATAGCGCTGCGGCACTCCTTCTAGCAGCTTGAACAGAGTTCGCACATATTGCCACAGCGCGTTACGGCATTTATTTGGCGACTCTACGGGATAACAGAGTTCGCTTCTTGCGCTATTTTACTAGCAGCAGGCTCCGCCTGCACGGTGGACCCCGGGCTGCGAAAGCACCACTCCACATCTTATATTTGGTTCGTTCCGCAGACCCTAACACCGAGCATGTGACCCCTGATCTCCAATGGGAGATCTCGCCCTGGGCATGCTCAGATGGAGAAACGCAGAACTTAGTCCCAAAGATGTCTGCTCGCTGCTGACCAGTACTGGCTACAATAGCAGAACCTGGAGAGGCAGCAGTAATCCTCTGCACAATGTTAGATTGGGCGAGATGCTGGGACCGACGTCTCTGCTGAGCAGAGTCCACTGCGGCCGGAGACAGATGGGAGACCGCAGCAGGGATGGTTCGAGATTCCTCTTGTGCAGAAGCGGGAACTCGACCCCTAACACACCCGGCGATCAAACATGAACGCAACGTTCCGGTGGCATAGGGAAGCATCGCATAGGGAGGAGGCTCCCTGCGTGCTTCCCTGAGACCCTCAGAGCAATGCGATGTGATCGCGTTGTTCCAAAGGTCCTCCTCCCTGCCCCCAGATCCAAGATGGTCACAGGTTCCTTCCGGGTCCTTCTTGGAGGTGGCTTGTCAGTGCTTGCTAAGAGCAGGCGCTGGCAAGCCTCCTGCCTGCCTGTCAGATCCCTGACCTGACAGAGTGCTCTGCAAACTGTCAGCTCAGCGATCTGACATTATATAGTAAAGTCCCACCCTGGGACAATGTAAAAAAAATTAAATAAACATGAGTAAAAATATTTTTTAAAAAAATCCCTAAATAAATAAAAAAAAAATATTTCGCCAATAAACAAATTATTATGTAAATAAAAAAACAACAAAAGTACACATATTTAGTATTGCCGCATCCGTAACGACCCGCCCTATAAAACTGTCTCATTAGCTAACCTCTTTAGTGAACCCCTTAAAAAAATGGCAAAAAACAATGCTTTATCATCATACCGCCAAACAAAAAGTGGAATAACACGAGATCAAAAAGATGGATATAAATAAACATGGTACCGCTGAAAACGTAATCTTGTCCTGCAAAAAATTAGCCACCATACAGCATCATCAGCAAAAAAATAAAAAAGTTTTAGCTTGCAGAATAAAGTGATGCAAAATAATTATTTTTTATATAAAATAGCTTTTATTGTATAAAAGCGCCAAAACATAAAACAATGATACAAATGAGGTATCTCTGTAATCGTACTAATCCCAAAAATAAAACTACTTTATCAATTTTACCACACCTGGAACGGTATAAAAGCCCCCTCCCCAAGAGAAGTTCATGAATTGCTGGTTTTTGTTCATTCTGCTTCCCAAAAATCGTAATAAAAAGCTATCAAAAATGTCATGTTCCCAAAAATGGTACCAATAAAAACGTCAACTCGTTCCACAAAAAAATAAGACCTCACATGACTCTGTGGGCCAAAATATGGAAAAACTATAGCTCTCAAAATGTGGTGATGAAAAAACTGTTTTTTGCAATAAAAAGCGTCTTTTAGCGTGACAGCTGCCAATCATAAAAACCCGATATAAAAACCCGCTATAAATAGTAAATCAAACCCCCCTTTATCACACCCTTAAATAAGGGAAAATAATAAAATAAAAAAAATGTATTTATTTCCATTTTCCCGTTAGGGTCAGGGTTAGGATTAGGGTTAGGGGTGTGTTAGGGTTAGGTTTGTGGTTAGGGTTATTGTTAGGGTTGGGATTAGGGTTAGAGGTGTGTTGGGGTTAGGGTTGGAGTTAGAATTGGGGGATTTCCACTGTTTAGGCACATCAGGGGCTCTCCAAACGTGACATGGTGTCTGATCTTAATTCTAGCCAATTCTGCCATGCGCCCAAACAGTGGTTTAACCGCACATATGGGGTATCAGCATACTCATGACAAATTGCACAATAACTCTTGGGGTCTAATTTCTTCTGTTACCCTTGGGAAAATAAAGAATTGGGGCAAAAATATCATTTTTGTGGAACAAAAATATGATTTTTTATTTTTATGGCTCTACGTTATAAACTTCTGTGAAGCACTTGGGGTTCAAAGTTCTCCCTACACATCTAGATAAGTTCCTTGGGGGGTCTATTTTCCAAAATGGGGTCATTTGTGGGGGTTTCCACTGTTTAGGCACATCAGGGGCTCTCCAAACGCGACATGACGCCCGCAGACCATTCCATCAAAGTCTACATTCCAAAACATCACTACTTACATTCTGAGCCCCAAAGTGTGCCCAAAGTGTGCCCAAACACTAGTTTTCTCCCACATATAAGGTATCAGCGGACTTATTTTCACGCCTGGGCGTTATAAACTTCTGTGAAGCACTTGGGGGTTCAAATTGCTCACCACACATATAGATACGTTCCATGGGGGGTCTAGTTTCCAAAATGGGGTCACTTGTGTGGGGTTTCCACTGTTTAGTCACATCAGCGGATCTCCAAACGCGACATGATGCCCACAGACCATTTCATTAAAGTCTGCATTCCAAAACGTCACTACTTCCCTTCGGCGCCATGGCGTGTGCCCATACAGTAGTTTTCTCCCACATATGGGGTATCAGCTTACTCTGGACAAATTGGGCAACAACTTTTGGGGTACAATTTCTTCTGTTACCCTTGGGAAAATAAATTGGGGTCTAAAAGATCATGTTTGTGGAAAAAATATGATTTTTTATTTTCACGCTCGGGCGTTATAAACTTTAGTGAAACACATGGGGGTTCAAAGTTCTCACCACACATCTAGACAAGTTCCTTGCGGGTCTAGTTTCCAAAATTGGGTCACTTGTGGGGGTTTCCAATGTTCAGGCACATCAGGGGCTCTCCAAATGCGACATGGCGTCCGATCTCAATTCCAGTCAATTTTGCATTGAAAAGTCAAACGGCGCTCCTTCCCTTCCAAGCTCAGCCGTGCACCCAAACATTGGTTCCCCCCAAACATATGGGGTATCAGCGTACTCAGGACAAATTGAACAACAACTTTTGTTGTCCAATTACTCCTGTTAGCCTTGGTAAAATAAAAAAAATTGGATCTGAATTAAATATTTTGTGAAAAAAAGTTAAATGTTCATTTTTTTTTACAGGAAAGATGTATATCTTTGTACCGTGTTAGCCAGTAGATAGAAAAATATTAACCACTGAGGACTCTCAATTCTAAACATTTTTTTTTAAACATTCCAAAAATTCCTGTGAATCACCTGAAGGGTTAATAAACTTCTTGAATGTGGTTTTGAGCACCTTGAGGGGTGCAGTTTTTAGAATCATGTCACTTTTGGGTATTTTCTATCATATAGACCCCTCAAAGTGACTTCAAATGTGATGTGGTCCCTAAAAAAAAATGGTGTTGTAAAAATGAAAAATGAAAAATCGCTGGTCAACTTTTAACCCTTAAAACCTTCTAAGAAAAAAAATTAGTTTCCAAAATTGTGCTGATGTAAAGTAGACATGTGGGAAATGTTATTTAGTAAGTATTTGACGTATTTCTCCATTTTAAGGGCATAAAAATTAAAAGTTTCAAAATTGCTAAATTTTCGCCATATTTCTATTTCTTTCATAAATAAACGCAAGTTATATCGAAGAAATTTTACCACTAACATGAAGTACAATATGTCACGAGAAAACAATCTCAGAATCGCCAAGATCCGTTGATGCGTTCTAGAGTTATTGCATCATAAAGGGACAGTGGTCAGAATTGTAAAATTGGCCCGGTCATTAACGCGCAAACAACCCTTAGGGGTTAAGGGTTTAAACCTTATATAAGTCAGTTCAGATATGATATAACAAAATGGCTCTGCATCTTGGAACAATGCCCTGGAAGGAATCTTTGTAATGTAAAGCAGTCACTGAACACGTAAAATTTAATACCATATATAGTCTTAACATGGACTAATCACAGACTGACACCATGTTTCAGAAGTTGTGCAACACCCAATTCCTGTCTGTTACATGATTCTTTGTTCTAATAATAAAAAAGTTCAGTTGTGTGCCAGCTTTTTCTGAGGAAGGAGCATACATCTGACGCTGTATTCGGTGTGTCTCTTTTATGCATGCACTCGGCTCATATTTAGGTCAGGAATAGGCAATCAATAAGATGTGACCTTAAGAGATCACCCCATTTCAGTTGATGTTATTCGTCGGTTTTTCTTAGCATCCCTAACAATATTAATGACATTTGTCACAGTTCACAGGTGAGGATGTTACCTTTAGTAGCCATTCAAACCCGTTTGTGTCAACTTCTGTGCATGTTATCAGGCCAAAATCACCAGGGTATGTGAACTTTTGATCAGGGTCATTTGGATGTTTTGGGTTGTCATTATGATTTAACCCCTTAACGACCGCCGATACGCCTTTTAACGGCGGTCATTAAGGGTACTTAAACCACAGCGCCGTTAATTAACGGTGCTGTGGAAAGAGTGAATAGCGCCCCCCAGAGGTGCATTTTCTCCGGGGTCCCCAGAGAACATGAATCGGGTCAGTTTTTACCGACACCGATGTTGCGATCGCCGTTATTAACCCTATAACGGCGATCGCAACAACAAAAAAAAGTTGTGCCATTTAATTTCTCTGTCCTCTGATGTCATCGGACATCAGAGGACAGAGAAAAAGGGTACCCGGGACCCCCATGTGGCCCCCGATCCCCTGCATGTGGCCCCCAGGCCCTACATTGTCCCCCGGTGCCGCCGCTATGGAGAAAATGGCGGGCGCATGCTCAGTGCTCCCGCCGCTATGTGCTGGGGGGGATGGGCAATATTCTCTGGGGTCTCGGCTACCGCTATACAGCATAACAGCGATCGCAAAAAAAAAAATGATCACATCAGAGGGGAGAAAATGAGGGTCCCCAGCTCCCCCGAAACCCCCCCTGTACCTGCCGGTGTCCTCCAGCAGGTCCTCCTGGCCTCCGATCCTCCCGGTCTTCTTCCTGGAAAAAAAAAATGACGGGCGCATGCGCAGTGCGCCCGCCGATCTGCTCGGCGGCAGATTCAATTTTTTTTTCATTCATTCTCCAGAAAGTGCATTTTGATTACTGTGATAAACTATCACAGTGATCAAAATAAAAAAAACAGTACATAACCCCCCAGTTATCACCCCCTTAGTTAGGGACATAAAATAAAATATAGAAATTATATTTATTTTCATTTTTCCGTTAGGGTTAGGGTTATAATTAGGGTTAGGGTTATAATTAGGGTTAGGGTTAGCATTAGGGTTAGGGTTAGCATTAGGGTTAGGGTTATAATTAGGGTTAGGATTAGGGTGGGTTCATACTGCGTTATGGCAGTCCGTTAGACGGACTGCGTTACACCGCGGTATAACCACACATCTATATAAGTTCCTTAGGGGGTCTAGTTTCCAAAATGGTGTCACTTATGGGGGGTTTCCACTGTTTAGACACATTAGGGCCTCTACAAACGCGACAATTTTGAGTTGAAAAAGTCAAACGGCGCTCCTTCCCTTCCAAGCTCTGCCATGCACCCAAACAGTGGTTTACCCCCACATATGGGGTATCAGCATGCTCAAGACAAATTGCACAAAAACTTTTGAGGTCTTGTTACCCTTGGGAAAATAAAAATTGGGGTGAACAGATCATTTTTGTGGAAAAAAAAATGTTTTTTTATTTACACGGTTCTATGTTATAAACTTCTGTGAAGCACTTGGTGGTTCAAAGTGCTCACCACACATCTAGATAAGTTCCGTAGGGGGTCTAGTTTCCAAAATGCGGTCACTTGTAGGGGGTTTCCACTGTTTAGACACATCAGGGCCTCTACAAACACAACATGACGTTCAGCCAATTCTGAGTTGAAAAAGTCAAACGGCGCTCCTTCCCTTCCAAGCTCTGCCATGCACCCAAACAGTGGTTTACCCCCACATATGGGGTATCAGCATGCTCAGAACAAATTGCACAAAAACTTTTGAGGTCTTGTTACCCTTGGGAAAATAAAAATTGGGGTGAACAGATCGTTTTTGTGGAAAAAAAATGTTTTTTTATTTACACGGTTCTATGTTATAAACTTCTGTGAAGCACTTGGTGGTTCAAAGTGCTCACCTGTCACGCTGTCTCAGGATAGAGGTGGACCGGGGTCTATGCTGACCCTAAACTGGGGTCCTGACTAGTCCCTCTACCTGGAGGTACTGTTAATGGTACAGAGGTCCAGGCCGCCAGCCTAACCCGGTCTCCTGTAGATCCCTGACCACTGTAATCCAGTCCTGAGAAGGACCCTGATTACCACCAAAGGGAATGGGCAGATCACAGCTTACTAACAGTATAAGACAAACGAGACAGACAAGGGGTAAAGTAAATACTGCCTTGCATACAAAAACTTCAACACAGAGGGAACACAAAAGGTTAAGGAGATAAACAATAAGCGAGGAGAGGATTAACCACAACAGGCACTCTTAGCTTAAGTCTTCTCAGAAATGATCCGCTCTGCTGGTCAGAATGAATGCTGTTGTGAATGGGTTTGAGATGAGTTCTGAGCAGAGGCTCCTCTGGTGGTTACAAGCGGTGCTAGTGAAGATTGTGAGGACTGGGAATCAGGTGTTACTGATTGGTCTTTTATAAGGGAGTCATTTTCCCATCAGGGTTGCCGGTGATCAATTGTTCTGGTCTGAATCCTTCATTCCAGTTTCCCTTGTAGCCTGCTGTGTCGTGTCTGCATCTCCTGCTTACAGATAAGACTTTTGCTTCTTTTGTGTTTGTGCTATATTTTTGCATTTTTACCTGCACTCCTCAGCTACCGAAACATAACAGTATCACCGGCCTAAAAATTGAAATTGTATGGTACTCACAGAAGGAAAAAAAAATATTGTGAAAGAAAAAAAGTTGTCAGAGTAGTCAGAGATATTTTTCTGTTTGTTGCATTTTTTTTTTTTTTCCTCTGTATCTCTGGGTGCTGGGGAGGATCTTTTCTCCCAATGGAGTTTGCACAGTTGTCTGGCCGTGTGGATCAGCTTGCCACTGAGGTTCAGAGTATTGCTGCATATCTTGCTAGGTTGCCTGTTGTGGAACCTAGGATCCCCATGCCAGATTTGTTTTTAGGGGATCGAGCTAAGTTTCAGAATTTCAAAAATAATTGTAAATTGTTTTTTGCCTTAAAATCTAAGTCCTCAGGAAACGCAGCGCAGCAGGTTCAAATTATTATCTCTCTCCTGCGCGGCGATCCTCAGGATTGGGCTTTTTCCCTGATACCTGGGGATCCTGTTTTGAGTGATGTTGATGCGTTTTTTCAGGCTTTGGGGTTATTGTACGATGAGCCTAATGTCACTGATCAAGCTGAAAAAACCTTGTTGGCATTAAATCAGGGGCTTGATGACGCTGAGTTATACTGTCAGAGATTCCGTAGGTGGGCAGTCCTGACCAAATGGAATGACGACGCTTTGGCGGCCCTTTTCCGGAAGGGTCTGTCAGATAATGTAAAGGATGTTATGGTGGGATTCCCTGTCCCCTCTGGTCTCAATGATTCTATGTCATTAGCGATTCAAATTGACAGACGTTTGCGTGAGCGGAGAAGTATGCGTGGAATGGTGTTGCCTTGTGAACCAGCTTCTGAACCCATGCAGTGTGATAGAGTGGTGTCTGGGGCACAGCGTCATGAGTTTCGAATGCGCAATGGGTTATGTTTCTACTGTGGTGATTCCTCTCATGCTATTTCAGTCTGCCCTAAGCGGGGAAGACGTTTTGCACGCTCAGTTGTCTTGGGTAGTGTTCAGACTAAGTTTTTATTAACTGTCACTCTGATATGCTCT
>JARQOD010000005.1:12871497-12998804 GCA_033576555.1 Oophaga sylvatica | reverse complement strand
CCCTTTTTTGTTTAAACTTTTTCCCTCTGACGTCACTGATTGTGCCCCGGCGCCCCGAAGTGAAAGTGGAATGCAATCTTTTAAATTTTTCCCCTTTTGGGGCCCCCCCTCCACATGGGGATATCGCTACCGGTCGTGCTGAGTCACTTTTTGGGGAGCAGCAGCGAGCCCCCCGCGATACGCTGTGTGTGACATTCGCGACGATCAACCCCCCCCCCGGGTACGTGATCGTCGGAAATGCAACCTTTGTGCGGGGTTTTCCCCCTGCAGCACACATCGTGCGTGTGACAGGGGGGGCCAGCGATCCCCTGGTAAAACCCAAAGGGTTCACAGCGGGGGTTTTCCGGGGGGGGGTGTGCCAGAAAAACCCCCCGTGTACCTTGGATACCACGCCCCGATGCAGGGGGGTGGTATCCCAAAAGGGGGATAGCGGGTTTTCCAAAACGCTGCGCGGTGCCCGGAAAAAAACCCCGTGTACCCGGGTTACCGCGGGGGGCTGGGGGCCCGCCTTCAACGCACGATGCGTGCCTGTCAGAGGGGAAAACCAAACGATCAAAAAAAATCCTGACATTTCTGCGACGATCGCGATCCCCGCAGGGGGGGGGTTTTTTTGTGAAGTCAACCAGCGATATCGTGGTGAGCTCGCCCCCGCTCACAAAACTAGTGACTCGAGCGATCTCGGGCGATATGCTATGGGGGAAGGGGCCCTTTAAAGGGTTTTCCGCAGTGTCGCTGTCCAGATCACTCCCCGAGCTGCCCGTTTGGAGCTCCCGCGCTTGGAAAAAACCCCGGGCCGACAAGTTTCTTCCCTTGGGCCCGGGGTCGCTGGTGTTCGTTATGTGACACCCAGCCTTTCCCTTTCCCGTAGGAAAGGGGAGGGAATCAAATTTTTTTGGGGGGGTTTTTAAAAATGGGGCGGGGAGCATTTCTGCGGTCCCTGCGTAAACTTTAAACCCCCTTTTTTTAAGGTTTTTTTCCCCCTGGGCCCGGGGCGGGGGGTAGGTAAGAAAAATTTTTTTCTTTTTTTTTTTATTTTTTTTACGGAAAAGGGTTTTTTTCAGTAAAATAAAAGAGGTCAAAAAAAAGTGTTTTTTTTTTCATTTTAAAAAGTTTTTAATTAAAAGGTTTTGTGTTTTTTTTTATTTCATGCAATGGAAATTTAAAATTGATAGTTGTCAAAATTTACAGTTAAATTTTTTAACCCCGGCTTAAGGTTTTCAATAGCAAGGGGGCCCTTTAAAACCCCCTTTAACCCCCTTCGCCAGCTACAGGGAAAAGGGAATAGGGGCAAAGTGCCAAAAGGGCGAATCTAATTTTGTTTGTCTTTCCGGGGGGCTGGGGAAATTTTTTGGCCCCGGGGGGGGGAAAAATAAAGGTCCCCCTGGGCATTATTATTTTGCCCCCCTATGGGTTTGTCTGTTTTTGGGGTTTTTAAAAAAAGGGGGGGGCCCCGCATTTTTTTCGAAAATTTTCCCTCTTATATAAAAAAATTCATTGAATTTTTTACATTTTTTATTTTTTTTGTTTTTTCACTTCTAAAAAGTATAAAAACCGCTAAAATTTTTTTGCCGGGTTTTTTGAAAATGCAAACCCCACATGAATGAAAAAGGGGTAAATGGGTTAACCATGTCTTTTCTTTTTCCCTTTTTTTTTTCTAATTTGCCAAACAAAAATTTAAAAAAGATAATTTTTAAAATTTCCCCCTGTAGGGGTTAAATTTAAAAAGGGTAAAATTGTACAAAAAAGTTCCCCTTTTTTTTTTAAAAAAAAATTTTCACCTTTTAAATTTAAAACCCCAAGGTGTGAAATTTTGCAACAAGTCGATTTTTTTGTTTGTGCTCAGTTAGCAAAAGACTGAAAAAATGGTTTTTAAACCCCTTTTGGGGCCCGGTATTCATGTGGGTGCTTCTGTCTTTTACTGAAGCCGGTTTTCCCGGGTTTTTAATGGGGTTTTTTACTTGAGAAGTGTATAAAAATACATATTTATTTTTAAAATTTTGGTGAAAATTTTTGTTTTTTAAAAAGGAAAAAATGGGTTTTTTTTAAATTGCGATTTTTTTTCCCATAGACTTACAGGGGGTTTTCCGGGGTTTGGTTTGGGGGATCGCCGATTTTTTTGTGATATCCCGGGGATACCATTCCGTTGTTCTTTTTTATAGGGAAAAATATCGCTCAACTCTACAATTTACATCAAACGTTTGGGGGGAAACGTTTCCCCCTTTGGGGAAACCCAAGGCTTTCCGCGGGTGGTGGGCCAATCTCCAGGGCCAGGGGGAAAAAAAAAAAGTCCACATCAGGGGAAAAGGTTTTTTCTTTTCTAAATGCTCTCAAGTAAGACTTCCCAGTCCCCACCCCCCTAACCCACTCAGCCGTAGCCCCAAAATGGGGGAGGTGGTCATTGTCCTCTCCCCCTCTTGAGACTGCCGCCCCCAAAACCCCAAAATTCTGCAAAAGGCAATATCCAATCCCTTTTCTTTTTACCCAAGGGAGCTATTTTTGGGCCCCTTTTCCCAAAAAATTCCCCCCTTTAAAAACAAAGGGGTCAAAAAAAACCCCCTTGGGGTTAAAAATATCCAGCCCACCCTCTTCCCCTAGGTACTTTTTTCCCCTCTTTTTGGGGGTTTAACCCTTTTTCCCCCCCAAGAGGGAAGAAAAAGGTAAAAGGGCCCCCCGTGGAAAAAATTCTGGCAAAGGGAAAATGACAGAGACATACAAGAAAAAAGGGGGGCCAGGAAATTTTTCAAATTTTTTACCCTTTTTTGTAGGTTTAGCCTCCGTTTTCCCCCCCCCTGAACCTTTGCATTTTTCCCGGGTTTAAATTTTTTCCCCCCCAATTTCGTGGAAAAATCCCCCCAAATTTTAAAAACCCCCAGGTTTTTTGGGGGGGGGCTTTGGTATGCGGCAGTCAAAGTGGGATCTTCTAATTTCCAAAAAGGGTTGAATCTTTTAAGGTTCCCAAACCCCCGGGCCTTGGTTTTTGATGGACGCAGATACACTGCACCTTCGGGGTTTGAAATCCCCAAAGTCCATCCCCGATGGCAACAACAAATTTAGAGGCAGGCAGGGGGGCCGGCAAACCCCCCGAAAACCCTTTCCCCCATGAAACCCCAGAAAGGGTTGGGAAAAAAAAATCAGGAGGGGGCTCAGGGGGGAACCCCCGCCCCCCCCCCCCCCCAACTCCAAAAATGTCCAGGGGCCAAAACCCTTAATCAGGGAAAACTACCGCCCTCTGTAAAAAAGAAATTTCCCCCAAACCAAAATTGTCCCCGGGAAAACCCCTTTTTTACAAAATGGCCCACAATAGTTGTCCCCAAACCCCGTAAAAGGGTTTACCCCCGGTTTCCCGACAACAACTTTCCCCAAAAACCCCAGAGTTTACATTCTCAAAATCTCCCGTAAGGGGAAAAACTGCTCCAGAGATGTTCCCCCTTTTTTTTGTCCCCAAAATGAGAGCCCCAACAGGCCCCGGGGCAAACAAAAATCAAAAATAGGATCTTTGCTAGAATCTTCCTATCTACATTAAAAAGGGCAATCGGCCCCCCGTTTTTTATGTCGCTTGGCCTTTCCTTTTGATAGAAAAATTTAAAGGGGGCCCTCTGGGGTTGCATCAGGTGATTTTTAGACAATTTCTTACCATCCACAGTTTTGGGCCAGGAGGTCTTGAAATTTTTTATAGGGAAATTTGCTTTATCCTCTGGACCTGGGCCTTTTTCCCTTAATTTTTTTAATAGCCCCCCTTTTAACCCCCCCCCCTTTTTAATTTTTTTGTCAAAGGGGGAAAAATAGTCATTGATCGGGCACTGCATTTTCTCAAGAACCCCCAGCCTTTCTTTACCCAAAAAAACCCCCCTGAAAAAAGTCAGCATGTAAGATCCCCCCCCTCCAGGGTACCCCCCCGTGAAAACCCCTTAAAACCCCCGGGGTCAAAAGGCCCCGTGACCTTTTTTTTTCCCCCCTTCCCTGCAAATTTAAAAGGGATCGGGGGGCCCCAAAGGGGCCCCCCAACCCCCTTCAAAAAACCCAAAAAGGAAAAAGGCTTACTGTATGCCTTACTCAGTTTTTAGCCAGTCGATCTTCACTTTGTACCCACCCCCCACAGTGTTTAAAAATTTTTTTTTGCGAGCTTTAGGTTTTGGTGTCTTATTTCCCTTTTTAAATGACAGTCTCTTTAAGGGATTGTATCCCCCTTGACGTCCTCCCCCAGTCGGTCTTTTTTTTAAGAAGTAAAACCCCGTTAATGAAGCTGGTTTGGGGGGTGGCCCCCACTCTAAAAATAGGCAATCCAGAAAGGGGAAATTGGCTTCCAAAACCCTCTACCAATACCCGGGGGGGTTAAAAGGTTTCCCCGCAAAAGAAAAGGCGGGTGTCGAGAAAGGGGGCGCCCTTTTTCAAAATTAGGGTGCCGGGCAGCCTCGTGGGGCTCAAAAAAGCAAAAAACTATCCTACTGTCCTGTGGAACTGAATACGTAAATTTTTGGGTTTTGCCCCCCCTGGGGTGAAAACGTCAGCAGTCCCCGCTGGTTATGATGTTTTGTGGGGCCTTTCCGTCCTGGTATGCCTGCCTAAAAAGCGTCACCTGATGTCGTATGGATTAAAGTCCCCCGCCATCACCCGGAAGAAAATGAAAAAGGAAAAAGGGTTGACTTTATTTTTAAAAAAAATGGATCCTGTCAGCCCCCCGTCTGGGGGGCCCCTGATTTTTAAAAGCCGGAGTCCCTTTTTATGGATAGTGCTTCCGGGCCAGAATTTCCCCCCGCCCCCCTCCATCCCCTATGACAGCACTCATTGGTGTTAAACGGGGCACGCCCCCGGGATAAGGTCCACACCCCCGCGACCAAAAAAATGGGCCCGGGCCCCCATTCCCTCTCCTTCTCATAACCCCGGATGTCAGTCGTGTCCCCTGCAGGGGAAAATAAAAACTGGTCCGATATGTGAGATTTTTCATACACGCTTGTCTCCCCCTCCTCCCCCTTTTTAAATATTGACATTACTTGGGGGCATGTTAATGAAAACCCGCCATCACAACAAATATAAAAGGGGAAAGGGAAAAAAAGCCCCTCAAAATTTATCAGAGAGTTTTTGTCCCCCATGTGTCCATGTCAAAAATTTTATGGGGTTTTTTACGATAGGGTTTCCCCCTTTTTGGGGGGGGAGGGGTTTTTTTTCCCCCGTCTCCTCAACATATTTTTCCCAATCTTTTTTTCCTTTTCGTTGCTCAGATAAAGCCCCATACTTGTTGGGGGCACGCCCCTACACCTGCGGGGTTTGGAGCCTTTTATCGCAACTCTGCCGGTGTATATTTTGCCCAGGTTTTTCGGGGGAAATGTTCTTTTTCTTCCTTTTTTATGATAACCTCCAATCCGTAAAGATGTGATGCTGAAGGGGGGCTACCCGGGCTGGGGCCTGAAAGGGGCGACCCCCTGTTTTCCCCCCTTTCACCCTCCTGCTTGGTGTTTCATGGTGGATCCTGATGGGCTCTGAGCTGGTCAGATCTCTCCTGACAAAGATTTCCCCCCCCCTGCGCCCCACACCCCATCCTCAAACCTCCGGCCTCTCCCCTGCCCCTCACTCCCCACAGGGGACCTGCAGTGTTTTTCCCGGGGTCGGACATCCCCCCACGTGGGGCCCCTTGACAAAAAAGGGGTTTACCCCCCCGTCCCGGAAAAATGCAGCAACTGGCCGATTGCCCCCCCAAAAAACTGAACTTCCAAAAACAGTCAGAATTTGAGATGACCCCTTTTCCCCCCCAATTTTTAAATTTCTTTGGGGGGCCCGGGGTTTTAAAAATCTTCCCTTCTCCCCCCCAATGAAAAGGAGTTTGGGGAAAGTGGCAGTGATGTTATTATATGCCGTTTCATAAAGTTCCACCCCATTGTCCGTTTCCCCCCTATCCTGACCTTGGGGGTTTCCCAAAACCAAAAGGGGGCAGTGTCCCCCCCAGCCCCACCCCCGTTCCTTTGGGGAACGGCCTATTTTCCCCCAAGGGGGAAATTTTCTGTGCTGTGTCCCCCCCGGAATTGGGAAACCCCCATAAATTATTTCCCCCCCCCCAGCACCCTGACTTGGGGTAACTGGCCCAGAATCTGTCCGGCAGAAAAAGCCCTTTAAATGACCCCATAGCCCCGCCTGTCCTGGATTAACACCGCCTACTGATTAAAACCCCAACCCCCTGGCCAAAACAGCTCCTCACCACATACCTCGTTGTGGGGGGGTCCTCCTTTTGGGGGCCCAAAATTTTAAAAAACACCCATTAAGGTTTAATGTTGGGGCCCGGGAAAAAACCCGGACTGGGAAAAAAAAAATGGGGGCCGCGGCTCCAGGGGGTTTCCCGGGGGGGCCCGCCCCCTCACACTGGCCCTTTACAGGGGGGGGCCTGCAGGGGGGGGGCTGCACCCTTTTGGCTAGTGGTAAAGGGGGGTAGTCCCCAAATATCATGCACATTTTTATTTTTGCATCATTTATCAACGGTCATGCAAATTTCAGAAAAGGGGAAAACCCCCCCCAACCCCCCCCCCAAGGGGACGCATCACCCCCCACAGTCCTTTTTCCCCGCCTATCAAACACAAACCCCCCCCCCCTTACTGCCTGCTCCTTTTGGGGGGTTTTTGGGACCTGTGGTGCTTTTTTGGGGTCGAAGTGTATTTCTTGTTTTCCCCCCAGCCCCCCTCAAGTCATCAGCACAAACGTCCACATATACTGTCCTGCTCCCGTGTTTTTACTCTGGGGCCTGTGGGGGGCCCCCTTTTTTGGGGGTTTAAAAGGGATTTTCCCCTTTCACAAATTCGGCTTGCTGCTGAGTTTTTTTGCGGGCAGCCTGTAACACTGGCCGTGTCCGCTGCTGGGGGGTCCCGTCCTGAACATCAGGGTCCTGGTCTCTACAGCACAGCCCTGCTTATAGGAGGCGAACCGCTCCCGGTTCCTGTAGGTCTCTGCCAGGGGCCCCATGCCCTCCATCACAGACTCAATGTCCTGCACAACACTAGCCAGCTGTACACCTAGTGTGTTCAGTCTCAGGTCATACGCATCATTACAGGCAGGATTAGTGGTCTTTAGGGTATAGATAAAGTCTACTTCCATTTGCAGCGCTTTTTTTTGCTGCTGTAACTCACCCAGTTTTCTGACCAGTCCCGGTATCTCATCCGCTAGCTGCAGCTCGGGTGCACGCGCCGGCTCCACAGCTTTAGTCTTCACCATGGGTACAGGGCTTCTGAACACAGTCCTGTGCGGTTCCACCACAGATTGTTTTGTGGCTCCTTGGCTGGATGCAGGCTCTGCAGCAGGTTTATCGCTGCCACCTCACTGCGACCGTGTGCGTCCTGACCGCGCCATACTGCCATGCTGCTGTAAGTTCTCCTGGATAGTTTGTCTTTCCAAAGATGTCCGTCTCTGCCTGGGAGCAGGAGAGGTGATCTGCACAGCTGGGGCTGATCTCACCTGTGCACCAGGCAGGAGCTGCTTGCTGACTGGGGAGTTACCTGACTTCACATTGTGCTGTAACCCATCGCTGACCGACACTTTTCCTTCTTGCTTCTTTGCTGGGCTTGGAGAAGGTTTTCCTCCCAAAACTTTACTGACGGCTTTTTCCTCCTTCACAGAACTGCTGCAGCTTTGGCTCGCTGCATTCACTGGTCTGACAGTGGCTCTGGGATTAACATTCCCATTAGGAGAGGCCTGGGAGGCTTGTCCCAGTGTAGGCCGGGAAGCCTGGGCCTTGCCTGGGGAGCTTCCCCGCCCAGGGTGGCCCCTCCGTGGGCTTGCTCCAGACATGAGGAGATCCACAAAACACAACCTCACAGCTAGGAGGCAGTATTATAGTAGTTATATTCTTGTACATAGGAGCAGTATTATAGTAGTTATATTCTTGTACATAGGGGCAGTATTATAGTAGTTATATTCTTGTAAAAAGGGGCAGTATTATAGTAGTTTTATTCTTGTACATAGGATCAGTATTATAGTACTGTAGTTATATTCTTGTACATAGGGGCAGTATTATAGTAGTTATATTCTTGTACATAGGATCAGTATTATAGTAGTTATATTCTTGTACATAGGAGCAGTATTATAGTAGTTATATTCTTGTAAAAAGGGGCAGTATTATAGTAGTTATATTCTTGTACATAGGATCAGTATTATAGTAGTTATATTCTTGTACATAGGGGCAGTATTATAGTAGTTATATTCTTGTACAAAGGGGCAGTATTATAGTAGTTATATTCTTGTACATAGGATCAGTATTATAGTAGTTATATTCTTGTACAAAGGGGCAGTATTATAGTAGTTATATTCTTGTACATTGGGGCAGCATTATAGTAGTTATATTCTTGTACATAGGAGCAGTATTATAGTAGTTATATTCTTGTACATAGAGGGCAGTATTATAGCAGTTATATTCTTGTACATAGGAGCAGTATTATAGTAGTTATATTCTTGTACATAGGGGCAGTATTATAGTAGTTATATTCTTATACATAGGAGCAGTATTATAGTAGTTATATTCTTGTACATAGGAGCAGTATTATAGTAGGTATTGTCAAGTTCGTTTGGCGGGGTATAATTTTCCATATCCCCTTCGTTCATATACATATCCTCTTGATAAAGGAAAATACCTGAGGGGTCGGTTGCATTGGTTACAGCTTTCCTGTATATGGGTACCACACAACACAGAATTATCAATCCTATGACTAGAAGTCCTGCTACCACCAAACAGGCCTGTTGGAGAAATCCTTTGAAGCCCCTCAACCATTCAGAGAAGAAAGAGGTGTCAACTCCTGCATTCTCTTTCACCTCCCGAGCCAGCTTTTTAATTTTTGTGAGGGCTACCATAGTTTTTCCATTGTCCTCAGAGTTTTGAGGGATATAGGTACAACATTCTTCTCCTATCATTCCACAGACCCCACCTTTCTCAGCTAGGATCATGTCAATGGCCAGTCTATTTTGAAGAGTCATTCTTGTGTTGGGGCCCAGTTCCTCAACTATGCCCTGGAAAGCACTTTGACTAAAATTGATGAACCTTTGCTCGGTGTAGTATATATAGTTTATCCAGTCTACATTGTAATTGACTTGCACTTGTGGGATAATAGAGCGGGAACCTGCATAAATCTGATTTTGGGCTTTGTATTCGTCTGGGACCCCCTTGGAACTCCTATGGAGTCTATGTAAACTTTGGGATCCTCAGTATAACCGAGGTGTAGTTGGTCTAGGCTCCTTTTGTTTCTGGACGTCAATGGAGTGGATATTCCAGAGTTATGGCTACTAGGGTCATCCCAGGGCATGATTCTGAATTGCATTGCCAGTTTTACCAGGGTGCATTGCCCAGTCCAAATCACGGGGAGTTTGGACCTAAGTCGCCCATCCCCACAGAGCCAGTGTATGTCATACATATATCTGGAATGATTGGTCAGTAAGTTTGCATCCAGAGTCTCATTGTTCTTACAAAAAACATCCTTAAAGATGCCCAGAGAAGGGCCTTTGGAGTTGGCAGGGGAGTAGCAGGTATAATTGTCAGTGGTGACAATAACATTACCCGGGATCCTGATTCTACCTCTTTCCCTAACAAGAGGAATATAGGCAGAGCAAGCACTACCATTGGATCCTTTCAGGAGTCTAAGCAGACAGAGGGTTGTGGTGTGGTTAGCTGGGAAAGCATGAGTATACAGGTGGGCGTTTGGAGCAGCACAGGCAACACATCCTACTGACATGTTTGAGCTTTAACATTATATCTGACCCATTCAATCCAAAGATTTTTTCGGGGACCGACTTGGGAAAAGACATCTTCCCTTTTGATCCCTGGGATTGGTATTTCCTCATCGATCAGCTGTTGTAATTTGTCGGGGGCTGGTGTGGGTTTGGTTTTTATATCCTTCAAACATATGTGTCCATATCTATCCCCATTGTATCCACCTTCATAAGGATACATGCTTAGAACGTATTTTCCCAAATCTGCAGTCTGAGGGTTTTCCAATTTTAACATCAATTTCCCATTACAGGCTATTACCCCTTGTGCACCGATTAGCTCTTCCTTTGAATTGTCAATAAGTGTTAATCTAGTTTTCAAGGGTCTGCCATTCTTATCCTTCTTATCCATAGCCTCTTTGGGCTTGTACCCCCAGTCTGTCCCTGTGTTCCATCCTGCATTTGACCAGGAATAGCAGTTATCATTCCCTGGCCTAGTTGGACACATATAATATTCGTCTGGACAACCAAAATAACCTCTTATAACTCGGTTGTTTGTAAAGTTCCAGACGTTGACTGGGTTATCCATATCGACCCAGAAATTGAGGCACCACCCATAAACAGTAGGAGCAAACAAAGCTGCAGAAAGGATATATATCGACAACTTCATGATTGTTGACCAGTCTTGTCTCTTTTACAGTGCGAGGCGTGAATCCAGGTGCTCTTGCCCTCTAGCTTCAGGGCTGTTGGAGTGGTCAGAATCACGGTGTAGGGACCCTCGAATCTGGGTTGGAGGCAGTCTTTCCTCACAAACTTTTTCACATACACCCGGTCACCAGGCGAGAAGTTGTGCACCGTGTCACCTGTGGATTCTGGGAGAGAAGCAGACACTGTAGAATGGGTGTTAGTCAACTCTTTAGACAAAGCAATTACAAATTTTACTACTTTATCATTAGTTTCAGATAGTTCCTGGGGCCTGATGTCTCCTATCTTGGGAGGGGCCCCAAACAGAATCTCATGAGGAGTCAACCCATGTTTGGCCTGTGGAGTGTGCCTAATGTGATACAGCACTATGGGTAGGAGGTCAGGCCAAGGGAGGGGTGGTCTTGGGTCATTTTCAGAAGTTGGGTTTTGATTGTGGAGTTCATTCTCTCCACTTTGCCTGAGCTGGCTGGGTGGTAGGGGGTGTGGAGGCCTAAGTCTGTTCCCAGCATGGCCCAGAGTTCCATGTAGACATTTGCAGTGAAGGCTGGTCCTTGATCTGACTCTATCACTTCAGGAATTCCAAACCTGCAGGCAATTTCAGTGATCAGCTTCTTTGCTGTGGTTTTTGCAGTTATGTTGGTGACTGGGTAGGCTTCTGGCCAGGCAGAAAACATGTCCACTGCCACAAGGACATATTCATATTTTCCAGCTTTGGGCATCTGGATATGGTCCACTTGTATCCTCTGCCAAGGGTAATCTGCTTTGGCCAAATGTTGAAGAGGGACATGTTCAGTGGCCGTTGGGTTACATGTAGCACAAACAGAGCAGGATCTTGAATAGGCTGACACAGCAGAGGAAATTCCAGGTGCATAGTACAGTTTCTGAATGCAGGCTATGGCTTGATTCTTTCCTCTGTGAGTGGGTCCATGAGCCCACGCAGCCACAGCTGGGTACATGCGCTTGGGCAGGCAGGGTCTTCCATTGACCTTATAAAGTGGAGGATATGGGCCAGATTCTGTGGCCCCCGCTGCCTTCCATTGTTTCACTTCCTCAATAGGGGTTTTCCGTTGCTCTTCCCACAGCTTCCCCTCTGGCATTCTTGGGAGCTGTTGTCCTGGGAGCTGTTGTAAGATGGTCAGATCCAAATGCTCTATTTCATCAGCTTCAATCATTCGTTTCTTTTTCTTTGCCCTGTAGGCCTGATCAGCCTGTTCCTTGGCCTTTGCTCTGGTAAGGTAAGCCATCACCACTGGTTGTGAGGTTTCTTCTGATTCTTCCAACTTCTCCTGCCACTTTGGTGACACATTCTGCATTGCTGCAGCTTTAGCAGCTTGATCTGCCAGGTCATTTCCTCTGGCTTCTCTTGAATTCACTTTTCCATGAGCTTTGACTTTGACAACAGCAATCTGAGAGGGTTTTTCCAGGGCCTCCATCAACATCTTGATCCATACAGCGTGTTTTACTGGTGTCCCCGCAGCCGTGATGAACCCTCTAGTTTTCCACAGGAATCCAAAGTCATTGGAGATACCATGTGCATATCTTGAGTCTGTGTAGACATTGACTGTTGTCCCTGTCGCCAAATGACAGGCTTCTATCAAGGCCACAAGTTCAGCTTCTTGTGCTGACATGCGAGGTGGTAGGGCTTCAGCCATGAGGACCTCTGTCTCTGTGGTAACAGCGTATCCTGTGTGAAACTTGCCTTGAGTATTCGCAAAACGGGAACCATCCGTCCACAGATGTAGAGCAGGGTTTGGAAGTGGATGAGACACCATATTTTCTGGTGCTGAGGTTTCCAATCGCAAAACCTCCAGACAATTATGAGGACTAATATGGGATAGTTCCTCTTCTTCTGGGTGGATTACTTCTCCCTCTCCCCCCTCAGGAGGTGGAAGCAAAGTGGCAGGATTAATAGTGGTGCATCTTTTGAAGGTGATGTTTGATGGGAGCAGTAGTGAGCATTGAAGACGGAGGTGCCTTTGCTGTGAGAGATGTCTGGGAGAGGTTTGCTGCAGTACTACCGAGAGATCATGGCCCGCTTGAATAGTCAAATCATGTCCAAGGACGACGTCAGCAGACTTGTCCAGAAGAATGTGAGCAGCATGGACCGCCTTGAGACACGTAGGAGACGTGCGAGCCACAGGGTCCAAACGGGCTGAGTAATAGCCTAGAGGCCAGTACTTGTCATCACGGCGTTGAGCTAGAACTCCAGAAGCGTGTCCCCCGGATTCAGACACGAAGAGGTGGAAGGGTTGAGTGTAATCCGGGATGCCTAAGGCAGGAGCAGAGATGACACTCTCCTTCAGTTGATAGAAGCACTGTCTCTGTTGTTCATAGACATCTGGATCCGGGGCATTCCGCCAATCTGGGCCTCCATTCTTGAGACAGTCATACAGGGGCTGCATGAGTCTGGAGGCATCAGGAATCCACTGTCTGCAGGAGGTGATGAGCCCAAGAAAGGTCTGCATGGCAACGTAAGTCTCTGGGTAGCCTATCTCTCGGATAGCCTGCTTCCTCTCCTCTGTGAGATGTCTGGCACCTGGTGAGATGCAATGTCCCAAAAAGACGACTTTCACCCGGCACCACTGTACCTTGTCCTTGGAGACTTTGCAGTTAGCTGAATGTAGGAACATCAGGAGGGATATGGATGCTTCTTCCAGATTATCACGAGTTCCACACAAGAGGAGGTCATCCACATACTGTAGAAGGGTGACCTGTGGATTTTCTTGGATCCATGGTTCCAGAACCATCTTCATGGCCTGAGTAAACTGGTTAGGCGAGTTCTGGGCTCCTTGAGGGGTCCTGGTCCATGTAAGCTGTGACCCCTGGAAGGTAAAGGCAAAAAGGAACCAAGAGTCTTCGTGTAAGGGCACACTGAAGAAGGCATTTGCCAAGTCAATGACAGTGAACATTGTAGCAGATATTGGCACCTGAGACAACAGGGTGTTAGGATTCGGCACCACAGGTGTTTCCAGAATAGTTGCCGCATTGACTGCTCTGAGATCCTGTACCAGCCGGTACTTTGGAGGTTCTCCTGGAGCTGTCTTCTTCTTGACTGGGAACAGAGGTGTGTTGCAGGGTGATACACATCTTATCAGAACTCCAGACTTCAGAAGAGAAGAAATTTGTGCACCCAAGCTGTGTTCTTGCGCTGCTTTGAGAGGGTATTGAGGCAAACGTGGATATTGATGGCCAGGTTTTAGGTGCACCTTGACTGGTGGCACTTGCAGTAGTCCTACATCTTCAGGACCATTAGACCACAGAGAAGCTGGAAACAGGGAAGTATCCAAAAGCGGTTCGAAGGCTTCAGGCAATAACCAGAGAGGTGGTTGTATAGTCATCATCATCAGAGGAAATGCTTTCAGGACACACCTGTCTTCAACCCCTTGCTGGGAATTGGGGTCTTGGAGGCAAAGTTCCATACCTTGTTCTCCAAAGGTGATTGTAGCCTTCATCCTTTCCAATAGGTCAGCTCCAAGTAAATTAATAGGGCAGGTTTCAGAGACTAGGAATTTAGTCAATACTCCAGTGAAGGGTCCTGCAGACACTGGGACAGTAAGAGGAGAGGTGGTCCTCTGACCTTCAACTCCAACACAGGTAAGAGTTTCAGAGGACAGAGATACTGATGAAGGAAGCTGTGTAGAAGAGATGACAGAAGTGGCCACCCCAGTGTCAACTAAGAACTTCCAAGGTTGATGGTCCACCTGTAGGGTGACTGTCCCACAAGCTGCGGATGGATGGGCAGCTGGGAAGGTGGACACTGGTTGGCCTTCCCGTCAGTAGCGTGGGGGGGGCCTCTCATTGTAATCTTGACGTCTGTTGTCATAGCTGTCCTGAGAGCTGGGGCCATTCCTGTGATTCCCACGGCGTGGACAGTCTCTGAGGATATGATCTGGTCTGCCACACTCCCAGCATAATACACGTCCTTCAGGGTCACGAGTTGGTCTTCTTCCGCGTTGGTTGGATCCTCTGTCATGCCCATATTCTTGCCTTCTTGGAGGGGGTGGGGAATCTTCTCCACTACCTTTGACCATTACCCACTTTATCCCTGGCTGGTTGTTGATGGGTGGTACATTTTCCTGACCTTGGTAGATCATGGTGGGGGCGGGAGCAGCCTTCTCTTTAGCTTCAGCATCCTTATCTCGGGCTGTAGCTTCTTTCTCTTGCTTCTGCTTTGCTTTCTGAAATGCTTTAACGACCGTGGTGGCATCATCAAAGGAAGCAGACCGGATCTCCGGACGGGTACTGAGGACGTCTTCCTTGAGTTTATCTTGGAGGCCATCAATAAAGGACTGTACCAACAGGGCGGCCTGAGTTTTTATGTGTGGGCTGTATCCTAGATCCTCAAAATGCATGAGGAGCCGGTTAGCATAGGTGTCAACAGACTCTCCTGGTTCCTGTTGGACGTCTTGAATGGACCCTGCTTGGTCAGACAGTCTGTCCTGGGCCCAGGCCTTCAGTTGTTTCATGAACTCGAGGCCAGACTGATAGGTGGAGGGTGGGTCTGCCTTGCTAGGGTCTAATGCCTTTTGAATGGTGGGTAGGAATGACTCTTTAGTCTTCACAGAGGTGATGCCTGAAAGGTCGGCCCAGGTAGCCCCGTACACACTGCGGGTGACATCCAGACATCGCACATACTGCATAGGGTGCTTGTCAGGGTCTGGCAATCTACTGACTATAGACTCCACTTGGGTGGGAGTGAAGGGTTGATACTTGATTTCTCCCAATGGGCCAGGGACAGTACGGATCGGGGCTTCTGGTGTCTGGCCCTGAGGTGAGGCTAATAATGGTGATAGAGGTTGAGCTGGTGGTGGAGGTGGTGGAAGTTGTGCTTGAGGTTGAGGATTATTTTGAACGGGCCCTTGTGGAAGGGTCGGCATAATTGGGGTCATTTGTTGGATGGCCAGAGGCATGGCTTTGTGAACTGCTGGGCTCCGCACACAGACAATTCTGACAGAATCTAGTTCATGATCTATGGTGCGCAACCCATCTTTTAGAGAGGAGACATGCTCCTGCATGCAGAGACCAAGGGGATATCCAAAAGCACCTGAGGATATGAGTGGGATGGACAGAGTGCGTCTAGTCATCACTTGGGGATGGATCCGTCCAGCAAGGGTCAGCACAGAGCGTAAGGTTGATTTCAGTACCATTTGTGACCGTCCGGCATCCCCTGGGTCATAGATCGGGCCTACAGCGTATATCACAACATCAGAAGGGAGATTGCCTGCTCGGGTCACCGCAGCCTGTCCAGGCGGGATGGGGCCATGCACGGATGTGTGGGATATGCAGTCCTTGACCAGATCCGGTCCTGCAGCCGCTTCTAGAGCACGGGCCAAGCCTCCCAAGTTCTGGAGATTGGAATTGGCCAGGTTTACTATGGCCCCCACTTGATGGGTAAGAACATCCCCGTACCCAATGGACAGTGTGACAGGACATCCATCAGGGCGGACATAATCCTGTGAGTGACAACGGGTCCAGACCTCATACCCTACTTGTGGTACAGGGGCTAGCAAAGGTCTGGAGGCGGGTGTGGAGTGCCATTCAGCCTTCAGGAGTGGAGGAGAGAGGGACCTAGGTATGGGTGGCTCCAGAGTTGCAGGGGGCGGGGAGGAAAATGGAGGTGTGGATGGGGTAGGTCCTGTGGACCGGGAGACCACCCTCTTTGGGATCCTTGATCATCTGGGTTGATGGCACCCCGTCTCCGGAGTACTACTTGGCGGATGTCTTCCTGGAATTGTGGGGAGCTCATATACTGTGAGGGGTCCGGAGCCCCTGACGGAGGAGGTGGAGGGCTCGTGGGAGGAGGCAGTATCCCGCGATCCGCAGCAACCTGCGCTCTTGTTATGACTGGGTAGATAGGAACCGGTGTACCTGAAAGGGCAGGGGCAGGTGTCCTTGTGCTGTCAATGTCGGTGGGGTTTGCTGGCTGATAGTAGGCCCCTGTTGGTGTTATCAAGGGATATAGGCCTGACTGCGAGCTTCCGGGTGTCCCAAGATGGCTGCCAGAGGAAGTGGGGTGTTGGCTGCTTCCGGGTGTCCCAAGATGGCTGCTAGGTGCAGCAAGATGGCCGCTGGAGGAAGGGGAGGGACCATTTACGGGTGTGTCAAGATCGCTGCTGGGTGTCGTGGGAGGGGCATTTCCCGGTGGGGGCCAGGGA
Source organism: Oophaga sylvatica (assembly GCA_033576555.1). NCBI lineage: Eukaryota > Metazoa > Chordata > Amphibia > Anura > Dendrobatidae > Oophaga > Oophaga sylvatica. The sequence continues at coordinate 12,982,272 of JARQOD010000005.1, read as the reverse complement.
CGGGGAGCCCCACAAACACGACAGGACTCCGCCCAGGGCGGGTTCTGTTCTCCACACACACGACACACCCACCCTTCCGGTGATTTGGTGTCGGCACCATTATAGGGCGGTGGCTGGGGCACACTGGGTACAGTGACAGGCATAAGGGGTCTGACAGCCATTTTAGTTACATCAACAATATCACATGCAGAGCATTTCACATATCCAAACAAAGGTTCAGCATTTTCCGATCCTCCTGCACCATCTACTTCCTTCCAGCCCTCAACTTTCAAATCATTTGCTACTCTGAGATGTGCCTGAGCCTGATGCAGGAGTCCCTCATCACTTAACTTTCCTCTCTTCTGACTTACATAATCTTTCCACACTGAAGGCTGAAGTCTCCCTGTAGTGGGCAGACCCAACATTTTATACAAACTCCTCACATTTTTAACAGCCTTCTTGCCTGCCCGTGACTGAACTAGCTCACTGACTCCCAAAGAACCACCCTCTAACTTGTGGGGTTTTTCTGATTTAAACATGCGCATCATGATGTTAACAGAGTGCAATGATCTGTCGCGACTCAGACCACCGGCGTCACTTGCAGGTCACCTCCCGTCAATACAGAGTCCCCGCTCTATATACTGACAAGACAAAGAGCCCTACTCAACCTGTCTCTTCCCTAACTGTGGATGGTGACTTTACAGCACAGTTCGCCGTGACACTCCACACAGCACAGAGTCCTCCTCAATGTGCTGACACCCGACTTCTCCTAATGAGACTAAAGAGCCCTGGCTCAATTCATCACTGACAAGACAGAGAGCCCTCCTCAATCCGTCTTCTTGAGAAATTTGATTATGCGCACCCCTACCACAATTTCCTACAAGGTACTAGAAATTTGGACACTTTCAAATTGTCACGGTAGGCAACTATCTAAGACGGAAGTGCTGCACACGAGTACGCGCAGGCACGCGACGTCACTCGCTATGAGGTACAGTGACCGGAGGAGGAGGAAGTGGTGCACACGAGTACGCGCAGGCACGCGACGTCACTCGCTCTGACAGTGCTGGTTCGGGACGTGGCGTATGATCGCTCACGGTCTCACCACTCGACCGGTCACCCACTCAGACCCAAATAGACAATCACAATAGGACCTCACAGTGACTGAGACACAGGCAAGTGGGACACATATACAGGATATATGATCTCAACTTACCGTGTCCTGGAGGCTGCAGTCCTCGAAGTCAGTCACCGCGGGCACCACCGGAAGTCCTTGGACGGGTCTGGCGGGCAGCGAGCCGTTGGCCACGCCCCACGTTGGGCGCCAATTGACGGGGTCGTCTCGTCAAACACTCGTCCTCCAGTCACTCCGAATTCAGGCTAAGAGCATGGGTCAACCATTCAAAGAATGAGTCAGACAACAAGCTGGTTCAGACTTAGAGCACGCTCAAGAATGGTACTAGTTAGCACCAATCTCAGCAATGTCCTGTCTTTATTAGCATACATGGGATTATATAGTGAAAAAAAACGTCATAGGTAGCAGACAGGATGACAGGGTGGGGTTAAGGGTAAATGGTATATTGCTAACACCTGCAAGCGTGGGCAAACTGTATATGTCTAGCATCTTCCATCTCTGATTGGTTAGGTCTTATTCAAGCAGACTGTAAAATGTAACGGCAGGAAATATAGCCGTGTAGGCTCAATTCTATGTCTATATGATATTTAACAGATATGACATTTCATGTAAAGTTCAATCGCTATAACACTCCTTGTTGTGGTCTTATTCTGCCGTTGTGACATTTCTTCAGAGGAAACAGGTGTAGGTGTCAGTTGGTTGACGCTGATGTCTTCTTAGCTCAAGCCTTTGTTTCTAAAATATATCTGATATAATATTCGACAAGGGAAAAGCTTATTCTTTCTCAAAATGGCAGCGATGAAACAAAATGGAAGCGAAGCATAACAGTATATGAATATTTACCTTGACAGTATATTCTTATACATAGGAGCAGTATTATAGTAGTTATATTCTTGTACATAGGAGCAGTTTTATAGTAGTTATATTTTTGTACAAAGGGGCAGTATTATAGTAGTTATATTCTTGTACATAGGAGCAGTATTATAGTAGTTATATTCTTGTACATAGGAGCAGTATTATAGTAGTTATATTCTCGTACATGGGGCAGTATTATAGTAGTTATATTCTTGTACATAGGGAGCAGTATTATAGTAGTTATAATCTTTTACATAGGAGCAGTATTATAGTAGTTATATTCTTGTACATAGGTGCAGTATTATAATAGTTATATTTGTTATTTTAGTACTTATATTCTTGCACATAGTAAGCAGTATTTACATAGTGGATAGGACCATAGTAGTCATATTTTTGTACTTTTGCAATTCACTTCCTTTCCATTCTTGCAGCTCTAGCAGACATGCTTTACCAACGGTGTTGGAAGCATTTTTGCATTAATTCATTTTACTATCAACAGTAACTGAAATGACCCTTTATTGCTTTCATGCTGACTCTTGGGTCTATCCATTGTGTAACAATGATCCCTACAGTGGAGCTAGTGCCTTGATGTCGCTTTCTACAGACACCTGTGTGAAATACAAGACTGTGATTAAGAAAAATAGACACACAGCCTGTTTTTTTGTCAGCAGGAGAGGCTACCAGGTGTTTTCACATCAGTCACCCTGCAGAACGGACCTCAGTTCATCTTGGCCAAATTACACTTTGAAAACTTTGAAACGGTTTCATGTATCCAAATTCAGTTCTTGGTGCCAAGGCAAGCAAAATGGGGTCAAGAAAAATGGAAGGAGGGGAAGAAACCCCAAGAAAGTGTAAAGAAAAAGTTAGTTGTTCCAACTTGGCTGCTTCCTTGTAAAATAATTCGTTAAGCAGTGTATAAAAACAGGTAAGACTGTTCTGAATCACTGAGAGAGTTGGCAGGGTTTAGTGTTCCTGGCCTTGTACTGGAATTCTCATGTGTGATAGCGTCCTAGGACGCGCGGAGGGAATTATATCAAAGCGACCAAATGCAACCAAGCATGTAAGAGTAACCATAAGTGACATGACCTCTTGTTACCTTCATCCTACAGTTATTAAATTTGCAGATGCCACATAATCACATGAGACACATTATTTGAGCCATTGGTAAAGTCTAGAATGATCAGGGGTAAGAGTTACAACCTGGATTGTTCATCTGGCAATTCTGGTAAATGCCAGATGGGCCATTACTGGCAGTAGGCTGCACTGTCATGTTTCACTTTTAACAGCATCCATGTCTTCAAGATGTGGGTACTGTTAAAAACTGTGACAGACTATAGAGCCATTGGCTCCCTGCACCGCCATTTACTCTGGCAGGTCACACGCCAGAGAGAGTACTATTTCTATGTGGAGGCATGAGAGAACTATGTAGGCATTATTACTATGTGGAGGTACAGAGTAGGCACTAATATTATTTGTAAGCACAATAGGGGCACTTTTAATATGTGGAGGCACAGAGGGGGCATTACTAATATGTGGGAGCACACAAGAGGTACTATTACTATATAGGGCCATTATTACTGTGTCAGGAACAATGTGGGAACTATTAATAAGTAGAGGATCAAAGGGTGCACTATTATAAACTGGAGGCACAGAGGGGTCATCAGTGTTGTTTGCAGGCATACACACGTGGTCAAAATTGTTGGTACTCCTCGTTTAATGACAGAAAAACCCACAATGGTGACAGAAATAACTTGAATCTGACAAAAGTAATAATAAATAAAAAATCAATAAAAATGGACAAATGAAAGTCAGACATTGCTTTTCAGCCATGCTTCCACAGAATTTTTAAAAAAATAAAACTCATGAAATAGGTCTGGACTGAAATGATGGTACCCTTAACTTAATATTTTGTTACACAACCTTTTGAGGCAATCACTGCAATCAAACGATTCCTGTAACTGTCAATGAGACTTCTGCACCTCTCGACAGGTATTTTGGCCACTCCTCAAGAGCAAACTGCTCCAGTTGTCTCGTGTGTGAAGGTTGCCTTTTCCAGACGGCATGTTTCAGCTCTTTCCAAAGATGCTCAATAGGATTTAGGTCAGGGCTCATAGAAGGACACTTCAGAATAGTCCAATGTTTTCCTCGTAGCCATTCTTGGGTGTTTTTAGCTGTGTGTTTTGGGTCATTATCCTGTTGCAAGACCAATGATCTGATACTGAGTCCAAGCTTTCTGACACTGGGCAGCACATTTCTCTCTAGAATCCCTTGATAGTCTTGAGATTTCATTGTACCCTGCACAGATTCTAGACACCCTGTGACAGATGCAGCAAAGCAGCCCCAGAACATAACAGAACCTCCTCCATGTTTCACAGTGGGGACAGTGTTATTTTCTTGATATGCTTCATTTTTCCATCTGTGAACATAGAGCTGATGTGCCTTGCCAAAAAGTTCCATTTTTGTCTCATCTGTCATTGAACATTTTCCCAGAAGCTTTGTGGCTTGTCAACATGTAACTTGGCAAATTCCAGTCTAGATTTTTTATGATTTTTTTTGAACAATGGTGTCCTCCTTGGTCATCTCCACTTTGGCTCATACAATGACGGATGGTGCGATTTGACACTGATGTTCCTTGAGCTTGAAGTTCACCTTTAATCTGTTTAGAAGTTTTTCTGGGCTCTTTTGTTAACATTCATATTATCCGTCTCTTTGATTTGTCATCAATTTTCCTCCTGCGTCCACGTCCAGGGAGGTTGGCTCCCATGGATCCCACAGTCCCATGGATCTTAAATTTCTGAGTAATATGTGAAACTGTAGTCACAGGAACATCAAGCTGCTTGGAGATGGTCTTATAACTTTTACCTTATCATGTTTGTCTATAATTTTCTTTCTAATCTCCTGAGACAACTCTGTCTGCTGTCACCAAACAGCACAATGAGTATCTATAGCCCTCTATACAGGCCACTCACTGATTCCAAGATTGTAGACACCTGTGATGCTAATTAGTGGTCACACCTTGATTTAACATGTCCCTTTTGTCACATTATTTTCAGGGGTACCATCATTTCTGTCCAGGACTATTTCATGTTTTGTTTTTTTTTTAATTCTGTGGAAGCTTGGTTGAAAAGCAATGTCTGACTTTTATTTGTTCATTTTCATAGATTTTTTATTTATTATTACTTTTGTCAGATTCAAGTTATTTCTGTCACTATTGTGGGTTTTTCTGTCATTAAACGAGGGGTACCAACAATCATTACTATTTGAAGGCAAAGATTGTCATTATTGCAATGTGGGAGCACTACGTGGGTACAGAGGGGGCACTATTATTACAGTATATGGCAACACAAAAGGCCACTACTACTGTTTGAGAGCATTATTACTTTGTGGGTAGATACTAGATAGGGTTAATTATTATAGTGTGGAATAACAAAGGAGATACTTTTACTATATAGGCACCATGGCAACATTATAACCTTCTAGGGCACTTCTTTGGATGGTTATAGTAGTGTGTGGTTTGTGTATGTTAAGGTTGGCGGAACACACCAAATGAAATATGTATAATAATAATAAGGTGCGTTCACAACCCGGGGTCCACCATGCAGAGATGGAACCTGCTGCTAAGCAATGGCGGAACAAGGCGGCGGTTGAACGCCGACAACACGGGGTTAGATGTCACCAAGTATGAACAGCGGCGAACTCTGTTGCTTCACAGAGCCACAATGCGCACGGAGTCGCACAGGCGATGCCACTACTTGGCGCTGAGTAGTAGCAAAATACAGCTAACTAAGGCGCACCAGGATTTAGCGCAAAACAAAAGCAACAGCTCAACTGACAGTAGAGCAGTACCAAAAGATGTTTGCCAGAGCACGTGGATTGACTGTGCCCTGTAAACAGCCCGTGCTAAGCAGCTCACATGGCCGAGACAGGCGCTAGGTCGGGCCGAGTAAAAATCTGCTTTACTAGAGAAGACTAGGTGATCATACACGCCAACAGTGCAGCAGTTTCTCGGCCCAAACACACGTACATACACAGAGTGGTAGTGTATCCACTCGCTGACACACAACACATGGTTTACACTAGCGCATGGCCGTGCGATCTTTTTATAACCGCAACCTTCCAGGACCTTTCTAATGGCCCAATACGAACTGCTTGAGGACCTGAGCATGTGACCTCCGACCACCAATGAGCGGTCATCTCACGGGCATGCTCAGATGGAGAAAAGCAGGACTTTGTCCCAGGAACATCTGCTCGCCGCTGACTAATGCTGGTTGCAATAGCTGAGCCTGGGGTGGCAGCAGCAACCAAACGCATAGCATTAGCAAGACGCTTGGACTGACGTCTCCGCTGAGCAGGATCCTCTGCGGCTGAAGAAGAATTGGAGACCGCAGAGGATGTGGCTCGAAATTCCCCCTGTGCAGCGGCAGGATCTCGACGCCTGACAGTGTAGAAATGGGGAAAAGTTGGGTGAGAATGGAAAAGTGATAAATCAAAGATGTCTCTTGTAATGCCTACCAAATAATACCACTATACAAGGTTCCAATAATATCTCCACATTATAACCACACATAGACACCACATATTTAATAAATGATACTACCATACTGCTAGTGAATAACACTGCCAAAATATATCAAGACCAAATATTATCACTGCAAAGTAACTGATTAATACAGTGTAGCATTTCCAGGGGTATTAGCTCTAGGATCGCTGTCTGGGTAGACAGAATGGCACGGAAACAGTTCATTCAGACAGCAATTATGGTAAAAACTGGCCGCAACCAGTTTTATTAAAGTCCACAGCACACAGATAAAACAAAGCATAAACAAAAGACCTAGGCTTGTCTAGCCACTAAATTACACTTATGTAATGTCCCTTTCTATCAGGAACCCAGACTCTATCAGTCTGTGCCCAAAACAACACATATGATATATGTTACCAGTATGGAGTTTCCCAGATACTCCTCCTTATGTCTGAAGGTCCACCCGACGTCCAGACTTGAGAGAGATCCACTCCTATTCAGTAGTCATTATCCTGGAGGTTCACAGAGACACTCCTGTGTCCGGGGTACCTCTAACCCAGACTGAGACGGCTCCCCTCCTCTTCAGTAATCATCAGCATGGAGGTTCACAGAGACACTCCTGTGTCCGGGGTACATCTAACCCAGACTGAGACGGCTCTCCTCCTCTTCAGTAGCTTATCCGCATGCATTCTCACAGAGACTGCTTCCTTGTGCCAGGACACCTCTCTGTGTCCAGGCTAAAGACAGCTCTAACACTCTTGGAGACTGCTTCCTTGTGCCAGGACACCTCTCTGTGTCCAGGCTAAAGACAGCTCTAACACTCTTGGAGACTGTTTCTTGTGCCAGGACACCTCCCTGTGTCCAGGCTAAACTAGCTCTCTGACTGTGTCCGCAGACACCTATTTCTGGCTTCCTAATTAACAGCTGATTGGCTTCAGGTTTAAGCTGCAAGTGTGCAATGAATGCAAGGTGTAGTGACCTCTCTCTACCACCAGGTCTACAAAGCCACATATTTCCCTTATAGTTAGCAAAGAACCTAGGTGAAATGTACACCCCATTCACCACATATCCTCACTGTCTCACATATCCCCCCCCTCTTCTCCAGACCGGAGGGCTGGTCATCCAGACCGGAGGACTGGTCAACAAACCTAAAGAGACAGTGAACACAGCTCAAGTCATAGCCAACATCAGCTTCATCTTTACCTGAAGTATAACCATCATTAGCTTCATCTATATTTTCCATTAAGCAGGGATTCTATACCCTTACACACACACACACACACACACTGTGTGATGTCACAGTCATGTAACCAGTCAGCTTGAGGGGAAGGAACATGGACAGTCAAAACATACACACTGATCCATTAAATGGATGCCAGCCAGCGCTGCATTATCCATCCGTCCCCTCTGCATACAACTTTATCCTAGGTATTTAGACACATACCCCTTGGGTGGGTTTGTAGGTGACTGGACCCGCCCAGCTCTCCAAGTCACCTGGAAGCCTCCCAATGTATAGCACAAGTCTCAGCAGTAGATCTGCTGAACCAAAATATATCCAGGCTTCCATCACAGGGCCACCCACCTCTGCGATACATACCGTCCATCCATCACATGCCTCCATGCATATCCTGAGGGCCATACCCAGTGCCCCCTCTGTTCAAATTTGTGGGGTCGAACACCTGCCACCCGACCAGAGATCCCCCTCGGTCGCCTCTGCCAGTCACCCCGTCTCAGTTGATTTTGGGCACTATGCAATATCACCTCTTTGTTAGGCCTCTCCCGCCCCCAGCGGTCAGAACGTTGGCCTTGTCCTTGTGTCGGTGTCACCTCACCCGACCTTTCTTTCCCGAACTGACTCCTACCGTCGTTGCGGCCACGAGTCCATCGTCCAGTCAAGCTTACTGGTAGCTCTGAGTCTGACTCTCTGTCTTTTCGTCCGCCACCGGGTCTCACACTCAGCCGTGAGCTAACAGAAGCGTCATCTCTACCCCTCATTGTTTTAGCACGTCTACTGCCAATCCCCAGGGAAGCCTCTCGTCTCTCCCTTTCTTGGGCTGGAAGTAGTCGCTCTCTTTGTTCCAACTGTAAAACATCCTCAGATGGCATCTTCTGTCTGGCTGTAAGGTCAGCATCAGCCTTCTTCTCAGGACTCTCAACCTCTTCTGCTACCATGCCTTCCTCATTTGCACTGGTTGCTTTATTGTCATCAGATGATTCATTATCACTCCCACTATCCCTGTCTGACCCCTTTTTCTCAGCCACATCTGGCTCACCTTCAGGGCTAGACACTTCACTTTCATTCACATCCGGCTCACCGTCAGGGTCATACAATTTATTCTCATTCTCATCCTGCTCACTTTCAGGAGTATACAATTTATTTTCATTCACATCTTGCTCACTGTCAGGGTTATACAACTCATTCCCATTCACATCTTGATCTGGAACCTTAGTTAACATGTTATCCTCAACATTAACTTCACCATCTGGTCCCTCAAGTATGTGACTATGTGACAACCCCAGCACTATACCTCCATATAGCTCAGGTACCAGGAGCTGACTCACGACCTCTCCCTGGACTTCAGTGTCCCTAAACAATAGGTTATTGTTCATGGCAGCATGAGGAAACCTCTCCTCAGAGCCAGGCTCTTGGGGAACCTCATTCAGAACAATTACATTTTCCTGTGCCGTTTTAAGAGTGGGGTCTTGCACCGGCTCTCTCCCAAAATTGTCACAGGACACAGGCAGGTCAGGGACACTCGGTTCCCGAGAACCACCATCCTCGTCTCCCAACATCACCTGCAAAGAAATTTCATCTTTATCACGGTCATCATCAGTATCATCACTATTATGATTAGCATCATCATCATTATCAATATCATCATCACTATCACACAAGATAAACGGCCCACTAACATTGTGTTCCGCCCCTCGGGACTGCGTACCCTCAGTAGGGGCTTCATCACACTGTCCATCAGAATCACCCTTCCCCCAGAGATCCTTAGACCGGGGAAAGTCATTACACAACACAACGGGGTGCACCAGGTTCTTCACTACCCCCACTTCACATGAAACCTCCCCGAGTTTAGGGACCAAGTCCACGGCAGTCTCTGGGTAGACTTTGGTGTCTCCATGGATGTACACCATACTCAAGTGCTTATCAGGGATGAAGTCCCTATCAATCAGGCTGTCACATACGGAAGTCACTGGACTCTCTGAGTCCAAGAGGGCCTGCGCTGAGCAACCATTTGTAACCACCGGGGACACCTGTGGTCCAGTCTCTTCGGTTGCGGTGGTCACACACACAGGTTCTGCGCAGAGAGAGAGGGATCTGCCAACATCACGGCACATAGGCTCCCCCTCTAGTGGACAGTTGGCTGCAATTTCACGACATCTCCAACACTGTCCATCACACTCTTCCACCCACATGTCCCCTCGGGCCTGAACCCGCTTATCAGCATACCCCATGTCCCCAACAGCTGGAACGCTCTTACCGGGAGAGTTCGACGTCCGGGAACTCTGAAGTGACGTCCTCTCAGACGGCTGTACCTCAGGAGAACATGCTCGGGTGTAGCGGTTCACTGTAAGACATGCTCGGGTGTAGCGGTTCACTACCACCTTTTCAACTCCATAATCAGGCCTGCTGACTGCAGACTCCCAACTGTATCTCCAGTCATGAACTCCCCTGGCATGGGCTGTCACCGTAACACCCAGCCGGGTACGAATCTCTGCCTTCAACTTGGCATAGTCTTCGCTGTCCTGCTTGCTCAGGTCAGCATAGGCCACCTGGGGCACTCCAATCAGATAGGGTGCGACCATCATGGCCCACTCAGATAGGGGCAGATTCTCCTTCTCTGCCAGTCTCTCAAACCTAGTGAGATATACCTCCACATCATCACGAGGTGTCATCTTTTCCAGGGACCGTCTTACCGCCTTCTTTACATCGGACAAGTCAGGTGCCTTCACAACATTACTCTGAGACGCGGTGCGGAGAGCTGCAATCTGCTCCAACAACCGGTTATTCTCCTGCTGCTGCTGCAGGAATTTCTGCCGGTGCTCCTGCATGCGCTGCTGGTGCTGCAGGCGCTGTTGCTCCATGCTCCGCTGGGCCTGTACCAGGTACTCAACGAACCCCTCCATACTGCCGGACTCATCTGTCTCAATCACAGCAGTCTTATGTTGCACAATAACTTGCGCCATTTGTTCAAACAGCGCCTCCATGCTGTCATCCATGCTGTCAGACTTCTCTGTCTTCACAACGGTAGTCTTCACTCAAGACATACACACACTCTACAGTCTTTTCCATAGAAAAATTTAGCTCTGCTGTGCAGACACTTTTTTTTTTTTTTCCTTTGCAAAGTCTATTAGGGCTACTGTCTCTTTAAGACTGCTCCACAAACTTTTCTTTTGCTGCTGCACATTCCACAGTCATTTTCACAACAAGTTCAGCTTTGCTGTGCATACATTTTCTCTCTGCAGACCCTATCAGGGCCACTGTCTCTCCAAGACTGCTCCAAACAGACGTTTCTGCTGACACACACTTTTTTTTTTTTTTTTTCCTCTGTTGCTATTTCAATAGACTTTACCTTTAATGCTGTCTCTTGCCACTGTGCTGCATGCACACTCCAGCACTAACTGTACCAGGCCCTGCGCTGCCCCAGCATTCTCCACCAATTGTAGCATTTCCAGGGGTATTAGCTCTAGGATCGCTGTCTGGGTAGACAGAATGGCACGGAAACAGTTCATTCAGACAGCAATTATGGTAAAAACTGGCCGCAACCAGTTTTATTAAAGTCCACAGCACACAGATAAAACAAAGCATAAACAAAAGACCTAGGCTTGTCTAGCCACTAAATTACACTTATGTAATGTCCCTTTCTATCAGGAACCCAGACTCTATCAGTCTGTGCCCAAAACAACACATATGATATATGTTACCAGTATGGAGTTTCCCAGATACTCCTCCTTATGTCTGAAGGTCCACCCGACGTCCAGACTTGAGAGAAATCCACTCCTATTCAGTAGTCATTATCCTGGAGGTTCACAGAGACACTCCTGTGTCCGGGGTACCTCTAACCCAGACTGAGACGGCTCCCCTCCTCTTCAGTAATCATCAGCATGGAGGTTCACAGAGACACTCCTGTGTCCGGGGTACATCTAACCCAGACTGAGACGGCTCTCCTCCTCTTCAGTAGCTTATCCGCATGCATTCTCACAGAGACTGCTTCCTTGTGCCAGGACACCTCTCTGTGTCCAGGCTAAAGACAGCTCTAACACTCTTGGAGACTGCTTCCTTGTGCCAGGACACCTCTCTGTGTCCAGGCTAAAGACAGCTCTAACACTCTTGGAGACTGTTTCTTGTGCCAGGACACCTCCCTGTGTCCAGGCTAAACTAGCTCTCTGACTGTGTCCGCAGACACCTATTTCTGGCTTCCTAATTAACAGCTGATTGGCTTCAGGTTTAAGCTGCAAGTGTGCAATGAATGCAAGGTGTAGTGACCTCTCTCTACCACCAGGTCTACAAAGCCACATATTTCCCTTATAGTTAGCAAAGAACCTAGGTGAAATGTACACCCATTCACCACATATCCTCACTGTCTCACAACAGTCATTCAAATACCGATATATCATGGCCATATATTGTCATCACATAATTATTAAATAATACCACCATACTGAATAATACACTATATCATTATATCATAAGCAAATATTATCACTGCAAAGAGATTGAATAATACAGAAATGCTGTTAAAAATTAATACCAGTCCACAAATTCACAGTCCACAGACCCTTGAAGACATCAACTGGCAGGCCTCATACAAATATTTTGAAAGTATAGTTTATGTACTCCTACACTCATAAAGGCTTTGTGCTAAGTGCAAAGCCAGGAAAAAATTATACGGAGCATCATCCGTAGACCCTTGAAGGCAACAACTGGAGGGCCTCATTAAAATATTTTGAAAGTGTAGTTGATGTACTGCAACACTCACAAAGCGTTTACACAAAGTGCAAAAGCCAGGAAAAAACTAAGTAGGGTTACCCAGTTATCCATAGACCCTCAAATGCAACAACTGGCGGGCATCATTCAGATACTGAATATTAAAAGCACTTTATTTGCTCCTGTCATCTGATGGTGTGGAAAAGTCGGGGCTAATCTAGGATTTGTTCATGCTTATTAGAGTGAATCTGTCAGCATTTTCTGTTGACAGCCAAAAGCGTCTGTCCATTATGACCCCCCTGGTGGCATTAAAAACACGCTGAAACAAGACGCTAGCAGGAGGGCAGCAGAACACCTCCAAGACACTGAGGGTCAGCTCATGCCAGGTGTCCAGCTTTGAGACTGAAGGAATTACGGAGTACGCTGGTTTTGTCAGCCAAGTATTGCTTGACCATCTTTAAAAACTTTTCCCTCCTTGTCAAAAATACAGGATCATTATGGCCTGGACACTGGGAGGGTTGTAAGGGGGTGTTCCGGGACCATGTAATACTCCACTTCCTTCCTTGGTGTTGATACTGTTATTGTGACAATTCTGCTATGTGTATAATGTAATGTGTGTGTGTATATATATATATATATTTCTAAGGTGTGTATCTAGTAAATAGGGAAAGCGTAGTACCCCTGTTTGGTCACTACTGTAGATGTGGTGCATTCTAGTGTACTTAGTAGGATAAGCATTCCACACTATAGTTAGTTAAAATTAGGAGGGGTCAGCTGCAGCTAAGATAGGGAGGACTTCCTCCAACAGTCCAGTCGGGCACGGTGCCCAAACCGCCTGCACGGGCTTAAGTGCCTAGAATTACAGCAGTGACCATGTTTGTGAACTGCATTAACTTTGCATGCTTTCCCACCGCTTGTGACTGTCTATGAAGTGCATATAATCTCTAGCATTTCACTACTTACCATTTTTCTCTTTGCACAATATGTCCTCTCCCCCTGTGTCTCTCATGCCTACCTGAGTTGCCAGTCCCTTCCCCCTCTTTTATTAGCTTTGCTTAAGTGTGACCATGTGGTCTGGGTAATCACGCCCACAACCCCCCTCACAGCTGCTTCCTCTCAAGTGCACATATAGTCTCAGCCATGAGTCTGACCAGACATGTCTGACCTCCATCTTTCAACTTCCATCTTTCAAATTACAGATTTCTAATTACTATTCTCTGAATTAGACTAGAATTGGACTGGAATTTGACTGTAAGTTGACAAATACATAACCACTACCATGTTTCCTTTTCTTTTCACTATCACCCCCATACTACTTACTTTCTTCCTATTCCCTGTAATCCCCCCACCTAGTAAGGAAGTAGTCATTTCCCCCTCCATTCTCCCCAGACACCTCACCTTCTCCTCAGAACTGTTCCTCCACGTACAATCCTTTTTCTCCAGAAACACACGGCCACACCATGTCTTATCCTGTTCCCACCTTCTAACGCTCTGTCTATTACTCCTCATTGCTGGTGACATATCCCCAAATCCTGGCCCTCCTCAACTCATCCCCACACTCACTTCTATCACCCTGCCACGATCCTCTGCACATCTTCACAACCATGATAACCTCATACCCATTCACCCAGCCCCCACTCCTCCGGTCCCCATACCTGGAGCACTATGGAGCGCACGCTCTGTCTGCAATAAACTGTCATTTATCCACGACCTCTTCATCACCAATAAACTCTCCTTCCTTGGCATCACCGAAACCTGGCTCACACCCTCTGACTCAGCCTCACCAGCTGCACTCTCATACAGTGGATTCCACCTATCTCACACCCCCCGCCCCAGCAACAAACGTGGTGGAGGAGTTGGTTTGCTCCTATCTGATACCTGCTCCTTTACCCCAATTCCATTACCCCCCTCCGCTACTATTCCCTCATTTGAGGTGCATTCCGTCCGCATCTACTCCCCCTCCAATCTCCAGCTGGCTGTCATCTACCGCCCCCCAGAACTTGCCATCTCCACCTTTGTCGATCACTTCACCACCTGGCTGCTCCATTTCCTCTTTGTTGACCTCCCCACTATCATCATGGGTGACTTCAACATCCCCATTGATGCTTCCACCCCAGCGGCCTCTAAACTTTTATCGTTCACTGCCTCCTTTGGCCTCACTCAATGGTCCTCTGTGGCCACTCACAAAGACGGTCACACGCTCGACCTTATCTTCACCCGCCTCTGCTCCCTTACTAATCTCACTAACTCACCCCTTCCCCTGTCTGACCACAACCTACTGACGTTCTCTTCTCTCTCCTCTTCTAGTGCACAACCCCCACTCCACAAACTCACTCACCCTCGCAGAAATCTCAAACACCTCAATTTACCAATGCTCTCTGAGTCCCTCCTCCCTCTTACAGACATATCTTCACTTCATGACACAGATTCTGCTGCCACCTTTTATAACACTACAATAACAGCAGCACTTGATTCGGCCGCCCCCCTCACATATAGCAAAACTTGTACAATCAACAGGCAGCCCTGGCTGACCAGCCTCACCAAAGAACTGAGACGGGCTTCCAGGGTTTTCCAGGAAAAAATCCCGCTCTGCCAAGCACCTAACCGCATACAAGCAGTCCCTCACCAGCTTCAAGTCCACGCTCACTGCTGCAAAGCAAACTTACTTCTCATCTCTCATATCCTCCCTGTCTCACAACCCTAAACAGCTCTTCAACACTTTCAATTCTCTACTCTGTCCCCAAGCACCTCCTCCTTCTCCTCTCATTTCTGCTGAAGACTGCCTCTTTCTTTAAGCAGAAGATCGATACGATCAGAGAAAGCTTTGGCCCACAGCCCCCATTGCCCCTCTTAGCTGCTCAACCCTCTTCCTCCAAAACCAACTTCTCCACCTTGACAGAAGATCAGCTTTCCACCCTCCTATCAAGATCAAACCGCACCACTTGCTTGACCCGCTCCCATCCCACTCATCCCTAGCCTCGCCACCGTCTTCACCCCTACTCTAACACACCTTTTCAACCTCTCACTTACAAATGGTGTCTTCCCCTCATCCTTCAAACATGCCTCGTTCACACCCATTCTCAAAAAGACCTCCCTTGACCCATCCTCTGTGTCTAGATATCGCCCGATATCTCTTCTCCCTTATGCCTCAAAACTACTGGAACAGCATGTCCATCTTGAACTGTCCTCCCACCTCTCCTCCTGCTCCCTCTTTGACCGCTTACAATCAGGCTTCCGACTGCATCACTCAACTGAAACTGCCCTAACTAAAGTCACCAACGACCTACTAACCGCCAAGAGCGAGCGTCACTACTCTGTCCTCCTTCTCCTGGACCTGCCTGTCTTCTGCCTTCGACACTGTGGACCATTCCCTCCTGTTACAGATTCTCTCATCTCTTGGCATCACAGGCTTGGCCCTATCCTGGATCTCATCATATCTAACAAACCGAACTTTCAGAGTCTCCCTCTCCCACACCACCTCCTCACCTCGCCCCCTGTCTGTTGGTGTTCCCCAAGGCTCAGTTCTAGGACCCCTACTCTTCTCCATCTACACCCTCGGCCTGGGACAGCTCATAGAATCCCATAGTTTTAGTATCATCTCTATGCCGACGACACGCAGATCTACCTATCTGGACCTGACCTCACCTCCTTACTGACCAAAATCCCACAATGTCTGTCTGCTATTTCTGCTTTCTTCTCTGCTCGCTTTCTAAAACTGAACATGGACAAAACAGAATTCATCATCTTTCTCCCATCTCACTCTAACCCCCCACCAGACCTGTCCATCAATGTCAATGGCTGCTCACTTTCCCCAGTCCCGCACGCTCGGTGCCTCGGAGTGATCCTCGACTCTGCCCTCTATTTCAAACCACATGTCCAAACCCTTGCCTCCTCCTGCCGTCTCAAACTCAAAAATATTTCCCGGATCCGTGCATTCCTTTACCATGAAACTACAAAAACACTAGTGCATGCCCTCATCATCTCCCGCCTCGACTACTGCAACCTCCTACTCTCTGGCCTTCCCTCTAGCACTCTGACACCACTCCAATCCATCCTGCACTCTGCTACCCAACTAATACACCTGTCTCCCCGTTATTACCCAGCCTCTTCTCTCTGCTAAGCCCTTCATTGGCTTCCTATTGTCCAGAGGCTCCAGTTCAAAACCCCAACCATGACCTACAAAGCCATCCACAATCTGTCTCCTCCATACATCTGTGACATGGTCTCCCGGTACATACCCACACGCAACCTTCGATCCTTTCAAGATCTCCTCCTCTACTCCCCTCTTATCTCTTCTTCCCACAACCGCATACAAAGCTTCTCCCGTGCCTCTCCCATACTCTGGAACTCTATACCCCAACACATCAGACTCGCGCCTACCATGGAAACCTTCAAAAATAACCTGAAGACCCACCTCTTCCGACAAGCCTACAACCTGCAGTGATCATCAGTCTACTGAACCACCGCACGACCAGCTCTACCCTCTCCTAGTGTATCCTCACCCATCCCTGTAGACTGTGAGCCCTTGCGGGCAGGGTCCTCTCTCCTTCTGTACTTGTGTGTGCCTTGTATTGCTCATGTTTACTGTACTTGTCTATATTTGTCCCTCTTCACATGTAAAGCGCCATGGAATAAATGGCGCTATAAAAATCTATAATAATAATAATAATAATGTAACGTTACAAGCTAGAGCCCAGCCATCCACAGCAACATGCCAGAACTGCAATGGGCAACAGCAGTGCTGGAACAGAGACTGAAGGAAATGCCAGAACACTACAGGGATGCAGGTGTTCCAAAATGTGGCAACTCATAGCATGGGCTGATGCCCTCAGATCCAGGGCGAAATGGCTGAGGGAACTTACAGGCACAGTGAGTTTGGACAGGGAGGATGCTGCAATACTGCCAACAGTGGTATGGCCCCGTAATGTACTGAAGGCTGTAGGAAGAACTGCAGGAGAAGTCACGACAATGCAGAAGGGCAAGTCACTCACCATGTGGCAGCTGACTTTGGGGGCTGAAGTTCTGATGTCTGGAATCGAAACAGACTGGGGAACACCTGACCATAACAGAGCTGAACAGGGAGGACGCTGAGTAACCGTATGATATGGTCCAACCTGGGTACGTGCTGTGTGACAGAAAGAGTAGAACAGGGAAAGTGGAAGAAATGTGCATTGTGGAACATGATGGTAATGCTGTGAAGAATGTGAATGTGCTGTGTAGAGAAACCAGTAAAGTTGTTCTTTTGAAAGTTGGGAAGGACTGTGACTCTATACATGCGGAATCGTCTATAAGGAGCCTTCAGCAGTGCAGAGAGGACCCTGATGGTGCAGAAAGTGAAGCCACAGGTATGCCAAGTAATGGACACTATTTTCATGTGATGGAAGGACAGGGCACAGAAATACCGGTGTCCTTGGCCATGACTATGGCCCTGACCTGCCCTCACAGGGTGTCCTGAAATTGGCCTAGGCTTTTGACAGTGTACCCCTTCCTCTGCTGTACCTGGTGTATTTCTACCTCACATCTCCTCCTTGATTGGGTAAGGAAGCTTACCCCATGCCACTAGCGTTGTCTGATGGGAAATTTTTCAACATATTTTCTACAATTGCCTTCTGGTAAAGCACCATTTTAAAAGACCTCTCTGCCTCAGGAATGAGAGATGCAAGGTTATCCTTGTCGCATGGATCTAGCAGGGTGAACAACCAGTACTCTTTTTTTGACCTAGATGAATGCAACGTGAGGGTCATGGTAAAGACAACCGTACATAAAGTCGACCATATGTTCCAAGTTCCCTACAGCTAACACTTCTCTGTCTCCACCATGGTGACTACTCTCCACCTCCTCCTCTTCTTCCTCCTCCATCCATTCCTCCTCATTCCTTTCCTCAACTTATCCACGTAGGAGAGATGGGACAAAGCTTGTGTGGGTATTAGCCTCTGTTGCACCTCCACATTGTTATCCAATCCACGCTGAGCAGATGAGATGAGGTTTTGCTGGGTAGTGTCTCCCTTTTTCATGTCTTCCTCCATCTCCACCTGATACACATGCAAAGCTTCAGCTTTGTGAGCTGCGACTGTTTAAGCAGGCACAGAAGCGGGATCGTTGCCCTGATTATGGTTTCATCACCGCTCACCATCTTTGTGCAGTCCTCAAAGTCTTGGAGAACTGCACAAATGTCAGACATCCATGCCCACTCTTCAGTTGTTATGTGCAGAGTGCGGAGGCTGCCCAGAATACCGACCAGTGTGTTGGAGCTGTTATTTGACAACTGGCCTCTGCTGCTCAAAAAGCCTTGCCAGTAGAGTTGAGCGAAACAGGTCGGTCAGATTCATAAGTCGCCGACTTTCGCCAAAGTCGGGTTTCGCTGGCCGAAACACGACCATAGTGTGCAGTCGGCCATGCGGTCAGCAAAACAAGCGGCAAAGTCGTTTTTCCCAGAATGCTTTCAGGCGCCTTTTTTCAGCCAATGAGAAAGGACATACACTATGGGCAACGAGGTGACATGTGCAGCGTCCACCACCATCTTAGAGAAGGGCATTGCAGTGATTGGCTTGCTTTGGGGAGTGTCTATAAAAGCCCTGACCGAAGACCTCCATTTTACTTCTGCTGATCTTAACAGTAGGGAGAGGTTGCTGACGCTGTTTATCAGTAGGGAGAGAGTTAGGGCTCGAAAGAGAAGTTCTTCTGTGCTTGTGCTGATAGCAATTGTGCTGTACAGTTAGTGTGCAGTGACAGGGGAGGATTTTCTTGTGTGCAGCAGCGCTGGTTATTAGGCTGCCTGATAGCTGTATTGCTGTGTGTACACTGCTGTGCAGACTGCTTTTTACACAGCACTAATACTTTTATTCTTTTTTTCTGCACAGTTACCGAGTGTTCATTTTTTCCCACACCGTATAGAGCTGTACGCTCATCACACACTACCGTGTACCGGCTGGTATCACGGATAAATACATGCTGACTATCTGTGTGTGACTCCGGAAATATATACGGAGATTTAAATTTTCCCCTACACCGCATACAGCTGTCCGCTTCTGATACTGTAACGTATATCTGCTTTTTGTACTACGGTCCAATCCATATTGAATGCTGAGTGTCTGTCTGTGACTCCAGAAATATATACGGAAATTTAAATTTTCCCCTACACCGTATACAGCTGTACGCTTCTGATACAGTACCGTATATCTGCTCTATGTATTACGGTCAAATCCATACTGAGTGAGCGTCTGTCTGTGACTCTGGAAATATATACGGAAATTTAAATTTTCCCACACACCGTATACAGCTGTACGCTTCTGATACAGTACCGTATATCTGCTCTTTGTATTACGGTCTAATCCATACTGAGTGAGCGTCTGTGTGTGACTCCGGAAATATATATGGAGATTTAAATTTTCCCCTACACCGTATACAGCTGAACGCTCCTCATAAAGTACCATATATCTGCTGGTATTTTTGGTACATTTTCCCAAACATGAGGAAGTATGGTGGAAGAGGCCACGGAAGTGGGTTGGGGGGGCCAGCTGGTACTGATGGTGGTGGTGGTGCATCTGCTGGTAGTGCCAAAAGCACAATAGCACCTAAGGCAGGAGGTGTTGAGCCTACGTCATCGTCTGGGTCCAGACATCCTGGAAGATTCCCTTTTCTGGGAGTAGGTAAACCGCTTTTAAAGCTGGAGCATCAGGAACAGGTTTTGGCTTACATTGCCGAAATAGCCTCCAGCCCTATCGCCTCCTCTTCTGAAGTTTCAAAAACTGCAAGCACTGAGTCGTCAGTGCATGCTTCTGGTCAGGAACAACACCTTTCCTTGTGTTCTTCACCCCCACCAAAAGTGAAGGATGCGGCAGGCCACACTTCAGATTACTCCCTGGAGCTCTTTTCACATACCATGCCAGGGTTATTATCAAGTCAAATCCTGAATTCCCCAGTCCAAGATGAATATGACATGGAGTGCATTGATGCACAGCTGCTGCTATATGATTCTGCTGGTACATTCACCCAGAGCACTACATTGCCCTCGCAGTCTACTGAGCGAGAATCTGACCCTGATGAAACTCAGGTGCCCCTTCCCACATACTAAACCACCTTACACGGTGACACAGAGGAAGGTACAGATGAAATTGAAGAGGAGGTGATGGATGACCCAGTTGTTGACCCGGATTGGCATCCATAGGGGAAGAGGGTGCCGCTGGCAATAGCTCAGAAGAGGAGGAGGATCAGCAGCAGGCGTCGACATCGCAGCTGCGGTTATCTGGCTGGCCAGTAGCAGTCCAAAAACGTGTTAAAAAAACAAAAAGAGTTGCAGCACAGCTTGGCCAGACGGTCAAATTAGCACAGCGTGCAAGCCCTGAAAAGTTTTACCATAGTAGGAAGAGTGCAGTGTGGCACTTTTTTCACCAAAATCTTATTGATAAGGCAAAGGTTATCTGTAAGAAGTGCGGAAGGACCTTTAGCCGAGGGAAAAATCTTCGAAATTTGAATACCAGTTGCATGCTTAGACATGTAAACACCATGCACTTCCAAGCGTGGACGGACTACAAAACCTCACTGGCTTTGAACGCCTACATTGCTAAACTGATCCCATTAGAGATGATGCCCTTCCGTTTGGTTGAAAACGCAGCGTTCCGAGAGCTCATGGCCTACGCTGTCCCACACTATGACCTATGCAGTCGACACTTCTTTTCTAGAAAAGTCATCCTTGCCCTCCACCTGCATGTGAAAACCGCATTGTCCATGCACTCAAACAATCAGTGAGTAGAAAGGTGCACCTCACAACAGATGCATGGGCCAGTAGGCATAGCCAGAGCCGTTACGTGTCCATCATTGCGCACTGGGTTAATGTGGTGGATACAGGGTCCACAGGGGACAGCGGCGGTGGGACAGTGCTGCCTAGCCCACGGTATAGTCAACAGTTGGCTGTAGGCATTCGACCCTCCTCCTCCTCCTCCTCCTCCAGAAGCAAAAGCTCATCGACAGAGCGCAGTCGCACGAGCACTCCATCCGCAGCTGCCAGTGTTGCACACAGGGTGTCCCACTATCGAACAGCTAGTGGTAAGCATCAGCAGGCTGTTTTAGAGATGATGTCTTTGGGCGACAACAGACACACCCCTGAGGTACTGGCCGACTACTTGCAGTGAGAAACTGAGTCATGGCTGGACAGTCTACATCTTGAGCCAGGCAAGGTAGTCAATGATAATGGACATAATTTTGTGGCGGCCATAGCCCTGGCAAAACTCAGACACATACCTTGCCTGGCTCACACCTTGAACCTGGTGGTGCAGTGCTTCATAAATAATTATCCGGAGTTACCAGCCCTGCTCCATAAGGTGCGAAGACTGTGCTCGCACATCCGTCACTCGCCCGTAAACTCCAGTCGTATGCAGAGGCTGCAGCGATCGCACCACCTCCCCAAGCACCGCTTAATCTTAGACGTTGCAACAAGGTGGAACTCCACCATGCACTTGGTTGAGAGGCTGTGCGAACAGAGGCAGGCTTTAATGAATTTGTGGGAGGAAACACAGGCATGCAGTTTGAGGGCAGACATGGAGTTGTCGGGTGTGCAGTGGTCAAAGCTGAAAGACCTCTGTAAAGTCCTTCAGCGTTTTGAGGAATGCACACGGCTGGTAAGCGCAGATGACGCCATCATAAGCATGAGTATCCCACTTATGCATCTGCTCATGCAAACTTTGATGCACATTAAGGATCAGGCATCTACAGTGGAGGAGGAGGGAAGCCTTGATGACAGTCAGGCATTGTCTGCTCAGGGAACTGTCCTGGACGAGGTGGAGGAAGAAGAGGAAGAGGAAGAAGAGGAGGAGGATGATGAGGGGGATGATTATTTTGGGGAGGAGGATGCTTCTCAGGGAGCAAGAGAAAATGTTGGCTTGCCAAGGTCAGGTACAGGGTTTGTGCATGACTGGAGGAATGTGGATTTGGCAGAAAGTGCTACTCCACCCACCACTGGCAGTGCATCATTGACACCTGGAACATTGGCCCAAATTTGTGATTATGTCTTGCGCATCCTAAAAAGGATCCCCAGCATTGCCAAAATTATGAAGGATGACGACTACTGGTTGGCCAGCATCCTCGATCCACGCTATAAAGGCAAATTACAGAACATCATGCCACAGGAGAACCTAGAGCTAATATTGGCTAACAAACAAGCAACTCTGGTAAACCGTTTATTAGAGGCATTCCCAGCACACAGCAGCGGAGCAGGTTCTACCACGAGCCATACTGGGCCAAATGGAAAAGGTGTTTATGGTGCACACAGTCGAAGAGGCGTTGGAGACAGGGGTTTCATGACCATGTTGTGGACTGATTTCTCGCGTACCGCTCACACGATTGTTAATACTGAATCGATTGCAACAGACAGGAGACAGCAGTTGTCAACTATGGTTCAAAATTACCTCTCCTCCCCTATCGATGTTCTCCCTCACAGTTCATTCCCCTTTGACTATTGGGCCTGTAAACTGGACACCTGACCTGAATTGGCACAATATGCCTTACAGGAGCTCGCTTGCCCTGCTGGTAGTGTGCTATCAGAAAGAGTCTTCAGTGCTGCTGGATCAATCTTTACAGATAGAAGGACAAGGCTGTCGACCCAAAATGTTGGTGATCTCACCTTCATTAAAATGAACCATGCCTGGGTTTCAAACGATTTTGTACCACCTTCCCCTGATGACACATAGGTTGCCAGTAAAATGGCTCGCTTTGTCCTCCTCTTCCTCCGACTTCTCCAATTCCTCCATTTGCAGCTGCTGAACATCCAGCCTACACCTCAACATATGCCAGTTTTTCCACCTCCCTAACTAGGCTGTACTCCCCCTCAGGGCCAGCGTCAGCACCTTGCGCACACGGGCAAGTGCCAGGGCCCTGAGCAGGTGGGGGGGCCCACTCGCCGTCAGAGACACCGGCGTATTATGAGGGGCCCTGTGCCAGTTCCGGCGCCCATGAGTGTGCCCCCCCTGCTTGCTCAGGGCCCCAGCACTTGCAATACTTACCTCTCCCTGCTCCACCACTGTGACGTCTTCCGCGTTTCCTGACAATGACATTCAGGTCAGAGAGCGCGATGACGTCACATCTGTGCACCCTCTGCCTGAACAGTCACAGTGCAGAGAGCTGGAAGATGGCGACGCTGAGGAGTCCAGAGTAGAGCAGTGCCCAGCGAGGAGAGGTATTTCATTTTTTTAATGTTTGGAGCAATATATAGGGAGCATTATACACTGGAGAATTATATAATGGGGCCCATCATCCACTTGAGCATCATAGATAGGGCCCATTATACACTGGAGGATTATATACGGGGCCCATTATACTCTGGAGCATCATATGGGGCCCATTATATATGGAGCATTATATAGGCCCATCATTCACTGGAGCATCATCTAAGGGGCCCATCATATACTGGAGCATCATATGGGGCCCATTATATATGGCGCATCATATGGGGCACATTATATATGGAGCATCACATGGAGCCCATTATATATGGAGCATTATATATGGGGACCATTATATTTGGAGCATTATATGGGGCTCATCATACACTGGAGCATCATATATGGGGCCCATCATATACTAGACCATCATATGGGGTTCATTATTTATGGGGCATCATATAGGGCCCTTTATATATGGAGCATCACATGGAGCACATATGGGGCCTCTTCTGTATGGAGCATTATATGGAGCCCATTCTGTATGGAGCAATATATGGGGCCCATCATATACTGTATGGAGCTTTATATGCGACTCATTATACTGTATGGAGCATTATGTGGAGCTCATCATATACTTTATGGAACATTATATGGGACCAATTATGTATGGAGCAATATATGGGGCTCATTATTCTGTATGGAGCAATATATGGGGCTCATTATTCTGTATGGTGCACTATGTGGTGCCCATAATACTGTATGGAGGACTATACTGTCCGGTTTTTGAGCTATTGTAGAATTTACAATAGATATCAATAGATATCAGTCATGTAATGTAAGAAGTGAAGTATTTGGCATTGTACTATACCTATATTTCTCTGCCATATCGGAGCATCATGAATTGTGGTATGTGTTAAAGGGGCCCTCTGAGACTCTTTCGCCCGGGACCCACGAAAACCAGGAGCTAGCCTTGCCCCCCCCACAACTTTAGCCAAATAACTCCCAGTTTTCAATGCGTAACTATTATTATAAAGTAAATTAAGGTTGACAAGCTTAAGTAATAAGAATTGATGTCGTTGGCATTGAAATGGGCACTGTAGGTGTGCTTACTGTCCTCCACTCACTGGCGACTGTTATTCCCCATTGACTTGCATTGGGGTCGGGTTTCAATTTTGGCCGAACTTCGACTTTTGCCGTGAGTTAGTCGGCCGATCTCGTTCGACTCGACTTTGGGTAAAGTCGGATGGTCCGAAACCCGACTCGACCCTCCCGGAGGCAAAGTCGCTCATCTCTACTTGCCAGCATGTGCAATGTTAAATTCCATTGCGTGGTGACGTTGCACATCAGTCGGTGATCTGGCACTTGCACGAGCTGCTGCAGCACCGCCAGAGCAGCAGCAGCTGCACCTAACTTGCGGAAATAGGTGCTAACATTGCATCTATTGACCAGAAGCTATAGCAAATCTGGTCTGCTATAGCAGCCTGGAAACGTGCCTGTTTAGCATTTGGGTCTGTGGGTGGGTGGGTGGCTGCAAACTTTCTTTTGCATTTCAACTCCTGGGGTTGGGACAGCTGAACGCTGTGTTGGAACAAGTTTTTGGAAGTGCCTGATTATAGTGCAGAATGTGAAAGAATGTGCAAACACAGATGCAGGGCTGGAGGCATCTGCACCAGTGTCATGGACAGAGGATTGGGAAGCACCTAGCACAGGGCAAGAGGCAGTGGTGTCACCCACTGGCACCAATTGTGGACCCAGGCATTCCATCCATCCAAGTCGGGTGCTTAGATGACATGTGCTTGATCATGCTGGTGGTGGTTAGACTCTTAGAGGTCAGACCCTTGGCACTGCACAGGTTGCACATTACCATTTTTTTCATCTCAGAACTCTCTTTAAAAAAGTCACAGACTGGGGAACACCTAACTCTTTGATGGTCGATGACAACGATGAGTGTCTGAGCTCTGCGGAACAGTTGCCTGCCTTCTATCTCTGGTCACACCACTGTCTCTTCCTGCCTGTTTTGATGCTTCTGATCCCTCCCCCTCAGCACTGCTGGCTTCACTCAGCATGCCAGCTTCCCAGGTTGGGTTGGTGACACCACCTCGTCTTCCATCGCCACACCCTGGTCCTCCTGATTTGGTGACTTAACAATAACCTGACTTATCGCTCAACTCTGTCTCATCATTATGTACCTCCTTAGACAAAATTTGCCATTCACCACAGTCATCTTCTGTCATCTTCTTGTGACCGTGGTTGCTCGAAATTTTATACATCACTACACAGCATCTCCTCCTTCCCCCTTGGAACATGCAGAGTGAGAGGCCACAATCAAGAAATAATATGTAAAGAGATCCTCAGAGTGTCCTAGTGTAGGACTGCTTGTCTCCTCGTACACAACATGGTGGGAGGAAGGAGGATCAGGGTGAGGATTAAGTGATCCAGACTGTTGACTGGTGAGACTGGACTGTGTGGAAGACTGGGCAGTTTTGGTAAACATGCTGAAAGCATTATCTATTATCAAACAAACCATCTGCTCGCACTGGTGTGGCTTTAGAAGTGGTGCCCCGTACCTCTCTGCAAAGTTAGACACGAAGCTATGTGTCATGGATGGGCATGTTTCTTGTACTCCAGCAACAGGCATAGTCACACCTGCCACACCTCCTTACCATCTACATGCACCATCATCAGCACTTCCACTTCCCCATCGCTTAACGCATGCCTCATGCATTTTCTACTTGCTAAGTCTCTGGAAAACAAGTTTCCTTTATTAATTGAAACTAAAAAATTCTCAATGAACCCAAAAATTTGGTCAAAATTAGCAGGCCAAGCAGTTTTTGAAAATGTTAAACCACTATAATTTTTCACAAAGCAGGTTAAACTGTATTGAAGACAATAGTCGACTTTTGGAACAAAAAAATTTTTTGTCAAGTGTAGCAGGCAAAAGGTTTTGAAAAATTTTAAACTGTATGGATGATTGATTGAATCCAGAAAAAAATTTTTTACTTTCTTTGCAGTTTTATATACCACCGTAGTGTAACATTAACCACGAAAACTTCTATGGAAAAAAATTTGTAAATGTTTTTGGCAGTTTTATATACCACCTTAATGTGACCCTAACCACGTTAAACTGTATAAATGACTAACCTAAACCACAAAAAAAGTTGAACTCTTTTTTAGCTATACCACCGTAATTTAACACTAAGCAGTGCTTTAAAGTTTATGGATAATAATAATAATAATTTTATTTCTATAGTGCCAACATATTCCGCAGCGCTATACATTTTAGAGGGGACTTGTACAGACAATAGACTTTAACAGTAACAATAAACACATAGATCAACAGATATCAAAAGGAATGAGGGCCCTGCTAGCAAGCTTACAATCTATGAGGAAACAGGGAGACACGAAAGGTGGATGGTAGAAATTGCTTTGGTTATTCGGACCAGCCATAAATATAGGATATCGGGCGTTCATGTAATGCTGCATGAACTGGTTATCAGCCAGAATATGTAAAAGTAAAGACACAGAGGGCTATTAAATGCATAAGGCGTATGAGAACATGATACGAGGGACCTGGTCATGGTAAAAATTTTGAATGGGCAAACACAGGGATAGTTAGATTAATGTGTTGAGGTAGGCCAGTCTGAAGAAATGTGTTTTTAGTGCACACTTAAAACTGTTGGTATTGGGGATTAATTGAATTAACCTGGGTAGTGCATTCCAAAAAATTGGCGCAGGACATGAGAAGTCTTGGAGACGGGAGTGGGAGGTTCTCATTATTAAGGATGTTAACCTCAGGTCATTAGCAGAACAGAGGGCACGACTAGGGTGATAAACTGAGATGAGGGAGGAGATGTAGGGTGGTGCTGAGCCGTGGAGTGCTTTATGGGTAAGGGTAATAAGTTTATACTGAATTCTGGAGTGGATGGGTAACCAGTGTAATGACTTGTACAAGGTAGAGGCATCTGTGTAACGGTTGGGGAGGAATATGATCCTGGCTGCAGAATTCAAGACAGATTGGAGAGGGGAGAGTTTGGTAAGAAGGAGACCGATTAATAGAAAGTGGCAATAGCCCAGCGGAGAAACAGGAACAGTTTTTGCAGAGTCGAAAGTAAGAAAGGGTTGAATTCTAGAAAAGTTTTTGAGGTGCAGATGACAAGAGCGAGCCAGTGATCGGATGTGGGGGGTGAATGAAAGCTCTGTATCAAGTATGACCCCAAGACAGTGGGCGTTTTGCTGGGGAGTAATGGTAGAACTGTCATGTGTGCATTGCCACGAAGATCGTCGCGGTTGCACATTTTGACTTCTCACAGCTGAGCTGCTGTTTCTTTGTGTTTGGCAGCTAGGGAGTTAATTCTGTCTGTGCTCGGTGCTGGGACTGGGTGCAGTTTCTCCCGGCTGCAATTGATTATTTGTTGATTGGTTTCCTTTAAATTCCTGGTTGTCTGCTTGGGGAGTTGTCAGTGAAACCTTCATGCAGACCACAGATAGGAATGAATCTGTATAGACTTTAGTTGTGAGCTCCTTAGTTGTTCTAAGCTCAACTTGGTTAGAGTTTATTTCCCAGACCATTTATGTTCCTTTGGTGTTAGAGTGTGTATGCAAGCGAGTGTTATCCTGTCTGTCTTATATGTCTAATCTGTGTATTTAGCTGAGATCAGCCCATATCCCTTTGGTGGTAGTCAGGATCCTTCTTAGGACTGATTACAGGGTTCAGGGTCTGATAGGAGACAGGGTTAGGTTGGAGACTTGGACCTCTGAACCATTATCAGTACCTCCAAGGTGAGGGATTAGTTAGGACCCCAGTTTAGGGTCAGGTTAGATCCCGGTCCACCTCTTTCCTGTTTCAGCTCATCAAGTCCTCAAGATTAACCCTGAGTTCAGCAGATATCGTGTCAGGTAAATCTATTCTATACTTACATGCTGATGTTGCTATACTAGTTGTTGTATAGAGTGTTGTTCCTGTATTAATAGTTTACTGACATTGTATACATATCATTAGACAGCGTGACATTTTCACTGGCCATAAAAATTATCTCCAGTTACCATGGATCCAGTAGCCCAGCTGGCTCTGCAGTTGCAGGAATTATCCATGGAGCTGACGGACATTAAGTCCAAAGTTTTGTCTCCCCTGGAGCAAACCAGAGTTGAACCTAAAGTAGCTCTCCCGGACAGGTTCACTGGTGGGCGAGACAAATTTTTCACCTTCCAGGAGGCATGTAAATTGTATTTTCGGCTTCGGCCTCGATCATCAGGGAGTGAGGAGCAGAGAGTGGGAATTGTTATCTCACTTCTGCAAGGGGACCCTCAATCCTGGGCATTTTCCCTTCCTCCGGGATCCCCGGCTCTACTGTCTGTAGATCAATTTTTTACTGCCCTGGGATTGGTATATGATGACCCAAATCGGGTCTCTCTTGCTGAGACAAAATTACGTAAGATACAGCAGGGAGATCGTCCGGCAGAGGAATTTGCTTCTGAGTTTCGTAGATGGGCCACAGATACTCAGTGGAATGACCCAGCTCTTAGGAGCCAGTTTTGTCATGGGCTTTCTGATAAATTAAAAGACGTTTTGGCTCAGTATGAGTCTCCTCCTTCTCTGGAGGCTGCTATGGCCTTAGCTATCCGTACTGATAGACGGCTTCGGGAGAGGGGTGAGGTAACCCCACTCCCTGTTGTTTCTCCACCTACTACTAAAGTCCCTTATGTTGAGGTTCCCCTTGTCTGTTCGGATGAGCCTATGCAGTTGGGAGGGACATCATTTCGTAGGAGGGGATTGGCGGTACGCCGCAGGACTAGAAGATGTTTTTTCTGCGGGAAAGAGGGACATTTTGTTGGAGAATGTCCATCCCGTGCCTTGTTGAGCCAAAAGTCGCCGGAAAAATGTTAATCCCAGGTTGTGTGGTGGACGACAACCTGGGAGTATGTATTTCATCCGCCAGTTCTTCTCAGTTCCTTGTACCAGTCGAGGTGGTAGTTGGTACGAGAGTGGAGAGATTGTCTGTTCTTCTTGATAGTGGTTCCGGGGCTAATCTGGTTGACGCTCAGTTTGCTCAGGCTCAAGGTATGCATCTGAGTGTATTGGTCAAACCGATCCCTATATTCTCCATTGACGCCAGGCCTCTCGGCCAAGGTAGATTTGTTCATGAGGTTCATAACATTGACCTTCGGGTAGGGGCAATACATAGGGAACAATTATCTTGTTATGTGTTGGAGGGTCTACCTACTCCCATTGTGTTGGGACTTCCTTGGTTGGTTAAACATAACCCTGTGATTAATTGGCAGTCCAGAGAAATAAGCCAATGGGGTGAGTTTTGCAAAAGCAACTGCATGAACACAGTCATCAGTGCGGTCGTGCCTAGTACATTGCCTCCTTTTTTGGAGGATTTTGGGGATGTTTTCTCTGAGGAGGGGTGTCAGGAGTTGCCTCCTCATCGCGTGTATGACTGCTCTATTAATCTCCTTCCTGATGCTAAGTTGCCTAAAGCTAGGTTGTATAATCTTTCTGGTCCTGAGAGGCAGGCTATGAAAGATTATATTTCTGAAAGTCTGGCCAAAGGGCATATTAGACCTTCATCTTCCCCAGTAGCCGCGGGGTTCTTCTTTGTGAAGAAGAAAGATGGAGGCCTACGCCCTTGCTTGGATTTCCGCGAACTTAATCGGATTACTGTTCGAGATCCGTATCCACTCCCTCTTATTCCTGATCTCTTCAATCAAATTGTTGGCGCCAAATGGTTTTCTAAATTGGATCTCAGGGGGGCGTATAATCTGATTAGGATAAAAGAGGGGGATGAGTGGAAAACGGCGTTTAACACGCCGGAGGGACATTATGAGAACCTAGTCATGCCTTTTGGTCTGACTACTGCACCAGCAGTATTCCAACATTTTGTTAATGACATTTTTCGTCACCTTGTGGGGCTGTTTGTGGTTGTATATTTGGACGACATTTTAATTTACTCGCCAGATCTTGTGTCTCATCAGGAGCATGTGAGACAGGTGTTGCAGATCTTGCGAGACAATAAACTATACGCCAAACTGGAGAAGTGTGTATTTGCCGTACAGGAACTTCAGTTTTTGGGTTTTTTGGTGTCAGCCTCCGGTTTCCGTATGGACCCTGAAAAGGTGAGAGCAGTGCTTGAATGGGATCAGCCAGGGGATCTTAAGGCTCTGCAGCGTTTTTTGGGGTTTGCTAACTACTACCGGAAATTTATTTGTAATTTCTCATCTGTCGTCAAACCTCTCACTGACATGACAAGAAAAGGGACGGATTTTTCTAAATGGTCGGACAAAGCTTGCCAAGCCTTTTCCTCTTTGAAGAAATGTTTTGCTTCGGCACCCGTTCTCATCCAACCAGATGCATCTCAGCCGTTCATTGTGGAGGTGGATGCGTCTGACGTAGGGTGGGTGCTATATTGTCCCAGGGTCCGTCCCCTGGTAAATGGCATCCGTGCGCTTTCTTTTCTAAGAAATTGTCGTCCGCCGAAAGGAATTATGATATCGGCAATAGGGAACTTTTGGCCATTAAGTTAGCTTTTGAAGAATGGCGTCACTTTTTGGAGGGGGCAGTCCACCCGGTTACCGTTATTACTGATCACAAGAACCTGTTGTATTTGGAATCCGCTAAGCGTCTGAATTCCAGACAAGCTCGATGGTCGTTGTTTTTTACCAGGTTTAATTTTGTCGTCACTTATCGCCCGGGGTCTAAGAATGTAAAGGCTGATGCCTTGTCTCGCAGTTTCCCAGGGGCCGGGAAAACGGATGTCCCGAGTCCTATCCTTCAGGAGGGGGTGGTAGTGTCGGCTGTATTTTCTGAGCTTGAGGAGGAGGTGTTAGAGGCTCAGGGGGACGCCCCTGCAGGACCTCCAGGGAGACTGTTTGTCCCAAATCTGTTGAGACAAAAGGTTATTGAGGCACATCATAATTCTGCTCTAGCAGGACATCCAGGGAGTAAGGCTACTTTAGATCTCCTTTCTCGCCGGTTTTGGTGGCCTAATGCTAATAAAGATGTTATAACTTTTGTCGCGTCATGTGGGGTGTGTGCTCGCTCTAAAACCCCTCATACCCGTCCGTCTGGGACCCTTTTACCCTTGAAACTTCCGGAGCGTCCATGGACTCATTTATCTATGGACTTCATTACGGACCTTCCTCCGTCGTCAGGGAATACTGTCATACTGGTGGTTGTTGACAGGTTCAGTAAGATGGCACATTTCGTTGCTCTTCCTGCACTCCCTAATGCTAAAACTCTGGCGCAGGTGTTTATTAGGGAGATCGTTAGACTTCATGGGTTGCCTTCTGATGTGGTGTCAGATAGGGGGTCTCAGTTTGTGTCCAAATTTTGGAGGGCATTTTGTTTACGTCGGGGGATGCAATTGTCATTTTCCTCGGCTTTTCATCCGCAGACCAATGGTCAGACAGAGCGTCTGAATCAGAGCTTAGAGACATATCTCCGGTGTTTCGTCTCAGAGAACCAAGAGGACTGGTCTTCTTTCTTGCCTCTGGCAGAGTTCGCTCTTAACAACAGGCGGAGCGAGTCCACTGGTAAGTCCCCGTTTTTTGGGGCATATGGTTTCCATCCCCAGTTTTGTACTTTCAATGGGGGGGCCCTTCTGGGGTTCCTGAGGAGGAGCGTTTCTCGTCGTCACTTGCTTCTGTGTGGAGAGGTGTATTGAATAATCTGAGTGCGATGGGGAACCGTTACAAACGTATGGCTGATAGGAGGAGAGTTTCTGGTCCAGATCTGAATGTGAACGATCTGGTATGGTTGTCTACCAGGAATATAAAACTTAAAGTGCCCTCCTGGAAACTGGGTCCCAGATTCATCGGGCCGTACAGGATCAGTTCCATAATTAATCCTGTGGCATTTCGTCTGGACCTCCCTCCTACGTTTAAAATTCATAATGTGTTCCACAAGTCATTACTTAAAAGGTATGTGGCACCAGTCATACCGTCACCTCTACCTCCTCCTCCTGTGTTGGTCAATGGTAACTTGGAATTTCAAGTATCAAAGATCATTGACTCACGTCTGAATCGCCGGTCCCTTCAGTACTTGGTGCATTGGAAGGGGTATGGTCCAGAGGAGAGGACGTTGGTCCCTGCGTCTGATGTTAACGCAGATCGTTTGGTTCGGACCTTCCACAGAACTCACCCGGGCAGGCCTGGCCCTGAGGGTCCGGAGGCCCCTCGTAGAAGGGGGGGTACTGTCATGTGTGCATTGCCACGAAGATCGTCGCGGTTGCACATTTTGACTTCTCACAGCTGAGCTGCTGTTTCTTTGTGTTTGGCAGCTAGGGAGTTAATTCTGTCTGTGCTCGGTGCTGGGACTGGGTGCAGTTTCTCCCGGCTGCAATTGATTATTTGTTGATTGGTTTCCTTTAAATTCCTGGTTGTCTGCTTGGGGAGTTGCCAGTGAAACCTTCATGCAGACCACAGATAGGAATGAATCTGTATAGACTTTAGTTGTGAGCTCCTTAGTTGTTCTAAGCTCAACTTGGTTAGAGTTTATTTCCCAGACCATTTATGTTCCTTTGGTGTTAGAGTGTGTATGCAAGCGAGTGTTATCCTGTCTGTCTTATATGTCTAATCTGTGTATTTAGCTGAGATCAGCCCATATCCCTTTGGTGGTAGTCAGGATCCTTCTTAGGACTGATTACAGGGTTCAGGGTCTGATAGGAGACAGGGTTAGGTTGGAGACTTGGACCTCTGAACCATTATCAGTACCTCCAAGGTGAGGGATTAGTTAGGACCCGTTTAGGGTCAGGTTAGATCCCGGTCCACCTCTTTCCTGTTTCAGCTCATCAAGTCCTCAAGATTAACCCTGAGTTCAGCAGATATCGTGTCAGGTAAATCTATTCTATACTTACATGCTGATGTTGCTATACTAGTTGTTGTATAGAGTGTTGTTCCTGTATTAATAGTTTACTGACATTGTATACATATCATTAGACAGCGTGACAAGAACCACCTACGGAAATGGCAATGTTGGGCATAGGTAGGTTGGTAGAGGGAGAAAACACAAGGATTTCAGTTTTTGACAGGTTCAGTTTCAGATAGAGAGAGGACATGATGTTGGTGACAGCGGTAAGACAATCACTGGTGTTTTCTAAAAAGGCAGGTATGATGTCAGGAGAGGAGGTATATATTTGGGTGTCATCAGCATAGAGATGGTACTGGAAACCAAATCTACTGATTGTTTGTCCAATAGGGGCAGCATACAATGAGAAGAGGAGGGGGCCTAGGACAGATGCTTGAGGAACCACAACAGTAAGGGGAGAGATGAGAGGAGGGGGAGCCTGCAAAATATACAGTGAAGGAGCGGTCAAAGAGGTAGGAGGAGAACCAGGAGAGAACGGTGTCCTCGAGGCCAATGGAGCGGAGCATAGTGAGGAGGAGCTGATGATCCACCGTGTTGAATGCTGCAGAGTGTAATGTAAGGAGTACAGTTCATATAGTGTCTTGTGCTTGGGTGCGATGAAAACACAGGAGTCACAGGTTTGATATAGAAGGTCTTGTATTACTTCATACAAGTGGCAATAATAGTCACACAGTTTGCAGATACAAAAGCAGGAGACACAGCAGGCCAGAGTAACTTAAGCTCAGCAATCACTCTCCACAACAGGTTCAGGATCTCTTCTCTGTTACCATAAGTCCATGCAAACGTGAATTTATCAAATAGAAAGGTTCCAAAGTCCACGAGTGTTCCAAAGTTCCACAATAGGAAATAACTGGAGTACAAGGTCAAAGGCTTCCAGGAGTCAGGTCACAGGTACACTGCAGGCTTGATTCTGAAGCACTGATTGCTCAGCTGTGGCTGCTTAAGAAGCAAGAGGAGAGAATCAGGGCGGGAACATGCAAGCTGGAAACTCCATATTGACTGAGGGCAAGATAGCTGCAGCAAAACAGAAAGTAAAATGGCTGACGGAAAAACTGAGTTTCAGGAACATGTACACAGAACCTTACATTACTCCCCCCTTAGGGACAACCTCCGGATGACCTCAGACCAGGCTTGTGTGGGTACCTCTGATGAAACTGACGGAGCAAGCGAGGAGCATTAACGTTATTGACTGGTTCCCATGAGTTGTCCTCCACTGGGTAGCCCTGCCATTTAATCAGATATTGTAACTGATTTCTATACAACCTGGAATCTAGAATCCTTTCCACCACAAATTCTTCCTGACCATCGACTAGCACTGGGTCAGGGCAAGGAGAAGAACGTCCAGGAAACGTATTGGGTGTTGCAGCCTTTAGTAGGGATACATGAAAGACAGGGTGTATTCTCATAGTTCTGGGCAGTTGAAGACGACAAGCAACGGCACTTATAATTTTACTGATTTTATAAGGTCCAATGTATTTATGTCCCAACTTAGATGATGGAATTCTTAACTTAAGATTTCTGGTTGACAGCCAGACCAGGTCTCCTACCTTGAAAGCTGGTGCAAGTTTACGAAATTTATCTGCGGCTTTCTTGTACCTTTCCTGAGCCAATTCCAGATTTCCCTTTAGAAGATCCATATTCCTTTGTAAAGACGTGATTCTTTCAGCCACTGCTGGCAAAGGCGTTTCTATGGGAAATCGAGGAAGAATATTAGGATGATAACCTAAATTGGAGTAAAAAGGAGACTGCTTAGTGGAGGCAC
The DNA here is from genome assembly GCA_033576555.1 of Oophaga sylvatica. NCBI lineage: Eukaryota > Metazoa > Chordata > Amphibia > Anura > Dendrobatidae > Oophaga > Oophaga sylvatica. The sequence goes on along the minus strand of JARQOD010000005.1, from coordinate 12,947,066 downwards.
TCTGAGAGTTGTTATAAGAGAACTCAGCCAGTGGAAGTAGATCCACCCAATCATCCTGTAGGTGGCAGATAAAGCAGCGAAGATACTGCTCCAAGGTCTGATTGGTTCGTTCCGTCTGTCCATTAGTCTGAGGATGAAAAGCAGAAGAAAGGTTTACTTTAATGTCCAATGCTGCACAGAAATTTTGCCAAAACCTTGAAGTGAATTGCACCCTCGATCCGAAATAACCTCATCTGGTACTCCATGTAAGCGAAACACATTTTTAATCATCAAATCTGATGTCTGTCTTGCAGTGGGTAAGCCGACACAAGGTATAAAATGAGCTGCTTTTGTTAAACGATCAACCACCACTAGAATGGTGTTCTTCCCTTGAGAGGTTGGTAACTCCACAATGAAGTCCATAGAAATGGATCCCCACGGGCGGGAAGGGGTGGGAAGGGGTTGCAACAGACCAGTTGGTGAGGAGCGAGGTGTTTTGCATCTTGCACAGACTTCACATGAAGTGACATAGTTTAAGACATCTTTCCTGCAAGTGGGCCACCAAGAGAAACGAGAAAGAAATTCCTGTGTCTTTAGAATTCCTCTATGCCCAGCTATCTTGGAATCGTGAATGAGTTGCAATACTCTCAATCTGACTGTTTCAGGAATATACAGACGTTGTCCCTGAATCCACACACCATTCTTAAAAACAAGACTTACGTCCCTTGGGGGTTGTGCCAAAAAGGAATCCGCATGGTATGCTTCCTTGATGTCCTTAAGTAGGTCTTGATTATGAATCACTCCCAGGAATCTAGAGTCAGGAAGAATAGTCTTAGGAGGAGTAAGTGGACGTGTCTCTGCTGAATAAATCCTAGAGAGTGCATCAGCCTTTCCATTGCGCGATCCTGGTCTATAAGAAATGATAAAATTAAATTGGTTTAAGAAAAGATTCCAGCGAGCCTGGCGAGGAGTCAGGCACTTAGCCGACCTGATAAATTCAAGGTTAGGTTGGTCTGTCAGGACGACTATTTGCTGTGCAGCTCCCTGAAGAAGGTGTCTCTATTCTTTGAAGGCGGCAATAATGGCCAACAACTCTCTATTGCCCACATCGTAGTTCCTCTCAGCCGAAGACAACTGCTGGGAAAAGAAGGCACAGGGATGCAAGACATTCTTCTCACCTGTTGTCTGAGAGAGTATAGCTCCAACGGCACAGTCTGAAGCATCCACCTCTATTATGAAGGCAAGTTCGGGGTTGGGATGTACTAAGATAGGTGCAGTGGTAAATTTATCTTTCAGACGGGAAAATGCTTCCTGGGCTTGGGGAGTCCAGGAGAACCTAGACTGTTTCCGGGTAAGTTGGGTGATAGGTGACACTACCTCAGAGAAATTCCTAATGAAACGTCTATAGAAGTTGGCAAACCCGATGAAGCGCTGCACCTCCTTCACATTTCTAGGACTTGGCCAATCCTTGATGGCTTGGGTCTTGCTTCCATCCATACTAATTCCTTGTGTAGACAGTACATACCCCAGAAATTGAATTTCGGTCCTATGGAATTCACACTTTTCAAGTTTGATGTAAAGATGATTTTGTCTTAGACGTTCCAAGACCATTCTCACATGTCCCTGATGTTCCTCTGTGGAGTTAGAAAAAATTAGAATATCATCCAAATAAATCACCACGAATGTATCTAGGAGATCCCTGAAGATGTCATTCACCAAGTGTTGGAAAGTGGCTGGGGCGGTACTCAGACCAAAAGGCATAACTAGATATTCAAAGTGTCCATAGCGTGACCTGAATGCAGTCTTCCATTCATCCCCAGGTCTAATACGGACTAAGTTATAGGCCCCACGGAGATCTAGTTTAGAGAAAATTTTGGCATGTCCCACGCTCTCCAATAACTCAGGGATTAAAGGCAATGGATAACGGTTTCTAATAGTAACCTTATTGAGTTCCCTATAGTCTACGCAGGGTCTCAGAGATCCATCTTTCTTCTTTCCAAAGAAGATGGGTGCACCTGCAGGAGATGAAGAGGGGCGTATGAAACCCTTGGCTAGATTTTCGTCTATGTAATCCTTTAAAGCCTTTAGCTCGGGCCCCGCCAGGGGGTAGATCTTACCAAAAGGTATCTCTGCTCCAGGCAATAATTCAATTGGACAATCATATGGACGGTGAGGGGGAAGCTGGTCAGCGTTCTTCTTGTCACATAAATCCACATAGTCCTGGTATACAGCTGGTAGTTCAGGGACTGACATGGTTCCCTTAGGAACAGAGCAAGCTGAAACTTTTGGACTCATCTGTTTCTCTGGAAAGTGTAATTCCTTGGTCTCCCAGTTAATGGTAGGATTCTGAGCCTGCAGCCATGGTAGCCCTAGAATAATGGGAAAGTGGGGAGAAGAGATAAGCATAAAGGACAGTTTCTCTTGATGATCTTTACCCATAAGAACCCTCAAAGGCTCTGTTTCCTGATCCACTGGTCCAGAGGTCAGCAGGGAGCCATCCACAGTTTCCATCTGTACTGGAGTAGCCTTCTTCACTGAACGTATCCCCTGTTTCAGAGCAAAGGAGACATCCATAAAATTTCCACTTGCCCCTGAGTCGATGTAATGTATGTAGTACAGTTCATATAGCGTCTTGTGCTTGGGTGCGATGAAAATACATGAGACACAGGTTTGATATAGAAAGTCTTGTATTACTTCATACAAGTTGGTAAAAATAGTCACACAGTTTGCAGACACAGAAGCAGGAGACACAGCAGGCCAGAGTAACTTAAGCTCAGCAATCACTCTCCACAACAGGTTCAGGATCTTCTTCTCTGTTACCGTAAGTCCATGCAAACGTGGGTCTTTCAAAGAGCAGGGTTCAGAGTCCACAAGTGCTTCAGAGTTCCTCAGTAGGAATAGCTGGAGTACAAGGTCCAAGGTTTTAGAAGTCAGGTCACAGGTTCACTGCAGGCTAGATTCTGAAGCACTGATTGCTCAGCTGTGGCTGCTTAAGAAGCAAAAGGAGAGAATCAGGGCGGGAACATGCAAGCTGGAAACTCCATTTTGACTGAGGGCAAGATAGCTGCAGCAAGACAGAAAGTAAAATGGCTGACGAACAAACTGAGTTTCAGGAACATGTACACAGAACCTTACATTACCCCCCCTTAGGGACAACCTCCGGATGACCTCAGGCCAGGCTTGTGTGGGTACCTCTGATGAAACTGACGGAGCAAGCGAGGAGCATTAACGTTATTGACTGGTTCCCATGAGTTGTCCTCCACTGGGTAGCCCTGCCATTTAATCAGATATTGTAACTGATTTCTATACAACCTGGAATCTAAAATCCTTTCCACCACAAATTCTTCCTGACCATCGACTAGCACTGGGTCAGGGCAAGGAGAAGAACGTCCAGGAAACTTATTGGGTGTCGCAGCCTTTAGTAGGGATACATGAAAGACAGGGTGAATTCTCATAGTTCTGGGCAGTTGAAGACGACAAGCAACGGCACTTATAATTTTACTGATTTTATAGGGTCCAATGTACTTATGTCCCAACTTAGACGATGGAATCCTTAACTTAAGATTTCTGGTTGACAGCCAGACCAAGTCTCCTACCTTGAAAGCTGGTGCAGGTTTACGAAATTTATCTGCTGCTTTCTTGTACCTTTCCTGAGCCGATTCCAGATTCTCCTTTAGAAGATCCATATTCTTCTGTAAAGACGTGATTCTTTCAGCCACTGCTGGTAAAGGCGTTTCTATGGGAAATCGTGGTAGAATGTTAGGATGATAACCTAGATTAGAGTAAAAAGGAGACTGCTTAGTGGAGGCACTCTGAGAGTTGTTATACGAGAACTCAGCTAATGGAAATAGATCCACCCAATCATCCTGTAGGTGGCAGATAAAGCAGCGGAGATACTGCTCCAGGGTTTGATTGGTTCGTTCGGTCTGTCCATTAGTCTGGGGATGAAAAGCAGAAGAAAGGTTTACTTTAATGTCCAATGCTGCACAGAAATTTTGCCAAAACCTAGAAGTGAATTGCACCCCTCGATCCGAAATAACCTCATCCGGTACTCCATGTAAGCGAAACACATCTTTAATCATCAAATCTGATGTCTGTTTTGCAGTGGGTAAGCCGACACAAGGAATAAAATGAGCTGCCTTTGTTAGACGGTCAACCACCACTAGAATGGTGTTCTTCCCTTGAGAGGTTGGTAACTCCACAATGAAGTCCATAGAAATGGATCCCCACGGGCGGGACGGGGTGGGAAGAGGCTGTAACAGACCAGTTGGTGAGGAGCGAGGTGTTTTGCATCTTGCACAGACTTCACATGAAGTGACATAGTTTAAAACATCCTTCCTGCAAGTGGGCCACCAAAAGAAACGAGAGAGAAATTCCTGTGTCTTTAGAATTCCTCTATGCCCAGCTATCTTGGAATCGTGAATGAGTTGCAATACTCTCAATCTGACTGTTTCAGGAATATACAGGCGTTGTCCCTGAATCCACACACCATTCTTAAAGACAAGACTTACATCCCTTGGGGGTTGTGCCAAAAAGGAATCCGCATGGTATGCTTCCTTGATGTCCTTAAGTAGGTCTTGATTATGAATTACTCCTAGGAATCTAGAGTCAGGAAGAATAGTCTTAGGAGGAGTAATTGGACGTGTCTCTGCTGATTAAATCCTAGAGAGTGCATCAGCCTTTCCATTGCGCGATCCTGGTCTATAAGAAATGATAAAATTAAATTGGTTTAAGAAAAGATTCCAGCGAGCCTGGCGAGGAGTCAGGCACTTAGCCGACCTGATAAACTCAAGGTTACGATGGTCTGTCAGGACGACTATTTGCTGTGCAGCTCCCTGAAGAAGGTGTCTCCATTCTTTGAAGGCGGCAATAATGGCCAACAACTCTCTATTGCCCACATCGTAGTTCCTCTCAGCCGAAGACAACTGCTGGGAAAAGAAGGCACAGGGATGCAAGACATTCTTCTCACCTGTTCTCTGAGAGAGTATAGCTCCAACGGCACAGTCTGAAGCATCCACCTCTATTATGAAGGCAAGCTCGGGGTTGGGATGTACTAAGATAGGTGCAGTGGTAAATTTATCTTTTAGACGGGAAAATGCTTCCTGGGCTTGGGGAGTCCAGGAGAACCTAGACTCTTTCCGGGTAAGTTGGGTGATAGGTGACACTACGTCAGAGAAATTTCTAATGAAACGTCTATAGAAGTTGGCAAACCCGATGAAGCGCTGTACCTCCTTCACATTTCTAGGACTTGGCCAATCCTTGATGGCTTGGGTTTTGCTTCCATCCATACTAATTCCTTGTGTAGACAGTACATACCCCAGAAATTGAATTTCGGTCCTATGGAATTCACACTTTTCAGGTTTGATGTAAAGATGATTTTGTCTTAGACGTTCCAAGACCATTCTCACATGTCCATGATGTTCCTCTGTGGAGTTAGAAAAAATTAGAATATCATCCAAATAAATTACCACGAATGTATCTAGGAGATCCCTGAAGATGTCATTCACCAAGTGTTGGAAAGTGGCTGGGGCGGTACTCAGACCAAAAGGCATAACTAGATATTCAAAGTGTCCATAGCGTGACCTGAATGCAGTCTTCCATTCATCCCCAGGTCTAATACGGACTAAGTTATAGGCCCCACGAAGATCTAGTTTAGAGAAAATTTTGGCATGTCGCACTCTCTCCAATAACTCAGGGATTAAAGGCAATGGATAACGGTTTCTAATAGTAACCTTATTGAGTTCCCTATAGTCTACGCATGGTCTCAGAGATCCATCTTTCTTCTTTACAAAGAAGATGGGTGCACCTGCAGGAGATGAAGAGGGGCGTATGAAGCCCTTGGCTAGATTTTCGTCTATGTAATCCTTTAAAGCCTTTAGCTAGGGCCCCGCCAGGGGGTAGATCTTACCAAAAGGTATCTCTGCTCCAGGCAATAATTCAATTGGCAATCATATGGACGGTGAGGAGGAAGCTGGTCAGCGTTCTTCTTGTCACATAAATCCACATAGTCCTGGTATACAGCTGGTAGTTCAGGGACTGACATGGTTCCTTTAGGAACAGAGCAAGCAGAAACTTTTGGACTCATCTGTTTCTCTGGAAAGTGTAATTCCTTGGTCTCCCAGTTAATGGTAGGATTCTGAGCCTGCAGCCATGGTAGCCCTAGAATAATGGGAAAGTGGGGAGAAGAGATAAGCATAAAGGACAGTTTCTCTTGATGATCTTTACCCATAAGAACCCTCAAAGGCTCTGTTTCCTGATCCACTGGTCCAGAGGTCAGCAGGGAGCCATCCACAGTTTCCATCTGTACTGGAGTAGCCTTCTTCACTGAACGTATCCCCTGTTTCAGAGCAAAGGAGACATCCATAAAATTTCCACTTGCCCCTGAGTCGATCATAGCAGAGCTAGACACCCAAGCTGAGTCAACCCAGAGTTTGATGGAAAGAAAGCAATGAGAATTGTTTTTCTTACAACTCAGCTGGGACACCGCTGAGGAAACTTGAAAAATGGCAGCGTTTACACAGTCAACGTCCTCAGAGGTAACGGAGTTTAAGTCCGAGAAATCAAGATCTGTTGCTGCAGATCTCTCTGGAGCCTGAGGCTCGGACCTGACAGATCCCCTCTCGCAACACTCACAATGAATGAGTGCTGCAGTAGTCTTACGAGAACGGCTGGGGCAGTTTATAATGAAGTGCCCTGACTTACCACAATAGAAACATAGATTCTCCTTAAAACGATGTTCCTTGCGTGCATCACTAACCCGTCGTTGTAAAGAGTCTACCTGCATGGGTTCAGGTTCAGGTTCCCGTGTAATCCTACTCAAAGGTTCCTTAGCTGGAGAGGAAGGTAGGAAAAGGTTAGTGCGATTGCTTTCGAACCATCTCTCTTGCCTGCGTTCAGTCAGACGAGTATCAATACGGATGCAGTAGTTAATAAAGTCACCTAACGCAGTGGGAGGGTCGGCACGAGCAAGTTCATCCTTAATCAGTGGAGATAACCCCTTTCGAAAAATAGATTTTTTGGCGGAACTGTCCCAGGTGGTATCAAGGGCCCATCTCCTGAAATCCAAGGCATATTCAGCTACCGAGTGCTTACCTTGGCGCAAAGCTAACATGGCTGCTTCAGCTGTTGCACCTCGATTGGGGTCATCAAACACCTGCCCCATGGCTGAAATAAAAGCATCAAGGTGATTCAAACAATCATCCTCAGTCTCAATCAGAGGGTTTGCCCACATCAAAGCCTTGTTGGTAAGCAACATAATTATAGTAAGCACCTTAGATCGTTCAGTGGGAAATTGTGAAGCATGTGCAGAAAAAAAAAGATTGCATTGATTAATAAATCCCCTGAATTTCTCACGTTCACCGCCAAAACGAAAAGGGGGCAACTTGGGAATCCCAGAACTCGGGGCTACGGCAGGAGCCTGGACTCGCTCTTCTAGAACCTCAATCCTGGCTCGCAAATCCTGGGCAGTCTGTCCAAACACTTGCAAATTGTGATTAGTGAGGTCCTGTAGGCTTGAAAAACGGGTCTTTATATTCTGCAAATCTGCAAGGATATTATCAGTCACTCCGCAAAGTTCCTTTATGCGGGCCTCCATTTTCCAGATCTTTTAAGACAGGAGTACTGAAGAAGAGGAGAGGAGAGAAAAAAAAAAAACAATAGTGTTTACCTGTGGTAACACTGCAGAGAGAAAAAAAAAATTAAGGGAACTGCTCACCTGGAATGGTTGTGAGAAGTCACAACCACTATCATCACAGAAAGTTCACCCGGACATCTGATATCCACAGTTACAGCAGACAAAAAAGAGAAAAGAAAAAAAAAAAAAAAAAACAATAGTGTTTACCTGTGGTAACACTGCAGAAAAAAAAACACTTAAGGGAATTGCTCACCTGGAATGGTTGTGAGAAGTCACAACCACTGTCATCACAGAAAGTACAACCGGACATCCGATATCCACAGTTACAGCAGACACAGCCTTTCCAGACCCAGCAGACACTAACGTTTTGGCTTCAGAATCTTGTAATGTATGTAGTACAGTTCATATAGCGTCTTGTGCTTGGGTGCGATGAAAATACATGAGACACAGGTTTGATATAGAAAGTCTTGTATTACTTCATACAAGTTGGTAAAAATAGTCACACAGTTTGCAGACACAGAAGCAGGAGACACAGCAGGCCAGAGTAACTTAAGCTCAGCAATCACTCTCCACAACAGGTTCAGGATCTTCTTCTCTGTTACCGTAAGTCCATGCAAACGTTGGTCTTTCAAAGAGCAGGGTTCAGAGTCCACAAGTGCTTCAGAGTTCCTCAGTAGGAATAGCTGGAGTACAAGGTCCAAGGCTTTAGAAGTCAGGTCACAGGTTCACTGCAGGCTAGATTCTGAAGCACTGATTGCTCAGCTGTGGCTGCTTAAGAAGCAAAAGGAGAGAATCAGGGCGGGAACATGCAAGCTGGAAACTCCATTTTGACTGAGGGCAAGATAGCTGCAGCAAGACAGAAAGTAAAATGGCTGACGAACAAACTGAGTTTCAGGAACATGTACACAGAACCTTACAGTCGATCATAGCAGAGCTAGACACCCAAGCTGAGTCAACCCAGAGTTTGATGGAAAGAAAGCAATGAGAATTGTTTTTCTTACAACTCAGCTGGGACACCGCTGAGGAAACTTGAAAAATTGCAGCGTTTACACAGTCAACGTCCTCAGAAGTAACGAGTTTAAGTCCGAGAAATCAAGATCTGTTGCTGCAGATCTCTCTGGAGCCTGAGGCTCGGACCTGACAGATCCCCTCTCGCAACACTCACAGTGAATGAGTGCTGCAGTAGTCTTACGAGAACGGCTGGGGCAGTTTATAATGAAGTGCCCTGACTTACCACAATAGAAACATAGATTCTCCTTAAAACGATGTTCCTTGCGTGCATCACTAACCCGTCGTTGTAAAGAGTCTACCTGCATGGGTTCAGGTTCAGGTTCCCATGTGATCCTACTCAAAGGTTCCTTAGCTGGAGAGGAAGGTAGGAAAAGGTTAGTGCGATTGCTTTCGAACCATCTCTTGCCTGCGTTCAGTCAGACGAGTATCAATACGGATGCAGTAGTTAATAAAGTCACCTAACGCAGTGGGAGGGTCGGCATGAGCAAGTTCATCCTTAATCAGTGGAGATAACCCTTTTCGAAAAATAGATTTTTTGGCGGAACTGTCCCAGGTGGTATCAAGGGCCCATCTCCTGAAATCCAAGGCATATTCAGCTACCGAGTGCTTACCTTGGCGCAAAGCTAACATGGCTGCTTCAGCTGTTGCACCTCGATTGGGGTCATCAAACACCTGTCCCATGGCTGAAATGAAAGCATCAAGATGATCCAAACATTCATCCTCAGTCTCAATCAGAGGGTTTGCCCACATCAAAGCCTTGTTGGTAAGCAACATAATTATAGTAAGCACTTTAGATCGTTCAGTGGGAAATTGTGAAGCATGTGCAGAAAAAAAAAGATTGCATTGATTAATAAATCCCCTGAATTTCTCACGTTCACCGCCAAAACGAAAAGGGGCAACTTGGGAATCCCAGAACTCGGGGCTACGGCAGGAGCCTGGACTCGCTCCTCTAGAACCTCAATCCTGGCTCGCAAATCCTGGGCAGTCTGTCCAAACACTTGCAAATTGTGATTAGTGAGGTCCTGTAGGTTTGTAAAACGGGTTTTTATAGTCTGCAAATCTGCAAGGATATTATCAGTCACTCCGCAAAGTTCCTTTATGCGGGCCTCCATTTTCCAGATCTTTTAAGACAGGAGTACTGGAAGGAGAGGAGAGAAAAAAAAACAAAAAAACAATAGTGTTTACCTGTGGTAACACTGCAGAGAGAAAAAAAAAATTAAGGGAACTGCTCACCTGGAATGGTTGTGAGAAGTCACAACCACTGTCATCACAGAAAGTTCAACCGGACATCTGATATCCACAGTTACAGCAGACACAAAAGAGGAAAGAAAAAAAAAACAATAGTGTTTACCTGTGGTAACACTGCAGAAAAAAAAAACTTAAGGGAATTGCTCACCTGGAATGGTTGTGAGAAGTCACAACCACTGTCATCACAGAAAGTACAACCGGACATCTGATATCCACAGTTACAGCAGACACAGCCTTTCCAGACCCAGCAGACACTAACGTTTGGCTTCAGAATCTTGTAATGTAAGGCGTACAGTTCATATAGTGTCTTGTGCTTGGGTGCGATGAAAACACAGGAGTCACAGGTTTGATATAGAAGGTCTTGTATTACTTCATACAAGTGGCAATAATAGTCACACAGTTTGCAGATACAAAAGCAGGAGACACAGCAGGCCAGAGTAACTTAAGCTCAGCAATCACTCTCCACAACAGGTTCAGGATCTCTTCTCTGTTACCATAAGTCCATGCAAACGTGAATTTATCAAATAGCAAGGTTCCAAAGTCCACGAGTGTTCCAAAGTTCCACAATAGGAAATAACTGGAGTACAAGGTCCAAGGCTTCCAGGAGTCAGGTCACAGGTACACTGCAGGCTTGATTCTGAAGCACTGATTGCTCAGCTGTGGCTGCTTAAGAAGCAAGAGGAGAGAATCAGGGCGGGAACATGCAAGCTGGAAACTCCATATTGACTGAGGGCAAGATAGCTGCAGCAAAACGGAAAGTAAAATGGCTGACGGAAAAACTAAGTTTCAGGAACATGTACACAGAACCTTACACAGAGAGATCTAGGAGAATTAGCATGGAATATTGACCATTAGATTTTGCTGTTAGTAGATCATTAGAGACTTTAGTGAGGGCAGTTTCAGTGGAGTGTAAAGAGTGGAAACCGGATTGAAGAGGGTCGAGAAGAGAGTTATCTGAGAGATAGCAGATAAGACGGGAGTGAACCAGACGTTCGAGGAGTTTAGAGATGAAGGGAAGATTAGAGACAGGTCTATAGTTAGCGGCACAGTTTTGGTCAAGGGACGTTTTTTTAAGTAATGGATGTATGATGACATGCTTAAATGAGGATGGAAAGATACTAGAAGAGAGAGAGGTTGAAAATTTTAGTTAGGTGAGTGGTGACAGCAGGGCAAAGGGACTGGAGGCGATGTGAGGGAATAGAGTCACTGGCACAAGTAGTATGGCGAGAAAATGCAAGGAGCCTGATTACTTATTCTTCTGTAAGTGGTTCAAAATCAGAGAGTGAGTTATATGCAGTGGGGGAGGGACGACAGTGCATGGTATGAGGGGATTGGAGAAAATTTCCTGTCGGATATGGTCAATTTTTTCTTTGAAGTAATTAGCCAGATCGTCAGCTCGAAGATCCATGGTTGGGGCCTGCACTCTTGTGTTGAGTAGGGAATGAAAATTGTCAAAGAGACACTCTTGAATAACTGAATCCACAAAAAAAATTTGACCTTTTTTTGGAGTTTTATATACCACGATAATGTAACAGTAACCACGTTAAACTCTATGGATGACTAATTGAATCCAGAAAAAAATGTTGAACTTTTTTTTTTGTTTTATATACCACCGTAATGTAACACTAATCACATTAAACTGTATGGATGACTAATTCAATCCAGAAAAAAATGTAAACTTTTTTTCAGTTTTATATACCACCATGATGTAACGCTAAGCACGGTAAACTGTATGAATGACAATATAGTCATTTTTTTACCCCCAAAAAAGGAATGTGGTCATGTGCAGAAGCTATATATTTAGCAACTGACTGCAAAGCTCTAAGCCCTGCCTAGAGGCTGTATTCTGCCACTCTGCCTGCTCTGCAACTAGCCCTAGATTAAATGCAGAATGTACCTGATACAAACAGCAAAGAACATAATTAGCCCTTAAAAGAACTGTTAGTATGATGGTTCAGTATCAGCGCCAGTATCAACAATAGAGGACTCTCCTTAATTTAACTGTGCGCGCACCACACAGGCCTACATAACTACTTTCTCCCTCCAATCAGAACTGTCTCTGAGCTGTGCAGTGGCATCAGTGAGCCTAGCATGGTGGAGTCTATCCTTTTATAACATCTGATGAGGTAATGCGGCCAGCCGATCACAGTAATGCCACTACCAAAATGGCTACGGCATTACAGTGACTGGCAGCCAAACCCCACATACTTGTTGGCTGTCTAACAGGCGCTAAACATGCATTTTGAGGATTCAAGCTTCAGATCTGAGCACCAGCCAATTATCTTCGAGTGCTGAGCATATTTGAACACCCAGATATATATTTCACCACATTTCACCTGCAAATACATAGGGTCCTGATATCTTATAGGATGAGCGGTTAGGAGTTTTCTTTAGGGTAGGGAATCAATATCAGATGGGTGAATATGATAACCGATCTCCTACCAAGGGACTGATTGAAGGGTTGTGTTTAGAGATGATTGGTAGATCCATGGTGGATCAAATTCAAGAAGAATTTCCTGCAATTTTCAGATCCCTGTGAATTTGAACAGCTTGCGACACAATTAGATTTTTTTTTTAAATGTCGGACCCATTTCGCACTCTGCTGAAACGTCACATACCGGGCTAATAGCGATAGTCGCAGCATCACAGTACTATCCTACAGATATCACAACACATGATCTTAGTCTCTTTCATAGGTAATTGGACTACATGAAATTAAATTGAATTTATGGGAAAAAATTGCTGAACCTGGTGAATTTGAATTTCACAAGGCTTGATCATCTCTAGCTTTGTCCTTTGCTCTGTTTATCAGGCATAGTGTTGTACTTTTTTTTGTAGTGGCTGTATCTCATTTCATATTTTTAGTACATGGTCAGCTTTTAATACATACATATTTCAGTCCTCAAGACTCAATGGTAGAGATGAGAAAATCAAACTTACAAAAAAAATTTGCTTGCACCAGAATCCAAATGTGTTTCAGTTTGCTTTGTTCACATCACTGGATTTAAAATAGCAAGCAAAGGGTTGAAAAATTAAGAAATACATACTCATTGGACCCCAGATCTCACATGTCCTCTGGCAGGACAGTTGGTATCCAGGTGGTTATAATTGTTGTTATTTTTTTTAACCTACATTTATCATGCTCTTGGGTCTGTAGAAACCTCATCCCCGAAAATAAGACCTACCCTGAAAATAAGCCATAGCATGATTTTACAGGATTTTTGGAGTATGCTTGAAATATAAGCCCAACTCCAAAAATAATCCCTAGTTACTATCAGGACTGATGCTTTTGAGGGGTGGGTGGTGAACAAACTGGTCAATTTCCCAGGGACCTCAGGCTCTTAGGGCCCTCCAGCATTTCTATTCTGATGTTAAAACTGCTTAACAACCTTTGATGACATCACGGTCATGTGACCATGATGTCACCGAAATTCCTTTAACTCCAGGAGTCTAAAGGAACTAAAGAGTAGACATGAAAGTATGCAGGGTTGGAGTTAAGGGGATGGGGTACAAACTGGCCAATTTCTCAAGATGCCCACTCTCGTAGGGGACCCCAGCATGTCTATTCTGAGGTTAAGACTGCTTATGGACCTTTGATGACATTACTGTCATGTGACCATGATATCACCAAAGGTCCTTTAACTGCAGGGGTCTAGGGCTAAAATGAGTCAGGCTGGTATGTATGTGCAATGTGTGTCTGTATATACATGTGTATGCGCAGTGAGGGTGTGATGACATGATTTGAATTTTTTGTTCAAGACTAAAAATGTGTTTACGGATAAAAAATAAGACATCCCCTGAAAATAAGTTCTAATTCATCTTTCGGAGCAAAAAAGATAATATAAGACCCTCTCTTATTTTCAGTGAAACATGGTAGTATAATTAGACACATTTTATTCATATTTGAAAATGTGATGTGAATTATTTTTCCTGGCAAAATTTTTGCAAATCTTTCAAATTTGAACATCATAACATTCGTTAAATCATTACTAAATAGTCAAACTTCACCTGATGGAAATACTCTACTGTATATATCTAACCAAAAATCTTGCAACCTTAGCTCTGTCTCACCTCCCATAATGCTTTGCTAACAGGAAGTTAGCAGAATCCCACATTGGGCCTTGTATGCAAATGGCGTAAAACTCCAAGATGTTATGACTTAAGATCAGTAGAAGATAAGTAAAACAAAATTTGCAAAATTACTCAACCTTGTGTTTAGAATTAAAGGAGGAAATGTTATAAAATGTCCTTCAAGACTGAATTTCCCTCTTAAGTATAAAAACACCTTTAAAAAAAAGATACATGGGAGACAAGATTTCCCGTAGTTTTGATATCTGCAAATGTCTTTTTACATTAAGTTCTGTAAATTTCATGCATCGGTTTAATTCACTTTGTGCAATGTCTGAATGTGACCTATAAGCCATAAATTATTGGCGATAGGATCCCGAACTGGAAGAATAAAGCACTTAAGGGATTGCGGGGAGGTCTCAAAACATTAAAATGATTGGTGACCAAATGTTTAATGAAAAGACGTAACTCAATAGGAAGAATACAACTTCACAGGACACGTCAAAATACTCTACAAATCGTTCCCTACCAGGGCTTACATACATGTTCACATATATCGGCCCCAAATTCCTTATCAAAGTTGTACCTTTTTTGTTTAACTTTTAGTGTTTTTATTTTCACCAAATTCTTTTTTCTATGCGCACCTTTTTTTAAAACCTATTTAATTTCTGTTCACCTTTTTTATGTTCGCCAGTGCGGTCACAGTTTAGAGTTTCCAAATGTTTTCAACTGATTTATTATGGTTTATTATGTTTTTGTACAAACTTAGTTCCACTTGAGTGTTTTTTGGACTATCTGAATATTTTTGCGCACATCTTGTGACTTTTTTGCGGAACATGTGACTTTTTGTATTAAAAAGGGTGCTAAAACTGTAAAAATCAAAAATAAAGACGTTTTTGACCTTGCATAAAATTAATTAACCCTGTGTGCCATTTTTAAGAATTTAGTGCAAGAAAGGTAAATAAATGTCGCAAGATAAAAAAAGAACAGTGACTTGGAAAAATAAAAGTAAATGATAAATCAAGCCAAATGTTCCCACTATATAGGCAGAAAAGAAAGCAAATTGAGCATTTTTTACCATTCACAGAACAAGTCCATTTGGACATTAATATGAGTATAACAGGATATAATAATAACATTCAATGATTGCCTATATTCGTACAATAAAAGTTATTGCGCAAGAAACCATAATACTTGAGTAAGGAAATCACTAAATCATGCCCCATCATCTGTGGTGATGTCTAAATTGATACCGACATCAGCCAAATAATAGTGAATTTCAGAGTTGTCAATAATGAGAGGCTGGCTAATAGATAAAGGCATATATCGTATATACTCATGTATAAGCCGACCCGTGTATAAGCCGACCCCCCTAATTTTGCCACAAAAAACTGGGAAAACTTATTGACTCGCGTATAAGCCTAGGGTGGAAAATGATTATGCCCCCATATGATGCTCCACAGATTATGCCCAATATGCTCCAGAGATTATGCCCCCATATGCTCCATATTATGCCCCCATATGCTCCAGATTATGCCCCCATATATTCCACAGATTATGCCCCCGTATGCTCCATATTATGCCCCCATATGCTCCAGATTATGCCCCCATATATTCCACAGATTATGCCCCTGTATGATCCACAGATTATGCCCCCATATGCTCCAGATTATGCCCCATATGTTCCACAGATTATGTTGCCATATGCTCCAGATTATGCCCCATATGCTCCAGATTATGCCCCATATATTCCACAGATTATTCCCCCGTATGATCCACAGATTATGCCCCCATATGCTCCAGATTATGCCCCCATATGTTCCACAGATTATGCCCCCATATGCTCCAGATTATGCC
This sequence comes from Oophaga sylvatica, assembly GCA_033576555.1. Taxonomy (NCBI): domain Eukaryota; kingdom Metazoa; phylum Chordata; class Amphibia; order Anura; family Dendrobatidae; genus Oophaga; species Oophaga sylvatica. The sequence continues at coordinate 12,931,270 of JARQOD010000005.1, read as the reverse complement.
CCATATGTTCCACAGATTAAGCCCCCATATGCTCCAGATTATGCCCCATATGTTCCACAGATTATGCCCCCATATGCTCCATATTATGCCCCCATATGTTCCACAGTTTATGCCCCCATATGCTCCAGATTATGCCCCCATATGTTCCACAGTTTATGCCCCCATATGCTCCAGATTATGCCCCCATATGTTCCACAGCTTATGCCCCCATATGCTCCAGATTATGCCCTCATATGCTCCAGATTATGCCCAATATGTTCCACAGCTTATGCCCCCATATGTTCCATATTATGCCCCCATATGCTCCAGATTATGCCCCCATATGATGCACAATTATTTCCCATAGTATAGGCCTCATATGCTGCTGCAAAAAAAATAAAAATAAAAAATGACATACTCACCTCTCTTTGTTGGGGGCCAGGTGCCGGTGTCCTGAGCAGGCGGTGACAGCGGCGCGTTATGGGGGACAGATGCCGGTGTCACCGCCCGCTCAGGACCCCTGCACCTGAGATATTTACCTGTCCTCTCTGCACCGCTGCGCTGCTCCCTCGGTCTGACTCCTCTGGCTGTGAATGATCTGGCAGGGGGCGGGGCGCGCACTAACGACGTCATCGCGCCCTCTGCCTGAACATTCAGAGCCAGAGGAGTCAGACCGAGGGAGCAGCGCGCAGCGGTGGACCGGGGGACAGGTAAATATAGCTATACTCATCACCCCTCCGCCGCGCGTCCCTGCAGACTCTCCTCTTCTCCCGGCGCTCTCAGTCCTGCAGCGGTCACGTGCTACCGCTCATTAAAGTCATGAATATGTGCATATTCATGACTTTAATGAGCGGTGCCATGTGACTACTGCAGGAAGGAGCCGGAGATCGTGGGAGAAGCAGGGGGGCTGCAGAGACCGCGCCGGCGGAGGGGTGAGTATGATCCGACACCCCCGCTCCCCCTCCCCTGCCGACCCCCGTATATGACCCGCGTATAAGCCGAGAGGGGGACTTTCAGCCCTAAAAAATGGGCTGAAAATCTCGGCTTATACATGGGTATATACGGTATATAGCATCCAGTGTAATAGACATAATAGTGTCCAGTGCAAAAGCAGCATACATTTGATTTCCTAGATTAGACGTAAAGTGACAGGCACATAAGGCTACCTCACCTGGAGCTCTAGGGACCCATCACTTCTATGTCTGCTGGAAACAACGCTTCCAGCGATGATGGGTGAGTTGGTGGAACAGGAGGAAGAGGAGCAGGTGGAACAGGGAACATTCACACCGTTCTCAGGCCTGTCATCCATACAAGGCTCGTTGGGTGGGCTCTAATTCCAGCTGCGGCCAGGTACACAACTGTCCAGCCAAGGAACAATTTTAGGAGTATGAGGAGGAGGAGGAACTGTGTTCACAACAAGATGGCATTCAAAGCAGCTCACAGGCATCACATGAGCAGGGTTGGTGGGATACAGAGAAACCAGATGATAAACCTTCCACCAAGGACAGTGTGGTGCCCCTGGGGTCCAGTCGCCACAGATGTACTGCACCTCAGCCAAAGGTGTGGTACTTCGCTCTCAGGTATGGAGGGGACACTGCCAGGTACCCACACACTAGCACTCAACACCAGACCTCTCAAGGCCAGGGAGAGACTGGATAGAGGGTGTGGGTGGAGTAAGTAGAGAAGGGGAGGAACTTAAGAGAGTGACAGGAGGAGAGCAATCAGTTGGTGCTGGGGACTTGAGGAGTGAGGAGCTCGTTCCTAGACCAGAGGACAGTAGAGAGAGAGAGAGGAGAAAGACAGAGAGAGAGAGAGAGAAGCATCAGTGAGAGAGAGGAAGAAGGGTTCCTAGGGGCATGGTGTAATGTATGTAGTACAGTTCATATAGCGTCTTGTGCTTGGGTGCGATGAAAACACAGGAGTCACAGGTTTGATATAGAAAAGTCCTGTATTACTTCATACAAGTTGGCAGAAATAGTCACACAGTTTGCAGACACAGAAACAGGAGACACAGCAGGCCAGAGTAATCCAAGCTCAGCAATCACTCTCCAATACAGATTCAGGATCTTCTTCTCTGTTACCGTAAGTCCATGCAAACGTGGGTCTTTCAAAGAGCAGGGTTCAGAGTCCACAAGTGCTTCAGAGTTCCTCAGTAGGAATAGCTGGAGTACAAGGTCCAAGGCTTACAGGAGTCAAGTCACAGGTTCACTGCAGGCTAGATTCTGAAGCACTGATTGCTCAGCTGTGGCTGCTTAAGAAGCAAAGGAGAGAATCAGGGCGGGAACATGCAAGCTGGAAACTCCATTTTGACTGAGGGCAAGATAGCTGCAGCAAGACAGAAAGTAAAATGGCTGACGAACAAACTGAGTTTCAGGAATATATACATAGAACCTTACATTACTCCCCCTTAAGGACAACCTCCTTATGACCTCAGACCAGGCTTGTGTGGGTACCTCTGATGAAACTGACGGAGCAAGCGAGGAGCATTAACGTTATTGACCGGTTCCCATGAGTTGTCCTCCACTGGGTAGCCCTGCCATTTAATCAGATATTGTAACTGATTTCTATACAACCTGGAATCTAAAATCCTTTCCACCACAAATTCTTCCTGACCATCGACTAGCACTGGGTCAGGGCAAGGAGAGGAACGTCCAGGAAACGTATTGGGTGTCGCAGCCTTTAGTAGGGATACATGAAAGACAGGGTGGATTCTCATAGTTCTGGGCAGTTGAAGACGACAAGCAACGGCACTTATAATTTTACTGATTTTATAGGGTCCAATGTACTTATGTCCCAACTTAGACGATGGAATCCTTAACTTAAGATTTCTGGTTGACAGCCAGACCAAGTCTCCTACCTTGAAAGCTGGTGCAGGTTTACGAAATTTATCTGCTGCTTTCTTGTACCTTTCTTGAGCCGATTCCAGATTTTCCTTTAGAAGATCCATATTCTTCTGTAAAGACGTGATTCTTTCAGCCACTGCTGGTAAAGGCGTTTCTATGGGAAATCGTGGTAGAATGTTAGGATGATAACCTAGATTAGAGTAAAAAGGAGACTGTTTAGTGGAGGCACTCTGAGAGTTGTTATACGAGAACTCAGCTAATGGAAGTAGATCCACCCAATCATCCTGTAGGTGGCAGATAAAGCAGCGGAGATACTGCTTCAGGGTTTGATTGGTTCGTTCGGTCTGTCCATTAGTCTGGGGATGAAAAGCAGAAGAAAGGTTTACTTTAATGTCCAATGCTGCACAGAAATTTTGCCAAAACCTAGAAGTCAATTGCACCCCTCGATCCGAAATAACCTCATCCGGTACTCCATGTAAGCGAAACACATCTTTAATCATCAAATCTGATGTCTGTTTTGCAGTGGGTAAGCCGACACAAGGGATAAAATGAGCTGCCTTTGTTAGACGGTCAACCACCACTAGAATGGTGTTCTTCCCCTGAGAGGTTGGTAACTCCACAATGAAGTCCATAGAAATGGATCCCCACGGGCGGGACGGGGTGGGAAGAGGCTGTAACAGACCAGTTGGTGAGGAGCGAGGTGTTTTGCATCTTGCACAGACCTCACATGAAGTGACATAATTCAAAACATCCTTCCTGCAAGTGGGCCACCAAAAGAAACGAGAAAGAAATTCCTGTGTCTTTAGAATTCCTCTATGCCCAGCTATCTTGGAATCGTGAATGAGTTGCAATACTCTTAATCTGACTGTTTCAGGAATATACAGACGTTGTCCCTGAATCCACACACCATTCTTAAAGACAAGACTTACGTCCCTTGGGGTTGTGCCAAAAAGGAATCCGCATGGTATGCTTCCTTGATGTCCTTAAGTAGGTCTTGATTATGAATTACTCCTAGGAATCTAGAGTCAGGAAGAATAGTCTTAGGAGGAGTAATTGGACGTGTCTCTGCTGAGTAAATCCTAGAGAGTGCATCAGCCTTTCCATTGCGCGATCCTGGTCTATAAGAAATGATAAAATTAAATTGGTTTAAGAAAAGATTCCAGCGAGCCTGGCGAGGAGTCAGGCACTTAGCCGACCTGATAAACTCAAGGTTACGATGGTCTGTCAGGACGACTATTTGCTGTGCAGCTCCCTGAAGAAGGTGTCTCCATTCTTTGAAGGCGGCAATAATGGCCAACAACTCTCTATTGCCCACATCGTAGTTCCTCTCAGCCGAAGACAACTGCTGGGAAAAGAAGGCACAGGGATGCAAGACATTCTTCTCACCTGTTCTCTGAGAGAGTATAGCTCCAACGGCACAGTCTGAAGCATCCACCTCTATTATGAAGGCAAGCTCGGGGTTGGGATGTACTAGGATAGGTGCAGTGGTAAATTTATCTTTTAGACGGGAAAATGCTTCCTGGGCTTGGGGAGTCCAGGAAAACCTAGACTCTTTCCGGGTAAGTTGAGTGATAGGTGACACTACCTCAGAGAAATTTCTAATGAAACGTCTATAGAAGTTGGCAAACCCGATGAAGCGCTGTACCTCCTTCACATTTCTAGGACTTGGCCAATCCTTGATGGCTTGGGTTTTGCTTCCATCCATACTAATTCCTTGTGTAGACAGTACATACCCCAGAAATTGAATTTCGGTCCTATGGAATTCACACTTTTCAAGTTTGATGTAAAGATGATTTTGTCTTAGACGTTCCAAGACCATTCTCACATGTCCATGATGTTCCTCTGTGGAGTTAGAAAAAATTAGAATATCACCCAAATAAATTACCACAAATGTATCTAGGAGATCCCTGAAGATGTCATTCACCAAGTGTTGGAAAGTGACTGGGGCGGTACTCAGACCAAAAGGCATAACTAGATATTCAAAGTGTCCATAGCGTGACCTGAATGCAGTCTTCCATTCATCCCCAGGTCTAATACGGACTAAGTTATAGGCCCCACGAAGATCTAGTTTAGAAAAAATTTTGGCATGTCGCACTCTCTCCAATAACTCAGGGATTAAAGGCAATGGATAACGGTTTCTAATAGTAACCTTATTGAGTTCCCTATAGTCTACGCATGGTCTCAGAGATCCATCTTTCTTCTTTACAAAGAAGATGGGTGCACCTGCAGGAGATGAAGAGGGGCGTATGAAGCCCTTGGCTAGATTTTCATCTATGTAATCCTTTAAAGCCTTTAGCTCGGGCCCCGCCAGGGGGTAGATCTTACCAAAAGGTATCTCTGCTCCAGGCAATAATTCAATTGGACAATCATATGGACGGTGAGGAGGAAGCTGGTCAGCGTTCTTCTTGTCACATAAATCCACATAGTCCTGGTATACAGCTGGTAGTTCAGGGACTGACATGATTCCTTTAGGAACAGAGCAAGCTGAAACTTTTGGACTCATCTGTTTCTCTGGAAAGTGTAATTCCTTGGTCTCCCAGTTAATGGTAGGATTCTGAGCCTGCAGCCATGGTAGCCCTAGAATAATGGGAAAGTGGGGAGAAGAGATAAGCATAAAGGACAGTTTCTCTTGATGATCTTTACCCATAAGAACCCTCAAAGGCTCTGTTTCCTGATCCACTGGTCCAGAGGTCAGCAGGGAGCCATCCACAGTTTCCATCTGTACTGGAGTAGCCTTCTTCACTGAACGTATTCCCTGTTTCAGAGCAAAGGAGGCATCCATAAAATTTCCACTTGCCCCTGAGTCGATCATAGCAGAGCTAGACACCCAAGCTGAGTCAACCCAGAGTTTGATGGAAAGAAAGCAATGAGAATTGTTTTTCTTACAACTCAGCTGGGACACCGCTGAGGAAACTTGAAAAATGGCAGCGTTTACACAGTCAACGTCCTCAGAGGTAACGGAGTTTAAGTCCGAGAAATCAAGATCTGTTGCTGCAGATCTCTCTGGAGCCTGAGGCCCGGACCTGACAGATCCCCTCTCGCAACACTCACAATGAATGAGTGCTGCAGTAGTCTTACGAGAACGGCTGGGGCAGTTTATAATGAAGTGCCCTGACTTACCACAATAGAAACATAGATTCTCCTTAAAACGATGTTCCTTGCGTGCATCACTAACCCGTCGTTGTAAAGAGTCTACCTGCATGGGTTCAGGTTCAGGTTCCCGTGTAATCCTACTCAAAGGTTCCTTAGCTGGAGAGGAAGGTAAGAAAAGGTTAGTACGATTGCTTTCGAACCATCTCTCTTGCCTGCGTTCAGTCAGACGAGTATCAATACAGATGCAGTAGTTAATAAAGTCACCTAACGCAGTGGGAGGGTCGGCACGAGCAAGTTCATCCTTAATCAGTGGAGATAACCCCTTTCGAAAAATAGATTTTTTGGCGGAACTGTCCCAGGTGGTATCAAGGGCCCATCTCCTGAAATCCAAGGCATATTCAGCTACCGAGTGCTTACCTTGGCGCAAAGCTAACATGGCTGCTTCAGCTGTTGCACCTCGATTGGGGTCATCAAACACCTGCCCCATGGCTGAAATAAAATCATCAAGGTGATTCAAACAATCATCCTCAGTCTCAATCAGAGGGTTTGCCCACATTAAAGCCTTGTTGGTAAGCAACATAATTATAGTAAGCACCTTAGATCGTTCAGTGGGAAATTCTGAAGCATGTGCAGAACAAAAAAGATTGCATTGATTAATAAATCCCCTGAATTTCTCACGTTCACCGCCAAAACGAAAAGGGGGCAACTTGGGAATCCCAGCACTCGGGGCTACGGCAGGAGCCTGGACTCGCCCCTCTAGAACCTCAATCCTGGCTCGCAAATCCTGGGTAGTCTGTCCAACCACTTGCAAATTGTGATTATTGAGGTCCTGTAGATTTGTAAAACGGGTCTTTATATTCTGCAAATCTGCAAGGATATTATCAGTCACTCCGCAAAGTTCCTTAATGCGGGCCTCCATTTTCCAGATCTTTTAAGACAGGATTACTGGAAGAAGAGGAGAGAAAAAAAACAATAGTGTTCACCTGTGGCAACACTGGAATGGTTGTGAGAAGTCACAACCACTGTCATCACAGAAAGTACAACCGGACGTCTGATATCCACAGTACAGCAGACACAGCCTTCCAGACCCAGCAGACACTAACGTTTTGGCTTCAGAATCTTGTAATGTATGTAGTACAGTTCATATAGCGTCTTCTGCTTGGGTGCGATGAAAACACAGGAGTCACAGGTTTGATATAGAAAAGTCCTGTATTACTTCATACAAGTTGGCAGAAATAGTCACACAGTTTGCAGACACAGAAACAGGAGACACAGCAGGCCAGAGTAATCCAAGCTCAGCAATCACTCTCCAATACAGATTCAGGATCTTCTTCTCTGTTACCGTAAGTCCATGCAAACGTGGGTCTTTCAAAGAGCAGGGTTCAGAGTCCACAAGTGCTTCAGAGTTCCTCAGTAGGAATAGCTGGAGTACAAGGTCCAAGGCTTACAGGAGTCAAGTCACAGGTTCACTGCAGGCTAGATTCTGAAGCACTGATTGCTCAGCTGTGGCTGCTTAAGAAGCAAAGGAGAGAATCAGGGCGGGAACATGCAAGCTGGAAACTCCATTTTGACTGAGGGCAAGATAGCTGCAGCAAGACAGAAAGTAAAATGGCTGACGAACAAACTGAGTTTCAGGAATATATACATAGAACCTTACACATGGGTAGTGGCGCCCGAAAGGGGTGCTTCCACTCAATACTGAGCAAAGGGTCTGAATACTTATGACCATGTGATACTTCAGTTTTTATTTTTTAAGAAATTTGCAAAAATTTCTACATTTCTGTTTTTTTTTCAGTCAAGACGGGGTGCAGAGTGTACATTAATAAGAAAAAATTAACTTTTTTGCATTTACCAAATGGCTGCAATGAAACAAAGAGTTAAAAATTTAAAGGTGTCTGTATACTTTCCGTACCCACTGTAAGTGTCCACATGTCTTCACATACTAACTGATGGATCTGCCCCATTCAAATCCGGGGTCTCTAAATTGGACACATGGAGCTTGACATTTAAGCCATAGAGGTGTTGACCTTCCCTATGGCAGGGTACTGTCAGAACGTGTGTTTAACATGGCAGGAGGTGTGATCACAGACAGATGCATCCCCCTGTCCACAGCCAACGTGAGAAAGCCAACATTCATTAAAATGAACCAGGCGTGGATCCCACAGCACTTGTCAGTAACTTTTTCTGACTAGTTAATGACATTGTTATACTTTATTTGTAATTAGTTTAATTTTGGGGCCTCACCAATTAAAAAAATAAATACAAACCAAAAAACAAAACTAAATACACCATCACATTCACCTTCACCACCTACACCTACTCCTCTTCCTCTACTTGGACCTCTGCATCCTGGTTCTAGATTATTATTTTTTTAAATTCTATGTTCTTTTAAGTCAGTTCCCTGAAAAAAAACCACAGTGTTGAATATCTCCTCCCCTGCCACTTCCACCAAAACCGCCACGTGCACCTCCACCTTGTCTACCTACTCCACCTTCTTGTCACGGCACTGTTGCAGCATATCCTGGGGCTAGGAGATCCTTCCTTATCCCTAAAACTAGGGGAGCCCTAGCTATCCCTGCTCCCCTGATTACTTCTGATGGTGAAGATTCTGGGGCCAAGTGCTTTGATGAGCTCATAAATCAGCCCTTATATGTCCCCTCCCTCACCCAGGGAAGTGGGGAGTTGTAGTGTATAAGAATACACAAACTAGACTAACAAGAAAAGACATACAGGAATAAATGAAAATACCAATCATACAAATATTTAGAATTGAGAGTCCTCAGTGGTTGATACCTTTTAACGGCTATCTTTTCAGTTAGCCATTAAAAGGTATCAACCACTGAGGACTTTAAATTCTAAATATTTTTCTATCTACTGGCTAACACGGTGTTAAGGCTGGCGGAATGCACAAAATAATATAAATAAAAAGTGCGTTCGCAGCCCGGGGTCCACCATGCAGGCGAAGCCCGCTGCTGGCAAAAAGGCGCAAGAAGCAAACTCTGTTATCCCGCAGAGCTGCCAACATAAACGCCGTAATGCGCTGTGGCAATGAGTGCGAACTCTGTTACTCCACAGAGCCGCTAGAAGAGGAGCCGCAACGCTATATGGCGATGTGTGCGCACTCACTAGACACAACTGAGTGGCAAAGAAAACACGCTAGGGCGCTGGCTAGCGTTGAAAGCGAACCCTGTTACGTCACAGGGCCGCTGAGAAAAAGCACTGTGTCCTGTAAGGCTCCCAGATACACCGTTAAGTGCTAAGCGCACATAAAGCGTGATCATGCGCTAATGTCCTCGCGGGAGTCACCCGCAATCTATGGCGTCTGAACGCCAGGCCCTGAATACGGCAATCAAACTCCTCACCGGTTATGCCGGTAATCTAGGGCATCTAGGACACCGACCCTGACCAGCTACCATACCAAACTCCTCACCGATTAAGTCGGTATTCTAGTGGCTTATTTCAGCCGGGTCCCTATCCACACATACACATGACCACACTGGCGCATAGCATACAATGATTGATATTAGCGCATGGCGGCCCAGCCATGCTACCCTTTTATAGCAACAGCTACAGGACCTTCCAGGAACAAGGACCAATGAGAAGCTGTTACAAACAAACGTAGCTACATGACCTTCCTGGCGGACCAATAGGAGCCGCTGCAGCACCTGAACATGTGACCCCTGATCTCCAATGAGAGATCTCACTCTGGGCATGCTCAGATGGGAAAACGCAGGACTTTGTCTCAAAGACGACTGCTCCAGCACTGGCTATAATAGCAGATCCAGGAAAGGCAGCAGCAAGTCACTGCACAGTAGAGGAGTGGGCAAGACACCTGGACCGACGTCTCTGCTGAGCAGGCTCCACTGCGGCCGGAGATGAATGGGAGACCGCAGCGGGACGGGTTCGAGACTCCCCTTGTGCAGCAGCGGGAAATCGAACCCTAACGTTACCCCCCCTCCTAGGGCCCCCCTTCTTTGGGCCTCACTGCGCTCAAAGGCAGCGATGAGCTGCGGAGCGTGAATATGCTCGGCAGGCTCCCAAGACCTATCCTCAGGCCCATAGCCCCTCCAGTCCACCAAATAAAACTTTTTGCACCTTACACCCTACGATGGCGTTCACCTCATGGTCATCCGTAGATGAACCCGATGTCCCGGCAGATGACTCAGAAAACCGGGACATGAGCACGGGTTTCAGGAGGGATACATGAAAGGTGTCGGAGATACCCAGGCGTGGTGGAAGAGCCAAACGGTATACCACAGGGTTAACCTGCTCGAGGACCTTGAAAGGACCCAGGTAGCGGGGTGCCAACTTAGTGGACTCAACTCGCAGCCTGATGTTACGGGCGGAGAGCCACACCAAGTCCCCAGGAGCAAATGTTGGAGCGGGGCGCCGATGTGCGTCGGCGGAGGACCTCATCCTCTCCTTGGACGCCTGAATGGCATCCTGGGTACGGTCCCAAATGTCCCGTGCCTCCACAGCCCAGTCTGCCACCCTGGAGTCGGCAGAAGACACGGGCATGGGCACCGGAACCCGCGGATGCTGACCGTAGTTCAGAAGGAAAGGAGTCTGTCCGGTGGAGTCAGCCACAGCATTGCTTAATGCAAACTCAGCCCATGGTAGCAAGGGTGCCCAGTCATCCTGCCTGGCAGAGACAAAATGTCATAGATAGGTGACCAAGGTCTGGTTGGCCCTCTCTACCAACCCATTCATCTCAGGATGATACGCTGAAGAGAGATTTAACTCAATACTGAGTAGACGACAAAGCTCTCTCCAGAACCGAGACGCAAACTGGGGACCTCGGTCACTGACAATTTTGTCCGGCATGCCGTGTAGACGGAAGATGTGCCTAACGAACAACGCTGCCAGAGCCCGTGCAGAAGGTAACCGTGGAAGCGGCACCAAATGCACCATTTTGGAAAAATGGTTGGTGATTACCCAAATGATGGTGCAACCCCGAGACTTGGGCAATCCCACCACAAAGTCCATCCCAACCATCTCCCAGGGCCTGTCTGCCACCGGCAAAGGGTAAAGTAACCCAGCTGGCCGTTGTCGTGGAGACTTATTCTTGGCGCAGGAGACACACGCCCGAACATAGTCCCCAACGTCACGGACCATATGCGGCCACCAGTATGTCCTCGCCAGCAATTCAGATGTCCTCTTTGTCCCAAAGTGTCCACCCACCCTGGACGAATGTGCCCAAGAGAGTACCTCCGGTCGCAAATTGGTAGGCACAAAAGTCTTGCCCGGGGGCACAGACTCTAGCGAAACCGGGGCCACTGTTCTCAGGCTCTCTGTAGGGACGATAAGCCGAGGCTCCTCCACCTCCTCCTCCGAGGACACCACAGAGCGAGAGAGAGCGTCGGCACGAATATTCTACTCTCCCGAGAGGAAATGCAGTGTGAAATGAAACCGGAGAAGAACAAGGACCATCTGGCCTGGCGAGAATTAAGCCGCTGGGCTGTCTGAAGATATACCAAATTTTTGTGATCCGTGAAGACTTGGAAGGGAAAGCGAGCCCCCTCCAACAGATGTCTCCACTCCGAGAAGGCCAACTTCATTGCTAACAACTCCCTGTCCCCGATGGAATAATTCCTCTCCGCTGGTGTGAAGGTCTTGGAGAAAAAGAAGCATGGATGCTTCCGACCTTGAGCATCCTTTTGGAAGAGGACTGCTCCAGCACCAACGGACGAGGCATCCACCTCCAATATAAATGGCTTATCAACATCGGGGCGATGTAGGATGGGAGCGCTAGCGAAATGGGACTTAATAGACGTGAAGGCCTTGGAGACCTCTTCAGACCACAATTTGGGATTAGCTCCCTTTTTGGTGACGGCAACCACAGGAGCTACCAAAGTTGAGAAGTGAGGAATAAACTGGCGGTAGTAATTAATGAACCCCATAAAGCGCTGCACCGCCTTTAGAGAATGGGGTTCTTGCCAGTCCATCACCGCTTGTAGTTTGGCAGGATCCATAGCCAATCCCTGGGCGGAGATGATATAGCCCAGAAAAGGTAAGGACTCCTGCTCAAACACACATTTCTCCAACTTTGCGTAGAGGGAATTTGCCCGTAGGAGGTCGAAGACTCTGCAAACATCTCTCCGGTGGGAGTCAATATCTGGGGAAAAGATGAGAATATCATCCAGATAGACTACTACTGAGGTGGAGAGCATATCCCGGAAGATGTCATTAACAAAGTCTTGGAAGACGGCTGGGGCATTACAGAGCCCGAAGGGCATCACCAGATATTCATAGTGCCCGTCCCTGGTATTAAAAGCCGTCTTCCATTCGTCCCCCTCACGGATGCGTATCAGGTTATAAGCACCCCGCAGATCTAACTTCGTAAATATCCTTGCCCCCCGTAGCCTATCAAATAGCTCAGAAATTAGAGGCAACGGGTATTTATTCTTAACGGTGATGGCATTAAGACCCCTGTAATCGATGCATGGACGTAACTCTCCGTTCTTCTTCTGCACGAAGAAGAACCCCCCCCCTGCAGGTGACACTGACTTCCTAATGAATCCTCTTGCCAAGTTCTCCTGGATATATTGGGACATAGCCTCCGTCTCCGGGAGAGAAAGGGGATAGACCCGTCCCCGAGGAGGTTCTGCTCCAGGCAAGAGGTCAATAGGACAGTCATAGGAACGGTGAGGTGGAAGGACTTCTGCAGCCTTTTTGGAGAATACGTCTGCATATGACCAATAGTAATTAGGAAGAGAAGTAAGATCTGCGGGCATCTCTGTAGTGGCCACCTGAATGCATTCCCTCATACATCTGCCTTTACATGACTCACCCCAACCCGATATCCTCCCAGAGTTCCACTCAATGTGTGGGGAATGGAAATGGAGCCAGGGCATCCCTAACAAGATCTCATCTATTCCCTCGGGAATGACTAAAAGTGAGATAATCTCTTGATGGGAAGGTGACATTGACAATGTGAAAGGGATGGTCTGATGTGTGATTGGTGAAGGCAGTGTCGACCCATTCACTACTCGAACAGTCACGGGTTTGGCGAGCATCACCAGAGGTATAGAGTGGCGGAGAGCGAAGGTAGAAGACATGAAATTTCCTTCGGATCCAGAATCCACACAAAGCGTGACTGTTAAAGTGGATGAGCCAAAATTGATTGTCCCCCTAAAGGACAACTTGGAGGCGTGTACTGCTGTGTCTAGTGAACCCCCTCCAATGGTTACTAGACGTGGTCGTTTCCCGACCGCCGTGGACATTTGTTAGCATAATGCCCTATTTGTTGGCAGGCATTACAGGTCACAGATACTCGAGCAGCCCGAGACTTAGGTCTCACTCGAGAAATCTCCATGGCCTCAGGGGAATCGGACACCTGAATGGAAGATTCCAGAGGTCTGGCGAAGGTGGGCGCCAGCCGGAACCTCTGCCTACACTGGGCCCGCTCCAACCTCCGCTCGTTAAAACGAAGGTCGATGCGGGTAGATATGGTAATGAGCTCCTCCAGTGTGGCAGGAATCTCCCTGGTGGACAAGGCGTCCTTCACATGGTCTGCCAGTCCCCTCCAGTATACGGGTATAAGGACTTTATCTGGCCAATCCAGCTCAGAGACCAGAGTCCGAAATTGGACGGCAAACTGGCTGACCATGGATGAACCCTGAGTGATAGCCAACAATTGAAGAGCCGTATCGTGGGTGACACGAGGTCCTAAAAAGACCTGTTTAAGAGTGTCCAAGAAGAGAGGAGCACTCTGCACCACACGATCATCGCGCTCCCATAACGGCGTTGCCCACTCCAACGCCCTGCTCGACAAAAGGGATATGATAAAACCCACTTTCGCCCGCTCCGTGGGATAACGTGCAGCCAGAAGCTCTAGATGTATGGAGCACTGACTGACGAAACCCCGACATTGTTTACTGTCACCTGTAAACTTGTCTGGAAGTGGGAGGCGGGAAATAGTCGGAGCAGGGGTAGCAGAGGACAAACTGGCGGCGGCCACACTAGCAGCCTGAACCGCGACTGCGGTAACATCCACCGCTGAGGTTGTGCGCTCTAGAGTCGCCAACCTACCCTCCAGCTGCTGGATATACCGCTGCAGACGCTGGTCGTCCGCCATTTTACCAGCCAGACCCTGGCGCTAATATTATGTTAAGGCTGGCGGAACGCACAAAATAATATAAATAAAAAGTGCGTTCGCAGCCCGGGGTCCACCGTGCAGGCGAAGCCCGCTGCTGGCAAAAAGGCGCAAGAAGCAAACTCTGTTATCCCGCAGAGCTGCCAACATAAATGCCGTAATGCGCTGTGGCAATGAGTGCGAACTCTGTTACTCCACAGAGCCGCTAGAAGAGGAGCCGCAACGCTATATGGCGATGTGTGCGCACTCACTAGACACAACTGAGTGGCAAAGAAAACACGCTAGGGCGCTGACTAGCGTTGAAAGCGAACCCTGTTACGTCACAGGGCCGCTGAGAAAAAGCACTGTGTCCTGTAAGGCTCCCAGATACACAGTTAAGTGCTAAGCGCACATAAAGCGTGATCATGCGCTAATGTCCTCGCGGGAGTCACCCGCAATCTATGGCGTCTGAACGCCAGGCCCTGAATACGGCAATCAAACTCCTCACCGGTTATGCCGGTAATCTAGGGCATCTAGGACACCGACCCTGACCAGCTACCATACCAAACTCCTCACCGATTAAGTCGGTATTCTAGTGGCTTATTTCAGCCGGGTCCCTATCCACACATACACATGACCACACTGGCGCATAGCATACAATGATTGATATTAGCGCATGGCGGCCCAGCCATGCTACCCTTTTATAGCAACAGCTACAGGACCTTCCAGGAACAAGGACCAATGAGAAGCTGTTACAAACAAACGTAGCTACATGACCTTCCTGGCGGACCAATAGGAGCCACTGCAGCACCTGAACATGTGACCCCTGATCTCCAATGAGAGATCTCACTCTGAGCATGCTCAGATGGGAAAACGCAGGACTTTGTCTCAAAGACGACTGCTCCAGCACTGGCTATAATAGCAGATCCAGGAAAGGCAGCAGCAAGTCACTGCACAGTAGAGGAGTGGGCAAGACACATGGACCGACGTCTCTGCTGAGCAGGCTCCACTGCGGCCGGAGATGAATGGGAGACCGCAGCGGGACGGGTTCGAGACTCCCCTTGTGCAGCAGCGGGAAATCGAACCCTAACACACGGTACGAAGATACACATCTTTCCTAAATCATACAAATATGCACTCACAAACAAGAGAGTTGAACATTGGATCAACATGTTAGGCTATGGTTTGAACTAGATGGACTTAGTCTCCCATAATAATAATAATCTTTATTTATATAGCGCCAACATGTTCCGCAGCACTTTACAGTTTAACAGTTTCAAAACACAAGTCATAAGTAACAACGTTAACAATACAATAATTAAAGCAAAATAAGACAACCCTGCTCGTGAGAGCTTACAATCTACAATGAGGTGGGGAAGATACAAAGTACAGGTGTGTATATACAATGGTGCATTTACAATGATGGTCCAGCCATCTTGAGGGAGTGAAGGATGGATGGAGATAGTGAATGGGCTACACACACACACTTACACATAGAATGACTTTGATTAGTGAATGTGATAGGCCGCTCTGAACAAATGTGTTTTGAGGGAGCGCCTGAAACCATGCAAATTGTGGATAGTCCTAATTTCTTGGGGTAGAGCATTCCAGAGGATTGGCGCAGCGCGGGAGAAGTCTTGGAGTCAGGAGTGAGAGGTAAGGATTAGTGCAGAGTTTAGTCGAAAGTCGTTTGCAGAGCGCAGCAGTCGGTTAGGCCGATAGATAGAAATGAGGGAGGAGATGTAGGGGGGTGCTGCACTGTGGAGAGCTTTGTGGGTGAGAACAAGTACTTTGAATTGGATCCTATAATGAATGGGCAGCCAGTGTAAGGACTGGCGAAGAGCGGACGCGTCCGAGTACCGATTAGCCAGATGGATGACCCTGGCTGCTGCATTAAGGATGGACTGGAGAGAGGATAGTCGAGTAATAGGGAGGCCAAGTAATAGAGCGTTGCAGTAGTCCAGGTGGGAGTGGATCAATGCTACAGTGAGGGTTTTTGTTCAACCTTCAACCTTAAATACTATGTTACTATGAAAAACCAAGTAGAAGAGAATGAGGATATGCACCCAGACAAATCACTAAACAGTAGTGTTGAGCGATACTTTCCGATACCCAAAAATATCGGATCGGAATGGTATCGCCGATATCACTAAAATATCGGCGATACCCGATACCGATACCGGAAGTCCCATGTAAGTCTATGGGAACAAAATATCGCAACTAAAAAAACCCTTTCTTTCATTGTAAACACAAAATATACACACATAGAATACATATATATATATATATATGTCATTGTGACATATATATATATATATACATATATGTATAGTTTATACACTTCTACATAGTAAAATAGCCTCTGATTCAATTGCCGGGTAAAGCCGGCTTCTGTGAAAAGACAGAAGCACCCGACATGAAATGACATTTGGTGTACATAGGGTTAACCATGTCTTTTCATGTCGTTTGCTATCTGATTTGCACAAATAATTACATCAGTCTATGTGTGCAAAATTTCACACCTGTAGGGGTTAATTAAAGTTGTAAATTCGTTGTAAAAAAAACGGACTTTTTTGCTACGAATTTACACCTTTATTTAACCCCTACAGGTGTGAAATTTTGCACACATAGACTGATGTAATTGTTTGTGCAAATCAGATAGCAAAGGACATGGTTAACCCTATGTACACCAAGTGTCATTTCATGTCGGGTTCTGCATTTTCACAAAAGCCGGCAATTGAATTAGCGGCTATTATACTATGTAGAAGTGTATGAACTATAAATATAAATATATATATATATGTGTCACAAATTCAATGACATGTATATATATATATGAGGTGTAAAATTGTTTAAAAAAAATGCGTGGGCTCCCGCCCTATTTTCGCAACCAGACAGACAAAGCCAGCGAATGGGGGCAGATAATAATAGCCCAGAGAGGGACCATTATTTTTGGCCCCCCCCTGGCTACTAACATCTGCCCCCAGACACCCCAGAAAAGACAAATCTATAATTAGATTCGCCCTTTCTGGCACTTTGCCCGTCTATTCCCATTGCCCTGTAGCTGTGGCGAATGGGTTAATATGGGGTTAAAGCCACCTTGCAATTGAAAGGTGACCTTAAGCCAGGTTAATAATTGAGAGCTGTCAATTAGACAACTATCAATTATTAATCCTATTGCATGAAATAAAAATAAAACATACACACTTTAATTAAAAATCATTTTAATGAAATAAAGACACATGTTTTTGACCATCTTTTATTTGACTGCAAAAACCATTTCCTGTAATAAAAATAAAATAAAAAAGCAAAATTATTCTTACCTATCCCATGCACAGTCAGGTCCCACGGTGTAATCCTTCAGAAAGGGTTAATGTTTACTGCAGGGACCGCAGCTAATGCTGCAGCCTCACAGTAAATCCCCAAATGAATGAGTTCCTCTCCTGGCTGACAGGAGAGGAAGTGGAAAGCTTAATTGATTGCTTTCCACTTTCACTTCAGGTCAGCCAGGGACACAATCAGTGACGTCAGAGGGAACTGATTAACAAAAATAGGGGTTCCCTTCGAAAAAAAAATGGCGTCGGGTCCCCCCTATTTTTGTTAACCAGCCTGATGAAGCAGACTGCTGAGCAGTGGCGTACCGTGAATGAAGCAGACCAAGCAGCTGCTATGGGGCCCGGACAGGTGAGGGGGCCCTCGACGGTCGGGTAGCTGTGCTGACACAGTACTACCAGGGGGTCGGCGGGGGAGGGGGAGCGCAGCTCTTCTATATACTCACCCCTCCTGGTGCAGTCTCTGCAGCCCCTGCTCTTCTCCCACGGTCTCCGACGCCTGTGTTCAGCGGTCAGGTGGTACCGCTCATTACAGTCATGAATACGCACATATTCATGACTTTAATGAGCTGTCCCGCGTGACCGCTGAACACTGGCGGCGGAGACCGTGGGAGAAAGCAGGGGCTGCACAGACCGCGCCGGCAGAATGGTGAGTATAAGGGATATTTACCTGTCCCGTTCCACCGTTGCTCGCGTCCTCTTGCTGCAATGTTCAGGTCAGAGGGCGCGATGACGTCATTAGTGCGCGCCGCGCCCTCTGCCTGATCATTCACTGCTGGAGGACCCCGAAGACAGCGGCACTCAGCAGTGGAGAGAGGACAGGTAAATATCTCAGGTGCTGGGGCCCTGAGCGAGCGGTGACATCGGCACCTGGTGTCACCCCTGCTCAGGACACCGGCACCTGGCCCCCAGCGACGAAAGGTGAGTATGTCTTTTTTTTTTTTTGGTTGCAGCAGCTGCGGCAGCATAAGGGCCTATACTATGGAGCATCTATGGGGGCACAATCTATGGGGGCATAATACATTTTTTTGTTTAATGTGTCCCCTCACTGTGCTGGCACTTTACATTTACAATGGCTCTGGGTTTTTTTTTTTGGGGGGGGGGCCCATTCAGACTTTTGCTATGGGGCCCCATGATTTCTATGTACGCCCCTGCTGCTGAGGCATGGTATTTAAGGCTGTTAAGGAGCCAATATCCATGGAACTTGCCAGCAGCGTCGGACTGGAGTACCTTGGGCCCACCAGAGAAAAAATATTCTTGGGGCCCACCATCATACTTCCCAACCTTTGAAGAAGGGAAAGAGGGACAAAGGCTGTGGCACGCTGTGCCTGCTGCAGCAAATTTTAGGCCATGCCACGTTGCACCACAGACTGTCCAGGAGTTGGTGGATGCTTTAGTCCAGGTGTGGGAGGAGATCCCTCGGGAGACCATCCGTCGCGCTCATCAGGAGCATGGCCAGAAGTTGTAGTGAGGTCATACAGCATACCTCCCAAATTTTGAAGACAGGAAAGAGGGTTAAAGGCTGCGGTGCGCATAGGGCGTCGCTGCAAATTTTAGGCCACGCCCCGACCACACCCATTTAACAGCTAATCACACCCATATCCTGGCCCCAAGCGTACCCATTTAGCACTGCTGATCACACTGACTGGTAATGAGGGCACAGTGGCTGGTACTGAGGAAAAGAAAGAAAGAGCAGCGAGAGAGAAAGAACAAACAGAGAAAGAAAGAGAGGAAAGAAAGAAAAGAGAGAGAGAAAGAAAGAACAGAGAGAAAAAAGAACAGAGAGCGAGAAAGAAAGAACAGAGAGCTAGAAAGACTAGAGAGAGAAAGAAAGACTAGAGAGAGAGCCAGAGGCGTAGCTAGGGTTTTGGTTTAGTGGGGGCGAAACTTCTGAGTGGGCCCCTAATCAGAGAACCTCAGCAAATGACCGCGCTGTTGCCAAAAATAATCTATATATAAAAAGACCAATATTGATATTACCGCCATATGGTCTGTGGTAAATAATACCAGTCCTACAGAACATATAATAGATTACAGCACAGGTACAGATAATGACTTACCGCTGATGTTCTTTCTAATGGAATTGTTCACTTTTCATTTCTTTTCCATCTGGCCCAGACCGACATGACGACTTCTCCAGCCAGGACTCGACTGCAGAGATTACAACAAAGACACATTTCACTTCTCATATTTTTAGCACTGTCTTGGTCACCAATTGGACTATTCTCAACCTGTACAAACTCCTCATCCTGCTGATACCCCAATACTGAGCCGCTGCTGCCATATGTGTCCCTATTTCTGCACCTGATACCCCAATACTGAGCCGCTGCTGCCATATGTGTCCCTATTACTGCACCTGATACCCCAATACTGAGCCGCTGCTGCCGTATGTGTCCCTATTACTGCACCTGATACCCCAATACTGAGTCGCTGCTGCCGTATGTGTCCCTATTACTGCACGTGATACCCCAATACTGAGCTGCTGCTGCTGCTGCTGCCGTATGTGTCCCTATTACTGCACCTGCTGTGTGGTTCTGTGTGACCTCTAAATTTTAAAGCACCCCTCTAGAATATAGTAATGCCGGGTGCAAGTGCCCTAGAAAACAGTGACCACATTTTGTCCCCTAGACTGTAATAATGCCCTGTGTGCCCCTTTGACAGTCACAGTAACCCGAGTTCCCCTATAACAATAAGTGTCCACTTTACATTTAATAATGTCCCAAGTCTCCCCCTGTACATCTCCCCTATACACAGAATAATGCCCCTCACTGGATATATACTGACCCCTTAATGTCCCCAAACTATTTAATGGGTCCAACACTGTATGATGGCCCCTAGATAGCATCCATACAGCATAATACACCAGATAGTCCTCAATATAGTATAATGCACCCCATAGGCAGCCTCTATATTATAATAAACCCCCATAGGCAGAGTCTATAATATAATGCACCACCATAGGCAGCCGCTATATTATAATGCACCCCCATTGGCAGCCTCTGTAGTATAATGCATCCCCATAGGGAGTCTCTGTAGTATAATGCACCCCAATATGGAGCCTCTGTAGTATAATGCAGCCCCATATACAGCCTCTGTAGTATAATGCACCCCCCATATACAGCCTCTGTAGTATAATGCACCCCCATTAAAAAAAAAAAAAACAATACTCACCTCCCGGCTCCTGTGCTGCTCACTGTTCTCCCTCTCAGCGTCTGACAGCGGGCGCCGGCAGGTGATGTCATCGCGCCCGCTGTCAGACGCTGAGAGGGGGATTATGGGAGAGAAGGAGCGCTCGCTCCTTCTCTCTCTATGCGGTCAGCTGTATCAGCTGGATGCCGATACAGCTGACCCTCCGATGACGGGTGGGGGGCCCACTGCTGGCACCGGGCCCCCCCAACGCCTGTTCAGGCCCCATAGCTTCTGGGCGGCAGAGCAGGAAGATCGATTCTCCCTGCTCTGCCGCAGAATGTAACTGTATCGGCGTGCTGTGCACGCCGATACAGTTACTGTAGCGTAGCTCCGGGTGGGCCCCCGGGGCCACCGCCCCCTCTGCCCCGCGACCTATCCTTTCAAATCAGGGCCCACCACGCAGGAGCTGGGGCCCACCGGAGGTTTCTCCGGTGGCTCAGTCCGACCCTGCTTGCCAGCCTGATAATACCAGGCCACAGCAGTCTGCTTATCTTTGCTGGTTAACAAAAATAGGGATCCCGTCGAAAAAATTTGGCGTGGGGTCCCCCCTATTTTTGTTAACCAGCCAGATGAAGCAGACTGCTGAGGCCTGGTTTTTCAGGCTGGTAAGGAGCCAAGATCCATGGACCTTGCCAGCCTGATAATACCAGGCCACAGCAGTCTGCATATCTTGGCTGGTTAACAAAATAGGGGATCCCCTCGAAAAAAAATTGGCGTGGGGTCCCCCCTATTTTTGTTAACCAGCCAGATGAAGCAGACTGCTGAGGCCTGGTTTTTCAGGCTGGTAAGGAGCCAAGATCCATGGACCTTGCCAGCCTGATAATACCAGGCCACAGCAGTCTGCATATCTTGGCTGGTTAACAAAATAGGGGATCCCCTCGAAAAAAAATTGGCGTGGGGTCCCCCCTATTTTTGTTAACCAGCCAGATGAAGCAGACTGCTGAGGCCTGGTTTTTCAGGCTGGTAAGGATCCAATATCCATGGACCTTGCAAGCCTGATAATACCAGACCACAGCAGTCTGCTTAGCTTGGCTGGTTAACAAAAATAGGGGATCCCCTCGAAAAAAAAAACGGCGTAGGGGTCCCCCTATTTTTGTTAACCAGCCAAGTAAAATGCAGACTGCTGCGGCCTGGTATTAAAAGACTGTCAAGGCCCATGGATTTTGGCCCTCAACAGCCTGATAATACCAGGCTACAGCAGCCCCACATTTGGCGCATCAAAAGATGTGCCAATTGTGGCACTTTACCCGGCTCTTCCCACTGCCCTGTAGCGGTGGCAAGTGGGGTAATAAGGGGTTAATGTCACCATTGATTGCACGGTGACAATAAGCCCGGTTAATAATGGATAGGCGTCAATAAGACACCGATCCATTATTAATCCCAAAGTTTTTAAATATATAAAAAAAAAGACAAAGCAAGAAAAAAGTATTTTAATGAAATAAAAGAGACAACACAGTTTTCATTTTTTTTATTACTCTCTCATTCCTGCGACGCCATCGATCTCCTGTAAAAAAAGGAAAAAAACAAACCAACAGTATACCACCTGTCCGACGCAGTCCATAGTAACGACTGTCCCACGACGATCCAGCTCTGCTACATCACAATGACAGGCAGAGCCTGTCATCGCGACGCAGCACAGCTGATTACCTGCTTCCCCGGCGGTGACGTCATCGGACTGACTGCTTTACGGCCGGGATTACCCAGCAGTCACTACAGTTATCGCGAGAAACTGCATGTGACCTCCGGGGAAAGATGATGGCGGCCATCAAGCAGTCCAGGCCGTGACCGCCGGAGATCTTCTGCCAGGTAAGTGCCGCTGACTCCTGACAGACCCGACCGACGGACACTGACAGTGACAGTGACAATTCCGATTCCGGTATCCGATAAGACGACAATATCGGAACTCGGAATCGAAAGTCCGATACAGCTAATATCGGCCGATACCCGATATTTGCAGTATCGTATCGCTCAACACTACTAAACAGTCTTCTGAACAACACTCCAAACTCCTCTTCAAACACCCAACGCATCCAGCTCCATAACCAGGCAGTATTAATCAAACATTAGCAATCACTGATTGCCAGAGGGGGTATGTATAGAAGAGGGGAGTGGCCAACACTGAGCTGCTGAGACCATCTTATCAGCAAATCTCCAGGAGCTCTCAACTGAACAGATGCAGATTAATGTTTCATATGTTGGTGAAGTCTTTCTAACTAGTGCAGGAATTCATGAAATCAGACACCGCAGTCTTCTGGCCCCTCTCTGTCATGGTAAACTCATTACAGTACCTCCCTTCTAAAAGGGACCTTCAGAACCTCAGGACCGGGTCTATCAGAAAAGATTGGATCACCCTGACGGCATGGATGTTGAATGCTGGTAACCACATTCTCTCATGACATCCGTAAACCTTCCAATGTGCCAGATATTGAAGAGACCAATGAACAAAGTGATAATCAATGATCTTATCAATCTGAAATTCCAAATTCCCTCACACAATGACCGGGGATGGATTTGGTGATGATGGTTCAGAGCATGCAACGTTTCTTTTGAGTAGAGACCTGGAAAAAGAACTCCAAACCTACAAGGTCCTGTGTGAAAAAATGATTGCCCCTGAACCTAATAACTGGTTGGGTAACACTTATCAGCAATACCTACAATCAAGCCTTTGCGATAACTGGCAATGAGTCTTTTACAACGCTCTGGAGGAATGTTGGCCCACTTATCACTGTAGAATTGTTGTAATTCAGCTACATTGGAGGATTTCCAAGCATGAACTGCCTTTCTAAGGTCATGTCATCTAAATCAGATTAAGGTCAGGACTTTGATTAGGCCACTCCAAAGTCTTATTTTTTCTTTTTCTTAAGCCATTCAGAGGTGGACTTGATGTTGCGTTTTGGATCATTGTCCTGCTGCATAACCCAAGTGCACATCAGCTTGAGGTCACAAACAGATAACTGAATATCGGACATTCTGCTTCAGGATTTTTTGGTACATAGCAGAATTCATGGTTCCATTTACCACTAGAGTTGAGCGATACTTTCCGATATCCAAAAGTATCGGAATCGGAATGGTATCGCCGATACCCAAAAAATATCGGCGATACCCGATACCGATACCGGAAATACAATGTAAGTCTATGGGAACAAAATATCGGAATTAAAAAAAACCCATTCTTGCCTTGTTGGTTAATTGTACATGAAGGAAAACAACAAAGAGTAATGTAGAATTTATTGGGGGAGGTTGAGGAGACATTAAAGGCATAGATGTTTAACACAATGCAATGGAATAGCATTAATATTTCTTTTTTTGAAATACGTTTGGATTGACGAAGAAATTGACAATGTTGTTAACCTTTTTTCTATTTTGTCAAATATGTCTGTTTCACAACTTCCATGCTCTTCACCTTTTTAACTTTTCACACACTTTCTCCTTCATAATCTTCAGCAGCATCATCTTTCTCATCAAATTATTCTTCATCTTCACCTTCTTAATCTTCTAAAACTTCTTGCTATTCATCTTTTTGTTAACATTACTTATATTGTTCTTATTAAACAGTTATTATTCTTCATATTCTACTTCTTCATCTTCTTCCTATTCATCCTTTTCATCATATTCTTATTTGTGACAGACATTCCTGTACTTGTAATCTGTAAAACTCTGAATTTTCATCCTTCCGTTCTTGCTGTCATGAAAGATTTTAATTAGAACAGTATTTGTCCGCGTTCAGTTTAGCCTGCAGCAGCATCAGGCATTTTCCAGGGGCACCACGAGGAGGAACGGACTCACCCCCATACACTGCTTAGTCTTCTTCTGCTTAGAATTTAGAGCATATATTTTGCCCTTCATTTTGGTCTTATACTTAATGTTCTTCTGTCTTTTTGATCTTCTGCTTATTGTTCTTCTGTCTCTTGTTTCTGTATCTTGTAGTTTGTCTTAACCTTCTTTGTCCTGTTGGTGATGGTACAAAGCCAATGAAAGTAACGAGGACCAGCTGACTGTGCTGGAACCCGGAGGTCAGCAGAAGGAAAAGAGCCAATGGCACAACCGAGGACCCAGCTGACGTTACTGGACACGGTTACTAAGCAGGAGGTACCTGTGCTCCAAAGCCTACCAAGGACCAGCAGACGTTGCTGGAACTGGATACCGACATGGAGGCACCTAGGCCAAAGGCACTGCGGAGAACCAGCTGACGGTACTGGAACCCGGAGGGGTTTAGAGAAGGTACAAGAGCCAATGAAAGTAACGAGGACCAGCTGACTGTGCTGGAACCCGGAGGGTCAGCAGAAGGAAAAGAGCCAATGGCACAACCGAGGACCAGCTGACGTTACTGGGACACGGTTACTAAGCAGGAGGTACCTGTGCTCCAAAGCACTACCAAGGACCAGCAGACGTTGCTGGAACTCGATACCGACATGGAGGCACCTAGGCCAAAGGCACTGCGGAGAACCAGCTGACGGTACTGGAACCCGGATGGGTAGCAGAAGGTACCCATGGAAATTAAGTTGAGGGCAGCAGGAACTGTTTGCCGTAACCAGCAGAGGTACAGCTGACATTACTGAAACCCCCAAAAGTAACACAGGACAAGTGTGACTGTGCTAAACAGCACTTCGAGAGAACCAACTGGCGGTATGGTAACCCAGGGATGGAGAGAGGTACAGGTGTGAGGCAGCAGGACTGTTTGCCGTTCACACAGCAGGGGAACAGCTGACATTACTGAACCCCAGTAACACGGGAGCAAGTGTTAACTGTGCTAACAGCACTTCCGAGAAACAACTGGCGGTGTTGTAACCCAGGGATGAGAAGAGAACATGGTGGAGGCAGCAGGACTTTTTGCCGTTCACACAGCAGGGGAACAGCTGACATTACTGAACCCCAGTAACACGGGAGCAAGTGTTAACTGTGCTAACAGCACTTCCGAGAAACAACTGGCGGTGTTGTAACCCAGGGATGAGAAGAGAACATGGTGGAGGCAGCAGGACTTTTTGCCGTTCACACAGCAGGGGAACAGCTGACATTACTGAACCCCAGTAACACGGGAGCAAGTGTTAACTGTGCTAACAGCACTTCCGAGAAACAACTGGCGGTGTTGTAACCCAGGGATGAGAAGAGAACAGGGTGGAGGCAGCAGGACTTTTTGCCGTTCACACAGCAGGGGAACAGCTGACATTACTGAACCCCAGTAACACAGGAGCAAGTGTAGACTGTGCTAACAGCACTTCCGAGAAACAACTGGCGGTGTTGTAACCCAGGGATGAGAAGAGAACATGGTGGAGGCAGCAGGACTTTTTGCCGTTCACACAGCAGGGGAACAGCTGACATTACTGAACCCCAGTAACACAGGAGCAAGTGTAGACTGTGCTAACAGCACTTCCGAGAAACAACTGGCGGTGTTGTAACCCAGGGATGAGAAGAGAACATGGTGGAGGCAGCAGGACTGTTTGCCGTTCACACAGCAGGGAACAGCTGACATTACTGAACCCCAGTAACACGGGAGCAAGTGTTAACTGTGCTAACAGCACTTCCGAGAAACAACTGGCGGTGTTGTAACCCAGGGATGAGAAGAGAACATGGTGGAGGCAGCAGGACTTTTTGCCGTTCACACAGCAGGGGAACAGCTGACATTACTGAACCCCAGTAACACGGGAGCAAGTGTTAACTGTGCTAACAGCACTTCCGAGAAACAACTGGCGGTGTTGTAACCCAGGGATGAGAAGAGAACATGGTGGAGGCAGCAGGACTTTTTGCCGTTCACACAGCAGGGGAACAGCTGACATTACTGAACCCCAGTAACACGGGAGCAAGTGTAACTGTGCTAACAGCACTTCCGAGAAACAACTGGCGGTGTTGTAACCCAGGGATGAGAACAGAACATGGTGGAGGCAGCAGGACTTTTTGCCGTTCACACAGCAGGGGAACAGCTGACATTACTGAACCCCAGTAACACAGGAGCAAGTGTAGACTGTGCTAACAGCACTTCCGAGAAACAACTGGCGGTGTTGTAACCCAGGGATGAGAAGAGAACATGGTGGAGGCAGCAGGACTTTTTGCCGTTCACACAGCAGGGGAACAGCTGACATTACTGAACCCCAGTAACACAGGAGCAAGTGTAGACTGTGCTAACAGCACTTCCGAGAAACAACTGGCGGTGTTGTAACCCAGGGATGAGAAAGAACATGGTGGAGGCAGCAGGACTTTTTGCCGTTCACACAGCAGGGGAACAGCTGACATTACTGAACCCCAGTAACACAGGAGCAAGTGTAGACTGTGCTAACAGCACTTCCGAGAAACAACTGGCGGTGTTGTAACCCAGGGATGAGAAGAGAACATGGTGGAGGCAGCAGGACTTTTTGCCGTTCACACAGCAGGGGAACAGCTGACATTACTGAACCCCAGAACACAGGAGCAAGTGTAGACTGTGCTAACAGCACTTCCGAGAAACAACTGGCGGTGTTGTACCCAGGGATACAACGGTGGGGTGTCAAAGCAGGGAGCTGTACTGAAAGAACCCGAATGTAGACTGACAGTCAGAAAATGTGTGACCAGGTTAGCAAGCAGCATATTTTTGCCAGACACACAGCAGGGGAACAGCAGGCATTACTGAACCCCAGAAACACATCAGCGATTGTTTTCATCTGTGCATCTAACACTTCTGAGCAGCAACTGGCGCTGTTGAAGCCCAGGGTCAAGGAGGGTGTAGGCATAAAATATTGAGTTATTGCCTTGTTACGTGGCCATTGCAAATGTATGTACTTCAAACAAGAATAAATGAAGTTTTACTACGACAATAAAATGATGAATTTCAATTACAAGAATAGAAAAATATTTATACTTGACAGTCCTCTGTGGTTGATAACGTTTAATGGCTAACTGAAAATATGGTAACAAATTCAAAGCTTTCGAGACTACTCAGGTGTCTTCATCAGGCTAAGAGTAAAGCCAAAAATGAAGAATCACATATTTCTACACACAACAGGACACAGGAATAGCTAAGACAAGTGAGGGAGGGACAAGTGAGGGGAGACCGGCAACAAAAAGGAGAACAAGGATGAATTATCAGCGCCACACAATCACAGATAAATTAATGAATTTACCTGTGGCAAAAGACTTTTGTATGCCCGGTCATAGCATGATGGATATGGAATTACTGGTATTAAAATATAACTTCAAATATGAGAAACGTACAAAGGTTTCAGAATATAAGCTCATCATGACCTTTGACACTGTTAGTGATGGAATGAATAGATCACATGGATTTATGTCATTCTATATCAATTAAGGAATCTGCGTCTATGCCCTTCCAGGGTCATGAAAACCCAAAAAAAGACGCCAATGAGAGGGCAATCAAACTTTCTATCCTTATCTAGGAACTGTTCCAATATTTATGTTCATCCCTGTGAGATAATGACAGTTCTGATACACGTCACTTACTTGTCTTACCTATTGCACTATTCCTGTGTCCTGTTGTGTATAGAAATATGTGATGCTTAATTTTTTTATTTAGTCTTTGCCTGATGAAGAGACGTGAGTAGCCTTGAAAGCTTGCAATTTGTTTCCATCTTTTCAGTTATCCATTAAAAGGTATCAACCACTGCTGACTCTGAAGTCTAAATATTTTTCTATCTACTGGCTAACACGGTACAAAGATACACATGTTTTCTAATTTCAAGAAGGAAAAATAAAGAAAATACAAATATAAACGCATATATGCACATGCCAAAAATAAATGGAACAACACAACACCCAAAAAATTGGTAACAAAATATAGTGTTGTAAATTTAAGAATAAAAGTCCATTTTTTTTTTTTATGAATAATGCTTAAGGAACGCTATGTTAAACCATAACATAGTGAAGACAATGGATTTTGTAATAGTCACTCATCATCATCATCGCAAATTTTATGTGACAGTCACAGACATTTCAATTATTTAAGTTCATAAAATCGTAACTTTCTATAGCATGTATGACATGTCCAGCATTGACTCATCAATGTGATGATTGATGACACAATAATGTACGATAAAAAATAACCATTTAAAAAAACATTAGGCATTGTTTGTCATAATTTAAGTGTGTGCCTGCAAGTGTAGGTGAAACAAAGGCTACGGATAGCAAAGGTATATTCTATGTCTGTATCAGACAGTGGACAGCCTCTGATGGGTAATGCCGATGTTATACTGTACGTCAATAAAGTCTGCGGCTGAAATCATGCATTTTTTGCTTGTAGAGTGTTGAAGAGGGTAAAAAAATGTCTGGTTGCGCAAAGCTTTATCCGTCAACACTACCTTCCTACTGTCACGCGTAGGGTAGGGTAGCGTGTGGCAATTAGCTGACTATAAAATGTGAGGTTAGGCTGCGTTATTGCGCACTAGGGACAAAAAAAAAATACAGCAGTAATAATTTAATGTGTAATACTCCACCTATGACAAACAAAAAAATTACGTTCCCTCTTTAACAATGTACAAGACTAACAAGCCTAATGGTTGACACTGACTTAATTGAGATACAGTATTACATCAACATTGTCCATGAGTAACTATGCACTGTGATACCTATATACCAGTATTAATTTATATCTCTTGTGGTTGTTTCAACAGCACTTGCAGGTATAACTACCTATTGTCAGTATGCATGATGCACTTTCTAGATGTAATAATTTATTATTGGACATTATTACCATGTTTACATGCTGGCCATTTCATATATGGTGTTTGAAGTTACAGTTGGCATCAGTATGTGTATTTTATAATGTCTGTCATAAATAAAACTCGTGATGATGATGATGAGGATTTAATGATTCGTACATCCATTGACTGCATTATCTTACAGGTACAGATAAAGTTCCTTAAAAAGCATTAATTCATAAGTATGAAATGTACTTTTATGCATTAATTTCAAAATGTGAAGAGTAGACTATGTTTTATTTTTTGTTACCATTTCTAATAGACATGTGCAGATATGCGCTGTGATGACAAATTATTATTTGTCCATATTTGTCATAAAAATTTATCATTCTAGGCCTGCAAAACTTCACAATTTCATGTTTTCAGCATAACAAGCAGGGTGACGGCTCTTCCCTATTTGGAGCATGTTGGTCATGTGTTTTTCTGTCCATGTGTCGGGAACAGGAGACTTCTTGCCGTTCACACAGCAGGGGAACAGCTGGCGTTACTGAACCCCACTAACAGTAGAGCTTGTGTTTTGTTCTGTGGACACGACACTTCTGAGCAGCAACTGGCAGTGTTGGAGCCCAGGGAGTAGAGTTCAGGTGGTAGAAAGATGAACATAACAGGAGACATGGATAACGTTGCGAACCAGTTATTTAATCTGAAAACGGACAGACAAATTCTGGCGAGATCCATGCCTTGTTCATTTTCAGAAAAGTAAGCCGGTCTACATTATCGGAGGATAGTCGCATGCGACGGTCTGTTAGTACACCACCTGCAGCACTAAAGACGCGCTCCGATAATACACTGGCAGCAGGGCAAGCCAGCACCTCCAATGCATACTGGCTAAGCTCTGGCCATGTATCCAGCTTAGAGACCCAAAACTTGAATGGGGAAGAGCCATCTGGGAGTACACTGAGAGGCAAAGCCAAGTAGTCTGTCACCATCTGACGGATACGTTGCCTCCCGCTGACTGGAGCCCTCTCGGATGGTGTAGACATTTGTGGCGCTGCCACAAAACTTTGCCACATTTTTAACATACTGGTCTTTCCCTGTGCAGAGGCACTGCGTGTGCTCCCTCTTGTTGCAGAGCTCTCTACACTGCCTCGACGCACAGAGCTGCTTTGTAAAGCAGTAGCAGCAGCAGTGCTCTCGGCAGTAAGGTAGAACATTAGGGATTGCACCAGTGTGTCTTGGTACTCCCGCATTTTACGCTCCCGGTTCAACGGTGTGATGAGGCTTTTGACGTTGTCCCGGTAGCGAGGGTCTAGGAGGGTGTACACCCAATAATCAGACGTCGTGAGAATGTGGGCGATGCGGCGGTCGTTTCTTAGGCACTGCAGCATGAAATCAACCATGTGCTGCAGACTCCCAACTGGCAAAGAAACGCTGTCCTCTGCAAGAGGCGTCATCTCTGCCTGCTCTGCATCACCCCACCCTCGCTCTACATACTGACTAGAGCGTTGTGTACCTCCCTCTGGAGCGATGTCTTCCTCCTCCATTGACTCCTCCTCCTCATCCTCCTCACAAAGTGAGCCCTGCCCAGCCCTTTGTGAGGAACCACGTTGCGCTGACTTTCCAGAAGGTGATGGAATTTGTGACTCCTCATCCTCCACCTCTTCCAAAACCTCATCCCTTATTGCTTGCAGTGTTTTTTGAAGCAGGCAGATAAGGGGGACAGTCAGGCTGACTAGTGCATCATCTGCACTCGCCATCCGCGTTGACTCATCAAACGCACGCAAAACGTGGCACATGTCCTTCATAGTGGCCCACTCATTAATGGTGAAGTGTGGACGGCGCAAATTGCGTGTTGATTGCGCCTGATGCAGCTGATACTCCATTACTGCTGGCTGCTGCTCACACAACCGCTCCAACATATGTAACGTTGAATTCCACCTGGTGGATACGTCACATATGATGCGATGTTCAGGAAGGCGCAATCTGCGTTGCAGAGCTGCAATGCGCGATCTGGCCATGCTGGAACGTCGCAAGTGAGCGCACTCTAGGCGGACCTTGTGCAGCAGTGCATCAAGATCCGGATAGTCCCTCAAAAAACTCTGCACGACCAAGTTGAGCACATGTGCCAGACATGGTATGTGAGTGAGTTTGCCAAGGCCCAGAGCTGCCACCAGATTTCGGCCATTGTCACACACTACCAAGCCTGGCTGGAGATTCGCTGGCAAAAACCACACGTCGCTCTCCTGCTTGATGGCATTCCAGACCTCCTGCGCTGTGTGGCTTCGATTCCCCATGGGAATTAATTTCAGAACGGCCTGTTGCCGTTTGGCCACGGCTGTGCTCATATCGGTCGCATCAGGTAAGCGTCCACGGGTCCATGTGGAGGTAGACCGTGACGGCTCCTGCAGCGATGATTCTGAGGAACTGGAGTAGGAGGAGGAGTCAATGTGGACAGACTTGATTCCGGCAATCCTTGGAGTTGGCAGAACACGTACAGCGCCACTCGCAAGATCTGTACCCGGCTCCACAACATTCACCCAATGGGCAGCGAGTGAAAGGTATCGTCCTGGCCATGGGTACTGGTCCACGCATCGGTGGTCAGGTGGACCTTGCTACTGACGGCGTTTAGTAGCGCATGTTTAATTTTTGCCTCAACATGCTTTTGCAGACCAGGGACGGCTTGCCTGCTGAAATAAAATCAGCTGGGCACATTGTATTGTGGGACTGCCAATGCCATTAATTCACGGAAACTGTCAGTCTCCACCAGCCTGAATGACAGCATTTCAAGGGACAGGAGTTTTGCAATGCCAGCATTCAGAGCCTGTGCTCGTGGATGGTTTGCCGAGTATGGCCGTCTTTTATCCCATGCCTGTGCTACCGATGGCTGTTTTGTGGCCTGGGTGTGTGAGGATGACAGGGAACTTGCAGCTGTGGGTGGAATAACACTGTGTCTCTGGACAACAGTGACAGAGGTTCTTCCATGGCGATCCTTTGAGGAAGCCGAACCAGCTGTGTGTGAACTGGAGGAAGAGGCTCCAACACGAGCTGAAGATGTAGGTGCTGCTGTAGGTTGGCCTACATCTCCAGTGTGTCTTTGTAACTCAACAAAGTGCTTTGACCGCACATGTTTCCACATATTTGTTGTATTAAGGTTACTGACACTTTTACCTCTTTTAACTTTTTGATTACACAGCTTGCATTTGACATAGCAAATATCATCTGCAACTGTATCAAAAAAGGACCACGCAGAGCAAGTCCTGGGAGCGCCCGGTTTGGCTGTTGGAAGAGAACTGCTCCGAACGGGTGCCAAACTGGAGGCTACAGGCAAGCGAGTCTGCAGCCTACCTCTCCCTACTGTTTGGACCGTTGGGGCAATCTCTTCCTCAGAGCTGCTCCCACCACCTTCCTGTTCCTCACGCCATGTTGGGTCTTGGACCTCATCATCTCCACCACTACCCTCTTCCAACACCTGCTGTTGTTGGGTGGTCTGGCCAGCACCATGCTCAACAGAAACTGGCAACTGAGTCTCATCATCATCAGATGCGTTCTGCGGTGTGCTGACCATCGGCACTGGCTCACCCGCCTCTTCAGATTCAGAGAGACACAGCTGTTGCGCATCACTGCATACTGCCTCTTCTTCACATTCCAGAATGCTGCTTGGCTGGGCCCCTGTTTGCAAGCCAACAGATTCTGAGAACAGAAGCAGAGACTCAGCTGGCTCCTGTACAGAGCTCTCTGACTGCCTGGGCAATTTGGCAGGCGGTGAAGAGACTGATGGTTGTTCAACAGTGCTGTGGTCCTGAGAGGAGGTGGAAGCTATTGAAGTTGATGCATTGGCTGCCATCCAACCAACAACGGCTTCAATTTGTTCTTCACGCAGCAGGGGGGTACGCTGAGCTCCTACAAAAGTGCGCATAAAGGAACGCTCACGGGGAAAACTGGTGGATGCTGTGTCACTGGGTGCGGCAGCAGCCACAGAATCCCCACGTCCTCTCCCTGCTGCAAATCCACGGCCACGACCACGACCACGTGCCTTACTCACTGACTTCTTCATCTTGGTAGATTGATAAAGAAAGTCAGAAAAGTTATAAGGCCTAAGTGTGGTTATTCCTCACAGACTACAGTGAACCCTGCAGACAACTGTTCAGTATCTGTGAAAGGCCCCTTTGTGTACTTCTATAGTGTTTGCAACCAATGTATTGTATACGGATGGAAGCGCGTCACACTAATAGATTAGATTTTTTTCCACTAAAATGGAGCAGCACCAATTAGAGAAAAATGTGAAGAATGAGGCAGTGACACACGCTCAGCAGACTACAACCGGCAGTAGTTGAAGAACAAACTGGAGCGTAATCTGCACTCACAAAATGAAAAGCTCACAGACTACAGTGAACACTGAAACACAACTGTTCAGTAGCTGTTAAAGGCCCCTTTGTCTACTTCTATAGTGTTTGCAACCAATGTATTGTATACGGATGGAAGCGCGTCACACTAATAGATTAGATTTTTTTCCACTAAAATGGAGCAGCACCAATTAGAGAAAAATGTGAAGGATGAGGCAGTGACACACGCTCAGCAGACTACAACCGGCAGTGGTTGAAGAACAAACTGGAGCGTAATCTGCACTCACAAAATGAAAAGCTCACAGACTACAGTGAACACTGAAACACAACTGTTCAGTAGCTGTTAAAGGCCCCTTTGTCTACTTCTATAGTGTTTGCAACCAATGTATTGTATACAGATGGAAGCGCGTCACACTAATAGATTAGATTTTTTTCCACTAAAATGGAGCAGCACCAATTAGAGAAAAATGTGAAGGATGAGGCAGTGACACACGCT
Source organism: Oophaga sylvatica (assembly GCA_033576555.1). NCBI lineage: Eukaryota > Metazoa > Chordata > Amphibia > Anura > Dendrobatidae > Oophaga > Oophaga sylvatica. The sequence continues at coordinate 12,897,300 of JARQOD010000005.1, read as the reverse complement.
CAGCAGACTACAACCGGCAGTGGTTGAAGAACAAACTGGAGCGTAATCTGCACTCACAAAATGAAAAGCTCACAGACTACAGTGAACACTGAAACACAACTGTTCAGTAGCTGTTAAAGGCCCCTTTGTCTACTTCTATAGTGTTTGAAACCAATGTATTGTATATGGATGGAAGCGCATCACACTAATAGATTAGATTTTTTTCCACTAAAACGGAGCAGCACCAATTAGAGAAAAATGTGAAGAATGAGGCAGTGACACACGCTCAGCAGACTACAACCGGCAGTGGTTGAAGAACAAACTGGAGCGTAATCTGCACTCACAAAATGAAAAGCTCACAGACTACAGTGAACACTGAAACACAACTGTTCAGTAGCTGTTAAAGGCCCCTTTGTCTACTTCTATAGTGTTTGCAACCAATGTATTGTATACGGATGGAAGCGCGTCACACTAATAGATTAGATTTTTTTCCACTAAAATGGAGCAGCACCAATTAGAGAAAAATGTGAAGGATGAGACAGTGACACACGCTCAGCAGACTACAACCGGCAGTGGTTGAAGAACAAACTGGAGCGTAATCTGCACTCAAAAAATGAAAAGCTCACAGACTACAGTGAACACTGAAACAAAACTGTTCAGTAGCTGTTAAAGGCCCCTTTGTCTACTTCTATAGTGTTTGCAACCAATGTATTGTATACGGATGGAAGCGCGTCACACTAATAGATTAGATTTTTTTCCACTAAAATGGAGCAGCACCAATTAGAGAAAAATGTGAAGGATGAGGCAGTGACACACACTCAGCAGACTACAACCGGCAGTGGTTGAAGAACAAACTGGAGCGTAATCTGCACTCACAAAATGAAAAGCTCACAGACTACAGTGAACACTGAAACACAACTGTTCAGTAGCTGTTAAAGGCCCCTTTGTCTACTTCTATAGTGTTTGCAACCAATGTATTGTATACGGATGGAAGCGCGTCACACTAATAGATTAGATTTTTTTCCACTAAAATGGAGCAGCACCAATTAGAGAAAAATGTGAAGAATGAGGCAGTGACACACGCTCAGCAGACTACAACCGGCAGTGGTTGAAGAACTAACTGGAGCGTAATCTGCACTCACAAAATGAAAAGCTCACAGACTACAGTAAACCCTGCAGACAACTGTTCAGTAGCTGTGAAAGGCTCCTTTCTGTACTTCTATAGTGTTTGCAACCAATGTATTGTATACGGATGGAAGCACGTCACACTAATAGATTTGATTTTTTTCTAATATAATGGAGCTGCACCAATTCCACAAAATAAAATAAAAAAAAAAAAGAGTCAGTGACACGTGCAGATGCCTACAAACAGCGGTGGATGCAGAGCAAACTGCAGCGTCACCTGCACTGTCACACACACCTTGCACAGAGCTGTTAAAACAACACTGGCAAAATGAAGCTTTACACAGCGGTTGGTAAACTAGCCTGCCTAAAGCACAGTAGTACACAAAATCGCAATATCTAACTGTCCCTCAGAGTGAGCAGAGTAGCGTTCTGTCCCTAACTGAGTTCACAGCACAGTGACGCTAAAATGGCTGCGGCGCCTTTTATAGTGCATTCTGACATCATTTCAGCAGCCAATCACAGCCATGCCATTAGTTAAGATGACCGCAGCATTACAGGATGTGCCCACACTTCATAAGATTCATCATTGGCTGACTAACATCACATTGCCTCTCAAAGAATTATGGGAACTTCCGATTCCGGTATACGATATTGAAAAAGTATCGGAATTAAGTATCGGAATTCCGATAACGCGAATATCGGCCGATACCCGATACTTGCGGTATCGGAATGCTCAACACTATTTACCACAGCAAGACTTCCAAATCCTGAAGCAGCAAAACAACCCCAGACCGTCACACTACAACCACCATATTTTACTGTTGGTATGATGTTCCTTTTCTGAAATGCTGTTTTAAGTCAACGTCAGCTGTAATGGGACATACTCCTTCCAAAAGTTCAACTTTTGTCTCATCAGTTCACAGGGTATTCTCCCACAAGTCTTGAGGATCATCAAGATGTTTTCTGGCAAAACTGAGATGGGCTTTTATCTTCTTATTGCTCAGTAGTGGTTTTTATCTTGGAACTTCGCCATGCAGGCCATTTTTGCCCAGTCTCTTTCTTATGGTGGAGTCACGAACACTGACCTTAACTGAGGTAAGTGAGGCTTGCAGTTCTTTGAATGTTGTTGTGGGGTCTTTTGTGACCTCTTTGATGAGTCGTCGATGCGGTCTTGGGGTAATTTTGATTGGCCAGCCACTCCTGGGAAGGTTCACCACTTTACCGTGTTTTCGCCATTTGTGGATAATGGTTCTCACTGGTTTTCTAGAGTACCAACGCTTTAGAAATGGCTTTATAATCTTTTTCCAGACTGATAGATCTCAATTACTTTGTTTCTCACTTGTTCCAGAATTTCTTTGGATCGCGGCATGATGTCTAGCTTTTGGGGATTTTTTCATCCATTTCACTGTGAAAGGCATGTCCTATTTAAGAGATTTCTTGATTGAGAACAGGTGTGGTAGTAATCAAGCCTGGTTGTGGCTACGGAATTTGAACTCAGCTTCCCAAGATGTTATAAACCACAGTTAATTTATCTTTTTTGGAGGGGCAATCACTTTTCACAAAGGTAGGTTTGGATTTCTTTTTCCCTTAATAATAAACACCTTCATTTAAAAACTGCATTTTGTGTTTACTTGTGTTACCTTTTTCTAATATTTAAATTTTTTTCGGGATCTGAAACATTTAAGTGTGACAAATATGCAAAAGAATAGGAAATCAGGAAGGGGGCAAATACTTTTTCACACAACCGTAGTTGTTGGTTAAGTACCACTGTCTCCTCATTGTCCATGCTGTTGCATCCACGTACCTGTTTATAACAGAGTGAGGGAGGCACTGATGCAGAGAAAGCCAGTAGATTGTCACAAGTGTCAGCAAATTGTCACATCCTACTGCATCACGTTATACTGTTGAAATCATCAGTTCTTTGTCTCCTGTAAAACTGTGTACCCATCAAGCTCATTGCCTCCTAGTGAGTAAAGTTCTTCTGTTGACATCTGTGAGCTATGTGCTTGTAATTTATCCAAAGTGCATAAAATATTCAACATTAAAATCTAGATTCTTAAAGAACCAACATTCTGTCATTTCTCAACTTGTATAAGTTGTGTATGGCAGCAGTGCCACTTATGAATAAAGTACATTTCATGTGATTTACCAAAAATTGTCATCGTTAGGTGTTTCCTACGTTGCACTTGCAGTTTATTCCCGTTGAAGTCTGACACCATACAAGACTTAGGACATTGGAACCTCACTTTGTCAGATGTAGTTGGCATGATTCTCTGAGTGTTGAGTGACTAATGTGAGTATGTGTATTCGCTACAATTTCTATACCATGTATCCACTACTATCCAATTGTACACAATGTCCATTGTCTGCCACCAGATAGTAATTAGTTGTCCACGGGCATTGGCCTGTGGCGTACTATCCACTGCCCTCTAAGGTTGTCTGATGGAAACCAGTTATCAACTATCCATTGGATAGGTGATAAGTTATGGATGGTGGGGGTCCAACTACAACTAGTAGAACGGAGCACTTTTATCCTTGTTAGTATGGAGCGGGTCTGCACATGCTCAACCACTCTCTATTTATTAATTATAGGGCTACCAAGCACTATGCTCTGCTTTTTCCATTGCCTCATAAAAAATGAATGGCAATAGGGAACCTGACATGCTGCTCCATTTTGAATCAGGAATAAAAGTGACCTATCGATGATAACATTTCCATATTCTACTGATTGCTTTGAGTCTCAGCAAACAAACTCTCACCATTCAGTAAGTTATCATCTATAACATGGTTAGGGTATAACTTTTCAACACAAGACAGCCCCTATAATACCCCCATATTGACTTTTGGCTGTGTCTGAGATATGCTGCCTGCCTGTGCAGATTCAGTCTTCCTGCCATCCTTTATTTCTGTATCTACTGTCAAACTGTGCATATTTAAACCAAAACATCCAACTTACTGATCATTCATATCATGCTTACCTTAATGGGGTCTATCACCCCCAATGCTTAACCTCTACAGGTATGGAGGGGACTGAGCCCCTATAAAATTCATACCTATAGCTTTTAGTAGTTTAGTGCCCCCTAAATTTGCATACTGATCACTGCTATATTTTGATTGACCGTGCTCAAGTGATCATTGCCTGAACTCGGCAGCCACGCTCACATAGGGTTATTGCCGGTTCCTATCTGCAATTCAGTACAGAGCGGGGGCAACAGACAGGAGCTAGCAATGAGACTAATGCAGACAGAAGCTAGCGATGAGACTAATGCAGACAGAAGCTAGCGTTGAGACTAATGCAGACAGAAGCTAGCGTTGAGACTATTGGAGACAGGAGCTAGCAATGAGACTAATGCAGACAGAAGCTAGCGTTGAGACTAATGGAGACAGGAGCTAGCAATGAGAATAATGCAGGCAAGAGACAGCGATGAGACTAATGCAGACAGAAGCTAGCGTTGAGACTATTGGAGACAGGAGCTAGCAATGAGACTAATGCAGACAGAAGCTAGCGATGAGACTATTGGAGACAGGAGCTAGCAATGAGACTAATGCAGACAGAAGCTAGCGATGAGACTATTGGAGACAGGAGCTAACGATGAGACTAATGCAGACAGAAGCTAGCGTTGAGACTAATGGAGACAGGAGCTAGCAATGAGCATAATGCAGGCAAGAGACAGCGATGAGACTAATGCAGACAGGAGCCAGCGATGATGTCACGCTGTTCTGTCTGTTCTTGGTTGTCGGCGTGACAATGCATGTCTTTGCTTTAACCCTTTGCTCCTTTCCCCCTAATTGATCTGGGATACTGTTGGCTGTTACCTGTATGGAGCCTGTTCAGTTCCCTGCTCTGCTACGTAGCTGTTCATGTGGTGTTAGGTCTTTGCTTTGCTGCATGACCATCCACATGTGCGGTCCCTGGTTGCCGCTGTGGAAGCTGTCCGCGGGTTGCGAGGTCATTTGCAGCTGGTGCATGACTTTCCACGTGTGTCTGGGCGTGCTGCGCTTGGAATCTTATTCCCCAGGAGGATGCACTGAAGGTAACCACCACAAGAGACCTGATATTCATTCACACATCTTCACCAATCCCTAGAGCCACCAGAGGGAGCCTTTTCAGAGTATATAAGGATGGTGAAGCCACTGAAGAGCAGACAGTCTAGACAGTCTAGTCAGAGGGCTGCAGCCTGCTGTGTCACCTCATAGACTATAGCAGAGTTCAGTGTAGTTGGTGATTCTACACAGAAGTGAGAAGTTGTTAGTTCTCTTGGAGAGTGGAGTGTTAGCTCTAGGGGCGAGCACAGATCAGTGAGTCTGCAAAGCCAGGTGCAGGTCAGATGGTGAATCCTGATAGCCGCTTCAGACAGAGCTTAGAAAGAAGGAGGGAAAGAGAACAGCAGTTATTGAAAGAACCTGAAGACTGCAGCTTTGTTCAACATGTGGAGGCTAGTACCAGTGGAAAGATAGCCACTCCAGCCTAGTCAAAACTGAGTCAACTGAGTGCAGTTTCAGTGAGCAAGCGTGCCGACGCTTTGAGAGCGGTGAAGAAAGGAGAAGAATCAGCTATCTACTGCTAGTATGCTTATGTTAAAGGTCGGAGTAGGACGAAAGGCGAGTGGAGTAAGAAGAGAGTAACGGAGGTTGAAATAGCATTGATAGCTTACCTCTACTCTGAATAACCGGACACTGGGTCCGAGCTGGCTAGAATCTACACGACTAGTAGGAGATACCGGAGACCCTGCGGGACTTCAAGTCGCAGGGGCCCACAAGTGTTGATACGTAACCGGGGTCAGGAAGACAGGAGTCTGGTCGGCAAACCATTAGAGACTGTGCTCTTTTCAAGAGAAGGCCCCACCACAAAGTCAGCCGGGCGTGCAAAGTTGAGGACAGAGTTAGGCCTCATTTCATACAGGTCAGAGACTCACACTATAGGAGTAAGGAGGCCCTACACCTACTCAGTGGGAAGAACTGGACGTGCATCCTTCACCCTGCCAGCACCCTGGGACGTGCCTGCAATTCCATCAGTAAAGGTACAGAAAGAGACTTTCGTGTGTGTGTCTGCATTATTACTCCTGCGGCTGAACTCCCCGTCTCCGTCCTGCACCCCAGCACCCCATTTACCCTGAAGGACCCCAGCCTTGCCTGTGGAAGGCTTAACACCTTGCTGCCCAACACCATCCCTTCAGCGAACCTATACAGCAGCGCTGGTCACCCTGACCAGGAACCACAGGTGGCTTCGCGAATTTCTACAAACCTTATAATCCCCTGTAAATATCCCCCTTTTCAGTGAGTGCCCGCGGCCACGGACCGAGCTGTGTCGCCATGACATCCCCATAGAAGTGAACGGGCTCAGTGCCAAGTACCCCACCAGCCCTGGCGGGCGACTCACAGCCACTGCCAGGTGCCCTGAGCCTCAGTTCCTTCACTGATTGTGTGTAATGGTTTCTGATTCTGCTAAGGGCATGCGTAGCCACACCTCCCCTGCTTTTATCAGGGTTAGTGTGTGTACTTGAAATGCTGTCCCCAGCCAATTACTGAGGGGCAGCTCCTATATAAAGGCCCCCTGCCCCATGGGCGGGGCCTTAGCTACTCACAAAGCTTCTGAATCTAACCATGTGTGTTTTGTGTTCCTGCACCTCTCCAGTCTATGTTTTGGTACCAAAGTCCTTGCCTTGATTCCAGTTTGGTCCTGTTCCTGCACCTGTCCTGGAGACGGTATATCCAGGCCTCAATCCTTGATCTTGTACCTGACCTGTCTGAACTGTATCCTGCACATCTCCTGTTTATGTTTTGGTACCAAAGTCCTTGCTTTGATTCCTGTTTGGTCCTGTTCCTGCGCCTGTCCTGGAGGCGGTATATCCAGGCTTGAATCCTTGATTCTGTACCTGTCCTGTACCTGACTCTGTCTGAACTGTGTCTGCTGAGTTATGTTCCTGGAAGTCCTTCTGTGTCCTGAACCCTGTGCCAGTGACTGTGACTCTTTGCTAACTGACTTTCTGTGATATAACCTGGGTTCATCTTGGAAGTAGGAGTGCGGTATGTCTGCTGAGTTTCTGCTACTCTGTGCTCAGCTTGTTATTCGGTGCTATCCCCAGCCGGCTCCTGTTCAACCCAGTGGGGCTTACACCAGACCGCTTGGGTTCCTTTTTAGGTCGCTGCCAGATGTCTGGAGTCCGATTACCGTGGCCTCTTGTCCGGATCCTATCCTTCCCTGCCTGATGCCCGGAGCCTGCCGATCATTGCCAGATGTCCTGAGCCTGATACTGCAGCCTTGTGTGATGTCCACAGGCTGATGTCCAGAACCTGTCGATCGTTGCCAGATGTCCGGAGTCCGATGCCAGTGTTCTGATGTTCCTGAGATCCAGTCCGTGTTCCTGTGTCCGTGTTCCTGATGTCCAGTCTGTGTTCCTGTGTCCGTGTTCCTGATGTCCGGTCCGTGTGCCTGATGTTCGGTCCGTGTGCCTGATGTTCGGTCCGTGTTCCTGATTCCATGTTCCTGAGATCCAGTCCGTGTTCCGGTGTCTGTGTTCCTGATGTCCAGTCTGTGTTCCTGATTCCGTGTTCCTGATGTCCGATCCTTGTTCCTGATTCCATGTTCCTGTGTCCATGTTCCTGACGTCCTGTTCATGTTCCTGAGTTCGTGATCCTGATGTCCTCGTGTGTCCTGTCTGCGTCCTGATGACCTCATGTACCCTGATGTTTGGCCTGCGTCCTGATGACCTCATGTACCCTGATGTCATGCCTGTGTCCTGATGTCCCACCTATGTGTGCCGCGGTGATCCGTTGGTGTCTTGGGGTCCTCTGGTGGTACCCTTCTGGGAGGTGTGGAATCGGGAGCCTGGCATAGTCATGTTTGATTTATGTACTGTGTTTCTTTATTTTATTACTTTAGTAAACTTTACTTCCTCTATACCTGAAGTTGTGCGGTGTAATCAAGTTCTACGTGACTCTTCCTTGTCCACATGCTCAGCTGCCCTTCCCTAGTTCGGGTAGGCCCGGGTCCCCCTCTGCGGTATGGAGGGTCCATATTGCATCCCCGGGGGATGCCCGCCCCACGCCGTGGTGGTCGGTCAGTGTGGGGGCGATTATGGGCTGGGCCGCTTCTCGGCGGCTGCAGACAATCGTGACAAATGAGACTTATGCAGACAAGAGCCAGTGATAAGACTATTGCAGACGGGCGCTAGCAATGAGACTAATGAAGGCAGGAGCTAGCGATAAAACAAATGCACACAGAAGCTAGCGATGAGACTAATGCAGACAGAAGCTAGTGATGAGACTAATGCAGACAGGAGCTAGCGATGAGACTAATGCAGACAGAAGCTAGTGATGAGACTAATGCAGACAGGAGCTAGCGATGAGACTAATGCAGACAGGAGCTAGCGATGAGACTAATGCAGACAGGAGCTAGCAATGAGACTTATGCAGACAAGAGCCAGCGACAAGACTATTGCAGACAGGAGCTAGCGATAAGACTAATGCAGACAGGAGCTACCGATGAGACTAATGCAGACAGGAGCTAGCGATGAGACTAATGCAGGCAAGAGACAGTGATGAGACTAATGCAGACAGGAGCTAGCGATGAGACTAATGAGACTAATGTAGACTGGAGCTAGTGATGAGACTAATGTAGACAGGAGCTAGCGATGAGACTAATGCAGACAGGAGCCAGCAATGAGACTAATGCAGACAGGAGTTAGGAATGAGACTAATGCAGACAGGAGCTAGCGATGAGACTAATGCAGATAGGAGCTAGGGATGAGACTAATGCAGAGAGGAGCTAGCGATGAGACTAATGCAGACAGGAGCTAGCGATGAGACTAATGCAGACAGGAGCTAGCGATGAGACTAATGCAGACAGGAGCTAGCGATGAGACTAATGCAGACAGGAGCTAGCGATGAGACTAATGCAGACAGAAGCTAGCGATGAGACTAATGCAGACAGGAGCTAGCGATGAGACTAATGCAGACAGGAGCTAGCAATGAGACTAATGCAGACAGGAGCTAGCGATGAGACTAATGCAGACAGGAGCTAGCGATGAGACTAATGCAGACAGGAGCCAGCAATGAGACTAATGCAGACAGGAGCTAGCGATGAGACTAATGCAGACAGGAGCTAGCGATGAGACTAATGCAGACAGGAGCTAGCGATGAGACTAATGCAGACAGGAGCTAGCGATGAGACTAATGCAGACAGAAGCTAGCGATGAGATTAATGCAGACAGAAGCTAGCGATGAGACTAATGCAGACAGAAGCTAGCGATGAGACTAATGCAGACAGGAGCTAGCGATGAGACTAATGCAGACAGAAGCTAGCGATGAGACTAATGCAGACAGAAGCTAGCGATGAGACTAATGCAGACAGAAGCTAGCGATAAGACTAATGCAGACAGGAGCTAGCGATGAGACTAATGCAGACAGGAGCTAGGGATGAGACTAATGCAGACAGGAGCTAGCGATGAGACTAATGCAGATAGGAGCTAGGGATGAGACTAATGCAGAGAGAATCTAGCGATGAGACTAATGCAGACAGGAGCTAGCGATGAGACTAATGCAGATAGGAGCTAGGGATGAGACTAATGCAGAGAGAATCTAGCGATGAGACTAATGCAGACAGGAGCTAGGGATGAGACTAATGCAGACAGGAGCTAGCGATGAGACTAATGCAGATAGGAGCTAGGGATGAGACTAATGCAGAGAGAATCTAGCGATGAGACTAATGCAGACAGGAGCTAACACCAGCATTGAGGGACAACAATAATAGCATGTGAGTGAGATGTCAATCAAGATATAACAGTGCTCGGTATGCAAATTGAGGGGGGGTGTAATAGTGCATTGCATAGAGCCCTTCTATCACCCAAGGTGTACCGAAGCCCACTCATTTGCATACAAAAGAAATATGTTTTTTATGCCAACTAAACCACTGAAAGCAATACTACATGTGTGATTTGCTGTACATAGTGGCACAGTACCCAACATAAATGCTTTACTTAGTGTTTTAGGGGTGACCTTTAAAGACCAAAGTAAAAAGCCTTATCTTGCCTTCACCAACAGTTTTCTTAGACTGAAAGCTAGCCTTCTTGGCAAGGATTCTCCCTATGACATTTTATATTAATTTTTTGCAGTGTCAATGAAGAAAATAATAATGTGACACATGGCAGCAATACCACCGATCATGCAGTAAAACTAAAATTCAAAATATTTAGCAATTTGTGGCAGCAAACAAAATGTATAAAAGTGGAACACATAAAGATGTGAGTTACATCTTGTTCTCTACAGGTCAGGGAGATTTGGCAGTGCCCTCTTCTGCCTCTGTACTACAGATATGCATGGCTTGTTCTCTGACTAAACAGGAAAGTCTGAAGGAAAACTGCACATACAGCTTTTTATTTCTAAGGAAATATTTCCATTATCTTGTGCTCTTGGCCATAATAAGACTAAAAAGCCATCGTCTACAAAATCGTTAATTATAGTTTTCAAATTTCTAATGTTTGATGATTCTCGGTAAGTTAGATTTGATGAATGAGCTTGGCGACCTCAAGTCCAAAACTCCCAAACATCAGTCATCACATCCAAGGCAAACAGAACCCGAGACACCAAATGAAGGAAAAATAAGTCATTCGGCAGAAATTTGTATTTTTAAAGAGCCATTCCACTTGAAATAAAAAGAAGTGAAAACATCTTAAAATATCTTCTTAACTTTTAGATGTTTGTAGCTTATACACTGGATATTCAATAAATGTATAGAAAATGTGGATCCCGCCAATGGGAATGAATTATTGAAAAAATGAATAAGTATGGAATGGACAAGGCAACTGTTAGGTGGATTCATAACTGGCTTAGTGATAGGACCCAAAGAGTGGTCGTAAATGGCTGCACATCCAGTTGGAAGAATGTCTCAAGTGGGTACCACAAGGCTCTGTCTTGAGCCCTGTATTGTTCAACATCTTTATCAATGATTTAGATGAATGAATTGAGGGTAAACTGAATAAATTTGCTGATGACACAAAGCTAGGAGGGATAGCTAATACTAGAGAAGAGAGAGGATTCAAAGAGATATAAATAAACTGGAGCAGTGGGCAGCAACTAACAGAATGGTTTTTAACAGGGAAAAATGCGAAGTACTACATCTGGGAAATAATAATGAAAAAGCGTATACAGAATGGGAGGAATAAGGCTAAGCAACAGCACATGTGAAAAAGACTTGGGTATACTAATAGATCACAGAATGAACATGAGTCAACAGTGTGATGCAGCAGCAAAAAAGGCAAATACAATTCTGGGATGTATTAACAGAAGCATACAGTCTAGATCACGTGAGTTCATTATTGCCCTCTACTCCTCTTTGGTCAGACCTCATCTGGAACACTGTGTCCAGTTTTGGGCACCACATTTTAAAAAAGACATCAACAAACTGGAGCAAGTTCAGAGAAGAGCGACCAGAATGGTGTTCGGTCAGCAAACAATGTCCTATGAGGAACGGTTGCAGGATTTGGGAATGTTTAGCTTGCAAAAAAGAAGACTGAGAGGAGACTTAATAGCTGTCTACAAATATCTCAAGGGCTGTCACATTGTAGAAGGATCATCTTTATTCTCTTTTGCACACGGAAAGACTAGAAGCAATGGGATGAAACTGAATGGGAGGAGACACAGATTAGATATTAGAAAAAACTTTTTGACAGTTAGAGTGATCAATGAGTGGAACAGGCTGCCACGAGGTGGTGAGTTCTCCTTCAATGGAAGTCTTCAAACAGAGGTTGGACACACATCTGTCTGGGATGATTTAGTGAATCCTGCTTTGAGCAGGGGGTTGGACCAGATGACCCAGGAGGTCCCTTCCAACTCTACCATTCTATGATTCTATGATTCTAGGTGCGTGCTGTCGTGAAGTAAAGGGGGCACAGCCTTAGCACAAAGCTGGCTCCCATGATCATTGCATATCCTAGCGACAGTGGCAATGATACTTTGAAGGGTCTATCATAAAGATAAAGATGACAATGTTCTTTTCATATCACAATATTTAATTTAAAAAATAACATTATTAATTTTGGAATTTTCACAATAGCCACTGCGGCTTCAATACAAAAGACAGGGTCTAATTCAATGTATTGAGGCTAATGTACATGTATGTTTCTTGAAACAAAAGGAAGAGTATGAGTGTAAAAAATAAACCCTGTGGCAAGAGTGAAAATTGAAAAATTTCTAGAAAATATATATACTGTATATATATATATATATAATATATATATATATATAATATTGTGAGGCAGTGACCGGTGTTATATGCGAGGGTCGCTATATGCCCCCCAGGATGCACACAGAAGCGTATGGGGGCCGCGGGAGTGCATCGCAGTCACAGGCATAGCCGTGAATGAATTGCAAAATAAAAGTACGTGTTGGTCTTGTGCAAGCTATTTGCCCAAGGCAGGTTTAAGAATACCCACCATGGGCTTTTATTTTTGGAGCGGACTACAGGATTGTATTGTTGCGGTCCTCTTCCTCCCAGCCAGGTCTTACAAGTGGCCTGTGGCCATATATTCCTTGTAAAAACCCTGCTGCAAAGGGTTGGGTGTGTCAGCCTTGGTTTGTAAACTGCAGAGCAGGTGGCTCTGCAAAGCTTCAGCCTGTGTGAAGTAACACGGAACCAAGTGGAACCAAAAGGCCTGGCACCCCTCAGTGTACACGGCGGTGCAGTCGCCCACGGAAGCCAGTCTCGAATAAGGACTGTCTTGTTTCCCGGTTGCGATCCAAAGGCTACCCTGTGCTCCTTATGTTATGAGTTTTAGACATTAAACTGCGTTTGCTTTGTACTTTCCTGGGTCACTAATGCATCACTGCATAGTAGGAACACCACTGCACTATAATATATATATATTATCGATATGATTCGCTGAGGCTAATGGCTTCAGTGATGTAAAACACGTTGTGAGGGGTTAACTGGCAATTGTTGAAGGGCTGGGTTTTTTTGGACAACCATAGAGCAGGTGAAAGGTTGTCCACCTTATCTCCACCTCAGGGTGTGGTCTGTGCCTTAAATCGTGGCCTCAAGAGGCATTCAGGGTTCAGTAGGACCGGAAAATGGAGCTCCATCACGTTGTGCCCTGTGAAGGAAAGATGAACCTTTGAATGCTGATTTCTCCTGAGCATGCAGATTTCCTGCAGATGTATAGACTGTGTTATACCATTTTGTTTTGTTTTCCTGTTTTGCACTAAGGGACGTGTTTATTTTTACCTTATCGTTGTTTATGCTGCATGTATATAATAAACTCGTGAAGAACTGAAAAGAGACAGTATTAAGGTGCCTACCTCTGTGTCAGCTGAGTGAGCCGCCGAGCCACAATATGTATATATATATTCACATACATTGTATTGTATGTATATAGACATACATATCTATATATGTACAGATGAAACCCCGCGTTTCCATCCACTATATAAAAAGACACATCTGCATGTTTTTCTCAATATCTGACATGAAATCAAAATAAACCTTTCATGTTTTAGGTCAATTAGGATTACCATAATTATTAATATTTGCCAACTGCCAGAATAATGAGAGAGAGAACATTTTAAGGCATTTTTATTACTTACTGCAAAGTCAAAGATTTACTTACATTTCAATAGTATTTGGTACCGTTGCACTTACACTAAATGACTTGGGTCAAACATTTGGGATATCCTTCCACAAGCTTCTCACAATAGTTGATCGGAATTTGGGCCCATTCCTCCTGACAAAACTGGTGTAACTGATCCAGGTTTGTAGGTCGCCTTGCCCGCACCAGACTTTTCAGCTTCAACTGCAGGCCGTAATCCAGATGGGCAGCCGTGAAGAGAGACCTCTCCTGCCAAGAGATTGTAACTTCGGCCAACCGTTTTGAAGAGCAATCTCTCTTACCTAATACCTTTACTGGGCACTAACAAACATAATGGCCACCAAAGTATATGCACAAGTTGTCATGATGATGAGTCGCCCTGATGAGCCGCACGTACCAGGGCTTTGGGGTACTCGGCACTGAGCCCGTTGATGTCTATGGGGGATGTCACGGGCAGCACAGCTCGGTCCATGCCCTGGGCGCTCACTTTAAATGTGGGATATTTACAGGTGACTTGAATAATGATATGGGGATTCGTGACGCCACTTGTGGTGCCTGGTCAGGATGACTAGCGCTGCTATGCAGATCCACTGGAGGGTTGACATTGTGCAGCTAGATGTTTAGCCTCCCACAAGTAAGGCTGAGTTGTCCTCCAGGGCAGATAGATATGCAGAAGTGCAGGACAGACGGGGACCCGGCAGTCAGGAGTAATAAGGGAGACACACACATAAGTAACTTTGGTACCTTTATCTGAAGATGTTGCAGACACTTCCCGGAGCGCTGTAGGGTGAAGGGTGCACATCCAGATTCTTCCACTGGTAGGTGTGTGGCCTCCTGTACTCTGCCTTTTTGTGATAAAGTCCTGAACTGCTTGAAGCTAGGTCTAACTTGGTCTCCGTCTTGCACCTGGCTGATCTTGTGATTGGATCTCCTGTTGAAGCACACAGTCTCTATTTGCAGTGCACTGCTAGACTCCGTCCTCCTGATCCAGCTACGTATCAGCTCTGTGGTACTCCTGGGACTTGTAGTCCTCCAGGAACTCCGGTGTTCTCCTAATGGGTTGTGGAAATCCCTATAGGCTCGGACTCCGGTGTCCGGTGAATACTTGCTGAGATGAGCTATTAAGGCTCTTTTGTCTCATTAACTTCCACTCGCCTCCGGCCTACCTGGATCATCACACGATCACACACACTGGCAGTTGGTGGGCTGCCTCTTCGCCACTCTCTAAGAGTCGGCACGCTTCTACTGAGCTACACTCCTCAATTCAGCTCTGACTAGACTTAAGCGATTTCTCTGTATCACTCTTACTAGACTCCACTAGCCAGACTGAGCTCTCTGAGCAGACTGAGCTCTCTGAGCAGACTCCCTAGAATGGCTGCTCTGACTAAACTTATTTTTATATGCCTAACACAGCTCCCTCTGGTGGTCTTTAGGGTGAGCTGTACGTGTGTGTGTGTATAATGACCTCTAGTGGGATCTTCTTTCAGTGCACCCTTCTGGAAAATATGGATCCAGTCGCAGCTGGGCTCCACATTCCCCCCTAGTAGAACTCAGCACTCCGGGGCTGAAATACAAAAACAAAGAATAATAACATTTTATAAATAACTCTTCCTTTACAGGAGGTAAGGCACTCTTGAACGGTTGCATAACGGTAAATAAACAACTACATACATTAACACAATGAGGAATTGAGGAATTGAGCAACCATAAAAGTCCCAGTCTCTTTTGGAAAAGGATGCTCAAAAAGGGGTAGAGAAAACAAGTAAAAATAATGTCCATTCACTTGTTTCAATATCAAAAGGAAAAACAGATTAATAAATAACAATATAATAAAGCATATTATAAGCAAAAATTATATACATTTATGTACAGTGACTCTAAACAATTATTTACACTTGCCAAGGGTTGAACTAATCTCTAAACCTAGCAGGGATGTTTCCTTTTGTGCTATGTTCTGACCTGCGTGGTGCAGTGACCTGTGAGGAAGCAGTTTCCCTGTCTGGTCTGCGTGAAAGTGAAGTATAGAATTGCCTTAATCTCGCTACTGGACTGGCAAGCACCCTGTGAGCTGGGTGAACTGGCTCGACTTCTGCAGGGGATCCTTCTTCCTGAGGTTCAACTTCTTGGAATTCCGCTTCTTGGGGTTCCACTTGTTGAGGTTCTGCTGGGGCAGGTTCCTCTGGTACTGACTCTACTGTAACAACTGGTGCAACTGGATGTAGAGGTTCTCTTTGAGGTTGATAGAATTGAAGCACAGGAATGATTACGGCTTCTCCAATTCTGGGCCAATCCGCGGGGAAATCTCCTAAATCTGTATGGATCACTGATTCATCACGCTTTTCCTGATGGACAACAGGTTCTTCTTCCTGAAGCTTTAATGGGTTTGGACACAACTTTAGGTGATCTCGGGATACAGTTGCAGTCGTTCTTCCTCCATCCTTGCTAATTATGCACGTTTTCTTGTTGTCAAACCTTGATTTCTGGATGATGTAGGGCTCTCTTTCACATTGATCGTCGAGTTTGTGTAACCTCCTTTTCTTTTCAGTACGACTTGACCAGGTGCGAAAGGTTCAGCTGGCGCACTTTTGTTGTAGCGATTTTCTTGTTTATCCCTTACTCGATTGAGACTATCTTCAATGCAGGCCTGTACTTTTCTGTACTGTTCCTGTCTGTTTGTGTATGTTTGTGTCCCAGTCTTCAGTAGCCACATCTGCTTCCGGTTCTACAACACCAAGCTCCAGATCCATGGGCAGCTTTCCTGGTCTTGCCCGCATGAGGTAGGCGGGGGTGCAATTGGTGGAACTCACTGGTATGTGATTGTACAGATCTACCAGGTCAGGTAGTAGGTCTGGCCACCGATTTCTCTCTTCCAGTGGTACAGTCTTCAACAGGTCAATGACGATGTGGTTCATCTTCTCACAGAGACCATTGGTTTGGGGGTGGTACGGTGTGGTTCTTATCTTCTTACACCCGTACAAGTGACAGAACTCTTTGAACAATTCGGCTTCAAAGGCTGGGCCTTGGTCAGTTAGCACCTGCTCAGGATATCCGTGTGGTCTGCAGAAATACGCTTGGAACGTCTTTGCTGCTGTCTCTGCCGTCAGATCTTTGACAGGGGCGACCACCAGGAACCTGGAGTAGTGATCCACCATAGTCAGGGCATAGGAGTATCCTGACCGGCTGGGTGACAACTTGACATGGTCCAGGGCCACAATCTCCAAGGGACGAGTCGTCTTGATGGGTTGCAGGGGTGCCTTCTGACTGCTGTAGTCCTTTCTTCTGAGGCCACAGGGTCCACAGTTCTGGCACCATCTCTCAATGGAGCTGCTCATTCCCACCCAATAGAAACGACACTTCAACAGGGTCTCCAGCTTCTTCCAGCCAAAGTGTCCCGCTTGATCATGGTAGGCTTCTAACACCATCTGGATGTCTGCTCTGGGGACTACTATCTGCCATACCATCTCATGGGTCCTTGGGTTGACGTACCTCCGGCACAGCTTCTCACGGTAGATGAACAACCGGCTTCTCTCGTTCCACAGCTGCCTTGCTTGTAGAGGAGCGTCCTTCTCCAAGGAGGAACCTTCTTGAGTTATCAGCTCCTTGATTCGGCTGACAACTGGATCGCTGTCCTGAGTCTCCTTCCAGCTGTGGTGAGGTAAAGGATTTAACGTCTTAACCACGCGATCTCCTGCTGGCTTGTTGCTCATGGATCATCCCATTCCTGTGAAAGGCAGGTAGTTCGATCTCTTCCAGATCATCCACTTCTTCTTCTGTGTCCGATTCATGAGGCATCCTGGATAGGGCATCAGAGTTGGCATTCTTGCGGCCCGCTCGGTACTTGATTGCGAATTGGTAATTTGACAGTCGAGCCATCCATCGTTGTTCCATGGCTCCCAGCTTAGCTGTTTCAAGATGCATTAAGGGGTTGTTATCGGTGTAGGCAGTGAACTTGCTGGAGGCTAGGTAGTGCTTAAACCTCTCCGTGATGGCCCAGACAAGTGCTAGGAACTCTAACTTGAAGCTGCTGTAGTTCTCTGGGTTCCTCTCGGTCCTGCTAGCATAGGCGATGACTTTCTCCAGGCCATTTTGCTTCTGACTGAGGACTGCTCCCAATCCTTCATTGCTGGCATCAGTATACAGCAGAAACGGCTGGCTGTAGTCAGGGTAGGCTAGGATCTCATCACCTGTCAGGATCTCCTTCATTTCCTTCAATGCTTCTGCCTGTTCTTTACCCCAGTGGAATTGAGAATTCCTGCTCTTGAGGGACTGTCCCACCAGGAGGTCTTGCAGAGGCGCTGCTTTCTTGGTGTAATCCTTCACAAACCTCCGGTAGTATCCTGTCAGTCCCAGGAACTGTCGCACCTCCTTGAGATTTTTCGGCTCCGGCCATTTCTGGATGGCGGTGATCTTTTCAGAGTCTGGCGCTACTCCTTCTGAGCTGACTATATGTCCCAGATACTGTACCTTCTGTTTGAGCAGATGGCACTTTGAAGGCTTCAGTTTCATCCCATACTTGGACAGTGACTCGAATACCTCTGCCAGGTGCTTTAAGTGATCTTCATACGTTTTGGAGTATACGATGACGTCGTCCAGGTACAGCAACACAGTTTCAAAGTTGAGATGTCCCAGGCAGCTCTCCATCACTCTCTGGAACGTTCCAGGAGCACTGCTGAGTCCAAACGGCATCCTGTCGAACTCACAGAGTCCCATCGGGGTGGTGAAAGCCGTCTTCTCCCGATCCTCCTCAGCCACAGCTACTTGCCAGTACCCACTAGTGAGGTCAAGGGTGGAAAAGTAGTTAGCAGTTTTTAAGGCAGCTAAGGATTCCTCAATGCGTGGTAAAGGGTATGCATCTTTATGTGTAATGCGATTTACTTGTCTGTAATCTACACACATTCTCATGCTTCCATCCTTTTTCCTGACTAGGACTAGAGGTGCTGCCCAGGGACTGCAACTATCCCTTATCACCCCTGCTTCCTTCATCTCACGCAACATCTTGGCTTTCTGGTAGTGTGCTGGTGGTATAGGCCTGTACCGTTCTTTAATGGGAGGATGATTGCCTGTGGGGATGTGATGTTGAACCCCTTTAATTTTCCCAAAGTCGAGTGGGTGTTTGTTGAATACTTGTGCATACTCCTGAACTACTCGGTATACTCCTTGTTTCTGGTGGGCTGGAGTGGTGTCTGTCCCGACATGGAGCTGCTGACACCAATCCTCCACCTGGGTGGTCGGACCGTTATCCTCCACTGGTTGTGGGGAGGTTAAGGGCTCCGTCGTGTGAATGGAGTTATTATCCACAGCATGTAACTTAGCAACAGTGGCATAACGTGGTAATTTGACTTCATCCTCTCCCCAGTTGAGAAGACGCACTGGCATCCTCCCATTATGTACATCCACTACCCCTCTGGCAGTCAAGAGTGTAGGTCTGTGCTCTGAACAATGGGGCTCTACTACTGCTTGGTAGTTTTGTCCTCTCAGACCTATTGCTGCTCTACACCAAATAATCATTTCACTCATTGGGGGTATCACAATGGGATTCGGGTCTGTTACCCGTACATTACCAATTTCACCACCGGTCAGTTTCACTTGCTGCTGGCACATCAGGGTCCGAATCTCCTTCCGGATCACTCCCTTTTGCCTTGGTCTGGCAATTTCGGCGAGCTGTTGGAGTAAAAACACAACCTCCTCCAAACAGTTACTAATAATGTTAGTGCCTAAAACCACATTCAACCCATTTTCCTAATTAACAGTCTTTACTACAAGAAGTCCCTGATCTTTTAGCTCCACTCTCCCCACTTTTACATCTACGTTTTTAGCCCCCAGTAAGTCAAGAGGGAGGCCATTAGAGGCGTATACGGCAAAGTCAGGGTTTGGGGGTTGGAGACCGTCACTGGACCAGTATCTATTGTAGAGAACATCAGGTATGACGGTTACCTGAGATCCAGTGTCCAGCAGGGCAGGGATTGCGATCCCGTCCAGTATGATGGACAGGTATGGTCTTCCTCCCACAAACCTGCGGTTCCAGTCTGAGGGGCCTGAGGAGTCTATTCCTGGGTGTTGGCCCTCGGACCCAGGATTTGCTCGTTTAAAGGACACCGACGTGCTGGGTGATCTTCTCTGTGGCAGCGGTAGCAGATGATCTCTCGGCGGGGATGATGCTGGTCGCGGGTCCCTCCTGGGGGTGGCGTTGTCCTCCTCCGGTGGGGTGACGTCCTCCCTCTCCTCCGGCGCATCCAAGGGACATCCTCTGGGCAGTCAGCTAGCAGGATCTTTCCTTCTTCCTCCGTCGGCAGTTGCAGGGCACTCATTACAGTGGCCAGGTTTTTGGTCAGCTGGCGCACTTCTGAGCGCAAACAGTCCAGCTCAGTAGGGGGCGCCACCTGCGTTTTGGCTTCCGCAACCAGCGGGGAAAAGGTGGATGCTGCTGGCTTTAGGGTGGTTTCACTCGGGTGACACTGGGTTGCCATCTCGGGTGTTTCCAGGGGTCGCAATCCTTTTATAGCCATATCCTTAAGGGCATCAAAGGTAGCATCAGGATGATCCAAGGACCACCAGTGCACAGTCCTGCTTTCAGCTTGGGACCTCAGTCCCCGTACAAATTGTTCTTTTAACATTTTATTCTCTTTAGTGACACTTATAGGGTTAACTTGTTTAAGTGCTCGCAGGGCCCCTTGTAGTCGGCAGGCATAGTCCCTAATGCTGTCATCTGGTTTCTGGGAGCATTGGTAAAAACTCATCCGGAGATCTGTTTCAGTGCGGTCCTCAAAGATAGACTGTAGCTTTAAGAAAATTGCAAGCACTGATTCCTGGTCTGCAGCTGTCCAAGTCTCTACTTCTCTCTCTGCAGCACCAGTTAATTGTCCCACTACTACTGCAGCTCTCTGCTTTTCTGTCATAGGGTACATGTCAATTATGCTGCATATTTTTCGCTTGAACCCTGACAGGGTATCTGGCTTGCCGCTGTACTGAGGGAGCCACTTCGCTCCAGGCATGTATGGCAGCGTTAGCGGTACTATCGGGGCCACAGGACCAGGTGAGGGGCCAGCATTTACAGCCTGTGCGGCAGCGCCGAGGGGTAAGTCATTAAGGCCGTCGGCCTGGGCCGCGTTGTCGGCTGGCTGCTGCGACATGTCTGCGCCCCCCTAGCTAATCGTAGCCTACCTTCTCTGAAGGCTGCAGCTCCGCAGGGCACAGGGGTGTGTAGAAGGACCTGCGTCGCTGGCTCTCTGACGTCAGAGCGTTCACTGTAGCTCTTCACAGGACCTGCCGCCGCGTCAGCGTTGGGGGCGTGTCCAGGACTCAGCGCGCTTTTGCAGGTACGCCCACTAGTTTTCGCGCCGTGGCGCTGTAAATGGCAGGCAATGGCGGGCAAATGGCGGGAAATCTTCACCACATACAAAACACAGTCTTTTAGTGAGGCACACAGTACCCGGTGGCAACGGGCACAAGTTACTCCGTTGCTGCAGGGCACGCAATCCTGTTCGTGACGCCAGAATGACTTTGCAGTCACTCTTGTACATAGAGTTTGGCTCCTTCTACCTGCATTAGTTCTATAGCAGGAGGTGGAGCTGGTAGCAGCAAAAGGGTACTGTAAGGTTGAAATCGACTTGGGAGGTTCCCCGAAAAGAGAAGACAACTTGAGCCTGTTACAGACATTGCTCATGGAAAAGGAGTTCAATCTTAGTAGCGTCGTGTATAAGAGGAAGATGGTAGATCTCTGCCTGCCAACTCATCCTTAATTCGACCAGACAGACCCTCCTAGAAGGTTGCCACCAGGGCTTCTTCATTCCAGGCCAGCTCTACCTTCAGAGTAAAAATTAAAAAATTTACATGACACAAACAAAAATACTTTTTATAGGATTTTTTCACTAATATAATAAACTATACAAGTTTGATATGGCCATAATCATGCTGACCTGAAGAGTCATGTTGTCTGATTATTGTTACTGTACAATTAAGTTGGTAAAAATAAACCCCAAAAACAATGGCAAAATAGGTTTTTTCTTCAACAATTTCACCCCACTTGTATTTTTTTTTCCCATTTTCAGTGCATAATACAATGAAATGAATTGCATAATTCAAATCTACAAATTATCCTGCAAAAAGCAAGCCCTCATATGGATTTATTGATAGAAAAAAACAAAGTTATAGCTATTAGAAAAAGGAAAGCTCAAGATGTTTTTGTATGATACTGTTACAAGAAGTACAAAAGGCTCACTGTGTGAGCTGAACCCTCTAAGCCTAAGGTCCAGGTGGGCAGTTTGGCTACTGGCATCACTGCAGCAGGTTGGTTAGTAGAGGGACTGGAAACCATAGGTAGACAAGTGGAATTCTGGAAACTGCAGGCAGGCGGAGGACATCAGGAAATAAGCAGGTAAATGGGTGGAGTGCAAGAACCTGCAGGCAGATGAAGGAGATAAGGAAACTGCAGACAAGCAGAGGATGTCAGGAAACTGCAGGCAAACAGAGGAGGATGTCAGGAAATCACAGACAAACAGAGGACATCAGGAAACCGCAGGCAAGCAGAGTATACCAGGAAACCGCAGGCAAGCAGGGGATGCCAGAAAACCACAGGCACTTAAGTAGAGGATGCCAGGACACCGCAGTCATGCAAAGGATGCTAGAAACTGCAGGCAAGCAACGGATGTCAGGAAACTGCAGGCAAGCAGAGGACGCCAGGAAACTGCAGGTAAGCAGGGGACATTGGGAAACCCCAGGCAAGCAAGTGAGGAGCCGAGCTCAGAAAAAGGCAGATAAAAGAGTTCTAAACTCTTCCATCAGACCATCAGAATGAATTTGCTGACAGGTTCTCAGTTAATCCATTCTGCAGCCAGCAAAACCCAGTGCAACACAGAGGCTATAGAAGGGAAACGGTACAAAATTTTTTAATGAAACCCAATCACAAAAAAAATTTAAGCCAAAAATACATGCATATAAGTAAGAAAGATAATTACCTCCAGAACTGACAACCAATTTAATGTGAATTAAGAATTACACAGTTACCGAAAGGAAAGCCTAGCAATAGATTATTGTGTCATGGTAATTACTCGCTCTACCTATGGACCCTACTAGAAAGATAAATAGTCTTCTATATTAATCATATTAGTCAGTCCTCGGGATACGGTACTTTCTTAAACCTTGCAAAACATAAGGAAAAATAGAATTGAACTCTGTGAGTCATAACACGGTGGAAATTACGTGAGATCATTACGGAGAGCTGACAGAATAGATTAAGATGAGTTATTAGCTTGTTCACCTGGGACAATTAAGAAATCCTCAAATGATTGCGGAGAGCTTAAGAAAATGGATGTCTTGTGGAGGCTCATCCGAGATGGGGATACTTTAAGGATAAATTCAGAGAACTTTACCCAAAGCCAAAAATTTGACTCTACCTTGCAGTCGCTAAAATCCCCTTCTAACGCAAGTGGTTTCCACTTTTCTGTGGTGAAATAAAGGAGAACTTCTGTTGAAATAGGTCCTCTAGGGAACCTGTATTTTTAGCTTTCTAGTAGAACGAACAGGTTTGGTATAATTACTTCTTCCTTGTCTTGCCTATGGATGGTTAGGAGAAAAAAAAATTGTTTTTGGAATGACAAAATGGCTTTTGTGGTGTTTTGAATGACTGGAGTAGGGTTAGATTATTTTAGGAGCCAAGTATTTACAAAGTGTATTTGGTTTACCCTGGCAATTACCTGGCTACTTTCCTGGCCTTAGATTTCAGTGACCGCACATAATTAAGTTATCAATCAATACAATGACTGGCTCTGTCCAGGTGCTGGAAAACCTCAAAGTAATAAAAGGAATACAGAAAGGAGCGCGGGACCATCGGTGGTCTTACTGAGAGAGACATAAAATATAATGTAACACAGAAAATACATACTGCTATTTCCTCCAAAGCCACAATTAAAATATTGCCCGAATGTGAAGCCACTGAGATTTTATCAACACTGTTGGACAACCATTTTCCTCAGATGAACCCACACAGTAAGCGGATCACCAGATTTCCTGCTTCTCAGACCTCAAGTGATCAGCCATAGCTCGAGATAGAGCTAGACATCAGAGCTATGTGCAAGAAAAAAAGAAAAAACTGGGCCACCACGCCCTAGTATTGAATTAATGTACTTGTGTACAAACATGCTGTGTGGCCAATATGCCTAAATGTCAATGGTCCCCATCACTAGAGTCCTACCTCTCCTTGTGACAAATGATACCTGATCTGAATGGTGAAATGAAAGAAAACCAGGCGTAAATCATAATTGTGGGAAAAGATGGGCGGATAAGGGTCCTGAAGGGCTTTTTCCGGGGTTCGGCACCCTTATCCACCTATCTTCTGCAAGGTTTTAACTACAAGCTTTGCCTGATTTTCCCGATCACTTCCACATTTCAGATGAGGCTTGTCTGGAACATGGAGAGATAGGACATTAGTGATGGGGACCATCCATATTTAGGCACGCTGAGATGTGGTTCGATGGCTTTTGCTCTCTTTGATCAGAAAAATCAAAGTTATGTGGACAGAGAGTTGTTTGAGAATTCTTTTTTTTTTTTGTGGGCCTGCTTCATAAAATGCCTGAAACATCGCCTCCTGTTCATTTCGATTGTAAAACCACTTTGCCGGTCATAGGTTCAGTCTTTTGAAGCTATTTTTCATATTTAGATTTTGGAACAAGGAATGCGCATGTCACATTTTTGAAGCCCCTCCTGATGGAATCCAATGTAAATTCTGAACTGTCCAATCAGATGATTGGAGGAAAAAAAACTAAGCTTAAGGGAAAAAAAACTCTTTCAAAATTCTTCAAAACCACTTCAAAAAACACTTCAGGAAATGAAAATACCACCTCCCCCTGTGTTGTCTGTTTTTGTTTTGATTTGCCAGATGTCTAGTGGAAAACACTTTGAAATGTTCCAAAGCTTTTGCGCCACTCAAAGTTTCTGAAAATTTTTGTGACCTTTGGCAATTTTACGTTCCTTCCAGCCAGCTAAACCACTTTTAGTAAAACGAGTGGTGCTGTAGTGGTACGGGGCGTGACCAAGTCTGATGAGCTGGCCCTATATGTACAAGTGTTCAACTTCCTTGCAGCACCCTTAAAGGGTTTTTGCTCACCACGCCGCTTCTGGAAAAAGCCAGAGTTTTTGCCTTTGTTGTTTCGGTGGCTCTGTTGCCGATGTCTTTTTAATTATACCTCTATTAAGAGAGCGGACAGCTTTTGTGCAAAAGTCTTCGAAGAATGAACATAATACTTCTTTTACCCAACACTGGATTTCCGAACTCTGAAGTCATTATAAGAACTAACTAAAGACTAATCAGTAGCACAACAATGTAGTTTTTTTCATAGACATGCATATGTTCATATTATTTTGAGGGCTTTTTTTTACCTTTTGAGGTGGTTTCTCTGGTTGAAACCATCTGAAAAAGACAACATCTGCACATATCCTTCCTGAGAAGTATAGGTGTTCAGAAAAAAAATTAGAAAAAACTCAATCTGCCATTGTCCTCCAGATCTTCTCATCTCTTGAGGTACGGGACATTAAGTGTGTCCATGATACAACTCATGATGTGATAGTTCGTTTTGTAAACCAGGGGTCTTAGTACAAAGCTTACATATTACAGACACAATACAGCTGAGAACACTTTGACAGAAACCTTTGCACATTGATTTAGCCTTAAAAGCATTTTAGGCAGAGATCCCAGAAATAATTGGATGTTTCAGTGTATATTTTTCTTTTAATCATTTAGATCAATCTGAATTTTGAAGCATTCAGTTATTTGTGCTTTTGCCGCCTTTGCTATTGAAACACGCTTTGATTCCACATATCGTACATGTTTCCTCAATTATTAGGATTATAGGTGGTTTCGGAGAATTCTTATCTTACTGCATTCTTGACATACTGAAAATACTTGATGAAGCTAATTCTGTTTCTACTCAAAAACACAAGAAAATCAAGGGTTTTTTTTTAGAAGGCCATAAAGTTTAAGGATAGGCTATGTCCTTTAGTGATGTAAAGTCAAGAGCAATGGGGGTCTTCAATATTTCCACCATCTTAACAATAATTTTGAAGATCCTTGGAGGACTTTTACTCCACAGATGCTGCACAACAAGTCCATTTGGAGCTGACAATT